>CM053787.1:312568003-313293003 GCA_028749045.1 Cupressus sempervirens
CTCTTATAGATCAAATTAGAAATACTATCCTTAGACTAGAGATAGAAAAGGATAAAATATTGTCTAATAGTAATACTTTGGCCAGAGAAAGGGTCAGATGTGATGAATGCATCTCCCTTTTAAAGATGATCATCCAGATGAAAGAAAAAGAAGCAGTTGAGACAAAGATTCTGAAGAAAGGAAATGAAACTTTGTTCAAATTGCTCCAAAGTATGCAGTTCAAGATAGAAATGATCTAGGAAGCTAAGAAGGGACTCAAGGAAATGTAGAGTAAAGTAAAGAAGATTCAAGATAGAGGAGTTGAGCTTATGAGAGGGCTACACACTGATTCCAAAACCATGGTCAAGGAAAGGCTCTCATTGGAGTAGAAGTAATGAAGAGTAACTTCTCTAAATTTCTATATAATTTGTCTTGAGTGGCTTCCAATAGTCAAGACAAAATCATAGAACTCTAGATGCTCAGTGGGTGTATACATGTGGTTGCAGAGGAATTGCCAAATTAGTTGAATGATGAAAAGGAACTAGTGAGGGAACATTCAAAATGTCTCTTGATATTCACTAATATACACGTGCCTAATCACAAGGAGCTAATCCAAATAATGATTGTTGCTAAGGCATATGGAGAAAAAACAAAAAAGGGGAAGAAGTCTAAATGATTCATTTTATGCCCTCTTTTCATTTTCTTTTGTTATTTTGTAATATGACAAAATGGTATCTTGTCATTTGTCATTTTCAGAAGATGAACTAATTAAGCTTCCATTGTAACGGTCATCTCAAAAACTCTATACGTATGAATTGAAAAGATTAATGAAAGGTCGGCAAATTTTTGGTGTGAAGTATTTTTTGTTGCAGAGACAATTGAATGGTATTTTATGTCAATCATTTTCTATTCCAGTCGATATTGTATTTAGTTATGTTTTCTCTTTTGTTTGAATCGGGACAAGGGAGAAACAGAGTTTTACGTCCCCTATTTTGAGGCAATAGATGAACATGATATGTATTGTTATTATTCGTTCAAAGAGGAAACCCTTCCAACATTTCTAGTTTATTAGTCACAATTTAGATATGGATTAGCTTAGTTCAGCATTAGTTATTAGTTGGATAAATTTTCTGGATTCATAAGATGTGTGGATGCATAAACCTATTTGGTGCTCAGAAATGTTCATTCCCCTGAGTTAGATTCTATTTAGGTCTAGCTTGGTTGTACCTCTTCTGTTCTTGGGTCAAGAACATAACACCAAATTAGTTTAAGAAGAAAACATAATTCACTGATGATCTTGCATAGGCAGCTATACCTATCAATTCAGAGAAAAACCCCCCTTTAGTCGTAAGTGGCTTTTCAACTATTGTAACTGGATATTATTCCAAATTTGGGTATTAAAGGGTCAATGAAAAGAAAAAATCTGTTTACCAATAGTATTTTAATAAAATATTTAGAAGTATTTTTACAATGATATTTAAGTTGTTAAATTTAATGATTTAAGGCTAAATATTAGTTCGATGAGGATTATGCTTAAATTTTCAATGTAAAAAAGTATAATAAGATGTTTGAAATTAGATATGATCTAATGTATTGGCTCAATGTTTAATGAAACATATGAACAAGTTCCATAAAATGGCTTAGTACTTGCCATAAAATATATAATAGTATTTTTGAAAAGATTATATAATATAATTATAAATAATATTTGTAATATTTTAGTTAAATTAAAAAAAAAAGTAATTGTAAAAAATATATTATTTATCTTAGTTAAATTCAAATTAAAAAATAAGAGCGACTTTTGGCAGGGAATACAAATCTAAAGTGATCGATTGTGGATGTGGATGTGTAGCAGCTACATCTGACACTTTGTGACATGGAGGGATCTGCTTGGACTTTGTGGAGGAGACTAGCTCCTCCATATGGTTTGCTCATCCTTCCCTATTTTATCTTTGTTTATTTATTTTGTTGTATTTACTCCTTAGTACTATGGAGATGGGCATAAATGGCCCTCTTATTTCCCCTAAACCTGGTATTATGGATATGCCATCTCCTTTGTCTCCATTGATGGTGCCCACCGGTGCCACCTTCTCGTTTGTCTAACCCTATTCCTTCATCTACATCCCATCTACCTAGGAAGTCTTTCATGGAGATGGTGTGTCATGTCCCCAATTTTTGGTGACAGTTTGATTTAATTAATTTAATTAATTTGGTTGTCCAAGGACGACTAATTAATTATTTTAATTAAATAAATAAATATTAAAAGATAACTTTATATTTAATAAAGTGACTTGGATTATAAAAATATTTAATAAAGTCACTTGAGGGATAAGATCAAAAATGTTCTAGAAGTCTCTGGAGAGGATGGAGAGAAAAGAATAAATAGGCACCCCGGGGCTCCATTCGAATCAGGCAGTTGATTATCTCTCTTTGATTTTTAGATTGTGATTCCATCACAGGTGCATTGTGGAACCTAGGGTTTTCGCAATTGTCACAGTTGGCCATTGAGAACGATAACTCTCAATAGGTACGCAATTTTGAGGGTGTGAAATATCATCTGAATTATTGCAGATTGGAGGTGACGATACAGTCATTTCATCAGGGCGACTATTTGTGGCTTAGGGCCAAATTTGGAAGATTGAGTTTTGAGGATTATTTCGAGAATTGATATTCGAAGTTTTTGCAAGTTTAGAAGTTCACCATTTTTACAAGAATCTGTTGGTAGAAGAGTAAGGAGATTTGGTCAGCATTCTAACCAATCCAAGCAAGATCTATAAACACTCACCAATTACTAAACACGTAGGTCAGAAGGTTTGAATTTTTAAAGGAGATTACAAGCAGCGATTTATCTCCAGCAAGCAAGATTCGGACACCTAGTTGACACGCATCCTAGGAGCAAAGACGAGGGAGCTAGCGGAAACAATGATTAGCTAAGGGTCAGAATACATGTTAAGTCTGTATCATCGCAAGTGGAGGTGTGTGCGGTCCTTCATTTCAGCTTCCGCTTGACGTCCAGTGGATTCAAAGACCAACAGTCCGGGGAGCCCTCCGTAGGTCGTGATCATATACAGCAGTCGGGGGATCAATCCGAGAATCCTTCTTGATAGTGATAAGGTGACCAGGCGGAAAGAGATTGAGATGGCTCATTGAATAGTTGGAAAAAACTCACAGAAATTGGTAGGCGAATGTCTGAGACTCAATTTCGACTATCGGCATCCATCACTCGTTGGTGTTTAGGGAATAGATATTCCAAATGGTTCCGTAGAAGTGACAATAACTTCCCCGCAAGTGGTCAAGACAACTGAATTCAGATCAGGCCTTGGCAACGACAGGTTGGTTCACATTCAAACGACTCAGCAATACAATTTCCATTGTCCTCGACTGTGGGTTTCGCGGGCGGCATCAGTCCAAGGCAGTTGGTTGTGGGGTAAAGTCTCGCTGATTCCAAGTCAGCACTACTCATGGAATTTGATCTTGCGAATCACCCGACTGTACATGCAAGGCAGTCTGAAGGGGCTCAATATGACTCCGAACCGGCCAGAATACAAATGGCAGAGCTCCGGAGATGACCAGTAAGATTGCACTCAGACAATACAAAGGCTTGGCAGTAAATTAGCGGCGTTATTTCCACTCCCATTCGGGTTTAGGAAGAATGATATAAAATCAACAGTCCTTCATAATGATTAACAGAGCCGGCAATTTCAGGTTTTAATTCTTATACAGTCCGGGTTCATTGTTGATTATGGGATTATGAAACATTGATTTGTTTTCTGGACACCATTGGCATTATTATCTATTGCTTGTACATCTATTATTTGAGATACTCCCCTGTGCATAAAAAAATTCATAGTAAATTATCACTGGTTTTGAGCGAGTTTGATTACTAACTGTTTGACGAAATGTCAAACTCTTGAAGTGAATAAGGTCTTGGTGTTCAAAGGAGCAATAATCCTGTCGGGGATATTTCAGTGGTATCAGAGCCTGTTTGCAAACTATTTGACGAATTGCCACAGTACAATGTTGGGATTTAGTGACCTTTATAGCTAGGGTCATCTCAGTGGTATCAGAGCGGTTTTCTTACCATCCTGTGGGGTGAGAACTGAACTACATGTGTGATCAGCACTCTACTTCAACCAAGATGGACAGGTACAACACAAAATCTCTGAGGACACAATCTTGGTCAAGTAATAGACATAGTATTCAGAGTCAGAATTGTGGAAAGGAGGACTATTCAGGCATTCAGGATGAGCTCAGAAAAATCAGACATAATATGTCTGAACTGTTGGTTAAGCACCACCGTATGATTGACAGGCTGTCCGTCCCAGCTAAGGTGAATAAATCAACTGGATTTCATTTTGGCAAATCTTCTTACAAAGCGTTGATTGATACAATGAGAGATGTTACTAGGAACCTTAATGAGGAGTTCGAGAAACAAGTGTGCAACCGGTCAGAGGTTTCAGTTCGATCACAGGAAGAAGTGGTGAAGGATATTACGCTGATGGATAGTAACTGTCAACTTGACACTCAAGTTGAGATAGTTGAATACGAGTTTCCCAAGGGTGATGTCTCAGGTACTTAGGGTAGTTTGGTTCTGACAAGCAATGATTACAGTGAAGTGAGTTCAGATGATGATGAAGATGTCATTGTGCATGATGATGAGATACCTGGTGAAAATGAGCAGACATCGGGCTTTTATGATTTTGCTGATAGAGAATACCAGGCTCAGTTAGATGCTTTGTCACATGAAATTGGTGGTACTTCACATGATTGGTCCAGCCAGCTGAGGGTGAGCGAAGATAGTGTTGTGACTTCTTTATCTCATCATGACAGGATGCGGGAGATGATAGAAGAGCACATCCGAATGATTCAGTCACAAGGAAGACATAAGGGACTTCAGGCAAACTCTTCTTGGTTTGACTTACAGGCAATTAGTGAAGGAATGGGAACCATGAAGTCAAGCTATTTACATCTTCTATCAGACCGTGACCATCTTCTTAGCCTTACCAAAGACTATTTAGATGCCTTGAGGAGGAAGGAGGAAAAAGTTTCCAAGTTTTCTCACGAGCTTGAGGACACTCAAGCAATTTTGGCTTTACTAGACTAGGAGAGACATGGGTATGAGCACGACATGGAGCTGAGCTCATCTTGCACTCAGTTTTTGACAAAAGAGGGGTCATATGAGGTTGCTGATAATGTTACGAGTTCATCTTGTGTTCACATCCAGGATACAAGGACGATATCAGACAGGTATATGAAGTTAGTTGGTATTGGTCACATTACTCAGGTAAGTAGTTTGCTTGAGTTACCAGCTGTTTCTTGTATATGGATTCGGGAATGTTTCAGCAGCATTTGGGATTCAGTCAACCGAAGATCTTTAGCACTTTATGATAGCCATGATTGTTTGAGTACTATCATGGATTTAATTAGCAAAATACACGGTGTTGTTTTTCCTTGTGCCAGCAGCTCATCCGATATGGGTAATAATTTTTATGCACCGTTGTTGGGCTTGGTTCATATATGCAGACGACCATTCTTGCTGGAAGGTGTTGAAGATTTTTCATATTTGACAGTGTGTACAGATGAGTCCCAGGATCATTTTGGCCTTGATGACATCCAGGAGGATGAAATGGACAATTTTGAAGACACCGCTTCTTTGAAAAATTCTTTGGGTATAGAGGAATTAGAGAGCAGTACTACAGATTCTGACACTCTGGATGTTGATATGGACCTTGGAGATGATTCGCGAGATATGGATGATAGTATTCTAGAAATCAGTAACCTGGAGGATACCCCTATAGACAAAGCACCAGAAGAGGCTTGTAGAAGACAGTTCAGCCAGAGCAATCATGTGACTAGCCAGTTAAAAGTTAGTGAGCAAGACATTGTTATCGCTTGTGAGCATTTTGATACTGCTTGTCAGTTGTTGGCCGTCACTGGTTGGGGTACTTCTATGATGGATGAGTCCAACGGTGGTTACTTTTCTTTGGCAGAGATTCATGCCTTGCATGAAGTTGTTCGGATTTTGAAGCAGGATTATTTACGATTGGTAGCCGACCGTGATCACTTGGTTGAGTGGGGGAGTACAGCATATGAGGCACTCTTGGATCATGAAGAGGAGGTGATTGAGCTTTCCCAAGAGCTCATAGCGACTACTGAGGCATTAGAGGACACACAACGAGATCTACAGAAGTCGTAGTTTCAGTTGAAGGAGGTGACCATGGAGTTGGAGCATTTGCGGTCAAAACCAGCCCCAAACCCAGTTCATTTGACTATTGAGGTGGATGATGGTAAGTACACTTCTGCAGTTACTACTAAGGAGCATATTGTTGAGGCCGACACATATATTCAGGATTTGGTAGTAGCTGGTTCTAATGAGTTTGGGATACCTGTAGAGTCAAGTTTCCAGATTTATTCTTCTCAGATAGTTGATAGTGTACAGTTGAGTATGCCACCCTTACAGGAGGACCAGTTGTGGTGTAAAGGGGAGTATGTTAATGTTTCCTCATATAATTTTTACTGCACTGAACCGTTCATGAAGTATTTGCTGGATAATGCATGTGTTCATTTAGACTCGCATAAAGTGACAGAAGGTGTTCTCATCCAAGATACTAGTGTTATTTGTAGATTGGTTGAGAAGATTATAAGGGTCCTTTCTACTATGCTACCTCACAGGGATCTTGAGGAGGGGTTTGTTGAGCAGAATGCACAGGATCCTATCCAACCTATAGTCACTTGGAGTCAGAAAATGGAGCCATCTGTTGATTCCCAGTTCAGTGATGATGAGCCAGCAGTAGAGTTTGGAGGTTCTTACCGACATTATACGGTAGGGTACGCTCATCATTTTTCTTTTGACACAGAGATAGAAGATTTTATTTCACGCAGATGTAGATTGGCTCTAGTTTCTTACCATCCATTAGGGGATAGATTGGCACCATCTTTTGAAAATAAAGTTGGTAGTAGCAAGTTACTCAGCCTGCAGCATCGACACACCCGGAGCAGTTTTTTAGAGATCGGATTTGATGGCAGTGATTCAGTTACCTATGGCTGTTGTCATATCTACAGTGCAGTTGGGTGCAGGTGTCATTTTGACAGGGGCTTGAGTTTTGATAGAGTTGATGTTTCAGTTGGTTTGAGTTCCATAGAATGGTTTCTTCTACCGACATCTACAGTTGGTTTTCGGATAATTTCATCAGAGTTGTCAAGTTGTTTGGTATTGAGTATAGTTTCTCAGTTGTTGATATTGATGATTTCTCCACGAGAGTATGGTGAGGATTGGGATGATCCACAAATTTACATTTGGGATCCAGGAAGACTGATTGGTTCATGGTTCAGCCATTGCTTGGGGACAAGCAATTTCAGGAAGGGCGGACTGTCATGTCCCCAATTTTTGGTGACAGTTCCATTTTAATTAATTTAATTAATCTGGTTGTCCAAGGACGACTAATTAATTATTTTAATTAAATAAATAAATATTAAAAGATAACTTTATATTTAATAAAGTGACTTGGATTATAAAAATATTTAATAAAGTCACTTGAGGGATAAGATCAAAAATGTTCTAGAAGTCTCTGGAGAGGATGGAGAGAAAAGAATAAATAGGCACCCCGGGGCTCCATTCGAATCAGGTATTTGATTATCTCTCTTTGATTTTCAGATTGTGATTCCATCACAGGTGCATTGTGGAACCTAGGG
The DNA here is from genome assembly GCA_028749045.1 of Cupressus sempervirens. Classification (NCBI taxonomy): domain Eukaryota; kingdom Viridiplantae; phylum Streptophyta; class Pinopsida; order Cupressales; family Cupressaceae; genus Cupressus; species Cupressus sempervirens. The sequence goes on from CM053787.1 coordinate 312,575,675, forward strand.
TTTTCGCAATTGTCACAGTTGGCCATTGAGAACGATAACTCTCAATAGGTACGCAATTTTGAGGGTGTGAAATATCATCTAAATTATTGCAAATTGGAGGTGACGATACATTCATTTCATCAGGGCGACTATTTGTGGCTTAGGGCCAAATTTGGAAGATTGAGTTTTGAGGATTATTTCGAGAATTGATATTCGAAGTTTTTGCAAGTTTAGAAGTTCACCATTTTTACCAGAATCTGTTGGCAGAAGAGTAAGGAGATTTGGTCAGCATTCTAACCAATCCAAGCAAGATCTATAAACACTCACCAATTACTAAACACGTAGGTCAGAAGGTTTGAATTTTTAAAGGAGATTACAAGTAGCGATTTATCTCCAACAAGCAAGATTCGGACACCTAGTTGATGCACATCCTGGGAGCAAAGACGAGGGAGCTAGTGGAAACAATGATTAGCTAAGGGTCGGAATACATGTTAAGTCTGTATCATCGCAAGCAGAGGTGTGTGCGGTCCTTCATTTTAGCTTCTACCTGACGTCCAGTGGATTCAAAGACCAACAGTCCGGGGAGCCCTCCGTAGGTCGTGATCATATACAGCAGTCGGGGGATCAATCCGAGAATCCTTCTTGACAGTGATAAGGTGACCATGCGGAAAGAGATTCAGATGGCTCATTGAATAGTTGGAAAAAACTCGCGAAAATTGGCAGGCAAATGTCTGAGACTCAATTTCGACTATCGGCATCCATCACTCGTTGGTGTTCAGGGAATAGAAATTCCAAATGGTTCCGTAGAAGTGACAATAACTTCCCCGCAAGTGGTCAAGACAACTGAATTCAGATCAAGCCTTGGCAACGACAGGTTGGTTCACATTCAAACGACTCAGCAATACAATTTCCATTGTCCTCGACTGTGGGTTTCACGGGCGGCATCAGTCCAAGACGGTTGGTTGTGGGGTAAAGTCTCGCTGATTCCAAGTCAGCACTACTCACGAAATTTGATCTTGCGAATCACCCGACTATACATGCAAGGCAGTCTGAAGGGGCTCAATATGACCCAAAACCGGCCAGAATACAAATGTCAGAGCTCTGGAGATGACCAGTAAGATTGCGCTCAGACAATACAGAGGCTTGGCAGTAAATTAGCGACGTTATTTCCACTCCCATTCGGGTTTAGGAAGAATGATATAAAATCAACAGTCCTTCATAATGATTAACGGAGCTGGCAATTTCAGGTTTTAATTCTATTACAGTCCGGGTTCATTGTTGATTATGGGATTATGAAACATTGATTTGTTTTCTGGACACCATTGGCATTATTATCTACTGCTTGTACATCTATTATTTGAGATACTCTCCTGTGCATAACAAACTTCATAGTAAATTATCACTGGTTTTGAGCGAGTTTGATTACTAACTGTTTGACGAAATGTCAAACTCTTGAAGTGAATAAGGTCTTGGTGTTCAAAGGAGCAATAATCCTGTCAGGGATATTTCAGTGGTATCAGAGCCTGTTTGCAAACTATTTGACGAATTGCCACAGTACAATGTTGGGATTTAGTGATCTTTATAGCTAGGGTCATCTCATGGTGGCTCTAAAAAATAATGGAGTCCCAGTTGATGTGAATTTTCTGTAGGTGGTTGGAGGAAAGAGACCAAATGAAGAAGGTAAGGGTTCCTCTGGTGCCTTGAATGAATTTTCCATTTCATCCAATGATGCCATGCTTAACGAAATAGCTTTAGAGAAGTCTTAGCTCTATGATACTACTATATTCTTTGCATGTGTTGAGATTGAGAAGTGCCCTTCCAGGGAGTTTTTAGATGATTGGTTTCATTAACCTATGGAATTTAAAACTTGGTTTTAAGATTTCATTTTGTAGGTAGATTCAGAAAGGTTTGTTTGTTATTTTCTTCAATAATCATGAATCATAGGTTGAAGCCCTAAAAAGGCAATATTGGAATGTTGGAAAAATGTCTTTTAGGTTGCTCACCTAGTCTCATGAAGCTATCTATGAGAAAGTCCTAGCGATTTCCTCTCCTAGGTGGATTATCGTTAAAGAGGTTCCTCTCTTCCTTTGGAAATTTCTTCTGTAGTTACTTGCCCCTTTTGGAAGCATTATACGGGTAGATGAGACATTATGTCTTGTATCTAATCTTGATGCTAGAGTTCTAGTATCCATCAAGCCAGGAGTGGATATTCCTCATAAGCTTACTCTTAAAATTAATGGTGATACTCTTTCTTTCCTGATAGAAATACTTGGGGGATTGAATGTGTGCTTACTCTATAAGACAGAAGGCCATCTTAGAAAAAATTGCCCAATCATTAACATGAAGAAACTAGATTCACTCCTAGATGAAAGTGTCATAGGTAACCCTAATGATGGAGGTTTGTGTATTATTCCTTCCCCCATCATTTCTAATTGTAACCCTAAAAAATCTTCTAGGAACCAGTTTGGTAAGGGATTTGGAGATTATATCATTAGAAACCAATTGGTTAATAATCCTAAGCTGTCTAAACCTCTTTCAGCCCCCTGCTCAACAAGCAAATCTACATGATAATGAGGGTTTTCAAATAGAAAAGAATAAGGAACCTAGACAAAAAATGCCCAATAGCTTTCCCTAGAGAAAATTTGTGTTAGCCATAATGCTAACCCCTTTTCTGCTCTTACTTCCCCTACTTTGTTGATTGAAGATGTGCCCTCCATTTCTCCTAATCCAAAATGTCGTGAACCTCCCTCTTTTATTAAAAAAGATGCCCTTAAAAAGATTAATCAGGATATGCAAATTTCTACTTATGGTATGTCTAGTGATCTTACCATGAGCGAGGTCCCTATAGGCATGGTTAGTTGCAAAGATATCCCTAACTTGATTATAGTTCCCCCTTCTGATGATAACACCACCAATCCTCCCATATCTATTCTTAATGAATTGGATGACAATTTTTTCATTAAAGTTGTTTATGCTAATAGAAATCTTGATAATATGGTGACCAAGACTCCTATTGGTTCCTGTATTATTAGAGATTTTGAAATGGATAATACCCAAATAATTAACTCTTAGTTCAGTATAAATGAGGATGAAGATGATCCCCTTATGGGATCTAATACATCTAAGAAAAATGGTAGACCTTTGGACTCTAAAAACAAAAAGAAATCTGGAGAGACCTTGGCTCCTCTTACTAGTTCTGACTTACTACTTTCATCATGAAGTGCATATCCTAGAATATTAGAGACCTTGAGTCTCCTAACAGGAAATTTACTATTAAAAGGTTTTTAATGGGTCATAAGAATGTAGATTTTCTTATGTTACAAGAGCTTAAAGCTATTGGCTTCCTTCTTAATTTGACTCTAGATTTCATCTGGAGGGATGCTATTAAAATTCACACTACTGATTTGAAAGGGAAGGGAGGTGTTACTCTTCTTATTAATCCATTTTGGGAAAAATATATTCAATCCTCTGGCAGTTCCCCTTCCAATCGTGTTGCATGGGATATAATTGATTTTAATGGCTCCTCTTTTGGAGTCTACTCCATCTACGCTCCTAATGATACTTAAGATAGAATCTCCTTATGGAATTGGCTATATAACCTCTCTAGCATCCCTTGGATATTGGCTAGTGATTTCAACATGGTTGTAAGTCGAGATGATAAATGTGGAGGTCTTCCTCTTGTTTGGAAAAATCAAGAGAAATTTTATTGGGATCATTTTAAATGGAAGCTAAACCTATTTAACCCTCTTGAAGGTTGTAAGAGTGATTCTCCCAGTCGTTGGTTCACCCAGTATAATTTCCAGCAAGGTCTCAATAGGATTTATTCTAGGCTAGATCATTTTTATGTGAACTCTAATTTTTTCTCCTTCTCTCCTAATCAGCAAAACTCCCCTATCTTTTTCTCCCCTTCAACTCTTTTTTATCACCTCCCCATTGTTGCTCTTATCAACATTAAAAATGTAGTTGTTTTTAGTGATCAACATAATAAGAAACATATCCTTAATACTTCCCTATTAAAAGATCAGGATACTATTATTGCAGTGAAAATGATTAGATCTTTTAACCTCCTCAACCGATTCACTTCCCAAGCTGATAAATGGAACATGAATGTCTCCTCATGGAGGAAAATTTTTCAAACCTTAGGGAAAAAAAAAGCTAAATATTTCAAGAGGATAGAAAACAATTTGAATGAGTGTCTATAGAATGCTAAGATTGACACTCAATTAAATCCCACTTCTAATTTTCATATTGAATATGCCTCAAATGCTAGGGATTCTTTGAGGAGACACCAACATTTTAATATTAGAGGGGCTTCTATTAGAGGTTGTCATCAATGGCTGAAATATGGTGATAAAGGATTCAAGTTTTTCTTCAATTTTTTAAAACAAAAATAGCTTAAATAAAAATTTGATAGGATTGTTGTTGATAATCAAGAATTTTTTGATATCAATGACATTTCTGTTGCTTTTGAATTTTTTTATAGACCTCTATCCACTTATGAAGACACTGATATTGCCAGAGATCTTAGGAATAAATGTAAGGATATTATTCCTAGGAGAATTTCTAAGGAAGATGCCTCTCTCCTTAAAGCTAGGATTTCCCTCCAAAAAATTATTGATGCTATATTGGCTCTTAATGTTGATAAAGTGCTTGGTCCTAATGGCCTTCTTGCTGAATTCTATAAGTCCAAAATTGATTGAATTGCTAAAGATCTTTTTGACCTATTCTCTAAGGCTTATGATCTAGGTACTCTTGGTAAATCTATTAATACAGGTATTATTAAACTCATTCCAAAAGATGGCGATAAATCTTTAATTAAGAACTAGCACCTAATTACCCTTCTTAATGTCTCATACAAAATTCTTGCAAAATCCATGGCTTCTTGACTTGTGAACGTCCTACCCAACTTTATTTGCTTCACCCAGACTGGTTTTATCAAGGGGAGATACATTTTAGAAAACCTTATCACCAGCTGAGAATCTATGGAATGGACTAAGTCCTCTAATCATAACTCTGCCATGTTCCTCCTTGACTTTTAAAAGGCTTATGATAGGGTTGAATGGGACTTCATCCTTTCTATTCTCCATGTCTTTGGATTTCCCCATGAATTATATTGGTATATCCAAGTTCTTCTTAAAGAATCCTCTGATATGATTGAAGTTAATGGTTTTCTCTCTAACCCTATCCCCTTTTCTTGTTCCATTAGACAGGGTTGTCCTCTTGCTCCTGCTCTCTTCATTATTGCTTTTGATGCTCTGTTCTATCTTATCAAAGATAATACTATGTCCCCTAAAGTCAAAGGGATCACCCTTCCTAATGATTGTGAAATTCTTAACATTCAATTTTTTGATGATACCTCACTCTTCCTTGAGCTCTCCTATCTTAATATTCAACATCTTAATCAGAAACTTGATCTTTTATGAAGTATTTCTGGTGCTCGCATCTCCAAATCCAAATCCATCCTGCTTGGATGGAAAGAGGAACCTCTGGGTTAGTTTCTTCAATTTGGTTAGTCCTGGGGGGGGGGGTCTGCATAAGCTTGTATGGTATTAGGGTGTTCCTAAAGACATGTGGATTTGGATTAAAGAAAGAATTGATAAGAAACTCTATAAGTGGGATAATAGGGTGCTATCTCTTGCTAGTAGGGTGTAGGTTTGCCAAAATATTCTTTCATCCTATAGTATTTATTATTCTTCTATTTGGATGTTCAATAATTACCAAGTCTTTGAAATCCAGAAGGCTATTAGGAGATTCCTGTGGTCTGATGGTAAAGGAAAAACAAAAAATTATGTTGTCAAGTGGAATTGGTGCCACACTGATAAGAAGCTTGGTGGATTGGGTCTTAAAGACCTTAGGCTTCAAGGGATTTCCCTTGCTGCTAAGTGGATTTTTCAGACTCTTGATGGTCAAGAACCTTGGAAAATCCTTTTTAAGGCATAATATACAGGTTGGATCTCCCAAACAAGCTAAGTCCTAGAAAAATCTTCCTTTTACTAATCTTGTTGCAAAATCCTTTCTAGTTTCTATTCAGGGCTCCTTCATCTATAAATCCATTTGGAAGGCTTGGGAGCATGTGCGAGGCTTTATTTATAACTCCAAGTTTGATAATAACAACTCAATTTATAGTGAACATTCTAGCTAGTGGAATCTTTAGCATAATGGGAAACCTCTTGCCTTAACCCAAGGATTCTCTACTAAATACTGGCACAACAAAAGTATTAAATTTTTTAATGTATATACTAGAAAATGATAATCTCATGAGTTGGCAAGATATTAGCCATGGTTTTAACCTCCCAGCCTCTCACAATAAAACTTACAATGTGATTGTTAATCCTTGTGGGTTCCTCAATCTCCCTAGTAGATGTAATGTTGATTCCCATAGATTTCTCTCTTTCGACGGGATGATGGTTCCCTTCATAAGATCAAAGCTAAAAATGTTTATAAAGTGCTTAATAAAGATTCCTCAATTCTGTTTCACCTCAATTCCTTATGGTATGTGAACTTTGACCTTCCTGAATGGCAAAAAGTCTTAGAGAAATTCTGGAAGTATCCAATCCCTCCCAATATTCTTCTCTTTAAATGGAAACTTTTGTTGGATAGGCTTCCTATCAAGAACAAAATTGGTGGCACTAATTCTTGTATGGTCTACAATATCCCTAAGAGTATAAGACATATCTTTTCTACCTGTCCTTGTGCTAGAACTATTTGGATGCTTTTTGGGATTTCTATTACTAAACATGCTTTTGTTCTTGATATTATTATTAGTAGCATATCTAGTCTTAAAAAAAGATGCTAACTCTTTTTGGAATATTCTCTCTTCTCACATCCTATGGTATATTTGGAAATGTAGAAATGAGGATAAATTCCAAGGTATTAGCAGAACTCTTACTATGTTTCATTTGAAACTCATATGATTTAAAATTATTTGACAAATTTTTTGTGTTATGTGACTTGAAAGAGAGAATCTGGAAAGGTTTCTTCATGATGGGCATGCCATGATGCTTATGTACAAGATGAAGAATGGTCTGGAATGGGCTAGCATTGCTGACATTTAGGCTGTGTTTGATGAAGCTCTTAAAAGATTGCTTAAGGAGATTAGGGAAACTAGAGCTCCCTTCTTTGACAGGATGGAATTATTTGCCCATATTCTGGAAAGAAAGAAAGTTGTTTGGATGGAAGGGATTCAAGGATGGACCTCTTGGATTGAGGACTATGATGATGTTCTTCAGTAGTTGTTCTTGCTTACTTTTTGTAATCTTGCAAAATGTTATATATTGTTAATCTCACTAACTATAACTTAATGATTTTTGTTTGAACTTGGTGGATCGAGGTTTGCCTCACCCCCTAGTAGGTTTTTGTAATAATCTAATTTTGATCAATTGATATTTAAAATAAAAAGTATAGACATCTAAACTAACTACTATCAAAAAAATATTGAACTTAAATCTAGCCCATATAAGACTCAAAATGATTCATCCAATCAAATCATTTTGAATAGTGTATTGGTCATATAATTAAATTTGAAAATGATAAATTTAAACAATAGAAACAATAAGTTTTAATCACTAGTTAACACATGAAATAATGCAAAAGTTATCACAATAGTATTTAGCCTTCAACAAGTACTAATAAGTGTTTGGAATGTGTAACAAAAATTCTTTTTATTTATTTTAAATGTAATAATATTCTAAATATTTATGTTGAGGTGTGTCTTATTTGAAATGGATCCACTAATTATGGACATATATGAAAAATTGCTAAAGATGATCTATGCCATCAAAGTCTTTAGAATTTCTACCCATCTTTTATTTACACAATGGGGATTAGAGATATATTTATTTTAAATAATCCAGACCTTAGATATGAAATACATGTGTCAATATCTCTCTAATGTGTTGATTCATCTTTTGATGAAATATTCAATGTCAGACATATTTTACAATGACACTAAGTGGTTGTGTATAATGGTGGGGTGATACTAATAAGTTGTTTGAAGGTGCAATAGACATGAGTATATTTTACAACATCAGTATGTGGTAGAGTGTAATAGTTTAAACTCCTTGTTATTTGAAAGGGTTGGATTGATTTTGATCAAAATCATCTCATCTTTAGAGTTTCTACTTGCATTTTTTCACACAAAAGAAATAAGGATATTTTTTATTTAGATTTGCTTGATTTTTAATATGTTAATCATTATTTAATTTAATATTTTCAAAGAGGCCATTATTTCTGTGCACTAGAAGTATCTGTCCAAAAGTTTTCCATTTGACATCTATTAAGAAATCTATTTTATAAATATATATTTACAAATCATCACTACATATATTGAACAAGTTCATATTAGATTTTTTTTAATTTTTATTTTATAAAAAATTCTTACTTCAATTATAATATATATAGATAATTAATATCACATCTAAATAGTTATTATTGAATTTTTTAAAATACTATTTTTATTTTTAAAATATAATTATTTTATTATAATATAAATAATAAATAATAAATTCATATATATTATTTGTATTAATTATTATATTTTAATATAAAAGTATGAATGGAACTACATAGATATTAATCTTTTATTTTGTAGGTGTTTTCATTGGCTTATATGATTATTTATTATTTTCTTAGTATTAATTTTTTTAACTTAAAATTTTATTTATTTATTTTCTCTTAGAATAAGGCAAATTTTAATTAATATTATGTACAACTATGAATAATTATGGCTTAGATAATTATTATTATAAATGTGTGTGTATTATTTTAATAATATAAAGTGAATACTAAAAATTATTATTATAAATTTGATAATCAATTAATAATTATAAGGAAGGTTTTTCTTATTTGAAATTGATGGGTACATTGTTGGACTTATATGATAAAGATAAAATATGTGAGATAATTTTGATATGTTTCTTTGTATTTTAATAAAATATTTAATTTCAAAGATATTTTACAATGATAGTAAGTGGTTGAGTGTAATGGTTTGAGATTAAGCATGAGATGTATATTGAAGTTTAGGTTTAAATTTTCAAATTGAAGTGATATAATAAGGTGTTTGAAAATATGAGTCAAAATCTCGTTTCGTTTATTTTTAAAATTGTGTACTCATGAAAATGAGCTTCTATGCATGAGCCCTCTCCTAGGGTATAGTTTTATTTAATGTATTGTTCATGTTATTTTTCTTCATGCTACATACCACATTTATTGTAGGAGGTTTAGTGATTTTGACTAGCCTCAATTTCATAATTATATCACTGATGAAGTTTTGGCAACTAATGACCATATTACCCCTAAAAAAATGACCCTGAAAGTTTCTTTCAAAAGTGTTTCGCATAGTATGTCTTATAGTACTCAAAATGTTGTTTTTCCTATTTAGGACTTTGATAGTACATACAATGGCTTGAGAAATTTACTTTGATTGGATATTTTTCATGGAGGTTCATGTTGTTATGTGGAGTCTAATTAGATTAAGAGGTTATTTTTTCCCACTTCTTTTGATGTGGTTTCCCCTCATATTTTCCTACGAGGGTTTGGAGCAGTGCCCCGTGATGAGGTCAAGGAGCAATGACCCTTGTAGGGTAAATAGGTAGCAACCCTTGCATGGTCCTAGGAAAAATCCCTATGCATCTTCCCTATCATGATACAGGGTGGGGTTGAGGGGTAACACCCTACGAGCCCAAAAATGACTTTATTATTGTAAAAAACATCATGAGTTATTATTCTATTAGATGACATATTCTATCCCTAATTTTGTAACAAAAATAAGTGTTGTATAAAATGGCTTAGGATTAGGATATTTTTAGTATGATGATGATTTAGTATCTTCTTGTAGTGGTATTGAGTTGCAAGGGATTGTAGATTGTAATCAAGTTGAAGTTGTTGGATACTAATATTGGACTTGCTATTTTGTGGATGTAACCTAGGGATTAGGTGAACCATGTTAAAAAATTGTGTCTTATATTTGTTTATGTGCACTTATTCATTTTTGATATTCATTATATTTGCATGTAGCTATCATTTTATGTCTAACTAATTCTAACAATTCCACCTAAAAGCATTCACTGTGAATGGGTTGTCAAAAACTAGGCCCCTCATGGGGTCTGTCTTGATGGCATTTATAATTTTATCAAAGGATTTTCTTTGTTTCACTTTGCTTACTCTACCTATGTTTAGGATATTTTATGCCATGGCCCCTAATTATGTGGTCTTCCTTTCATTTTTTTCATTCATGGTCATAAGAATTCTCTACCTCTAATGATAATAAAATCAATACCCTAGTCTAGATTGAATTTCCCACTATCCCTTTTTCATTTCCTAATCCATTGGCAAGGGTGTTTACATAAAACAAAAAATGATATTTCATGCTTGTTGTGGTTCCACAACACATGCCCCATTTTTTATCTCAAAAATGGGGGGCCCCCTTCTTCTTTTTTCTCTTGCATCCTCTAGTTCCTTCATTTGTTCAATTATAGTTACTTCTAAGAGTCTGTGACAACAAAGAGGCTCTAGGTCATGTCGGGTAGTTTTTTAGGTGAATGTTGTTAAGTCATTTTGTGTTGACTTCCAAGTTTTTGTCTAACAATTTTATTTCTTCTTTCATTTTTCATTCCTAGAGCATGATGGTGACCTTTGAGATCCATTAGAATTGGCATACATTTATTACTTATATCATAACTAGTTTAATTCTATTGTTGTTTTCAATAAAGGGTTATTGACAATGGCATTGCATGTGCAAATTCAACACAGTCACCTTAGGAGTTTAGATTGAAGAAGCATAGGGAGCTCAAATCCATGCCAATGTTGAACTATAAGGAGGGCATAAATAATTAGATTTATTAGAAATAAATACATAAGACTGGTCTTACACCCCATTTGAGAAAAACCCAAAAATCAAATATGGGAACTTTGATTTTATTTGGCAATTTGTGCAAGTTCCCAAGGTATGCAAGTTCATAGTTTTGAATTCTTGGATGTGTGGATGTACAAGGTCCCCATGGTGTATAAGTGTGAAAATGGGAATAAATCAACAAAAAAATAGAAATAAATAGACAAGAGTGCTCCCAGACCCCATTTGAGCAAAACCCATAAATCATTTTCAAATTTGGGACCTTTAATCTTTTGGCAACTTGCACACATATGCAAGTTTTCAAGGTGCAAAGGTCTACATGTCTATAAGTGTGCAAGTGAGTAGGTTCACAATTTTTAATTCATGGAGATTTGCACATGCAAAGGTCCCCAATATGCACAGGTGTGCAAGTTTGCAACTTTGAAGTCTTGGAGGTGCATACATGCAAGGTCCCTAAGGTGTGCAACTTTTCAAGTCTACAAGTGCACAAATTTGTATTTTTTAAATCTTGGAGGTTTACATGTACAAGGTCCCAAAGGTGCCCAGGTGTGTAGGTTCACAAATCCATAATTTTGAGGTTATGAAGTATGCATAATTTTCACCTTCGCACATCCACAACTTTGTATAAGTTTGACTATATATTTATATTTGTTTTAGTAATTTTAGTATACTCTTTGCATGGATGTTGTGGTTCTATAACACACACCCCATTCCTTGCTCCAGAATGGGGACCCCCTATTTTTTTCAGACTCCCAAAATCATAGTTCAAGATTTGAGAAAGTGTTAAAGTCAAGAAATCATAAAAGATCAAAAAATTGGAAAGTCAAAAAAATCAAAAAAATCATAAAAATAAAAAAGGATAAAAAAATCAAAATATCAAAAAATATAAAAATTATAAAAGTTTTTTTTTTTTTTAAAAGTGCACCATATTCATGCTTACGCGACCCGTGAGGTCTGTGCCATGTACATGCACACTCGCAGGGTCTATAAAACCCCCCTGTCTCAACACTTCACAATTCTATGTTTTCATTTTTTCCTTCACCACAATACACAAGGTGAGTGCCCTCCCAAATATGATGCACTTGTTCTTGTGCATGTGCATCTTGCGTTGTGCTTAAGCGCATGCCTAGCATTGCACTCGTGCATGCACTTTGTGGCACGCTTGAGCACATGGTCTACACTGCGCTTGTGCACATGCCTAACACCACACCTAGTGCCATGCTCATGTTGTGACACATGATGTGCATCATGTGAGTGCCATGCATACGGCCACGTACGGGCCATGACATGTAGCACCGTGCCTCCAATGCATGCACATCTGCATGCACACCGTGCACCCATGCCCACTCGCATTGACGCATTGCACTCTCACGATCTGCACACTTCCACACTTCCAAATACACATTTTTTTTTGCATATTTATTTTTGTCACTAATTGATTAATCAATTAATCATATACTTTTATGTTTTATAGGTTTTTCATTATTCTCAACTAAATTTTTTTTTTTCTCATGACATGTAGGAGATTAAATGTCATCTACATCTAGAATGACACCCAAGCCCATCATTTTCAAATTTCAAGTCATACCATCAAAATCAAGGTTCCACAATGATCATGTAGAAATTGGAGATACTGACCTAGGACATATAGACCTGGGTGACTTCCTTAGAATATGCAATAAACCCACTAAGAGATCTACACTGATATCCACCTTGATGCATTCTGGGTTGGTGAGCGGTGCTTCACATCCTATATTAGTTTAATCAGTAGAATTAATCATGGCTTTGGTGCAACATTTTGTTTCTAAGGAGAGAATAGTTAAGAGTGTCACTGGAGAAGTTGTGTTAGACCTATGACTTGAAAATATTGAGAAGGTCTTCCATCTCTCAAGGGCAGACCAATTCATTAGACTTTCTTATGAGGCAGTGGAGAGATGGTACAGGGAGCATCAAAAGGAGACAATGGAAATCATTCAATCCTCCTACCTCATTGAGAAGACTCCTTTAGGTAGAATTACAAGGAAAGTGGACATGACTAGGGGATATATGAAGGATGACATTGGATACTCCATTATCCTTTTGAGTAGAGTCATGGGCTTACTAGTGGCTAGCCACCTCAATGCCTTCATGATCAATTTCATTGAGACAATCAAGATGGCAAGGATGCCTCTAGAATGGGCTATGACACTAAGTAAGAGCTTGTGTGAGAAGTTAGGTGTAGTTAAGGAGAAGAAGAAGTTTTATATGACTTCTTACATGGTATACCTACTTGCAGCAAGGGCCACAAACTATCCCAGTTTGTATAGGAAGGGCAGTATGCAAGATCCAAATGCTTGGCCATAGATTGTTTACCCTCAGCTAGTGAGGAAGAAGCTCTCTACATAGAGCAAGGAATACATAATTGTTAATGATGCATTCATCTTCGTGGTCATTTGATTCATCAAGAGTGATTATGCAAAAAAGTTATCTAAAGAAGCAAAAGAACAGATAATAGCTCTCACGGCCTACTTCATCGAGTTCAAAACATTCACATATATGTGGGTAGCTAGTGCTACTATTAACCCCAAGAAGCTCCCCAAATACCGAAGTGACAAGCTAGTGCTATTGGAGATTTCCCAACAGATTGAATCTGCATATGAAAGGGTGAAGAGATAGAGGAGACCTTGTTGGACATGACCCTTAGTCATTAGACCATATAAGGTAAAATCAAAATAGGATATTTTGGCTTTTGAGTGGGAATGGGAAAATTATCCACTCGATGATTATAACTCCCCTAGACTCTATTTTGATAACATCAAGAGAGTGGAGAGTTTGGCTGGCAAGGAGTTCCATCATGAAGATGCCATAGAAGATCATTGGATGAATGCCACAAACGACTATGATGTTTGCATAAGGGACTGTTGTAGGATGGCTTTGTATCTAGAATAGAAGACTTTCAAGCTCAATATCCTAGAGGAAATAAGGAAACATGATTCACAAGAGCTGTTGAACCCCTTGTTCAACTCAGATAAAATAGGGGAGAGGCCCATCATAAATGCCAAGGCTGATAGGGAGGAGGGCGATGATATTAATCATTGGGAAAGACACGTAGATAGAATGACCAATGATTAGAACAAGAAGCCTTGTCAACTTGATCCAATACTTGACATATTTATCTTCCACACTCAAGCCCACCTTGAGAGAGGTAGAGGGAGGAAAGTAACAATTCCTATCTTTGCAGCCCAGTCTCCTATCTAGCCAAAAATAGTATACCAACTTGACCATCTAGTTGGATATTACCATCCTCTAGAGAAGAAAGGAAAGAACAAGGGGAAGAGGACCTCCCCTCAAAGAATTCAAATAGAATAGGGTGAATCACGTGTACCTTCCTAGCAACAAGAAGATGTAAAAAGGTCTGAAAATACTAGAGTTTCCCAAGTCTAGGATAACCCTTTTTTGCCTCTTTTTGTACCTAGCCAATCAGAAGAGGGGGAGACTCAACAATTTCCCATTCCTCCTTCATAGGAATAGTTAGCATCCTCTTTTGCCTCCACAAAACCAAAGAGGATCAAAATCTGAATGAAGAAAAGGCAAAGAGTGACTAGGATAATGGTGCCTTGTCCATCTATTCCTAAAACCGTTCTGGAAGGGGAAGAGGAGGAAGAAGAGGAGATAGATGAAGAAGAACACTTACCTCTATAGAAAAGAACCCAGCTAGTTAGAGCCATGGAATAGGAAAAGAGGAAAATTACCATGGGTGTATTGCCATCCACCCTAGTAGGACCCTTACAAGTCTCTTCTTTGGAAGATGAAGTACAACAATGGGTGGATGTGCAAGATGAAGAGGGCAATGATGTTTTCAAAATGTTAGATTTTGATTTTATGCCCATTGGTATAGAATTAGTTGGGGATAAGATCAAGGATACCCCTATAGGTGAACCTCAAGAAAACTACATGCAGATGCCACTAGATTCACAGGGACCTAATCTTACTCCTCCATCTCCACCACAACTCATGGTGGTAGATAAGGGTATGGTTACCCATTTTCCCTAAAGTTTAGAAGAGGAAAGAGTTAAAAAGGAACCATCACAGGAAGAGAAACTAGAACAAAGGGCCATTGATGAAGTGTCAAGGGAGGAACAAATGGTAGAATATTCTTAACCACCTTCTTAAGAGATAGAGATGCAAACTATTGGATCCACTAAAATAGAGGTTGCAGAAGAGGAGCCCTCATAACAAGAAAAAACTCCAAGGAGTGATAGGGGAAGGAGGTAACAAAACACACCCCTTTTTCTTCAAGAAGGAGGTCTTTAGATGAGCGCACCCCAAGATGGATCCAAAAGGAAGTAATGAGGAGTACTAGGCCTAAATTTTGTGCTTCAGAGGAAGAAATTTTTGAGATTGTAGAGCTGTTGAATAAGCCTGAATCTCTAACACATGAGGCAATACTATTGGAATTTGTCACCAGTACGTGGAACTAGGAGTTATTTGCACAAGTTGTTTCCCCTCCTAAAGATGCAAATGTAGAAAGGCTTGGTCCCAAGGATTATTATCTCAAGGAGACCATGCTTGGGAGACCTACATGGTATACAACCTAATTAATGTTGACAATGGGAATAAAAGAAGTATTAAAGAACATGGGACAAGATGAGGTTGAACTACAAACACTTTGAAGGTAGATCGAGATCCTAAAGGGATATTTGGCCAAAGTGGTTGGTCCTCTTGATCTTGAGCACCCTGAGGACACATTGAACACTGTTCTTAGAGAAGGGGGAGTGGTACATATGGATCCATTTTTGAAAGCTTGTCAATAGTCATGGGGAAGTTTTGAGGGGAAAATTATCTTGATTATCATGGGAAATTTGAAGTTACTGCATGCTACATAGGAGAACATGAATAAAATTGTAGCAATTTTGAAGCAGGACTTCGGCATTATGGATGAAGTACAAGCCTAGAGTAAGGATTTGCAAACTTCACAAGCCATAAAGGGGCAAAGGTACCAAAGTTTGATCAATGTATACATAGGAGAAGAATTAGATATGATTGATGATTGGATAGAGAAAATAGTGGATAGCAATAAAGTAATAAAAACATTACATGAGGAGATTCATTGGCTCAAGTACCAAGCCCAAGAGCGAATTTTGGAAGTAGAGAAACATTGTAGCAATGCATGCTTGGATATTTTTGAAGATGAGGAATGAGAAAATTTGTTATCTGTAGAGACAGTGGTAGAAAATTTTAGGAAGATTTTTGTGGAAGTTGTTGATGATGAAGACATCTGACAAGCCTTTAGAATTGAAGAAGCATTGTTAGAGTTGGATACAAAACTCAGAGATTTTGTTAACATTAGAATTGAGGTAGACTATTACAAACAAAAGGTCAAAGACAAATATGAGGCTTTGGATTTATCGGATATAGATAAAATTACTAAGATTATAGAGAAATTCAAGGGCCAACATCCAAACATAGCTTTGGGATGAAGAAGAACAAAACCTAGATGCCAAAATTTCAATTTTGACAATCAGTAAAATTTTGAGATTTTGGACCATTTTTGAGGTGCACAGCTCTGCAGATATGTAGGTACATAGCTCTATAGGTGCACATTTTCAAAAAAGTTTCGCTGATAGTCAACTGCCAGTTCTAAAAATAGAGCTTCCCATGCATTGAAAACACATTCTGATGGTAGTTTAACTCTTACAAATGCCCTGTGAAGGATCAACTTCCATTTTTGGCACTCCTAGACACTTTCCCTTCAATTCAGAGCTTTCTCTCTCATTTTTCTTTGTTTTTAAACATGTAAAAGGCTTATGCATCCAATTAATGAATTAAAATATGGATGGAGTCTTACTTTGCACCAATTAGATTGTAATTTGTATATAATTAGTCTATTTTGTTAATTAAAAACATTTTATTACATGAAGATATCTCTCACTCTCAACACAAATTGAGGAGATGATTTCTTATAAATACCCCAGTGTAATATGTAATGAGGGTGGCTATTATTTTGCAATAAAATTATGCTTTTGGTGCTCACACTTGGAATGTAGTAATTCTTGCTTGAATGTGTAATTGTTTTGTGGATTTATTTCCATGAAATTGTGATTGAGCCAAAGGTTTATTGCTTAGTTTCTAGTTGTGCATTTTATTAGTTCTAGTGTTTATTATGGTATCAACAAATTCCACTACGTAACTAGCTTATGAAGATATCATAGAATTGCACTTACATAACTTTTTTTGTTGCATAAGTGCACTTTTCATGGCCTTTGATCTGATGAAGGGTGAAACATCATATGCTCATTAAGTTTCTCACTGATGATTGCATCAATGGAATCAGGGAAGTGTTGCTCCTTCTTTCATTGGTTATTTACTGATCTCTTTGAAATCTTAATTCACAGGTGTGTCATTTTCTATAATTTATGTCCGTTAGGAATTTCAATTTCAATGCTATTTATTTTCAAGTTTTATTATTTTCTTTGCTAACCCACCTTTGTTAGAGTAGGAATTCATACTAGTTGCATTGTTAGCTTGCATTCATAAGAAAACATAAAAATACAAAACATAGTTCTTGTAGTGTTATTTTGATGTAGCGTGCAGATTCTTCATCTCATTTCGAAATCAAAATGAACCAACAAAGGCCTCCTTGTGAACAATCACATTTATCTTCAACTAAGCAGATTTTAGTACGTCACAAGACAACCCAGAACCTTGGAGTTGATTCACAAGATCAACTTTTCAAGAGAGGAATTTTCAAGAGTTCTTGTTGTTTAGCATCGTGAATAATGACAACTCAACAATGGAAAAAAAACCTTGGCTCCAAAAATCACATGAAGTAGAGGGTTTGCTATAAATACAAGGACGTAACATGTATTCAAGGCTAATATCTTATGCAATAAAGTATATTGTTGGTACTCTCATTTTGTTTGTACTAATTCTTACTAGAATGTGCATTCTCCTTGTGAACTAACAATTCATGAATAACAAAGGAGTTAATAGTCTTATTGTTTTTGGAATACTTGTGTGATTCTAGTTTCTAGGAGTTTGTCATGATTAGTTGTATAATACCCTAGTTGTGATGAATCAAAGTATGGGATTTCTACACACACGTTCATATAAATTTGTTGAATATGTACACACATTTGTCGCTAGACGATTTGATGAGTCGTGAAATATTATACTATCTTAGAAATTTATGTTAATGATTGCATTAGAGAGAGCATAGTTGTGTTTCTCTACATTTTATTGGTTTCCTACCTGTTGATAACAATTATTAAATTATACATTGTCATTGATGTTACACAAATGTATATAGGTAAAAGTACAAAGTTGTGTCACCTTTCAGGATGACTTATCAGAACGACTAAATTTGAGCATTTATATCTAAAAATTAAATTTTTTTCAAATATATGATCTAGATAAATTCGTTCTAGCTAAGTTATATATCGTGTTAGAATTTTCCAATTGAAAATGTCTATTAAATGTATGTTTTATACTAGTTTGTATCCAATTACTAAAATAAAAAAAAATTTACAAAAGTGGCATTTCAATAACTCTTACTATTTTTTATGATATATTTTTAATAATATATAAACACCTTTTTATAGAACTCAGAGTCAAGAATATTCTCATATAGATTTGATAGTGTTTTAACTAGATATAGTATATTATAATTAAAAAATTCTACAACCATGTATTTTAACACTCGAAAAGATGTCAATTTTGAGAAAGAAAAAATATTACATCATATATAAAATATATATATATGATGTTCTAGAGCAGAGAGTCCTCTTCTAGAATGTATAGTTTTTCTTCTGGTTCGAATTGAATTGTTTTGAAAAATGTGGTGGGAGATGAAAACTATTGATTTCAGGTGAGTTGAAGTTTGAATTATTATAAAAGAGAAAATATAGGTCTAAAGCTGATTTTTATTTTTTATTGTTCTAGCTATATATGTTATCTATAACATAGTCTGAGATCAAAGGGAAATAAGTTTATTTCCATATAGTTTTGTGGTGGGAACTAGACCCCTAATTTTCAGCATTTTTTAGCAGCTAAAAAATTAACTATAAAAATTAGGAAAATATATCAATCCTTTTTCCAAACAATTATTAAAATTTATAATCCTATACTTCATTGATTTCTACACGTTTCATTAGTTTAATTCATTGTCAAATTCAAAATAATAATACCATTTTTTTGTCATTGAAGGTGAACATGTATACTTTTGTTAGCCTTTTCCTTTACAAAAGGGTGACACAGGTTTGTGCTTTTATCCATACTCTAACCAAGCATTACTAGTTGGAACCGAGTTTAGAAGACTCTAGTATCAACTGAGAAAAAGTTTAGAAGAAGCCAAGTTCAATGATCAAGTGCAAACCGAGCTATGTCAGTTGTTGAAGAGATTCATGTGTAAACCGAGTCAAGTTGGTTACCAAAGGGGTTCAGTGTAAATCAAGTCTGGTTGGTTACCAAGGAACTCAATGGTAACCAAGTGACCTATTTTCTATGCCAATCGACCTGCAACAAAACAACTTTTTTTATTATTTGATTTATGCAAACCAAATTAGTGGATTTTATTTGTTTATTTATAAGGGTATTCAAGCTGACTTGACATTGGATTTCATATACATGATAGGTCAAGTTCTGGATTGAAATATGAAGTTTTAGAAGAAGATAAGATGTGAATTAAAAATGATGTTTGATTAAGGGAAGAACATTCAAAGAACTAGAAAGAATATTCTAGTTAGGGAGGATCTAGAGAATAAACTAGAATAATGATCTAAATCTGCAATCCAGTTGCTTCATCAATCAAGTCAATCACTTTTACTCTCTAACAATTATAGCAGTGAAGGAATCTCTTAACAAAGTTGACTTAACAATCAGTTTGTAAATCCTCTAACAAGGCGGCATTTCTAGACTGAAGTGTCTTAAGACCTCTAACAAGGGCACTCCTAAAAAGGTGATTCAAATCCTTTAATGGGGTCACACCTAATAGTGTGTTTTGTAACCTTTATAGCCCAGTTGGCTCCTAATAGGTCTCACTTCAAAAGAGTGAAAAGTTGTAACTAGTTGCATTGGTGGTTTTCCCAAATTGGGTTTCCATGTTAAATATTGGTGTCTCTTTTGTTCAGGTTATTTGCTTTTTTTTTTTTACCTTTCTACAACTAAGTTAGTAAAGGTCAATATACATTAATTTCTCAAGATTTCTTTGTTAACTAAGTTATAATAGATTTCTAGTTCTAACTAAGCTATGAGTTAAAAGGAAGTTTGTATTAACATCTAAGTAATTTGGAAGTGTTTTAGTGGTAATAGATTCACCCCTCCCCTCTTGCTTACTCCTCTTATATTTTTGAAAATTGGTATTAGAGTTGTTGGTGCTTGCAGAAAAGGTTTCAAGGACCTAAGCTAAAGATAAAAAAGTCTTACATAAGAGAGATTCTCCAATTCAATAGAGATAACTTCAAAACATAGAAGGAACTCATGAAGATACATTTAGGAACCACTGGAGATAGAGGCCTAAAGTTCCTAGAGAACTAGTATGTAGAACATTCTAATCCTTTGATTGTGGATCAAATGGTGGATAAGAATATTCATATCACAATGATGATTGGCATTTCTTTTTCTCTCAATTATTTTGATTTTGATGAAGTCAAATATTTTCCTACTATTCATGACATATGGAAAAAGCTACAAAAGATCTATGGAGGAGATGACAATGTAAGAAGAGCCAAAGAAGAAAGTCTAAGAGACCAATTTGATTAGATGAATATGAGAGAAGATGAAAATATTGCTAAATACATTGAAAGAATCAAAGCAAGTGTGAGTGCAATCAAGACATTAGGAGGAACAATAGATGATGTGATAGTAGTCAGAAATGTATTAACAAATCTCCTTCCTATTTATACAATTAGATTTTTAGCTATTCAAGAGATGAGATGTGATCCCAAAAATTATATAACTTTGGATGAACTAGTGGGAAGGTTAACAACTTTTGAGTTGGATAACTTTGATAACTATCTTCCTAGATCTCGCAACATAGAATCAACATTCAATAAAAAACTAACTCTTGGTAAAAAAGGAGGAAACTCAAAAGGAAAATAGTTTTACAATGAAGAAGAAGAAGAATCAAATGATAACCTTGAAGCTATTCAAGCCTTGCTTGCAAGAAGGTTACCAAAAGGAAATTTTTTATATAAAGGCAAAATTCCATTAATTTGTTTCTCTTGTGAAGAAGTTGGTCACATTGTTGCAAGGGTTCCAAACAAGGAAAACAAAGATTATGGAAAATTTAGCAAGTCTAAAGGAAAGAAAGACTTCAAAAGCTACAAAGATTACAAAGAAAAAGCTAAGTAATCTTGTTATATTGCTAAAGATTTTGATAGTGATGATGAAGATGAAATGGTGTATATTGCAACTAAAGAAGAATCAGATGATGAGGAAAATGAAAATATGGCACTTATTTCTCATGTTATCAGGAATGCCACATGGATAATAGATAGTGGCTACTCTCATCACGAGTAGTGATAAAACTAGGTTTGAACACTTGGAGCACTATGATGATGGAAGTGTTAAATTTGGAAACAATGAGCCATGTTATGTGAAGGGAAGAGGATGCATTGCATTGACTGATGAACTCAAGTGTGACAATGCTTACTGGGTTAAAGGACTAAGACATAATCTTCTAAGTGTGGCTCAACTGAACAACATTAGATACAAGGTAGAATTAATGAATGGGAGGCCAAACTTCTAGATGGTAAAGGGAACCTAGTTGGAATTGGTAATCAAACAAAAGGTAATATATTCTACCTTGAATTCACTGAAACTTCATGTTATAGCTCAAATGGAGGAAACTGATTTTCCAATGCAACCCAACTTAGAAACAATTGTAGCTGAGTTGTAGATATAGGCGCTATTAAAGACCTTTGGAATGGAAAATTCCAAACTAGTTGGAACACCTATGATTATTGGACATAAATTATCCAAGGATGATGATTCAAAGGAGGTGAATTTGACTACCTATTGATCTATGATTGGGAAACTATAGTATGTTGTTCACATAAGACATGGTATTGCATTGGCAGTTAGTATAGTTGCAATATTTTCTACAAATCCTAGAGAAAATCACATGATGGCAATCAAAACAATCATGAGATATCTAAAAATCACTCAAGGCTATGGTCTGTGGTACAAGAAAGGAGGAAACTTCAAAATCCCTTATTGATGCTAATTATACTAGAAGCATTGATGACAAGAAGAGCACTAGTGGAGGAGCATTATTTCTTGGAAAGATGCTAGTATCATGGACAAGCAAAATGCATAATTACATCTCTTTGTCTATAGGAGAAGCATAATATGTTGCTACAATAGTTGATTGTTCCAACATAATGTGGATCAAGCAACCATTGTGAGGAACGAAGGAAAAAATCAATGATCCAATGGTTATCTAGTGTGATAACACAAGTGCAATCAATATATCTAAAAATCTAGTGATGCACACCAAGATAAAGCACATTGCAATCAAATATCATTTTCTAAGAGAATTAGTTCAAGATAAAGAGGTTAGATTAGAATATGGAATATGTGAACACAAAGGAGTAGGTTGATGACATATTTACCAAACTATTACCTAAGGATGTATTTTTGTATCTAAAAGGAAAGCTAGGGGTCATTCCCCTATCTGATGCTCACTAGAGTATAGATTATTGATGCATCAACCAAATTGCATTAAAGATCTATCAAGTTGATGCAAAGAAATTAGAGCTCATTGCATATGAATTAGTAAATTATAAATTCATTGTATATAGTCTTTGGCTTTTGATGTCAAAGAAGGAGAGATTGAATCATGTCATATATTCATTAAGGGAGAGATTGATGTAATTAGAGAAGAATTAGAGGAAATGATATGTCTATCAACAAGAGGGAGAACTTGATCTCATGGAGTTTGAACATAAGATGCTAGAGGGAGAATCTCAAAAAGAGTTCTTATGGTTTAAGAATTAGAATCAAACTAAGGATATTTGCTCCAAATTTTTATTTTCTTAATGACATGTTGTGTTTTCATCAATGCCAAAGAGGGATATTTTTTATAACAATTATTAAATTCTGTATTTTCATTGATGTTACACAAATTTTATACTCTAATTGAGTACTACCAGTTGGAACTAAGTAGAAGACTCCAATATTAATCAAGCAAAAGTTTAGAAGAAGCCAAGTTTAGTGATCAAGTGCAAACCGATCTAAGTTGGTCATTGAAGAGATTTATATGTAAACCAAGTAAGGTCAATTACCAAAGGGGTTCAGTATAACTGAGTCAGGTCAGTTACGAAGGAACTCAATGGCAATTGAGTGACCCAAATTCTATGTCAGCCAACCTACAATAGAATAAATTTAATTATTATTTGGTTTATGCAAGTCGGCTTACTAGTGGATGTTATTTATTTATTTGTAAGGGTATTCAAGCCGACTTGACATTGGATTTCATACATATGAAAGGTCAAGTTGTGGATTGAAATATAAAGTTGTAGAAGAAGATAAGATGTGAATTAAGAAGGATATCTAATTAAGGGAAGAACAACCAAGGAGCTACAAAGAATATTCTAATTAGGGAGGATCTAGAGGATAAACTAGAATAGTGATCAAAATTTACAATCCAGTTGCTTTGTCAATCAGGTCAATCATTGTTACTCTCTAACAATTATAGCAGTAAAGAAATCTCTTAATAGAGTTGACTTAACAATAATTTTGTAAATCCTCTAACAAGGTGGAATTTCTATCATGAAGCATCTTAAGACCTTTAACAAGTCCACTCCTAATAGGGTAATTCAAATCCTTCAATAGGGTTGCAACTAATAGTGTGTTTTGTATCTTTTAACAGGGTTGGCTCCTAATAGAGCTCACTTTAGAAGAGTGAAAAGTTATAACTAGTTGCATTGGTGGTTTTCCCAAATTGGGTTTCCACTTTAAATCTTGGCGTCTCTTGTGTTCATGTTATTTTCTTATTGCTTTATCTTTCTATAGCTATGTTACTAAAGGTTAATGCACATTAATTTCTCAAGATTGCTTTGCTAACCCAGTTACAATGGATTTCTAGTTCTAATTGAGTTGTGAGTTAAAAGGAAGTTTGAATTGACATCTAAGGGATTTGGAATTGTTTTAGTGGTAATTGATTCACTCGGACTCTCTTAGTTACTCCTCTTATACTTCCACCACTACCATTGTGTTTGAAGATTTAATTCACAGACATGTTTTTCTTGTGACTTATGTCTATTTAGATTTTATTTTCAGTCATTTTCTTATTCTTTCATTACGTTATCTCTTTTAATTTTTTTTTAAAACCCCTAGTTATATTATAAATTAATATTAGTTACATGTCAAAATTGCATTCATCAAAAATTAGAAAATACAAAATATACTAGTGTTCACTGATCATTTTCCAAGTTTCATAGAATTACAAAATCACCAAAGGCCTCCTCATGAATAGAAATTTATCTTCAATTGAGCTACCTAGTTAGTTGAAAAATAACCTCCCAAAACCTTGGAGTTGACATTTTATTGACTTTTCAAAGGAGAGATTCTCATAGACTTTTTAAATTGAATTATGATGTTGAATAGAAGTGACAGTGGAAAGAGGACTTCAACCCAATTAACAATCTAATTTTTTTTGAAAGCTAGAAAAAATCATATTTTTCCTCGTTCCCAAGAAAAATTTCAACAAGTACCATCACCAAGAAAAAGGAGTTCCAAATTCATTCCATATCTTCCAATTCCATTACCTCAATCTCCATTTTGGTATTCACACAACACTTCTACATAAACACCTTCTCCTTCCACCAATATGTTGGCTACCCAAACTTAGCTACCACCACCATCATGGACAATGTCTTTTTTCACTAATGCCCAAAGTTCACCATTGAACCTAATTGGCCCATTCCATGACCTAAAAAAGAATCTAGAGATTGTTTTTCCATGATTTATGTATGGAGATTCATCGACAATTGAAGAAAACATTCATGTCTTCAAGGAAATGAACAATTGCAGGGACATTACACATCAAGATATGTTTTTTCGTATATTTCCATGCACTTTGGGAGAGTTCACATTTAATTGGTACCTCAATCTGCTGCCAAAATCAACCATAGATAGAAACTCTTTTGAGAAAAAATTGCTAGCACATTTAAGGTCTACATTGATGTAACTATCCTACGCCACTAGTTTCTATATATTAATAGGGATCCCCAATAAATTATTTCTAGATTCAATTATCATTTTTTTATGACGTATGATAGAATGGAGACCCCTTATATAATACCGTAATAACCCAAAAATGGTCATCTAGATTATTATCCCCCTTCTCAACATTTTGGCTAAATTAAATAATTATTTCCCTAGGCCAAATTGCTAAAGATCAATTTTTTTGATTTTAACCTATAGTTTGACTATAATATCCTAAGTCCATATTTTATTAAAAGAACATGTCCCCTTTTAATTAAATAAAAGACTCCATTCTCCTAAATCCACTCAATATACAAACACATAAAGTATTTTTCCTATTTACAAATTAAAAGAAAATACTTTGTGTCACATGAAAAGTTAACTCTTTCTCATTGGTTGACTTGATCTTGCACATGGATTATGCCAAAATTGAACTCCCACCCTTGATTATCCATTTCTTTATCTTGATCTCAACTATCCATATACCTTTAAAAGAGAAAGCTATCTCCCTCTCTAAGGATCTCATTTTGAGCTAATGTTATGCTATAGGTTTGTTGATAGGGTTCTTGGAGTACTTGAGAACTTATATTCTTCTTACCTCATTCTTACATCCTTCATCTTAGCACTAGATTAATTTAGAATAGCTTAATTTCCTTTGTTATAACATAGCTTGTGTAGTCTAATTAGCAATCTTTGTAACACATTCATCTTGTTTAGCCTAGTTGCATTCTTGCATTTCATCATAGAATAGTTCATTCTTGCATTACATGTTTGAGAGCTCTCTTCCAAGGACATTTGCACTCTTGCTCTTGTCTAAGGAATCTCCCATTGCATGGTTTACTAGCAAGGGTTGTGTCTCTAAGGCTCAATTGAGAGATCCTCATATGCACAACCACACACCTTTGTACTCCATGGATAGGGAGCTCTAAGCCACCATTCAAGTGCTCTAATATATGGGATGCCTTGCATAGAAGGGTTTAGAGAAGTGCACAAACTAAGTGTACAAGATTGTAGTAAACCTGTAACATGACCAAAATCCATTTAGCAGACCTCATATGGAAATAGAAAACTTAAAATGGAAAGCATCTAAATGTAACGATCATACTCACAATGTCTCTCCAACATGGCACGTGAAGGATGTGATACACATCCTCTAGATTAATGGTGGCCTCACTAGTGGGAAAATTAAAGGTATTATGCTCATTGGGCCACTACTCAACTAATGTAGTCAAAAATCTATGGTTTTCCCATATATGGGGAATGTGCAACAACCATCTAAATCTCATACTATCTATAGCATCCTTCTTGTCTCTCTCTAGATGATGAAGGACTCGCAACCTCACCTCCTTAGGGGCTTTGATCAATAGTGTTGGAAAAAAACTACATAATCGACTCAAGAAAACATCAAAATATCAGTATCAACCGTAATAAATCAAGTAATATCATAAATAGACCAAAATGACAAAAAACAAAAATCTCACACTCAAAATCTTCTCCTACAAATGCAAAAGGCTCAACATAGAACCAAGAGATACTATTTGTTGATGAAGTATCATGTGGTACTTTTTACAATACCCATGTGATATTTTCCCTTTGTGTGATAGTTTGCACCATGTCATGCAACATTTAGGTATGCCTAATATGATAAAACGTTACAATGCATGTGATACAATTTAGATGGTAGAAGTATCACATGATACATTTTAAAGCCATGTGATACTTTTAAAGTATCCCACAATATTTTGCAAAAAACTCCTAAAAATGTATTAAAAACATGTTAATAGCTTCTAAAGTGTGAAATTTTTTAAGGCTCGTCAAGGCCTCTTACTCGAGTGGCCAGCTATGCTCAAAAAGATGTTTACGAGTCAGAATGCCAACAAGAGCCATCGTTCTCTCTCAAAATCACTCAAAAGATCTCAAAAATCACAAAAGACAAATGAATTGAAAATGACCCTTGGACCCGTTATATAGTCCTTTGACCTCATTTTGATCCATTTTCAAACTCCTCAGAATTCCACAAAAGTTGCACCCCTATTTAATTTTGTCATTCTAGATCCATTTTTCGGATCAAAATCGATATCTGAGCTCATCTTGATAGTCAAAATCACATCTTAAAAGTTTTCCTTCTTTTATGCACTTATCTAACCTTTTGAGGTCTAATCTTTAAATCTTTACTGGGTCATCTTCATTTCTCCATGTCTTCATTATTTCTACACTCTATACCAACTTCAATTCACATCTTTCTCTTCTAACTTATCTTTCTACTTAAATTGAACTAATTTTTAGGCTTTATCCTTTTCGGTCAACTCTAGTCATATTGGGGCATTCTATCACTTCCTTATGGTCACTCTTTGGTTTTAATCACATATTTAACATCATGGACCTTGTTCTATATCAATTTGATCAAACCTTTCACATCTCTGTATCCCCTTTACCTCATTTCAGTTTCAATCTCGAGGGGGTAGGAATATTTTATCATCGCTTGTTTGTTATAACTATATAATTCCTAGGAGCATATTCTTGATCTTTTCAGTTTCTCTCAATCTATCTTCTTTTCTTGGTGTTAGTGATCTTCTTTAGTCCTAATATCATCTCTCTCCTAGTGTTGATTACTATCACTACCAGGTTGCACATTCAGGACTTGCTATCTCTTAAAATATTTCATTCTTCTGAATTAGATCACTCTATCTATTGATGCCTACTTGGCTTCTATATTCTTTGAGGTCATGCATTCCCAGGTTGATCACACATTAGTCAAAGAGGGGAAAATGTAATCATCCAAAAATGGTCATCTAGACTATTAGCCCCCTTCTCAGTATTTTGGCTTAATTATTTAATTAATTCCCTATGCCAAATTGCTAAAAATTAATTTATTTGATTTTAACCTATAGTTTGACTATAATATCCTAAGTCCATATTTGATTATAATAATATGTCCCCTTTTAATTAAATAAAAGACCCCATTCTTCTAAATTCACTCAATGTGCACACATAAAGTCCTTTTCCTATTTGTAAATTAAAAGAAAAGACTTGTCTCACATGAAAAGTCAACTCTTTCTCATTGGTTGACTTGATCTTGCACAAGGATCATGCCAAAGGTCAAATTCCACCTTTGATTATCCATTTCTTGATCTTGATCTTAACCATTTGTATACCTTTAATAGAGAGAGAGAGAGAGAGAGAGAGAGAGAGAGAGAGAGAGAGAGAGAGAGAGAGAGAGAGAGAGAGAGAGAGAGAGAGAGAGCTCTAAGGATCCTATTTTGAGCTAATGTTATGTTGCAAGTTTCTTGGAGTACTTGAGGAGAACTTCTATTCTTCTTTCATCTTTCATCTTATCACTAGATTCATTTAAAATAGATTTATTTCCTTTGTTATAAAATAGCTCACATAGCCTAATTAGAAATCATTGTAACACATTCATCTTGTTTAGCCTAGTTGCATTCGTGCATTTCATCATAGCATAGTTCATTCTTGAATTACATTTTTGAGAGCTCTCTTGGACATTTGTACTCTTTCTCTTCTCTAAGTAATCTCCCATTGCATGGTTTAGTAGCAAGGTTTGTGTATTTAAGGATCATTTGAGAGCTCCTCATATGCAAAAACAAACACCTTTACATTCCATGGATAGGGAGCTATAAGTTGTCATTCAAGTGCTCCAATCTATGGGACACCATAGATAGAAGGGTTTATAGAAGTGCACAAATTGAGTGTAAAAAATACCACTTGAGGTTGTGGTAAAAATATACTATAACTCTATGGATCATCTTATGATCATTTTTCTAATAAGGCTTATGCCCATGAACATTAATACATTAGACAAGGTCTTTAAAGAAGTTGCCACATTTATGAAGCAGATGGATCCCCATCATGGAGATAACTTTGTGGCTCTACTCACTTTGAATAATTTGGCAGCCATACCATCATTTCATATAGGAGCACTCACTATCCCCAATCAAATAACCCTACTAAATCCAATACTTTTATTACAAAAGGTTATTGTTTCTCCACCACTAACAATCACATATTTAGGGTATGAGCCCCATGAGATAAAATCAATAATAAAAATAACAACATTATAGGTGTGGGACCATGTAAAAATTGATATGGGAACAATAAAGTTTCAAATCAACATACTGCAAATTATGGATGAACAACTTTTGCAGTTTAGTGATATTTCGTTTAAATCATATGATAAATCTACAGGTGAACAAATCTATGAAGATGGTCAAGAGGATTTTGTGTTCTCACTCAATGAAGAGGAAGAGCCTAAATATTTTGGGATACATCTACATTCCAATGATAATAGGAACACATATAGTTCAAAAACAAGAGAATAGCCTCTAATGGATGATTTCTCTCTTGGATTACATCCTACTCCTCCTAATTTGTGGGTTAGTAATGATTCAATGCTTCTTAAAGCTCCAACCAATGTTGCACTAACATTTCAGAAGGAATTACATGTAAAATATGAGTTTTTGATAGGATTTATGGGTAACAAAATAAGTAATTTGAAGTACCTTAGAGAAAGTCACAATTCTTCCTAGCTATTGTTGTCTCCATCAAGAGAGGCATTCTAAGTTGGAATGTTTTAGTTTCCTAAATGTAGGATCTAATGTGTTAGTGCAAATGGATCAATTGGTTTAAATTGATATAAATAGTGAAATTGCTGCAAATTTTGATGTTGCGATGATTGTGGATATCATTGAAAATTATAAGGATGCAAAAAAATTTGATCTTCCAAGAGACTATGGAGTTGAAATTTTTTCAAAGTTGTAGAAAATAGTGGAAATGGGGAATATTTTAGGTTGTTAAAATTTCTAAATTAGGAAGTAGTCAAGAAGGAGATTCCAATGCTTCCTACAACAATATTGATCCCTAATTGGATAATGATAAGATACCTCCCCCAGAACAAGATGATTTCATTAGACAAGATGGACAAAGTGCTTAATTTGGTCTAAAGTTTGACTGATGAAAAGTCATTTTGTGGGTATTATATGCATATGTCAAACCATGTAGTAACCACCTAGACATATATTACTCTATGGTATTATTTAAGGTGTCTAATTAATCTCATTTAGCATAAATTACTAAAGGATACAAGATGAATATTCATAGCACATAAATCAATGAATCTAATATGGATAGCTCATTTCAATTTATTCTAGCATTCAATAATAGAAATAATAATTAATTACTCAGAAAAAAATAAGGTGCATTAAAACACATGATCTTAGATAATCATCCCATAATAACATCATAAACATAAAAGACAACATGGTCAAACACGTGAGTAAACACTATTGCAAGAACCTATTCAAGTGCAATAGGACAAATTATACACAATGCAACCATTGTCCCCATCTCATTTAAATCACAGAACAACATCATAATACCATATGAATCTAGGTAACCACTAGGAAAAACTTCATTGAAACCATCAAATACATCATAATCTCATAAATCAAGCATAAGCATGATCAATCAGCTAAGAAACAATATAAATCAAATCACACCAAGGATGTAGACCAGTTATAGGTCTCAATCATGATCACTCACAAAGTAAGATCATCAAGGTCGCATCCATTGGGATGACTTACAAAATTCAAATGGGAGAGGCACTAAATGCCCAGCTAGATCAGGAATTCATATTAGTTGCATGTTAAAATTGCATTCATTAAAAAATAGACAATATAAAAAATACTAGTCTCCACTGATCATTTTCCAACTTTAATAGAATTACATATTTTATTTTATAGAACCAATAAATTTCTTCTTGTGAACATAAAAAGTTATCTTCAATTACTAGTTAGTTGAAAAAT
The DNA here is from genome assembly GCA_028749045.1 of Cupressus sempervirens. Lineage (NCBI taxonomy): Eukaryota > Viridiplantae > Streptophyta > Pinopsida > Cupressales > Cupressaceae > Cupressus > Cupressus sempervirens. The sequence goes on from CM053787.1 coordinate 312,606,509, forward strand.
AGCCTCCCAAAACCTTGGAGTTGATATTTTATTGACTTTTCAAGATAGATATTTTCACAAATTTATGTCTTTGTCATCATGCAATTGCAACGCTCAACAATGCTCACCCTCAAAATAAGGTATGTGTGGAAATGATCTTTCCCAAGACCTCAAAGAGACTTCAAATATTCAAATAGGAGGTCTATGTTACTCTCAAAGAGTACTATATCTTAATTTTTCCAATACTTATTATTTGTGCCAATCTTTACAACATAAGATTAATGATCTTTTGTTAGCTATTCAAAAATTTTAAAATCCTCTTATGGATTTTTCCTCTCCATCTCCACATTTTTTTTAGGAGTCTAATACTATGAATGGTATGACTACAACGACTCACAAAGGGAATAGTTTCTCATCTACCTCTCAAAGGAACCTAGTTATGTTTTTGTGTATCTTGAATCCCAACCTTAAGTATAGTTGTAGGTTCTAACATAACCATAACACTAATTGTAGGTTTAATCATAGCTATAATTACAACATACTTCACACCATATTACTTAAGGGAAGGATATGGTAGGTTTTTGTGCTTCCTACCTAGTGTGGTCTAAAACCCTTATTTTTGCTTTACTTTTTACCTCACAACTAAATTCTTTATATTTCTTGTGTAGCCCTTTGGGCATGAGGAAAATGGAAAAGCCTCCAAAAAAGTGCAAGGTGATTCAGGTGGTTGCTTACCATAGTTTCTAGCTGATATTGAATTTCTTGTAAAATAGAGTCTCCTCATTTGAGGACAAGGATGACACGAATGAATTTGAATCATCAATTTCATGTTATGGAATGTCTGAGGTTTTATTGACCTCACATGAAAGTATTCCATGTAGGATACTCAAAAAATATTCTATTTTTGATACTTTGTATCTTTAGGAGATTACAATGGAATCTTTAATTCTTATTGTTGCATAACATGTTGATGTTAGAAATAGGGAATATTGAGGTGGGGTGAAGTGAATTAGTATTCCAACACTTTTTAACTAGCTTTGGATTTCAACAACTAATGATAAACATACATAAATAATTAAACTGAATAACAATAAAGAAAATGCCATAAGGAAACTCATAAAACCACATTTTGTTAACTAGAGAAACCCTGGCCGAAGGAAAACCATAGTGGGAGTGCTACCCACGAAGTCATGCACTAATTTTAAAATACATTATAAAGAATTTTGACCATGTTAGGTGTCTATTACATGCATTTAGTATATTTTTCATTATTAGAGGACTCAACCCTATTAGGATTTTTATTACAAAAAGAGCTCACTTATCTTGTAAAAATATACAACTTTTAAAAAGTGGTATATATACTATACCAAGATTGACTATACTAATATCTTTAATATTTGATTATTCCTTGAGTTTTCCTCACATTTGATCATGTTCATATACCCTTTGATCTACTCTAACCATCAAAACATTCATATCCCAATATAAACGAAGCTTGCATAACATAATAATACCATAGCATAGTCATGCCCATATAACCTTTTCTTTTCTTTGACCATCAGAACATAAATATACCAACATAGAATAAACTTGCATAAAATAATCATACCATAGCATAATCATGTATATCTTTGCATATCAAAAGGATCTCCCTATATGCCCCTTTTCCTTAACTTTGTCTAGTCAGCTTGAATAACAAAATGTGTTACACATTTCCAAATATTTTATCACAATCTACTAAGGGTAAACATCAATGATATTGTCCCTATATTACTAAGTTCTTGAACTATCAAGATAATTCAATTTCTTTGTCTAATTATTGATCATTACCATATAATTTGGTTCTATGATAATAAATTATCTTCATGTTATTTTCCCAAAAATCATACTAAATAACATATTAACATTAGAAAACATAAACATATCATTACACTCAATTCTACCATATTAAAAAATTGTGTCCTTCCATCTAATTCCATTGAAGCTCGTTGACTTAAACTATGTGATTTCTATTAGTTTTCTTAGTTTGTACTTAGAAAATTTCATCACATCATACCAAAAATTTATCCTTAACATAAGAGGCCTTTACTAATAATAGTCTTTCCATTATTGATAACATCTAACCATTGGCATTCACATTATCCAACTTTCCAAGAATACCCCCATTTGGTATTGATGGCAACACTTAGGGAAAAATTAGCCAACTATCAAAATTTTCAAAACTTGATCTTGCAAAAACTTTATCTTTCTCATGCATACCATAATAATTCCTATTTATTTCATTACTCCTTCTCTGTACATATTTTCTTATTCCCTTTGCATATTTACTTTATCATTCTCATATATTTTTCATTGTCTACTTAATCCCCATTTGACATCAATGGAAATGGTGAGTCATCTATGTACAAGTCAAAATTGTAATGTCAATCTTCTCCATAATTCATAAACCTTAGTTTATCTACCAAATTCCTCTGCAAAGTCTCATACTTTGTATCTCATCTTTTCTTCATTGACTCTTCCACTTGGATGATTGTACATATAGCATAGGATACTATCTCTTCTACATTTAGGTCTAATGGTGTAAAGGACTCAACTCTTTCTTAAAGACTCTAAAGTTTCAAGTTTCTTCTACAATATATCAAGTTTAGGTGTTAGAAAACTTATTTATAAGGTAAATCTCCCTAATATCCTCTCTCTCTCTCTCTAAAGTATGCTAATGGTATCATAATATTTATGGATTTCCTTATGCATATCATTAACACTTAGATCTTTTTTCTCAAATTCATTAGCTAATTGTTCTAGCTTCTCCTCATACTCCTTAATATATGTTATTGCATCCTCTACATACTTGGTTGATCTAGTACTAGCGATATAGATCTTCTTACCCTATTGAATGCATCCTTCAATATCCTTTATACATTCATCTAAGTCTTGAATGATATTGGTTATGCTTGCCCAAACTTTGTCAAACTGTTCTAATTCAAATTCTCTTTCTACTTTAACTCTAATTGATTTTGACAATAAGGAAAAATGAGAGTCAAATTCTTCTATTGCCTTGCTCAAATTATCTACAATTTTATTTCCTAGGAGTGGTTTAGGGGTACGTAATGTCTCCTACAATCTGTCTAAGGCTTGCTCAAGAATCTTTATGTTTTTTTCAAAATTCTTCTCAAGATGCTCCTTTTCATTGGTATATGGAAACAATGATATTTACAAAAATTCATCTTCATCCATATCTTCCTTGAACATATTGGTAATATCTTGGTTTAGATTACTACTTGTCAACAATGCTTGGAATCAAGTTCTTGGAGTAACAAGAGTGTCAATTTGTTTTTCCTTCTCAAATGTGGTATCTTCATTCATATCCATTATTTGTTCTAGTGAGGTGGATTGAGTCTCTAGTTGTTTACTATCATCTACTATGAGAAATGAAAATTTGTCTACATTTACCATAGATTTTGACTCTACCTTATCAATATCCATATCTTTCTTCTCTCAGTCATCTTTCTAGTATCTTAAATATCACTACAATCCATTTGACCTACCATATCAACTACCTCTTTCATGATCTCTCCAACATCTATTGTATCTATTAGATTTTCCTCAAAAGTATTTTTCTATTTGTCTTTCTCTTTCTCTTCTCATGTAGCATCTAATGTCATAGGAATTTCACTAACAAAGAAATCTAGTTTCTATAAAGTGTTAAAGAATTGACTCACATCATCTATTTCATCAGTAGCCTTGTCTATAGGCTCATTAATAGTTATACCTATTAATATTCTCATATGTTTAGTAGCATGAGGCTTCCCAAGACTAGGATCAATTAGCACTTCTATAAGTGTCTTTTATGTCTCTTCTCCTACCTCACCATAGAAGCCAACCATAATCTTTAATAATCACATCTTTTTCATCAATGTAGGCCTTACATTCTTCAATACATTGTGCATTTTATCATATGTAATAAGTGTGCAGAGATCGCACAACTTATCTTCTCTCATTTTCTTGTCCTCCTCTAATGGTTTTAACATCTCCTCATCCAACTTATTAAGAAAATAATTAGGGACACTATACCCTTGATCTCCACTAAATTCCTCTTGAAATTTAATAAATATTTAATGATAGAGGTATCAATCATAACTTTTTGATCTTCATGTCATGCTTCCAAGGATACTCCTGAGTTTGGTCCAATTATCCATCATTCTCAATCCTATATCTAATGGACTTCAAGTCAAGTTTCCATTTCCTCCTTTCTATCTCAATTCTAGCTTGTGGTTCCTCAATATCATATGTGGTGATAGGTTTTTCTTGTGCTTCATATTTTACTATTTTCTTTCCTTTTACTACCTTCTTTCTTTCTACAACCTTAGGCCTCTTAGGGCTAGGGCTTTGGGCCTTTTCCTTCTATCTTGTAGCCTATTGGAAGTCTAAGTTGGAAATCAAGATACTAAGGAGGGGGGGGGGGGGGGGGGGGGGGGGGGGGGGGGGGGGGGGCGGGGGGGGGGGGGGAGGTGAATCAAGATCTGTAACACTTTTAACATTTTCACAATACTATAGTGCATTCACCACATTTACCATCTCATATCTAATTGCATGCATAACTTATATTATCAAATTGTAATAACATATATATCTAATCTATAAATCACATGCATGAAAAGTAATCACATGAAAGAAATACTTGGCTACCCAAAAACTCTCCAAGGTGAAGGTAAAACTAGGGTGGTGATGACATGCACAAATATTTAGTACTACAATAATATAGTTAACCTATTAGGGTTATAATGTTTGACCATATCCAATGATCTACCTTGTGAGAGGCTTGCGCTGATAAAAGCTTTTGAGACTATTAGATCTTTCCCTCTTAGAGGATTTTACACTTACAACAAAGGACTCTATTAGGAGATTTACAAAGATTTTTCAAGACCACTCTTTTAAGAGATTTACCCTAACTCAATTTGTTAAAACTGATTTAGTATTTGGTCCTCATTCTACTCTAATAAGATGATGTTGGGTCTCCTCTTTCTAATCTAATCTGATCCCTTATATGATCTATCTTTTATGTCCTTCACTTCTTTGATTAGGTCACTTCTCTTACTCTGACCTCTTTGCCTCTTCTGCAATGCTCTTGTTACCAATTTTTATCATTGCACAAATTGGTAGAGATGTTGACCAATCTTAGACATCTAGGGTGGTAGCCATGTCCCACATTCTTATATTATTCATAATTTCCACGTGTTCATGAGAGGGATATGTAAATGATTGGTCTTAATTTACCTCTTATATTCCTAAGTCTTCTAACCCCTTATATTTGCATATTTTATTCTTAATCAAAGTTAAGTTGTGATCTTGTGATTCATTCTTGTTCACATGATCACAATCAATTATGGACTAAAAATCAAAAGGGTGGTGATGGTGTGAAATGGTCTTCTCAGTAGTTAGGGATATGGTTTTCAGTGATCAAGCTAACCAAGGGGTCATAGTGGTGATGGAGCAAAAAAACTCTCATCGCATTGTCATAGGAGGATAGGGCTTACCAAAGTTCAGGTTGCAATGCAATGATTTATTTATTCACTCATTTGCATGAGCTAATGGTCAAGTTAAAGATTAAGTTGTGAGCTTGCAAAATAGTGGGCCAAGTGCTTTTGAAATCCTTTAGTCACAACTTCGCAAGGGTCAATTTTGAAGGGGAATCTATCAAATGAAAGAAGATCAGTTGAATGGATCCATTCCATTGAAGGAATTCAAAGATTTTAAGTCATGATCATGCAAAAGGTCAATAGGCTACAATCAAGATAATTTCAATGTAGGGTCACTAAGGGTCAAGCTAACTAGGGGTTTAGAGTGGAGATGTAGTGAAAAGACTCTCATCACATCATCACAAGAGTTAAAGGCTTAACCAAAGTTTGGGCTACGATGTAGTGATTTCTTTAATCTCTCATTCACATGAGTTAATGGTTGATTAAAGATTAAGCTTCAAGCTTGAAAAAGGGTCAAGGAAGTGAATGTCACCATTGGGTGCAACATCATAGGTATCAAAGATATAGTCAAGCTCTAAGCTGTGATAGTGTGAAAGGTGTTCTTGTGGTTAGGTTTATAAAGATTTTGTAGTATCGTAGGAATTTCATGTCACACTAAACTTTAAGACACGAAGGCATGACAAAGGTAATTGAATCCTTTTTCAACTTTGTATAGTTAGAGGGGTGTTAAGCCCAAAACATGGCAACAATGTGAAAGGTCATCTTCATGCAGTTGTAGAGTCACACTTTTAAGAATATGATAGCTAAAACAAGCAAAGACCTAGTGAATAAGATAAAAGTAGTCATGAAAACCTTTTTTTATCTTATTTGGGTGGTTAAGAAGCATAGGATCATTGAAGTCAGTGACCTAGTGGCAGAGCATGAAAATAAGGAGATTGTAAAGTCATGGGTTGAACTTAACAGTTAGAGAAAATATGTGGGAAGTCGTGAAAGGTTAAAAGTTAACCTTTTCACATAGTTGCAATTAGCATTAAAGAAAAGAGATAAATAGTTGCAAAGGCACAATGAAGGTTAAAATGAAGAGTAAGTACATCATCACAAGTCAACCTAGTCAATAAGGAAATATTGCTTGGGGGATACGAAAAGGTGACAAGGTGGCAAGTTTAGCCTATCAAATAGTGACATGTGGCTCTTACTATAGTAGTCAACTAGAGATTGACTAAAGGTAGTAGATAATCATGGATTCAAGTTTCAAATTTGTAGAGTTGGAATAAGGAGACATGGGGATCTAATTTTGGATGGAGTAAAGCAGAAGGAGAGGTCTAGATGAAATCAAAATTTTCAACGGCTCAAGAAAAGACATGAAGTAGTGGGAGCAAGTGAGGATGTCATGGCTCTATCAATGGAGGTAGTTGAAGGTTTACATGATTAAAGGCATTAGAGGAAAAACATAATTAGTTAAAAGCTCCTATAGTAGTTTCCACTTGGCCAATCTTGCATACATCTTCTTAGTTTTACCCGAATATAGAAAATGTAAAAATATAACTTTTTGAAAGTATTTCTATATTCTTCCAATACTCTTTTGACATGTGCCCTCCCATCTAAAGCTTTTTGCAATCCTTCTCTTTTTAAGGATTCCCAAGATGTGGAAAAGGGGACTGGTAAGATTGGAGTTTTATGCAAAGAATAGTGTTGTTATGATTTCTTAAGTGTCCTTCATAGCATTTTCTACAGATTACTTTGCAACCAGTCTTGATGAATGTTATGGAACAACCTTTGAAGCTTAAATAAAGGAACAACTCAAAAGCCCTTCTTGTACCTCATTTTTTTGTTTAAAGTACTAATCTAATATAACTTTTGTGATTTATTTTGAATCCCTAAGTTTATGTCTCAATTTTATTTGTAGGTGGAGTTTTGAAATATTCATACAGGTTACAAGTCATGAAATTGTGCTTTATCTTAGGTGGTTAACTATGAATATCATCATTCCCCTTAGCATCTTGTCTAATGTATATCCTTCTTGTGAAATATTTATGTATGATTTTTTTGAGGTCAATATTGTGCTCACCTTAACTATTCAAAAATGCTTCATCATGTCAGGCCAGCAATATTCTCATCTTAATGTTTTGATGTATCACCTCAAGTTTACTTTTCAGAATTTACATTCTTGCAAATCCTTCTATCCCTTTCCCTCCCAAGTTTTAAGTTTATGTTTGAAGAAAAAGTAGGTGAAGCATCATAAGAAATTGGCCTAGAACTTGGAGATTCATTCCTAACCTTGGTACACCCACTACCTAGGAGTGTTTGCATACTACTTGAAGTGACTAAATTTTAGAATCTAGTTGAAGTGTAACTTTTAGAAAAAACAATTTTGGCACATCTGATGGGACTAAGAAAAGTAGTTTCCTGTCTTTTCCCTATATTTTATTTTGTGTTGTTGGTGTGTACAATAGTAAATTGACCTATTCATAGGTAAAAGGAATATACACATCTAGCATCTCTAAGTTAAGGAAACAAAGATAGTTCTACAAGTTTTAAATATAGAGAGTTGTCCCCACCTAGAAGGAGAGGTAGAACAACTGAGAGTGTTCAAGAGTCCAAGAGAGGATTACATTGAAAATACTTGGTGACCAAAGAATTTCTCAAATCCTATAGAGCTTGGCATAGACATATTTTATACACAAGTCTTTACATGACTTGGCCTATATATAAAGTAGCTCAGTCACAGTGATGACCTACTAACTTAGCCTAGTATATGATTAAGTGTTTGACGCTAATAGAAAACAATAGTTAGAGATACCAACAATCTCCCCTTTTGAAATTAGAGGAAAAAATACTTTGTAATGATTACATCATTACAATAGATAGTATGAGTGATCCCCTTAAGCCTATGACTTAGTTTAAATAGAACTGCAAAACTTTGACTTATGCTAAATAAACAATCGACAATAAAAAATGTATGAATATGCACGTGACTCTAAGTAGTCTAATTGTTATAGTGTCATGCCTTGTTTTCCTTTTGAACTCTAATCTTCGAATTCTGATTTGTTCTAACTCATTTGATCATGTAATCACCATTACATTCCCCATTCTTTACTTCTTTCATTGCCACCATTCAAAATATGCAATCATCATTACATTCCCCCTTATTTTTGTCACTTATGGCTTTTGTTAGGTTGAGTAGGTGAAATCAAACCATATTTTCCAATAAAAGGTTTGTGAAGTTGGTTAATCATAGTGAGTGCATGATCCCAAATGGTTCTTATTAACTCCAAAATGTGTTTTTGCAACTGCAACCTAGCTACCAAATCAATCAAAATTTAGAAACCAAAAGATTATGATCTTCATTGATAATATCTTGTTTTGATTTCATTTCTCTCTACATAAACTCCAAGTGAGGTATCAACATTGATTGGATAGAGATTAATTTTGATCTCACATGTGTTGTTTTCAGCTACTTAGAGCTTGGCCAATTTTCCTTGAGCATTCAATAACTTATTGTAATGATGTGAGCTAGATTCAACTAATTGTGAAATAATGCTTCTTGTTCTCTGTATTTTAGCCTTAATCTGTTGGATGTTTTCATGAAGATCATTGATGAATGTTGGTACATTACACAAAATATTGTACATCTATTGTACTTTGTATAATTTTCATTATTTTGTGTACATGCTCTTGCAATTGAACATTCTACTCGACAATGGTTGTTGAGACTTTGTCCATGACCTTATTTTCAAATTTCTAAGTTGACTAATCCATTAGCCTCTCATTGGTTTCTATATCTCCAACATTTATTTGTTCAAGAATTGTTACAAGCTAGGAAATGATTGTGGCTTTCCCATCAAGATTTTGTATGTCAAATGGCTCTACAAAAATGTCTTTAACATCATGAAATACCTTCTTTTTTTGATGTTCTCTCCTCAACTCCTCTTGTTTCTTCTTCTTTTCCAAAATACCTTGCAAAGAAATTCTTTGTTCAAGAGTGAGATTTTTCCAATCCAATTGTGACATCTCAATAACCTCATCTAGACTAACTTGAATATTTGGTGAGTTTTTCTTTATTGCTTTCCTTTTGCTAAGGGATGAAGTGTTGTTTCTTAGCACTACATTAGGAGATGGTGAGGAGGTATCACCACTTGATCGTGCTTGTACAATAGTGGCAGAAACAAAAATAGGTGCACCCAAAACTATATTATTCTCCTCCTTATTCTCCTTACTATGAGGTTTTGACACATTTGATCCTTCTTGACCTTTCTAGAAATGTCTACACTAGTTTCTCTATTGTTTCTTCTACCTCTTACTCCTCCTTATCTACATTTAAGGGCTTCTCTTTCTCAGCAACTAAAGTGTCAGGGGTGTTGGCATGAACTAGTGAATAGTTAATGTCTCAATGTCCTTTTCTTGTGTTTCCTCTTTATTTATAAGACTAGAAACGATTTTCCAAAGTACCTAATTTTTCTAAATTACAGCTTCAACCTTCTTTTGCAATATCATAAAAATTCTAAACTTAGGTAAAAAATATCTTCCTATATTTCTCCAAACACTTTTTTGTTTGTTCTTGTGACAAATTAGGCATAACTTTGGCTAATGCACCACATCTAATATTTTTCTCTTCTTTAGTTGCCTGTTGCCACCTTCTGTCAAGTTTATTGTACAAATCTAGTGGAATTTTGTTCTCTAATTTAGAAGCAACCAACCTATGACTTGTCATCATATCTACCATGGCTTCTTCAAATTTTGATTTGTCCTCATCATTTAATGTATCATATTTTACATATCCAAAACTAGAAAAACCAATAGATCCTCATATTTCAATACACACTTCATCAATAGTTTTTGTTCTCCTTTTGCATGGTCACTTTATCAATATTCTTCTCTTTGGCACTAGTTTCTACTCTAGTCCTTGGCTTTGTAGGAGGTGGAGGAGAGAAGGGTGTCACCATTGGCTTCTTTGTAGTTCCTTTATCCTTCTTCCTAGGTGGTGTGACAACAACAAGGGCTTTACCCTTGACTTCTGCTTCTTTCTCCTACTCTTCATCATCACCACTAACTTCATCTTCTCCAAGACCTTGTGTAATTTGCAAAGGTTCTTTGCTCTTGTCTTGGGTGCCTAACTTTGCCTCTAGGTCTTCAATTATTTTCTTCCTTTAATTTTCCTTAGAAGCTATCTTGATATCTATAGTGATTCTTGCCTTAGCTTCTTCAAATTTTCCAAAGGATTTGGCCTCAATGTCAATCTCTTCTTTTAATAGTGCAACAATGTTTGCATTAACTATATGACTATCAACTTCATATTCAATTATTGTTAGGAATGCCTTCCTTGGCGTTAATGCCTACACAAATGTGTTATCTATATCTACTAAGAAACATATGACATTATAATGTTTCATGACCAATTCTTCTGTTATTATTATCCTCATTTTCATTCTTTGCTTGAATTATTCAAAATAGGTATCCATGACATTTTCAAAATTATCTCGTAATTGAGTAATTTATTAATTGATTTGCCTTGTCACTTTTTTACCTTGTTCCCAAATGATATTTCCAATACTAAGAAAATGCACATAACATGTGATCCAAACTTACACATTGAGTTCTTTTCCTTCTTGATGGATGTCAATTTTTCCACTAATTAAAGGTTCTGTAACTCGGTAAGATTATATTTTTGATCGTTCATGACAATCTTCCATGCCTGATCTACTACCATACATGGCACACTATTCAATCTATTTGATTGATAGAATTTGTGAGCAATCACTCTTACTACAAATTTGATCAATGGATTATAAATATTTGTGATGGAAAACCCTTGTCCATTCCACTCGGCTCTAGTATTGTCTTTGACTTCCTCATGACTCAGACATCACATTTTCTTCTTCTTATCTAGCGTAGGATAACCAGTAAACCTATGAATCATCTTCTTGGTTATCTTGACTAGTCCATTTTTTAGCCAAAATTTCATGTCGTAGATCTTGGTTAGTAAAATCTTGATCCATTTTCTCTTAAAATTTCTTGGAGATTCTAGGGCACAAGTTAACCTTGTCCTCTCAACAATTTTAAATTTCTCTTTTAAAAATCCTTTGCCACACAATTTCTCATATGCTTCTCGAAGCACATAATCTCCCACTTCTCCAAACTTTTACATGTAGCAACTTTACACATCATGTATCATGATTACCTTGGGTGTTATTGAGGGTAACACACCCATTGAGTCACTTTTCATTATACTTTCTAGAATATTATGAAACTTATGGTGGAGGACACACATCATTCCTCACCAATTGAATGTTACTCACCTCTACTCCTTGACTCTTTCCTGTGGATGGTGAAGCTTCCATATTTCTTTGATAGGGGTTGAATTTTTTTTTCTTTTTGAATAACTTGGCTCCACTCAAATCTTCACTCGATCAATCTTCTTCCTCATATTTTCTCTTCAAATCACCTTAGGATCTCTTTTTTCACTCAAACCACTCTATGCTCTCAAATTGTGTATGCAAGGTATGGAATAATGTCTTCAAATCTTGATAACTACTTCCTTTTACTCAATTTAGTGTCTCCATTAATGCTATGTACTAAAATAGGTGGAAGCTAGTTGTCTCAGTCAATATTGTACCTATGAACTAGGTTTTCACTCTAAAGCTTGATCTCTTCCATCTAACTTGGCCTATACACCATTGTAGCTTCTAAAGTACTCTGTCCATATTGCAATGCTTAGCCAAAATATACTATTAGACTGATGTTTGACATTGTCAATGTAGATGATTCTTTTGTGCTAGACATCTCATAAATCTACTCTTATGCATCTTTACTTATGAAAATATGACATTTATCACATTTATGTTAGGAAATTATGTATGATATATCATTTAAATATAGAGTTCCTTATATACCTTTCTTTCTTAGTTTGAGGTGATAAGATCACCTTCTCCATTAGATTGGGTGACCTCAACTCCATTTTTTCCACTATTTCCATGTTTTGCCTTTTTCTTCCATGTTTGATTCATCTCCTTCCTTGCTTGATCAATTTTCACTTTTCTTTTACCCTTGCTATTGATGTAATTTTTTGTTAGTACTTGAGTCCTACAGTTTTATCTTGACCTGCTTTTGGTTAGACCAATACAGTTTTGTCTATGATTTGCATTCATATGCTTTATGTCCATACCTTTGATAGTTATAATAGTAGCTTTCAAATCTAGGTGTATTAGGTGCATTCTTCATTCTTGATCTACATTCATATATTAGGTGATGTCCTTATTTCTTCTACTAAAAACAATAACTAGTAAACTTATGTTTAGGGTTTTGTGTGGAATTTTTTCTTCTGCAGATGTTAGCAGTATGACCAAGTTTTCCAAAATGATAACAAGTTGGTTTTCCTTTTGATTTTTCATTTCTTAGTTCTCCATTCTTGGATGATTCTCCTTGCTTGGTAGATGAATGTGCTAAGCCAATAGTGTTGCTAGATGACCTCATTAGTTCTTCAAAGTATTGCATTGCTTCATTAGGCTTGTTGAATCTTTCCGCAAGTTCTTCCTTAGTTTTTGAGTTCATTCTTTAGTAAGTCCTTCTATGATATCAAATTTACTAGTTCCACATCCTTTCTATTCAGTTCCTAATTAGCAAGCATCAATTGATTCATCATATCCACTTGAGTGCTTGTAAGCTTTTATAAATTAGATATCCTTTCTTCAAGTCTAGTTTCCATTTTCCTTTTATCTTCTTCGATGACAACCTTTTCTTCCTTAGCTTTTTTCTTTTTCTCAGTCACCTCACATAGTCTTACTAATTAAATCTCATGTTCTCTTTTTAGTCCTCTCACTTTTTCATTCAAGATTTTGTTCTTTTCTAGTAGATCAAAAAATTTTGTATAATTCTCACTTGAACTTCCAATTCCAAACAATCTTTCAGTTTCAACTTCTTCATAATGAAACTGTTTTATCTATACAGCCAATTCCTTTCTGCTTTTAGGGATTTCTTCAATTCTTGTCTTGCTATCTCAAGTTGTTGTAGTATGATATGGATGTCAATCGCCTGATTTTCAATAACTTTGTATAATTTATTAGCCTTCATCTCCAAGATCTAAACTCCAACTTGTTAAACTTCTCCAAGAGAACTCATTATCAATTATTGGAAGTCTATGTTGGAAACCAAGATACTAGAGGGGGCCTAAATTACGATTTGTAACACTTTTAACATTTTCACAATACTATAGTGCATTTGCCACATTTACCATCTCTTGTCTAATTGCATGAATAACTTATATAATCAGATTATAATAACATATAGATCTAATCTATCAATCACAAGCATGAAAAGTAATCACATGGAACAAAGATTTAGTTATCTAGAAACTCTCCAAGGAAAAGGTAAAAGTGGGTTGGAGATGACATCTACAAATATTCACTATTGTCATAATAAAGTTAACCTATTAGGCTTCCAATATTTAACCATATCCAATGATCTACCTTGTGAGGGGTCTTCCCTATTAAAAGATTGTGAGACTAATAGATCTCACCTTATTAGAGGATATTACACTTATAGTGAAGTAAGGACTCTAATAGGAGATTTAAAAAGATTTTTTAAGACCACTCTGCCAAGAAATTTACCCTAACTCAATCTATTAAAATTGATTTAGTACCTGATCCTTAGTCTTCTCTGATGAGTTAATGCTGGACCTCCTATTTCTAATATGACCCGATCTCTTATTTGATCTAGCTTTTTTGTCCTTCACTACTTTGATTAGTTTTCTTCTCTTACTCTGACCTCTTTGCCTCTTCTACAATTCTTGCACTATCACACTTATTCTGCATTGTGATGTTCACTCCTTCTCATCACCATACTCTTCACAGTGTTCATATCATTCATCTCTCTTCTCAAACTAGGTTAAGATCTTACCTATCTAAAGATTTTGTAAAGAGTTTTCTAGATACTTCCTGGATTTTCCTTTTCATCTAATTCATTCATCACAAAACATAGGGATATGTAATCCACATTATAAAATGCATAATAACAAGTGTAACAACCTCTACAAGTATTAAATATCTTGTCCATGTCTACCTAAAATGGTTTACCTTAAAATTTGTATCATTCCTGACTTGAATTCTGATTTTGTGTTGCTTGAAACTTACTAATTCTAATACTCAACACTCATTATATATGCTCTATTAGTTTTTGGTGTTTGATCAAGGAAATACTATACATACTTCATAATTTTTTGGTGTTCTAGTTGTGGCTGACATTGTTGCCAACATATGGCTGACATGTTGTAACCCTAAAGCAACATAAAATACGTGTAAAAGGGCATAGATTAAATATCTTTGATAGTGTGTGATTCAAAAAATCTTCTTGTGGCAGTATTGAGTTTTAAGGGATTATGGATTGTAATCAAGTTGTAATAACTAGATCGTAATAATATTGGACTTGCTATTTGGTGGACACAGCCCAAGGTTTGGGTAAACCATGTTAAATCTTGGCATCTTGTGTTCTCTTTTGTGTGATCCATTATTTTTTTGATATCGTTTATACTTGCATGTAAGTTTTATTTCTATCTAAGGTTGATCCTAACAAATATTTTTAGAGAAAAGTTATTTTTCAGTTTTCCTCTATAGGAAAGTCTCACACTTGATTGGGAGTCTCATGGTTGAGTGGGAGTGATGGTAGATGAGCGTAAGCTGAGGGTTGATAAGTTTAATGGTTAGAAATTTTAGTTATAGAAGATGCAAATGGAAGACTATCTTTATTGAAAGGATTTATGGAAGTTGTTGGAAGGAAAAATTAAGAACCAGGGATCTATGACAAATGGGGACTAGGGTATTTTAGACAGAAAAGAACTTGGAAGCATTTGATTATGCTTGGAACCATTAGTGACATTTTGTTGCAAATGATTGAAAAGATCATCAATGAAGAATAATGGAACTGGTAAAGAATGTTTTTGACCATTTTTTTGTCATTGATGTCAAACTTGCTACTTGTAGGAATGACAATTACTTTAGTGATCCAAATACTATCAATTGGTTGATTTACAAGGAGGAGGCAATCAATAAGATGTAACTAGAGCACCTAGAGAAAGGTTGAAGTTATGATGTTGTGATGAACTATAAGGATCAACTAAGCCATTGATGAAATAGTGTATTGATGACATACTCAAAGAGGATGGACACACTGAGACACATCAAAGATGTAAGGTTTAACTAAGTCATTTGTAAAGCCTAACTAAGTTCATTTGAGAGAGCTGAGCTAGCTAGAAAGTGCTGAGCAAATTCTTAGTTGAAGCTGAGAAAGTTCAACTTTAGTGTGTGCTGAGCAATCCTTCAAGTGTTGAGTAACACAGAATTGTTCAGGTTTCGAGTAACATAGGATTGTTTAGATGCCAAGAATTAGAAAAAGGTAATGGGTGCTGAGAAAATTTCTTCAAGTGTCGAGCATCAATAAATGTAGTAGAAGCCGAGTTCCACAGAAGGATCTGAGCATCAGTAAACCAATGATGTCGAGTTGCTACATTATTTGTTAAGTCAAAAGATTCACCAGATCAGTGACGATAAGTTTGTTGCATCAAATTTTGTGAATTAGTTGGATGATAAGGATGATGAGTAGATGTCATGGAATTTTATGTAAACCATGCAAACCAATTCAAGGCGAATACTAATGAATTTTTTGGAAGAAAAATTTGGAGGGAAAACAATATCATTTTCTCAAGATCAAATCAAATTGATGCGTGGGAAGATTTGAGTAGGAAATGAAGAACATAACTTCTTTATAAGGAGTTAGAGTTTAGAGATCAAGTGTGCGAGTGAGAGGGAGTTGGTCATAAGTGTGGTCATGCGAAGAAGCCAAGAGAAGGCTTGTGTGAAGTGTCAAGAAGAGGACACGATGAGGAGTAAGCACAGAGAATCAAGACTCTCAGTTGATCAAGTGACCATAGAGTGCATTGGCATAATGAGTGGAAGAACTCAAGGAGATAAATTTTGAAGGGTGAACAAGCTGTCAACACTGCAAGGAAGAAAAGCCAAGCAAAGAAAAGAACTAAAGAGTGATCTAAAATCTGCAAGGTTAGGGTTGCAATCTTTATCAGGTCAAAACCCTTCTAATACTTTCTTACCATTTTATTAGACATTGAAATCCTACATTTCTAGGTTAGCTTAATAGCTCGATGGATAAGCCTCGGGAAAAGGATAAAAGATCCCCAGGAGAAGGATAAGAGATCCTCAAGAGAAGGATAAGAGATTCTTAGGAGAAGGATAGGAGATCCTTAGAGAGGGATAAAAGATTCTTTTGAGAAGGTGACTGTAAATCCCATGGACTTGGGTGGGCCTAATATCTCTATGTAAATCCCTTAATAGGGTGGCATTCTAAGTTGAATGTTCTTAAGTCCTCTAATAGGGCACACTCCTAACAGGGTGTACAAATCCTTTAATAGGGTCACATCTTACAGTGTGTAAAGCCTTTAAGAGGGCGGGCCTTTAACAGAGAAAACCATCAGAAGTGGTTGAAATCAATTGTGCAGTTATTTTGTGGGTGTCATCCCCACCCTAGTTTTACCTTCTTATTCTTGGAGGGTTTCTAGGTCATCAAAATTCTTTGTGTTATGGTGTAATGCATCTTTACTTTTCATGATTGTTTAAGGTTTAATTGCATGCATGATAAGAAAGAAAAAAGGATAGTACTTTTGATTCACTCTCATTTTATTAGAAAATTTGGATTGGACATTATTGGACCTTGAATAACTGATTCACCCACCTCTCAATTATTCTAAAGAATTCTAGCAATTGGTATCAGAGCCCATTGCTGATTTGTTTCAAGGTACTAGCAGAAGGAAGATCAAGATGTCCAAGAGAGAAGTTCCCAAGCTAAACAAAGACAACTTTGTTGCATGGCAAAGTCTAATGAAGTCAGACCTTGGATCAATAGGTGACTATGCACAGATCTTAATCACAGTTGATCATGTGGACCCTATAGGACCCCTCACTGTAGATGACATAAGCAAGAAGAAGGAGCACAATCAAGTGATGTTAGATATTGCTTTAGCACTAAGCTATGCCGAGTATGATGATATGAAAGAATGTAGTACTACACATTAGATGTTGGAAACATTATCAAGAATCTATGGAGGAGATGATAATGTCAAGAGAGCCAAAAGAGAGATCCTAAGAGGAAAGTTTGATGACACGAAAATGGAAGAAGGAGAGAATGCTGCTCAATATGGTGCAAGGATGAAAGAAGTGGTAGGTGCCATAAGAAGCCTAGGAGGACAGTTAGCAGAAGAAATAGTATGTAGCAAATACTTGAGAACTTTGCTTCCCATATACACTATAAGAGTATAAGCCATCCAAGAGCTAAGGTGTGTACCAAGCAGCACATTGTCATTTGAAAGAATAATTGGAAGACTCACTACCTTTGAGCTATCCAACTTTCAAAACTACAAGCTAGAAAACTTTGAATCTGTATTCAAAGCCAAGATGACAATAAAAGATAATGAGGAGGTGCAAACAAAGAAAAAGAGTGGAAAAGGAAATTATGTATCTAGTGATAGCAACACTGATGAAGATGATGTAGACCAATTAGAGGCATTACTAGCAAGAAGATTTCACAGAGGAAGAAACAAATTCAAAGGTAAGATGCCAATCATTTTTTTCAATTGTAATGAAGTTGGTCACATTGTAGCCAGATGCACACAAAAGAAAAATTACAAGGATGGAGGAAACTTCAAGAACAAGAAAGAGGACAACAAGAACTACAGAGGTAAAGGCAAAAGATGCTACATTGTTGAAGAAGACTCTGACAAGAATGATGATGAAGTAGTCTATGTGGCTATGAAAGATGAATCAGATGATGAAGAAGCAACTGCCCTGGTAACCTGCATGAACAAGAATAACAAATGGATCATAGATAGCAGGTGCTCTCATCACATAACTGGAGACAAAAGTAAGTTCATTTCCTTTACTCAATATGAAGGAAATAGTGTTAGATTTGGTAACAATGCACCATGTCAGATCAAAGGGAAAGGTAGTATCAAGCTTACTGAAAAGATATCATGTGATAATGCATACTATGTTGAAGGCCTAAATTATAACTTGTTAAGTGTCTCATAGTTAGGCAACATAGGATGCAAGGTTGAATTTGAAAATAGAGTTGCCAAGATCTATGATTCTCAAGGAAGTCTAATAGGAAATGGTGACTAGACTAGGAGTATTTTTTTCTACCTAGACATGGAAGATGCTTCTTGTCTCATTGTTCAAACTGATGATGTATGGTTATGGCACAAGAGGCTATGTCATGTAAATTTTGACAATCTGATAAGCATCAGCAAAATGGAGAGTGTCAGAGGTCTACCAAAGTTGAATAAGCCTGATAACACCATGTGCAACTAATGCCAACTAGGGAAGATGACCAAGTCACATTTCAAAAGCAAGGCTTATACTTCTAATAAAGTATTAGAGCTAGTTCATACTGACTTGTGTGGTCCTATTAAAGTACAAAGCTACAAAGGTGACAAATACATAATGTTATTTGTAGATGACTATTCAAGGATGATGACAGTCATGTTCCTGAAACAATAATCAGATGCATTCAAAATGTTCAAATGGTACTTGGCCAAAGTTGGGAAAGAAACTGGAAAGAGCCTAAAATGTCTCAAATCTAATAGAGGAGGATAATTCACATCAAGAGAATTTGAAGAATTTTGCAATGAAAGAGGAATCAAAAGGCAGACATCAACACCTAGGACTCCACCTTAGAATGGTATAGCAGAAAGAAGGAATAGATCAATTATTGACTACACCAGGACCTTAATGATGGAGAAAAATGTTGTACTCAAGTATTGGAGAGAAGTTGTAAGTACTACAGTCTACACACTCAACAGAGTTCAAGTCAAGAAAGGTACAAATGCAACACCTTTTGAATTATGGTATGGGTATTCTCCTAATGTAAAACATTTCAAAATATTTGGATGCAAATGCTATATATGTAAAGAGTCTAGAAATGGAAATTTTTATGCAAAGAGTGAGGAAGGCACATTTCTTGGTTATTCTACTAGAAGCAAAGCTTATAAATGCTTGAATGTTAACACTAAAAAAGTAGTAGAAAGCACAAATGTGAAATTTGATAAGCTTGCAGAAGTTCAAAGTGTTGAGAACACCAAGAAAGAAAAAGAATACAAGACCTTTGTATACTTTTATGAAGGTATACCTAATAATGGTGAAGTTACAACTCAAAATGACAATCAACAACAAAATCTAGTATCTGTCAAATTGCAAATAATGAATGCCGAGCAGCAAACACATTCAGAAGTCGAGTTGCAGAATACAGAGAATGTTCATTTAGATTCTGAGAACTATCAACAGGAAGGAAATGAAGAAATATTTGATGAAAATATACATGAAGATTTAGATTCTAAAAGAGACAACATGCAAACAAGGAAAGAATCAGTATTGGCAAAGTATGTAAGAAGACATCATCCTACAGACCAAATTATTGGAGACAAAGAGGTAAGACCAATGACAAGAAATAGAGTCAGAAGTGAGACATGTCTGCTCAACAAAATGGAACCAAAAATAGTAAGTGAATCCATAAAAGATGATGATTGGTACAATGCTATGAAAGGAGAAAGAGAACAAATTGAGAAGAACAAGACATGGAAATTAGTCTCAAGACTAGTTGACAAGAATGTAATTGGAACCAAGTGGGTGTTTAGAAACAAGTTAGATGAGAATGGTGAAATCACATGGAACAAGGCAAGACTAGTCTGTAAAGGGTATGCACAAGAAGAAGGACTAGACTATGGAGAAACTTTTGCTCCAGATGCCAAAATGGAAGGAGTAAGGACCTTACTAGCATATGTAGCCTTCAAAGTATTTAAAGTCTATCAAATGGATGTTAAGTTTGCATTTTTGAATGGTATACTTGAAGAGGAAGTCTACATAGAGAAACTAGAAGGATTTGTTGATGAAAAAAAAAAAAATAAGGTATGTAAATTGTATAGAGCTCTATATGGATTAAAGCAAGCACCTAGAGCTTGGTATGAGAGACTTCACAAGTATCTAATGCAAATAGGATTTGAAAGAACTGATGATAACATCAACATGCACATCAAATCAAAAGAAGGTAAGGATATCCTTGTATCTAAAATCTTTGTGGATGACATAGTTTTTGGAGGAAAGGAAGCACTTTGCAAAAGTTTTGCTACCAAAATGAAACATGAGTTTGAGATGTCTATGTTTGGAGAAATCAAGTTCTTTGTTGGATTGCAAGTACATCAACTAAAACATGGTATATTCATGACACAATCAAAGTACATCAAAGAGATACTCAAGACGTTTGGATTGGAAGACTCCAAACTAGTCAACAAACCAATGGCAATAGGACTAAAGCTATATAAAAATGATGAATTAGCTGAAGTCAATCAAACAATGTACAGATCCATGATTGGAAAACTACAATATGTTGTACATAGCAGACTAAACATAGCATCAGCAGTTGGAATAGTGGCTAGATTTTCTGCTAATCCTAGAGAAAATCATCTCATGGCAGTAAAAAGGATAATGAGGTATCTCAAAGGAACTAATGATTTTGGCCTATACTACAAAAAGAATGAGAAGTTTGAGCTCAATGCATACACAAATGCAGATTGGGGAGGCAATATTGATGACAGGAAAAGCACAAGTGGAGGAGCATTATTCTTAGGTAAAAGGCTAGTTACTTGGACTAGTAAGAAACAAACATGAAGTCCACTACAAAAGCAAAATATGTGGTAGCAGCAGTCAATTGCACAAACATTGCATGGCTCAAACATCTATTGAAAGGAATGAAAGAAGAGGTAACCAAAACTATGATACTGTATTGTAATAATACAAGTGCTATAAACATATCCAAGAATCTAGTAATGCATGCAAAAACCAAGCATATTGCAATCAAGTATCACTATGTTAGAGAATTGGTGGAAGACAAACAAGTAAAGATGGAGTACATTCACACAAAGGAACAAACTACATATATCTTCACCAAACCATTGCCCAAGGATACTTATGAATATCTTAGAGGCAAGTTGGGGGTAATGCCCCTAACTCAAGCAATCTAAAGCAATAAAGAAGTTTCCCTGCATCAATAGGAACAGATCATTGAAATATCAAAAGAGTGATGTAGAGGATGAAAATAGGAGCAGAAACTCTAGATCAGTCACAAACATGGTGACAGAGGGAGAAAACATGAGATGTAAAGCTTATATTTAACATGTTGAAGATGCTACATCTTTGGCATTTATGTCAAAGAGAGAGATTTATGAGAAACTGATTAATGAAAGGTAAAGATATGGAGATATATGAGAATGTATGAAAGGAGAGATGAAAGAGGGAGATTCAAAAAAGATAAGAAATTGATCAGAAAGTAGCTATGAAGGATCAGGAATACAGAGTAAGGATGCAACAGTCAAGAGGGAGAAGCAAAATAGAGGATTTAGTTTGTATCAGCAAAAGAGGGAGACATGATACAAAGAGGAAGATATGTAATGACAAAATTTTTTATGTTTGGTATATAATTTTGGTGGTAACTAAGTTGATCAACTCAATCATTTGATCAATTTGGTTTGCCATCAATGCCAAAGAGGGAGATTGTTGGAAATGATTGAAAAGATCATGAATGAAGAATAATGGAAATGGTAAAGAATTTTTTCAATCATTGTTTTGTCATTGATGTCAAACTTGCTACTTGCAAGAATGACAATTGTTTTAGTGATCCAAATACTATCAATTGGTTGATTGACAAGGAGGAGGCAATCAATAAGATGTAACTAGAGCACCTAGAGAAAGGTTGAAGTTATGATGTTGTAATGAAGTATAAGGATTAGCTAAGCCATTGATGAATTAGTGTATTGATGACATACTCAAAGAGGATGGACACACTAAGACACATCAAAGATGTAAGGTTTAACTAATTCATTTGTAAAGCCTAACTAAGTTCATTTGAGAGAGCCAAGCTAACTAGTTAGTACCAAGCAAATTCTTAGTTGAAGCTGAGCAAGTTCAACTTTAGTGTGTGCCGAGCAATCCTTCAAGTGTCGAGTAACATAGAATTTTTTAGGTACTGAGTAACACAGGATTGTTAAGGTGTCGAGCATCAAAAAAAGGTAATGGATGTTGAGAAAATTTCTTTAGGTGTCGAGCATCAGTAAATGTAGTAGAAGCCGAGTAACACAGAAGGAGTTGAGCATCAGTAAACCAATGATGCCGAGTTGCTGTATTATTTGTTAAGTCAAAAGATTCGCCAAATCAGTGACGATAAGTTTGTTACATCAAATTTTGTGAATTAGTTGGATGATAAGGATGATGAGTAGATGTCATGGAATTTTATGTAAACCATGCAAACCAATTCAAGGAGAATGCTGATGAAGTTTCTAGAAGAAACAATTTGGAGGGAAAACAATATCATTTTCTCAAGATCAAATCAAATTGATGAGTGGGAAGATTTGAACAAGAAATGAAGAAAATAACTTCTTTATAAAGAGTTAGAGGTCAGAGATCAAGCATGTGAGTGAGAGGGAGTTGGTCATAAGTGTGGTCATGCGAAGAAGCTAAGAGAAGGCTTGTGTGAAGTGTCAAGAAGAGGACACAGTGAGGAGTAAGAATAGAGCATCAAGACTCTGAGTTGATCAAGTGACCATAGAGTGAATTGGCATAACGAGTGGAAGAACTCAAGGAGACAGATCTTGAAGGGTGAACAAGTTGTCAACACTACAAGGAAGAAAAGCCAAGCAAAGAAAAGAACTGAAGAGTGATCTAAAATCTGCAAGGTTAGGGTTGCAATCTTTATCAAGTCAAAACCCTTCTAATACTTTCTTACCATTGTATTAGACATTGAAATCCTACATTGCTAGGTTAGCTTAATAGCTAAGTGGATAAGCCTTAGGAAAAGGATAGAAGATCCCTAGGAGAAGGATAAGAGATCCTCAGGAGAAGGATAAGAGATCCTTAGGAGAAGGATAGGAAATCCTTAGAGAGGGATAAAAGATTCTTTTGAGAAGGTGACTATAAATCCCATGCACTTGGGTGGGCCTAATAGCTCTATGTAAATCCCCTAACAAGGTGGCATTCTAAGTTAAATGTTCTTAAGTCCTCTAATAGGGTACAGTCCTAACAGGGTGTAGAAATCCTTTAATAGGGTCATATCTTATAGTGTGTAAAGCCTTTAATAGGGCAGGCCTTTAACAGGGCAAACCATCAAAAGTGGTTGAAATCAATTGTGCAGTTATTTTGTGGGTTTCATCCCCACCCCAATTTTACCTTCTTATTCCTGGAGGGTTTCTAGGTCATCAAAATCCTTTGTGTTATGGTGTGATGAATGTTTACTTTTCATGATTGTTTAATGTTTAATTGCATGCATGATAAGAAAGTAAAAAGGATAGTACTTCTAATTCACTCTCATTTTATTAGAAAATTTGGATTGCACATTATTGGACCTTGAATAATTGATTCACCTCCCCTCTTAGTTATTCTAAAGAATTCTAACACATTTAACATTACAAAAGAGAAGACAATGGAAGAGTTGATGAAAACCCTAGTGACACTGTATGAAAAGCCCTCCACTTCAAATAAGGTATTTTTCATGAAGCATTTAATTAATATGAAAATGAAAAAAGGTGGATCTGTTGTAGATCATTTAAATGATTTTAATACTATTACTACTTAGTTATCTTTTGTGAGTATTAATTTTGATGAAGAAATTAGGGCTCTCTTGATTTTATGTACTTTGCCTAAAAGTTGGAATGGCTTGGAAATGGTTGTGAGTAATTCTATCTCTAGATCTAATACCCTACAATATGATGATGTGATTAGTGTTATTTTGAGTGAGAAAACTCATAGGAAAACCTCAAGTACATCTACATTAGGAAGTGCTTTGGACACACAAAGTAGAGGCAAAATGACTAAGAGAAGAAATAACTCTAGAAATAATGGGAAATCAAGAGAAAAGTCAAAGGGGAAGAGGTCTCAATCTAGAGGATCGATAGATTGCTGGTACTATGGTATAATACAGTATAAGAAGAAAAATTTCTAGACTTGAAAGAACAATGAAAGAGATAAGCCAGAAGGGAACAAGGAGGCAAAAGTGGTAAGTAAAAAATCCAAAGAGGATTCTTTGCTTCTATCTTTAGAAAGTGTTGATGATTCATGGGTTTTAGATTTTGGTCCTCCATTTCATGGTCCACCTCATAGAGGTTATTTCATTGATTATGTCCAATGGGATTTTGGACTTCTTTATTTGGGGGATGATGAACCCTGTCAAATTGTTGGAAAGGGAAAAGATAAGATTAAGCTACAGAATCAGAATCATTGGCTACTACATGAGGTAAGACATGTTCCAAGGCTAAGTAGAAATTTAATTTTAGTAGGGCAACTCGGTGATGAGGGTTGTGTAGTTACTTTTAATGATAAAAAATAGAAGGTTTCAAAAGGTTCCCTTGTAGTAGAAAAAGGTGTGAAAGTAGGCACCTTATATCTTTGTACAGGTCATATTGTTCCTTCTACTTTGATTGTTTCAGAGAAAAATGTATGTTTATGAATAGTTGTTGCTATTGATTAGGGAAAACAATTAGTTGTTGTAGATTATGATACAATGTTGTGGCACAATAGACTTGGGCACATGAATGAGAAAGGTATGAAATTACTTCATTCAAAGAAAGTTTTACTAGGTCTAAAATGTGTTAATATGGATTTTAATGAAAGTTGTATGTATGGAAAAAAAAAGAGAGTGAGTTTTTGAAGACTGGGAAGGAAAATAAAAGTGAGAGATTAGAGCTTGTGCATACAGATGTACGGGGACCAGCTTAGGTATCTTCCCTGGTGGATTTCATTATTATGTCACATTTATTGATGATGCAACTAGAAAAGTATGGATTTATTTTTTTAGATAGAAATCTGATGTATTTCAAACTTTTAAGAAATGAAAATGCTTGGTTAAAAATGAGACTAGTAAGAAATTAAAATATCTTAGATCTATTAATGGTGGTGAGTAAGGCACAAAAAAGGAGTGCTTGAACACATGAACAGGACTATAATGGAGTGTGTAAGGAGCATGAGGCTACATGAAGGGTTGCCCTTAAACATGTGAGTAGAGGCTATCAATAAAATTTTATATTTGATTAATAGAGGTCCCTCTACTCCTTTGGGTTGTGGTATTCCAGAGGAAGCATGGACTGGTAAGAAGGTGAGTTATTCTTTTCTCAAGACCTTCAGTTGTGAAGCATTTGCTCAGATAGATTCTAAAAATAGAACCAAGCTAGAAGCTAAATCAAAGAAATGTGTATTTGTTGGATATGGCATTAATGAATTTGGTTATAGGCTTTGGGATTTTGAAAATCAAAAAATTGTAAGAAGCAGGGATGTTATATTTAATGAGAAAGTATTGTACAAAGATCTATTGTAGCAACATAAGAAGAAAGAAGATGATTATGTGGTGTTGGATGATACTCCAAAAGACGATTTTCCAGCATTTCCTCATGATGTGCAACAACCAAACTAACAAATACCACACACATAGTGAATTTTAGACGGTCAACAAAGCTAAGAAGACCTCCAGAAAGATTTTCTCCCTCTTTGTATTCTATTTTACTTACTGATGCTAGTGAACCAAAATGTTATGATGAAGTTGTGCATGCAGATACTAAGATTCAGTGGGACTCTATAATGATAGATGAAATGAACTCCTTGTTGAGAAATAAAACTTGGGATTTATGCAAGTTGCCTACAGGTAAATGGGCTTTATAAAATAAATGGGTTTACAAATTAAAAGAAGAGGATGGAGGTAAGAAAATATTTAAATCTAGGTTAGTGGTAAAAGGATTTGCACATTAAAAAAATATTGATTTTGATGAGATAATCTCTCCTATTGTAAAAATGACTTCTATCTATATTGTTTTAAGTATTGTGGCTATTGAAGATTTCCATTTTAAAAAACTTGATGTTAAAATAGCCTTCCGTCATGGTGATTTGGATATATATATATATGGCATAGCCACAAGGATTTGAGGTCAAAGGTAAGGAGAACTCTGTGTGTAAATTGAAGAAAAGTTTATATGGCTTGAAGCAAGAACCTTGGAAATGGTATCTAAAATTTGATAGTTGTATGCATAAGAATGGATACAATAGGTGTCATTCAAATTATTGTGTTTACTATAAGAGGTTGGATGATGAGAGATACACTATTTTATGTTTATATATTGATGATATGCTTGTAGTTGGGTCTAACATAGATCACATTAAGGGGTTGAAATGCCAGTTAGCACATGCATTTTCTATGAAAGATTCAAAGGTAGCAAAACAACTCCTTGATATGAAGATTTTTAGAGATAGAAAGAACAGGAAATTGACATTATCTCAGGTTGATTATATTGTGAAGGTGTTACAATGTTTCTCTATGGAGAATGCTAAAGTTGTCACCACATGTTTACCTAGTCAATTGAAGTTGCCTAAGGAGTTGATGTGTCCAAACACACAAGAAGACAAGGATAAGATGTCCAAGGTACCTTACGATTCATCTATAGGAAGCTCAATGTATTGTATGATATGTTCAAGGCCAGATATTGCACATGCAATGGGAGTCTTTAGTAGGTATATTTGTCATCTAGGGCTTGAGCATTGAAATGTAGTTAAATGGATTCTCAGATATTTTAGAGGAACATCCAGTAAGTGTCTACATTTTGAGGGCTCTACTACTAATTTATAGGGATATGTTGAGTTAAATTTGGTAGGGGATATTTCTACCAAGCTTAGTACTACAACTTATGTGATTATTGTTGGTGGGGCAGTAGTGAGCTGGGTTTCTCATTTGTAGAAGGTTAATGCTTTATCACTACAGAGGCAAAGTATGTTACTACTACAGAGGTAGCCAAGGAGATGATATGGCTTCAATTCTTCTTGGAAGAATTGGGACACCCTCAGAAGGATAATTATTTTTTTATAGATAGTTAGAGTGTCATTCATCTTGCAAAGAATTTAGCTCTACATTTAAAGACAAAATACATTTAGTTGCGATACCATTTCATTTAGTTAGTTTTGAATGATGGATAGTTAAAGATGGACAAGATGCATACAAATGAAAATCTAGCAAATATATTTACAAAGATAGTGACAAGAGAGAATCTGAACTTATAAGGTGTGATGCAAAAATTGCTTTTGTGGTAGTATTGAGTTGTAAGGTATTGCAGATTGTAATCAGGTTGTAATCATTGGATCATAATAATATTGGACTTTTTTTTTGGTGGACGTAGCCTAGGGTTTGGGTGAACCACATTAAATCTTCGTGTCTTGTGTTCTCTTATTTGTGATCTATTATTTTCTAATATTGTTTATATTTGTATGTAATTGTTATTTTTCTCTGAGGTTAATCCTAACATGCTACTGATATTGGGTCTCTATTGTACTTAAACTTCTCAGTAAATATTAGACATGAGTTACATTAAAAATAATCGGTGACCAAAGACTTGCTTAGGACCTATAAATCTTGGCATATACATGTTTTATACACATGTCTTTACATGACTCAACCTATATATAGAGTAGCTCAATCATAGTGATGACCTACTAACTCGACCTAGTATATGACTAACTATTTGACACTAATAGACAAAAATAGTTAGATATACCAATAGTAGACCTCTTAGGCTCTCTTTTCTCTAGTTTTTATAATTTCATTGAAGGTGGAGTCCTTGTAGATCTCATTGGTACACTGTGAGGTTTGGGCTTAACCTCAACTGGTATTATCTCAACATATTCAACATCTTGTGTGCCAACTACCTTTGAAATAGGCTCCTTTAAAGGCTCACTGCTTATTCCTTCAAGATTGGTCTAAGAAGGAACTTTAATTGACTTTTTTTCTCTCTCAAGTGTCATGCCACAATAGTGTGTCCCACTTTTTGGCCAACTTTGACACTTAGATAAGAAATTCAAAAAAGAACTTCTCTTTTAAACAATGATTATTGCAAAATTATTAGGAATTTGAAGATGATGTAAACTAGTATCTTCTAGCATTTTGTTTCTATTTTCTAAATATATTTTTTGAAAAGAATTAAAATTAATTTTTATCCATTTTTCTTCCTTCAAAAAGTGGTTTGTGTGAAAAATTAAAGATTTTGAGTGATAATCACTTGGATGAGTATAATGTTTTTTTTAAGATGATAATGGTGTCATTCTTTCAATCTTAAGTTTTCCAAACCAATATCTAGAGGACATAATTGGGTTCATTCACTTTATTTTAATATATCATAGTTTATAACTATATTCAAAAGTGATAGAACTATAATTTAGACATAAGTTCATTTTAATTGCTCTAACTTGATCTGTATATATTAAAGTTCATTTTTTCCTTTTTTTTATAGAAAGGTTAACATAGATACATATTTCCTACATATTTTCATATTTTTCTCCTTATTTACTATGTTTTTTGAAGTATCAAAGAGACAAGTTGCTAAATGGTCAAGCAACCTATGTTTAGTAAAGCTTAAAAACTACATTCATAATAGAATCAATATATATAAATCATAATTATTGGGAATTTTTCTCTAAGTACTATCATCATGTATTTTGGTTCATCAGATAATTTCTTTTGATCCCCATAAGCTAATTTTAAAACAATTTTTGGCATCATTTTTAAGAGTGAGAATGAGACTTGAATATAGGTGTGGTTGATGAATAGAGAGATTATACCAAAAATATTTTGATCTAAGAGTATTTTATCTAACCATTTTTTTAACTCTTTCAATTGGGACCTCTCAAGACTTAAATCATCATATTTTATAATAATAAAAGGTAATTTCATCAAAACTCAAAATGACCAAAAGAGTGGGATAAACTATTGTAGGACTACCCTACAATGCCAATTGGGTATGTTGATTAGTACTACTTTAAGTAGCAAGTCCTTTTCATTTGAGAATATTTTAGATTTGGTGCATACTGATCTATGTGGATCAATGAGAACTAGAAGTTGTCATGGTGACAAGTATTTCATGATTTATGTTGATGACTATTCTAGAATGGCATGGGTTACTTTCTTGACAGAAAAATTAGAAGCTTTTCATAAGATTAAAGTACTTCAAGCTTTAGTTAGAAAGAAAAGTGAAAAGAACCTTAAATGCTTAAGATTTGATGGAGGAAGTCAATACATATCATGAGATTTTGTAGACTAGATTATGGTGGGAAATGAATGAAAAGATATATGTCTACATCGAGGGCTCCTCAATAGATTAGTATAGAAGAAAGGAGAAATAGGACAATTGTTGATGTTGCAAGATCCATGTTGTTTTAGCAAGATGTTATAAAGAATTTTTGTAGAGAAGTTGTATGTATTAAAACTTATACATTGAACCACATACAACTAAATAAAGGATCTATTAAGACACTTTATGAATTATATTATGGTCATACTCCTAGTGTGGATTACTTTAAAGTCTTTGGAGGAAAATGATATGTCAAGAAAGATAATTTTACAAGAAAATATGATGCAAAGAGTGATAAATAATATTCTTAGGTTATTCTACCAAGAAAAAAACATACAAGTGTTGGAACAAATGAACTAACAAAATGAATGAAAGTGTGAATTGGAAGATAGATGAATTTCTAGATATATCTAGGGAGAAAATTGATTCAAGCAAGTGAAAAATAGAAAAAGGCCAAGACATGATATATGTACAACTAGGAGTGCGAGGGATTGTTATGTAGAATAATAAAGAAATGTGTAGTAGTACAACTGGTAAATGAAGAAGAAGAAAAAAGGCTTGAGCCAATAATACTGAGGTATGTAAGATTAAATCATTCTTCAAATCAGATTATGGGAGATAAGAATGTAGGAGTGGCAACAAGAAGAAAGATTAGAGAGAGTATATGTTTAATTTCACAATTTGAGCCAAGGATAGTGAATGAATCTTTGAAATACAATAACTGGGTCAAAGAAATGGAAGAGCAACTTGATTGTATTGACAAGAATGATACTTGGACTTTAGTTCTTATACCAGAGAACAATAATGTGACTGATACTAAGAGGGTCTTTAGGAATAAACTGAATGAAGATGGTATTATTGTAAGGAACAAAGAAAGCTAAGATTTCAAGGGATATGCTTGTGAGGAAGATTTGTATTATGGAAATATATTTGCACCATTAGCCAAACTTGAATGTTCTTGGATGTTACATGCATATATGAGTAACACAAATTTTAAAGTCATTCATATATATGTTCAATATGCTTTTCTAAATGGTGTGTTGGAAGAAGAAGTCTACATTGAGAAATTAGATGGGTTTTCTTTTTTAGAAGATGAAGATATGGTTTCTAAATTGAATAAATATTTGTATGGTTTGAAGCATGCTCTAAGGGGATGGTCTAAAATTCTATATTTATATTTCATGAAGATTGGTTTCAAGAGAACGAGTGAACATAGGAATTTATATTTGAAGATGGAAGTTGATAGATTCTTGATTGATAAAGTATTTTGTATGACATTATCTTTGGATGAGATGATAATATTAATGTGGTTTTTGTTGAAGGGATGAGGAAGTAATTTGAAATTTTTATGGTTGGTGAAGTTAAATTATTTATTGGATTGGAGATGGTGCAAATGGAAGAGGATTATTTTAATTTACAAGTTCAAATATGTCAAGGAAGTGTTGATTTTTTAGAATGGAATATTAAAAAAAAATCAGTACACCTATGGTCATAGGTTTTCAGTTGTCTAAGGGGACACTTCAATTCTAGTAAATGAGACATTATAAATATTCATGATTGCAAAGGTGTACAACATTGTACATAGTCAACCTATTATAACACATGCAGTTAGAATAGTTGCTAGATTCCAGTAAATTCTAGAAAGGAAGCACATATGGTGGTAGTGATGAGGATATTTAGATATCTAAAAGGAATAAATTATTATGGTCTTTGGTATCCTTACAATGATGATTTTTTTTTGAAAGTGTTTACAAGTGCAGATTAGGTAGGTAATGTTGATGAGTAAAATAGAACTAGTGGTGGTGGATTCTTACTTGGAGGAAGACTTATTTATTAGATTAGAAGTTGAATATGTAGTTTCCTCAAATAACTATTAACAAGAAATTTGGATCAATAAATTCCTTGAAGGTATAAATGAGAAGGTACATGACTGGTTGTGTGTGTGTGTGTGCGCGCGCGCCCGCGCGCGCGCGCGCGCGCGCGCGCGTGTGTGTGTGTGTGTGTGTGTGTGTGTGTGTGTGTGTAATTTTCATTAACATATCAAAGAATCTAGTCCAACTTCCCAAAAAAAAGCATATAGAAATTAAGTATCATTTTCTAAGGGAAAACTTGCTAGAGAAGGAAGTTAGAATAGACTATGTGACCTCATAGGAGAAAGTTGCATGTATACTTTACTAGACCATTGAGTAAGGATGTTTTAGAGTATCTAAGAGGTAAAATAGTGGTCATTCTTCTACCATGTTAGAATTAAGATGCTATTATTGCCGCAATCTACTAAACTTATTGTAAATATTTGTATGGATTGATGTAATAGAGGCTAATTCTCAGCAAGAATAAGTAGTTGGTTAATTATTAGTAGTGGTTGGTGACTTGTGAAAGTTTTTGGAGATCTGAAGGTGAACTGAGAAATGAGTAAAGCACATTTTGCATTACTGTTAAAGGGGGAGAAGTAATGTGTTGGGATAAGAACCATATTTGGAATAAGTACTTGAGGAGAAGTACATGAGAAAATTCCCATGAGGAGAAATGAAAAGAAGAATCAATTCTTGTTGATGTTGATGTTGGTGTTTCATTATTTGATGTTTGGTGTTTCCATCAATGCCAAAGGGGGAGACTGTTGGCATAACTAATACAAATTATATAGATGTCTTCAAGAGTTGATGAGAGACAACTTTGTGTGTCTTGAGGTATAGGTTTAATGCATGTTGGATTAGTTATTGTTTTTTCATTATAGTCAACTTGATTGTTGCAATGAACTAGTTACTAAGTAGTTAAGCTCTTTACTTTGTAGGTGAAAAATCAAGTGTGTGGTTGATATGTGAGGGGTTAGTATACATAATGGATATGGGAGACTTAGAGATGTTTCTAGTTGTTGAATGTGAAGTTTCATGTATTTCACATAAGTATTGTGTGAGCTATATTCAATTTCAAGTAAGAAACTATTGGAAATACCAATGGGAAAGTAAGTTCTGAGGGAGGGTTGAACCAACACTTAAAACTTTTGCCTCTAAAAAATATCACCAACATCCATCTCATAACTTAACATATAAACTAAAATAACTCAACATGCATCACATCCATAGCATAAATTAAATAACACATAACACAATAAATTGGTTACCTAGAAACCCTCCAATGAGAAGGTAAAACTAGGGTGGGGATGACACCCACAAATATTCATTATTGCTGTTGTAAAGTGTCACCAATTATGGCTACAATGTGTTTGATCATAATCTATGATCTACCCTGTAAAAGGTATGTCCTATTAAAGAATTACAAATACTATAAGGTCTCACCTTGTTAGAGGATTTAAACTTACAATAAAGTAAGCATTCAATTAAGAGATTTACAACCTATTAGGACTACTCAATTAAGAGATTTTCTATGCATCACCTATAAGAATGATTTGGTACCATGATCCTTCGGTTAGCACCTTGCTTCTTGATATTAGATCTCCTCCTTACTATTTAAACCTTGATCCTCTTGATTAGATATGTCTCCTCTATCCTTTCACTTCTTTTTATGCTTCTTCTCAAACTGATTCTAAAATGTATAACTTTGGCATAACCATCTAAACCACCATGAATGTCATCTAAACTCTTAGCATTCATCTCCTTGTGCATTCCTTAACCTTTTAGAGTTTTTCTTTTGTAAATAAACATTGGTGGTGATGGATTACGTAAGAATCAATGGTTGTGGTTGATCCTTATTATCACTTAATGCTTCCCTTAATCTGATTGCTTGTATGTATTGCATAGAGATTCATAATATGACTCCATAGTTATCTCTTATAATCAAAATTATGATTATGTCAGCCCAGAAATGGTTTGCAAAGAAGTTTGTGCCATTACAAACATCTATGACATGAGCTATTCACTTGGCATCCAAAGGCTCTGATGCCCAACCTTCATTGTGCTCGTAATATTGATATTTAGCTCCAAAATAGCTCAACACACTCTATTTTCTCAACACCAAAACCACTTGGAACATACTATTTAGTTGGCTTCCTCTATTGGCTCAACACCTACTAGTACTTAGTACTAACTATCATATTACTCGGCATGTAATATCAGAATAATTATTCTCAACATGCATTAATATTTGTTGAATAATGACTAAGTTTTTTTTCACTACTTTGTTGAAACCAATTTGAGATTAACAATCTCCCCCTTTGACACGAGTGGCAAAAACACTTTGTCATGGCATATACATTCTTATCCAATGCATGAGTTAGATAATGTTTCTTCATTACTCAGCTTCAATAAAAAACTTCAAAATTTCAAAATTTGTGAAATTGATGTCTATCTTCTATACCTTATTACTCCCCTTGAGTAAATACTTCATTTATGTTTCTTCATTCATTACTCCTACTGAGTAGATATTATACCTTGATAAATTCCTTCAAAATTTCAAATAAAATACTTATCTGAAACTTTGTATCCCTCTTTTTTAACATTTATGTCATTTGGTTTGTACTCTTATAGTGTGTGTTTATCTAGGAATGGTTGGTGTAGCTCCATTATGATCTTCAATCTTGCATCCTAGTTATCACATGCTACATCTAATGAACGAATATGCATTTCAAGATTACCAGCTAGGTCAACTAAGCATTCATGAGTAGAAAGTTGAGAATCTTTCTTCATCAAAGTGTCTGCAAAGGCTAGTTCCTTGTGTAACACTTCTATGTGAGGTGTTAACATGGACATGATACTGATAAGAGTAGATTTGATATTGGCATCCTTTTATTGAAACTCGGCAAGCCTACTTTTAATCATCAATAACATCTGAAAATGCATCTGACTATTAATAGGAGATAGTTTTAATGTACTACTTGTGAGTTGAAAATTCATTTTCAACTGGTCAGTAGCCTATTGATTTTCCTTAGTTAATAGATCAACATTACATAGCTTTGTATAGAGACAGAAAATGTTCTCTAACACCTTTTTCACACTTTCCTTTTTGGTTGCAAGATCAACCTATCGTAGTGCAATAGTACTAGATATATTCTTTAAAAACTTTGTATGAAATTTCCTTTTTGACCATTCTAATAATTTAACATTAGAATCCAAGTCTTCATCCTTTATCTTGTCTATAATGACCACAAGTTTCTCTATGATGGGCTTATCTTCATTCATTTCTAGGAGACTAAAAGCATTAGTGGACATGTCTCTAATTTCATGAAAAAATTTCTTTTTCTTATGCTCCCTCCTTAACAGTCTTTGCCTCTTCTTCCTTTGTAGAGAATCTTGAAGAATGCTCATTTCTTTAATAGTCTTTGTATTTAAATTAAACTTTGGTAGCTCAATCACTTCATCTAAACTTACATCACCAAATGATGTAACCTCACCACTCTTTGGTGTGCTTGAACTTGGCCTTGATATTTGTAATGGTATGGCATGTGTACTTGGCCTTTGAAGAGTGTGATGGTTGAGAAGAGATGTAGAAACTAGCAATGTAACCAAAGTCTATATTGCAATTTTCTCCTCAAGTTTAGTAATCAGCTTCAACTCTTTAGTTTTGTCTCCTTCCTTCTGAACTTCACCATGTGATGGTGGAATAGGTATGATATTTTCTTCCTGACTCTTATACACTTCTATTCCATCCTTATCAATAGTCACTACAACTAGTAAACTTGAATTGTTTAGGCTTGGTAGTGATGTATCTATAGATTGTTCTTTTTCTTCTTTCATCTATATGACAATAGTTGGCATTATGGATGATGTCTCAATTGTAGCATCCTTTTGTTCTATGTTTACATTTTGATCTTTTTGTAGATCATGTGATTCCTTTTCCTTTATCATTGTAGTTGGTGGGGGCACATTTGATGTATCTTGTTTCTTCTCCCCTAAAAATGGAACTTTTTCCTTTTGAATCTCATCCACTCTCACCAATATTAGATTACTGTCTAAAAGTGTTGCATTGGTAGAATCTTCCAAAATTTTCTTCAAATCATCTTCACTCAAAGGATTGACATTTTGTGATGTTTTATCAAGAACAACCTTGATGCTCACTGAGTCCTATTGACTCTCTTGGTCATCATGTGGGGGACCAGTACTCGGCACCTATGTATACTATACATCTTGTTGCTCTTCTTTAGTTTTTTTCTCCTTTGTTGTTCCTTCAGTTCTCCCCACGTTACCTTCCTTTACTAGATTCACCTCTTTATATTTCTCTTCCTCATTCTTATCATGTTCTTTCTCTTCTTTTTCACCTTTCTCAGTTATTACTCTAGTGAATAACCCATAAATAACTATCCATAGCAATGTGCTCTGGCTTACCACATCCTCAACTTGTTTCTTCAATATATTAAATCGTCAGTACTTGGGACAAAATTTCCCTTTATATTTTTCCATGGCTTTAGCAATCATCTACTTATCCAAAGTAGACATAACACGGGCAAATGTAGTCTCCCTTATTTGTTTCTTAGTGGCCAAACTGAATTTCTACTTTTGCTCAACTCCATCATAAAGACTTTTAGGTAAAGAGTTGGCAATCTCTAGTGGAGTAAATTTGAAAGTAGCCATCATATCATATTTGGCCTCTTCAACCTTATTTTTATCAAAACTCCCTATCTTATCAAATAACAATGTGTAAAACTTGACAAATTTGCATTGGTTTTAATGTTTTCACACAAGTTATCAATGTCAAAAGAGGGATTGTATCTTGCCACTTTGAATTGACTCGAGTAATCAAACTTTGTCTTCTCCTCATCTAAATTCTCTTGTGGCTTGTACTTCTTCCTTAATCTCTTAAAAGTCTTTTGAGTAGGCTAGCTCATTTCTACTATGACATTTTCTCTTTTTCCTTTAGGCTTTGCAACTTCTTTTGCTTGTGCAATGGCTTCCCTAGTGCTTGACATAGTTAAAGGTACAACATGCTTTTGATGTGACTGCTTTATTGTTTGCTTAGGTTTCTCCACTATCTTTTCCTTTTCTTTCCTCTCTTTCCTAGAAACCTTAGGCACTTTTCATGAGAGCAATTTATGTCCCAAATTATGCTATATTTTAGCCTTCATGCTCATTTCAATACCCATTTTAATATTCCATTTTCTCCTTCTATGTTGCATATGATATAATATATGTAAGTCATATTTAATTTAGTTATTATATAAAGTATGTGAATAAATATATGTGATTTTCTTTATCTAGCATGTTGGTCTTCCTATCACTATTTCACCAATACAAAGCTCTATCAACTTTGAAATCACAGAGACACATTTGCTGCAAATATCATCCACAATACAATCATACAAGGAGATGACATCAACTAGATTTATGTGGATACATGCTAAAAAAAATCATGGTGCCATAAGCCCCCATTTATTCAATTATTACATAATTATTTTATTATATTCTCATTAACTAAAGATGAGGTTTGGTTTGAATTGCAAGCTCTCAATAGTCAAGTTGCTACTAAAATAAAAATCATTACGTTCAAAACCATATCATTTGGAGATTCATGGTGGAAGATGCATAGACTTCAACAATAATATAGCATTTGATGTCTACACTTTTGAAATGGCTTACGTGATTGGTTTTTTGGAACCTTAATCTCCTATTTTCTCCTCATTATAACAAAGAGAAAAAAAAAATCCATTTGGTATAAATAATCTATATTTTATTTGCAACTACTTACAGCCTGTAAGTAAGGCATACGTTAGGTATTATTTTATCTATTATAAGTTATTTCTATTCTATTTTGTGAGTTGTGTATATATAAACAATGTAATTCATAATCAAAGGTATCACACTTCTTAATCTTGTACGATTTCTTTGAGAAATAAAGACTACCTATTGTGTTGATCAGCCCCGTGTTCAAATGTTTTCTATTTCACCACCCAAAGGACTGAGGAGGGGGCCCACTTCTTGGGATTTTTGGTTTTTTTTATGATTTTTATTTCAATGTGGTATGTTCATCTTTCATTAATATAGAGTTTCATTTGAACTAGTAATTAATTCAATTGTTGTTTTTGTATCAGTTGGTAATCTGATTTGTATTGGTATGGTATGCTCATTATTTCCATTCAGTTTGTAATATGGTTTGCATTGATTTAATATGATTATTGTTTCCTTAGCATTTGAATTACTAATTTTTTATTATAGTTTTTATTTATTGTTGTTATAAAGACATTTTCATTTATGTTATTTCTGTTGTCTAAATTATTTTAGTAGGTTTCAATCAAGTTCCTATCATAGGAAGTGACAATTCCTGTCACAATTTTATTTGTCTTACATAGGTTACTTTTCATGTGTTTTAGGTACATCCATAATCACTCAAATCACAACTATCATCCATTGATATCATATTTCTTAGATGCCTTTCAAAAGCTTATGCTCTTGGATTGACACATATAGACCAACCAAACTTCATCATAAATTGTTAATTCTTTCTTATTAGTTGCCCCAGTGTTGGCCTATCAAGTTCCTTAGCTTCTTTTCCCTTGACACCTTCTACATCAGCATCTTCATCTTCTCCTAGGCCTTGTGTAATTTCTAGTAGTGCTTGGCCTTTCTCTTCTTCTTCTTCATCTTCTCCATCTTCTTCTTTTGCTTCCTCATCACCTTCACCAAAATTCTCTTTTAGTTTCTTCACTATTTTTTTCTTCTTTCTTATAATAGAGGTAGTCTATAAATTTATTATTATTCTAGATTTTTCTTCATCATAGTTTCCAAATGATGTTGCATTCCTGTTAATTTCTTCTACTAATAAAGTTGTGATGGTTGTAGAGGCTTCATCCACATTAATTTTTGTTGACATATCAGTCAAGTTTGTTATTAGTGACACATACTTATTTAGATTTTGTGCAACTATCAAGCTCATTGAATAGTTTATAGTTTTTACCATGTAGTTCAATAGCCATCGAGCTTCTACAATTGCTATTGAGTCCTTTGGACTATTTCTTGTGGTTACCGAGCATATTCAGTTAGTGTGAAGTTCAATAGTGCAAACTAAGCAATTTAATGTGTACCAAGTCTATCAGTGGTTACTGAGTTCACAGTTCATGTGATGCAAAGCCAATGGTTACTGAGCATTGTATTGTCTATTGAGTTCTCAGTTCATGTGACATGAAGGCAATGTTGACTAAGCCACTCCATGGTAACTAAGTAATTCATTGTTTGCCAAGTTGCATAATATCTACCAAGTCACTAGTACAGATCAAGTTCAAGACTACATGAAAGTGATTAGTATGCATCGAGCTTCAATATTCACCAAGAGCATGATGATGCCAAGTAGTGACAGTGGATACTAAGTATCAAAACTTCACCGAGTCAGTCTTCAAAATCTGAGTATCTTCATATTGGCCAACTTTGTCATATTTGTGTTAACTTGTGTCATGGCCAACATTGTAATTTTGTAAATTGGATTGGTATATATATGTGATGCATTGTATCATATCAATATGTATGGAATGTAATGTGTATGTAATGCAAGTGCAAGAATGCAAATGTAAGCAGTAGATAAAAATTTATGAAGATCATACCAGCATAAGGAGTAGGAGTGAAAAATCTATTACAGAAAGGTGATCAGTACATCAAGGAATCTCTATCAGCAAACTCAGTTGCAAATCAAAGATCTACTAATTCATCTTGATAGGTAAACTAGTCAAAATCCTCTAACAAGGTAGACCTAACAGTCTTTTCTAAATCTCTTTACCGAGTGCATACTTCATTGTATGTTTGTAAATCCTCTCACAAGGTGGACCTAGCAGTTCTATTTGCTCCTAATAGGGTAGATCATTAGAAGTGATCAATGTAAGCCTTAATAGGCCAACTTTATATTTTAGTACTAAAGGTTTGTGGGTTCATCCCCACCTTTGTTTTACTTTCTATTTGGAAGGTTTTTCGGTCACCAAATCATTGTGTTCAAGTGTTGTGGATACTTTTATATTTTTAATTTCTCGTGCATGCAATTAGATTAGATGTGATGAATTAAATGTTAAATGGTATAAGTTTTAGAAGTTAGTGATTCACCCCTCCCCTCTTAGTAACTTAGCTTAATCTTAAATATTTCCAACAATTGGTATTAGAGCATTGTGGTTCTTAGGAGAAAGTTTAACAACTTGAGCAAAGATCAAGAATATCGAGATATTCAAACTTGATAAGGCTATTGACAATGAAAAGGTAGATCTAGAAATGGCCATTGCACAACTCAAGCAAGCTAAGGAGCAACTTTCCCAATCCCTAAAAAAAAGAAAGGAACTTGCAAATAAAATGAATGACCATCTCTACATTTAAGAAAGAATTGAAGACTTTTTGCCTTGAAGTAGTTCAGATGAAGCAAATGATGCAATCAAAGAACTCCTAGAGAAGAATGGTTCCCTACAAGAAGAAGTAAGAATGATGAAGAGAGAACAAGAAATTCAGTCAATGAGGTTATGTAAAATCTTGGAATAGAGAAACAAGATAAAAGAAGAAATGGATGGAAGGAACAATGAGATCCAGAACCAATCCCTTCAATGTGCGGACTTTATGGATCAAATCTCCAATGCAAATGAGGAAATCATGAGCCAAAGATAGATCAATGAAAGATTAAGGAATGATCTAAATTTAGAAAGACAAATCAATGAAAGAACAAGAAATGAGCTGAGATCTGAAAAGAAAATTAGTGAAAGATTGAAAAATGACCTAAACACTAAGAAACAAATTAATGAAAGAATAAGAAATAAGCTGAGATGTAAAAAGTAAATCAATGAAAGATTGAAAAATGACCTAAACACTGAGAAGCAAATCAATGAAAGAATGATGAAATCTCAAGAAAACATGGTTCAATTGAATGAGAAAAACCTCTATAGGAACAAGGGAAAAGCAAGAATTGGATACAAAGAAGAAGGTGAATCCTCCAAAAAAGGTGCTCAAAGGAATCAAAGAACTACTTGCAATCACTGTAGTAAGATAGGTCATACATCTAACAAATGTTGGAGTAATGGAAAAGAAAAATTCAATGGAAAATGCTACAACTACAAACAACATGGTCACAAGGCTAATGAATGCAAAGAGAATCCAAAATTTGAAGGCAACTATCATAAATGCAAGAAAGATGGACACAAGGCATCAAAATGCAAAACAAAGACATTGAATCCTACAGACAAAATTGTGAAAGCAATATTTGGTTGGGATTACAATACTTGGTGTAGATGTCATTACTATGGAGAATATGGACACATTGGTATGAATTGTGTTAAACATCATATGAGAAAAAAGGATACCACTATAAGACGTTACATTTGTACAAAACTTGGTCATATTGCCAAAAATTGTATGAATACTGGTAAGATTGAAGCTAAGAAGAAGGAAAAAGATGATAACATTCAAAGGAAAATGAGACATCAATGGATTCCTAAGTCTACCAAGGATACAGGTCTGAGTAATGATGATCAAGTCACTCAAGAAGTGGGTGACTCTACCACTTCTAATTAAGTTCTTAAGGAAGAATTGGGCCAGCCTATCAAAGAAAACATCAAAAATAGTTCCAGTTGAAAGGTGACAAAGATCCAAATTCATATGCAAGATACCAAGGGATCACTAAGAAAGATCTATATCATTTATTACTGTGCTACCCTCTCTACCAAGTAAAGTTGGGTCATAGACTCCACTAAGAAAGGTTGGGAGTAACATAGGCACTTATGGATACTGAGTCATGAAGACTTCGCCGAGTGATCAAGATAGAGTAGTGGATGATAGCCTATCAAGCATTATGTTAACTCATCTACCACAATACCAAGCATTAATGGAAAATTTTTAACAAAAGGCATGAAACCAAATTCATTCTTCACCATGAATTTTTGAAGAGCTATTGCAAAATGCTATTTTCTATGGGATCAAGAGACTTGAGTGAATTTCCTACAATCATTTTTGAAGTTTGCTCAAGCTACCAAGTGAAAATGGCATTTAGCAGTAGCAACGAGGCAAAGAAAGGTTCTGATATGTTGGTTCGAGGTATTGAGTGGAAGGTTCCAGACTTCAATCTTGTGCCTATGGTTGCAGAAACCCTAGACCCCAATGGAGCTCAATCATAAATCCCTCCCAAGGTACTTCTTGTTAATGATATTAGAACTCATTTTAAATGTGCAATTCAAGAAATTGGAACTTTTGAGATGGATGATGCCCTAGCTTAGTTGTGTGTTGATGGAACCCTCAAATCCGAGCATCAACATTTGGAAATAAAAGGTTTAACTCACATTCCCCATATGCCTTGAGAGTTTCAAGTTAAATGGATTAGGTATATTCTTAGTTGGGTGCATAGTGGTCAATTATGGTCAGAATAGCCAATATTGATAACCAAAAAGGTGATTCATTGAATCACTGGTCTTCCCATGCTTGCTAAAGCTAAAACCACCAAAACTCTAGGTTGCGCTAAGTTGGAAAAGGAAACCCTTGTCAAGTGGGACGACAGAGGCATGAAAATTAATAGTGTCACAGATGCAGAACTCAAGTTTGGTATTCATGTTATAGCTCACAAAAATATACAGTTCAAGTCAACTCAATAGTATATCCTATGAAGCTATGAACTTGGATTACAAAGTGGTGAAAAATAGCTTGTCTTATGACCTCGTTGAGTTGTTGTTGAGGTGATTCAACAAAAATATGGAAAGCATTATAACCTCCAAGAACAATCCTTGAAAATTTGGTTCTTTTTTAACATGTTTGTTCTTCTATGTGAAATTTTTTTTCCCTTCTAAAGGCACTGTGGTCTGGAGAAAGGATGTGCTAGTTTTGTACCAAATATATGAATACATTGTAGAAATGGGAGAAAACTATGGTAGAATCATGGACAACTACTTCGATGTGTTCAAAGACAAAATGAAAAATAGGTTCAAGATATCTAAGAAGTTAGTTGAGGATTACAAAGATGATTTGTGTTTATGGTTGATTGTGACAAAGTATACATGCAAGCAGTCAAGCCTAGAACTGTATGGGTAAAGCATCTTGGCTATGAAGTAAACATTGATGAGATACCAAGGATATCATTGAAGCCCTTGTCAATAAACTTGTGGATCCCAAGGCCCCTTACTTTGGTACCTATGATGAAGCAAAGGCAAGAATAGAGCTTGAAATAAAGCTACCTTGGGTGGTTAATGTAATACCCCAAAATTGGCTCATTGCCATGATCACCAATTCTGGTCTATTCTAATCAATTCTAAGACCTATTTGAATAGGCAATTCTTATTCTGCTACTCGCTACTTGACTTAATTGTCAAATGCAGAAAACCCTAATCTGCATTCATCATGCTTATTATTTAATTCCTATAGTATTTACTCATATTAGCCACATTAAAAACCTATTGATTAATATTTAATTTAACTATTAAGTATTTATACTTTAATTAAATTAAATTATACCTTAAGGCTAAAGTACTGAGGAATTAAATTTATTTAATTTAATTAATATGCCTATTCTAATTAATTGAATGAAATTATTTAATTAAATAAGAAAAGGTATTT
This sequence comes from Cupressus sempervirens, assembly GCA_028749045.1. Taxonomy (NCBI): domain Eukaryota; kingdom Viridiplantae; phylum Streptophyta; class Pinopsida; order Cupressales; family Cupressaceae; genus Cupressus; species Cupressus sempervirens. Next base: position 312,649,600 of record CM053787.1, read on the forward strand.
ATGAGGTCATATCTCATTTTATTAAATTAAATATCTTTCCTGATTCTACCCTTTAGTTCTAAATGGAAACTCTGAGTGAACTCTCTCTCGAATTGGAAACAATCTAGTTAACTTGTTCTCACACTCATGAAAAGCTCAGTTAACTCTCCTTTCTTAAGGAAGTTTCCATTTTAACTGAATCTTGCTTCAATCCTGACCGTTGATCTCACCCATTGATGGATTCTAGGAATTCTATTTAAGAGACTCCTAATTCCTTATCAAAAAGGTTGAATTTTCATAGTATTGAATTGTTGTCAAATTGAGCACTCACCTTATTTTCTAAATTTCCACATTGCTATCATTTTTTAGATTCTCATCTAGCTTAATAATGCATACATTTAGCTTAATGTCTTTTATTTCTTAGATTAATTGCTTGCATTTCATCTAGATTATTTACATATCATATAGCTTAATTGCATTCAAATCCTTCGTTCTTAGGAGATCTGGTTGCCTACACCTCAAATCTGAGGACATTAATTAGGAAAATCCTTTTAGATAGAAGGCGATAGGTCGCTCTATCGGACCTCTTGGATAAACAACTCAATGTTTATTCTAGGATGATTCCACAAGTAATGACTATGTTGAAGTGTCTGTGAGGTTTAAAGGCCCACAATTCATAGGTACAGTTAACAAAAGATAGAGGAGGATAGCCAAATTAAAATCTAGTGCACCTCTTATGTTAACCGAGGGAAAAGGTGAAGATGAAGAATAGGTAGAGGATGAAGATTAAATAGAAGAAGAGGAAGAACCCTTGAAGAAAAAGGGCAAGGTGATCATCACCAAGCCTCCAAAGGCATTCACTGTAGTCTTCACAAGGAGGTCTAGGAAGAAAGGAAGTGATATTTTCCTTAGCAAACCTCCTCCCACCTTTCAAGAAAAATTGAAACAAATGGAAGAAGGTGCAGGTATAACAAACTTCAAATCTTTGAAGTATGAAGCAAGGATAGAGGTAGAGCAAAAATAGGTGGAAGAACAGGTGTTGACCAAAATAGGAAAATGGAAGTATTCACCAAATCAAATTGCCTCTCAAATCTCTAATGAATTGTTAGATAAAATAAAGCCAAGATGGGACTTTGCAATGCAAACAACAAAAGAAATTCTTGCACAAAACCTGAGGCAATTACTACTGAGCATGACAAGTGTTGAGGTAAAAGAGTCTTTGAAGAAAAATGAAGATAAAATGACTCTTAGGTTTAATACATGTTTAATTTTGATCAAAGATATAGAGCATGTAGTTAAGAATGCTACAAACATGTGGAAGAACATTTATCATTTGCATAAACCAAGTGACTTCCCAGTAGATGTAAAGGATGATGAAGAAGAAGAAGGTAAGGATGAAGAGGATGATGAAGGAACAAATCATTATGTTACTGTTGATTATGAAGAATATAAGGAGCAATTAGCTAAAGAAAAGGAAGAAAGAGAGGAGAAAGGAGTAGAAGCTACCAAGGAAGATAAGGAAGATGATGAGGAGACTGACCCAATGAAGATAGTAGATGCAGTCATTGCTTCACTTCCTCGCTCCCTTAGCAAAGTCTTGACAACATCAAGTATGGAGGCAGCTTCAGCAAGTGTGGTCATGACTACATGAAATGTCCAATCACTCTTTGCACCAACACAACTCAACATATTAATGATAGAAGTGACTTCCACTTCATCAACCAAGCTGCAGGTTACTCCTTCTTTTTTTGAGTTGAATTCTTCAACCATCTCCTCTCCAATTTTTTCTACTTTAATTTTGAGTTCATTCATGGTAAGAACTCCAATTTTGTCTACTTCAATTTTGGCTTCATCAATCTTGGATTCTTCTAGCATCTCTATCAGCACTCCACTAGTTAGTGCTATAATAGTTTTTACTGCAAGCCCAAGTATGTCTACCATTATTTCCATTCTGGGTACTAAGGCAATAAGTACAAGGAAAGTTGAAACTAAGTTTCAACCAAGTACAAAGTTTCTAAAAGGAAAAGAAATAGAAGAAGATATAGATCTAGATGAGGAAATAGAAATTTCCAAATGGGATTTCTACAATCTTTCTACAAATCAAATGTTGATGGTTGGTGAACTTCTTCAAAAAAAGGCTAGGCAGCAAAAAATAAGAGAAGAAAGGGACAGAGAATAAAAGATATTAGATGATGCTACTAACATTTTGACTGAGGCTATTGGAGTTGTGGTTGATTCTTCTCAACCAATTTTGTTCCAACTTGAAGAGGCAGTTCAAAAGTTTAAAGAGGACACCGAGGGATAAGAGAAATCGATTGAAAAAGTAGAAAAGAAGTTTAATAATAAAGTGCTGGAGCACATTGCTCAACAAATTTCTATTAATCAAGTTGAATTATCAACAATTTTGGTCAATCTTATCCTATTCTAATATTTCATCACTTTTTGCTAAGCTATCTGTTGTCACCGAATATACTAAAGAAGTTAAGGACAAATTGTCCAAAATTGATACTAATCTTAAGACAAGTGCTCAACAATTGCAACTTGACCCTAGTTCAAGCTCTACACATTTTAAGAAGATCAGATTTTTGTTAGATATGCAGGCAAAGTTGTTAAGAGAAGAAGCAAGGATTCATTCCACACTAATTGATATCCAAAATATGATCCTTCTTGTCATGGATTCTATGCCAAAAAAAATTGTCTATGCAAAGACCTTGATCTAGGACCACAACTTCTCTATTGTTGATCACATGATTGAACTCTCAACAGAAGTACAAATCACCATTCAAACATGTAAGTTCTTATAGGAAAATTGGGATAAAATATTGGTAACTACCCTCAAGGTACACTTTGAATTCTTATTTCATTTTTGTGTCTCCATGTAAATATGTTCAATAAACATTTAGCATTACTATCAAAAAGGGGGAGAAGAGCAGAGTGATAGGAAGAGATGAGATATGGGAGAAAAGTTAAAGAGGGAGAAGAGCAGAGTTACAAGGGGAGATATGTATATAAGAGAAAATTTTCATGTACATAATAGAGTCTATATATATATCTTACAAAGATCAATTTTGAAAAATCAAAAAAATAAACCAAGCTAGTATCACATGGTGATGAATACAAGATATTTAGTTTTGGGCTAATAAGTTTTTTGTCACTAATGCCAAAGGGGGAGATTGTTGACATATCAATCAAGTTTGTTATTAGTGACACGCACTTATTTAGATTTTGTATAGCTACCAAGCTCATTGAATAGTTTATAGTGTTTTCCATGTAATTCACTAGCCATTGATCTTCTACAGTTGCTACTGAGCCCTTTGGACTATTTCTAGTGGTTACTGAGCAGATTCAATTAGTGTGAAGTTCAGCAATGCAAACCAAGCAATTCAATGTATACCAAGTTTATCAGTGGTTACCGAGTTCACAGTTCATATGATAGTTCTCAGTTCATGCAATGTGAAGGTAGTGTTGACTAAGCCGCTCCATGGTAACCAAGTAATTCAATGTTTGCCAAGTTGCACAATATCTACCAAGTCACTAGTATAGACCGAGTTCAAGACTACTTGAAAGTGATTAGTATGGACCAAGCTTCTATGTTCACTAAGAGCATGACGATGCCAGTGACAGTGGATGTTGAGTATCAGAACCTCACTGAGTCAGTCTTTAGAACCCAAGAATCTTCATATTGGCCAACTTTGTCATATTTGTGTTAACTTATGTCATGGCTAACTTTGTAATTTTGTAAATTGGATTGGTATATATATGTGATCCATTGTATCATATCAATATGTATGGAATGTAATTTGTATGTAATGCAATTGCAAGAATGTGAATGTAAGTAGAAACCAAAGATTAATGAAGGCCATATCAGCATAAGGAGCAGCAGTGAAAAATCTATCACAGAAAGGTGATTAGTACATCAAGGAATCTCTATCGACAAACTCAGCTACAAATCAGAGATCTATTGCTTCATCCTAATAGGTGAACTAGTCAAAATCTTGTAACAAGGTAGACCTAATAGTCTTTTCTAAATCTCTTTACCAAATGCATACTTCATTGTATGTCTATAAATCCTCTCACAAGGTGGACCTAGTAGTCCTATTTGCTCCTAATAGGGCAGATCATTAGAAGTGATCAATGTAAGCCTTAACAGGCCAACTTTATACTACAGTACTAAAGTTTTATGTGTTTCATCCCCACCTTGGTTTTACTTTCTATTTGGAAGGTTTCTGGGTAACCAAATCATTGTGTTCAAGTGTTGCGGATACTTTTATATTTTTAGTTTCTCATGCATGTAATTAGATCATATGTGATGAATTAAATGTTAAATGGTAGAAGTTTTAAAAGCTACTAATTCACCCCTCCCCTCTCAGTAACTTAGCTTAGTCTTGAATATGTCCACCAAATTTTATATGGAAAGGGTTTTAATCATCTAACCCTAGGTATTGTTTCTTGCACATATGTATAATATGCATCAAGTAGGAAACACACATCATTGTAATGTTGTTCCATTAATGATATAGGAATCCTCAATCTTTGTTTCATGGATTTCTTGAAATCCTCAAAATAGCTAGTCATGACTAACTCAAAATTGTCTCCAAGTTACTCAATGAATTTTTTAATCTACTTTGTAATTGACCTATTGGTCTTCCAAGCAACTTTACTAGAAGTGGGGAATGTGTTTTGCACATAGAAAAATATTCAAACAATTAAAGAACCAAACTTACAAGATGCACTTTTGGCCTTCCCAATGGCTTCCAAGCTTTTTGATAATTACTATAGTTGTAACTCGGCAAGGTCGTAGGAATGATCTCTCTTTACAATTTTGTAACCTAAATCTACTGTCATACATGAAACACTATTTAGTTGACTTGACTCTAAGAACTTATGGGCAATGACTTTGATTGACTTTGACTACAAAGGAAACAATGGGATCTGAAATAGTGTCAATTGACATCCCTCACTTGTTCTATATGACACCTTTATTCTTCTCAATAACCTCCTTTGCATCACTCTACATACTCTTTAGTCAGTCAAGGGTAGGATACCAGATTACTCTATGCACAATCCTCTTAGAAATCCTGATTGGTCCACCCTCTAACCAAATTTGGTTGTTGGGCTTACAACAATTTGAATCCACTTATTTTTGAAACCTTGAGGAAAGTCTAGGGCACACATTAACCCTTTTTGCTTGCCAATCTTATTCTCTTGCCTCAAAACACCATTATCACAGAACTTCTGATAGGTTTCCCTAATTTTGATGTCTCCAACTTCTCCAATCTTTCCAGTGTAGCAACATCTAACATCCTGAATCATGAGAACCTTTGGTGGTATCATGGATAGTTAACCAAACGAATCTCCCTTGTACGCAATCTTAGTAATTTCTCAGAATGGGGGTTGCCTAACATCATTGCTAATCAACTGAACATTGAAAACTTCATTTCCCTCTTTCCTAATAGTAGACAAAGAACTAGCTTCCATTTTAATTTCCTAGGGTTTGTGATAAATAAAACAGCGTAACTCAGCACAAGCTAAATACCTCTTGAATCAGTAGAATGGTTTCAAGTAGCAGTTAGATCTTGTTTGCGAACACTAGAATTTCCCTTCACCAATCACTTGCATGTTCTTCATTCTCTTCAAACTCTGGTGAATGCAAATAAGTAGAAATTTGACTATATAACCCTTCAAATTTGGTAGTAAATGCTCAGTGCTTATACATCTATAAGCTCGACTATCATAGGATTTTCAACATGCTTAGCTAACATAGTGAACTCAATTCATACTAGTGTTGTCTCCATCACTCAACAATAACTATAATTTCTTCCATGATCAGCAAAAACATTGAAGACAATATATCTATAGAGTAACTCTTGCTCTTAACTTCTTCATTGCATCTTGATTCATGCATATTTATTATTTTTCAGATCTTATATATTTGGAATGGATGCATAATATAACTTTTCAAATGCCAGTTCCACAGATACCTTTTATTTCCTAGTTGGGGGTGATGTGATCACCTGATCCATTAGATGAAGTGACCTCATCTGAACTTGGTGTACTGCAATCTTTCTTCTCTCTCCATGTCTTGTTCATCTACACCTTCACTTTCTCAACATTGACCTTTTCTTTACCTTTACTAAATTCATTACTTAGCCCTGGTGATCTAGTTGGACAATTTCTACTGACATGACCAATCTTGAGACAACTAAGCATGTAATCTCACTCAACCATCTATTGTAGTTGCCTCTAAAATGTGTCCTTGTGCAATTTTTAGGAACATGTCCATATTCTTGACAATAGTGACAATTGTACCTTGTAATCCCAATCATAGGAGTTTCCATTGTGGTGTACCTTTGTCCATTTTTTGATGTCCACTTGGTCTTAGATCTGCATTCATATGCTTTGTGTCAATACTTCTAAAAATTGTAACAATATCCTTCAAATTTTTGAGTGCTCATGTCTTGGTCCTACATTCATTTTCCTAATGTCCTTATTTTTTGCAGTTGTAGTCATATCCTCTATATTTTTTCTTGTAACAATATCCTTCAAACTTTTGAGTGATCATGTCTTGGTCTTGCATTTATTTCCTTGATGTCCTTATTTTTTGCAATTGTAGTAGTATCCTCTATATTTTTGCTTGGGGTTATGGTTGACAGTTTTGCTCCTGCAAACATTGATTGTATGACCCAATTTTCCAAAATTATGACAAGTGGGTTTGTAGTTCTTACCTTTGTTATACATTTTCTCACCACTTATAGATGATTCTCCTTCCTCAATATTAGTGTATCCCAATCCAGTAGTATCATTATTAGGTCTTGGTAATTCCATCAATTTCTCAAAGTATTTTATGGCTTCACTTGGTTTGTTGAGTCTTTCAATGAATTCCTTTTTTACTCATAATTCATTTTGCATTAGATCATTCTATGACTTTAGGGGTGTGATCACAATGTCCTTTCCATTCAGTTCATGGTTTGTAAGATTCAACTAATTCACTCTATAAAATTTCACGTTAGCAAGCTTTTGCACATCTAATGTCTTCTCTTCAAGTTTGTTAGTCAGTATTCTTTTGTCTTCTTCAATCATAACTTTGTTCTTCCTTAGCTTTCTTTTTCATTTTAGTTATCTCACATAGCAATATTGATTGTACTTCTTGTTCTCTTTTGAGATTTTTGACTTCTTCAGTTAGGGCACCATTCTTTTCCATCAAATTTGCAATAGCTAGATCAGGTTTATTTGAGTTACCATCCTGAAACAATCTAGTGGTGTCTTCTTCTTGGTATTGAGTGTCATTTACTAAATAGCCAAATCCTTTCTTCTCTTCAATGAACGTTGCAATTCATCTCTTGCCTCCTAGAGTTGATGTAGCACAAGTAGTATTTCAATCTTCTAGTTCTCATTAGTTTTTTCCAAGTTGTAGACTTCCATCTTCAAGATCTTACCTCTAAAGCTATAAAACTTTCCTTTCTAGAAAACTAAGCTCTGACACCAATTATTGGAAATATCGATGGAAAAGTAAGTTCTGAGAGGTAGAGGGAGGCGGGGGTGAGTCAACATTTTAAACTTTTGCCTCCAAAACATATCACCAACATCCATCTCATAACTTAACATATAAACTAAAATAACTTAACATGCATCCCATCCATAGCATAAAGTAAATAACACATAATAGGATAAATTGGTTACCCATAAACTCTCCAATGAGAAGGTAAAACTAGGGTGGGGATGACACCCACAAATCTTCACTACTGTAGTTGTAAAGTGTGGTCAATTATGGCTACAACGTGTTTGATCATAATCTATGATCTACCCTGTGAAAGGTCTACCTTGTTAAAGGCTTACAAAGACTGTTAGGTCTCACCTTGTTAGAGGATTTGAACTTACAATAAAGTAAGCACTCAGTTAAGAGATTTACAATAGCCTATTAAGACTACTTGGTTAAGAGATTTTCTCTACATCACCTATTAGAATGATTCAGCACCATGATCCTTTGGTTAGCACCTTGTTGCTTGATGTCAAATCTCCTCCTTACTATTTAAACCTTCATCCTCTTGATCAGATATGTCTCCTTTGGCCTTTCACTTTTTTTTACTCTATTCCTCTCAAACTAATTCTGCAATGTATAACTCTATTGTAGCCATCTAAACCACCATGAATGCCCTCTAAACTCTTAGCATTCATCTCCTTGCACATTGCTTAACCTTTTAGGGTTTTGCTTTCTTAAATAAACATTGGTGGTGATGGATTAGGTAAGAATCAATGATTGTGGTTTATCCTTATTATCGCTTAATGCTTCCCTTAATTTGATTGGTTGCAAGTATTGCATAGGAATTTGTAATATGACTCCATACTTATCTCTTATAATCAAAATTATGATTATGTCAGCCCAAAAATGGTTTACATAGAATTTTGTGCCATTACAAACATCTATGACATAAATTGTTTAGTCGGCATCCATAGGCTCTAATGCTCGAGCTTCATTGTGCTCTTAATACTAATAGTTGGCTCCTAAATTACTCGACACACTTTGTTTTCTCAACACCAAAATCACTCGACACATACTATTTACTCAGCTCCCTCTATTGGCTTGGCACCTGAATGACTTGGCACGCATTGACTACTCGACACCTACTAGTGCTCAACACTAACTGTCATATTACTCAACACATACTATTGGAACAATTATGCTTGCCATGCACTATTCTTTGTTGAATAATGACTAAGTGTTTTGTCACTACTTTGTCAAAACCAATATGAGATTAACAAAAACACCATCGTACAATAACTAGATCAAATTCATAATAATTTCTTGTATCATTCATTTCACATATTATTAAAATAAAAACATATAGATATAATAACAACTAACTAAGCCACCAATATTCTTACTTGGACATAATATTAATTAAGAATTACTTTATTCTAGAAGTAATTTATAAAAAAAAATCTTAAAGGTTATTAAATACTAAGAAAATAAAAAATAGACATATATACATACACACATACATGTGTGTGTGTGTGTGTGTGTGTGTGTGTGTGTGTGTGTGTGTACATATGCACACACATATATATATACATATACACATTCAAATACATACATACATATATTAGTTTTTGTATACTTAAATATAATAATCATTACAATAAATAAATTAAAATTTTCTAATTTAAAATGTAACAAATAATATTTTAGAAAGTAAAATATATAATTAATAACTATTAATATGAGATATTGATTATTTTTGCATATTTAAAATATAGTAATAAATTCTAAAAAATTTAAAATATATAATACGAACTTGTTCAACATAGGTAGTGATAATTAGAGTAAATAGAAATATTGAGTTGGGTTCTTCTTCTACATGTAGAAAAAATGGCCTCTTTAAAAATGCTTAATTAAATATGGTGACCATATTGAAAATTGGGCTAATTTAAAGAAAAAAATATTCATATCTTAATTGTGTGCAAAAATGCACTTAGAAAATCTAAATATGTTATGATTTTGATAATCTACAATAATTTGTATTACATATGCCCAATATCAATATAGCCTTTTCAAATAAGAAGACATTTTGTTAACACATTTATACTATTATACTTAATATTTCATTAAAAGATGTATATCATTGACTACTCTCTCGCTAGAAAATTTCAAATACCTTTTTATAAAATTTAAACTTGAACTTCAACCATACTTGAACTCAAAGCATTACATTCAACCACTTATGTCATTGTAAAATGACATTGGATATTTCATTAAAAGATGAATCAATATATTAGATAGATATTGGCTGATTTAAATCATCTCAATGGTTGCTAGTTCACGAGGTTTAAATAATGGTCCCTGAAAAAAAAAACTAATTAAATAATGGTGAACAGATTAAAGATTAGGTAAATAAAAAAAGAATTATATCCTTATATTTTTTAAGAAAAAGACAGGTAGAAAATCTAAGAATTTGATGGTTTTAATTATCTCTCCATAATTTGTCATATATGCTCCTTGATGGTTTTAATCATCTCCCGTAATCAACGGATCTATTTCAAATAAAACACACATTCCTTCTAAATATTTATTGTAATTTGAAATAGCTTATTATATCATTGCACCTTGAAAATTAAACTTCATCTTCAATGTATATCTCATACTTAACCTTAAATCATTGAATTCAACCACTTAATATCATTCCAAAAATATCTCTAACATTAAATATATTTTATTTAAAGACACATCAATAAATTAAATATTTAATAGACATTTGCTCATACTCATACTCACTGTAATTTCAATTAACTTACTACACAACCACTTTAACTAGGAAATGAAACTTGAATCTAAAGATAGAGTTAATGCTTTATCATTTGAGGTTATCTTCTCTTAGTTTTTGAATTTCAACTTCTATATATATATATGGGGGTTGGTTTGCTGCAATACATGCTCTTGTAGACTCGGGGTTTGCTTAATGAGGAGTTCATTAGTTTTTCTTGTTCTTGCAACAGTAATTATTGCTTATTGAGGAGCTCAGAAGTGTTGAAGATTCTAAAATGGAGTTCACTAAGGTGGTGCTGCTTGTTCTGTTTTTGTGCACTGTATACAACTTAGCATGGAGTAAAACCTCAAAATCAGACATTGAGGCTCTCATCTTGTTCAAAAATGCTTTGGATTCAAATTCAATCTTCCCATCCACATGTTTGAGCTCATGGAACTTTTCATTTGATCCATGTGACTCTGCATCAACCAGCCAATTTGTGTGTCGGATCAGATGTGATGTAGAAAGAAAGGGTAAGAAGAGGATCACAAGCCTCACATTGGATCAGGCGGGGTACAGGGGATACTTGCGCCCTAAGAGAGCTCACAGAACTCTACTTAGCATGGAATGCATTCCATGGAAGCATCCCACTGAGCATTCGGAGGTTAACTAATCTCAATAAGCTTGACTTGTCACGAAATATGTTCTCTGGATCTCTCCCACACTCTCTGGGTAGGCTCAAGATCTTGGAGATTCTGTCCTTGTCAAATAACAGGCTGAGTGGGTCTTTGCCCTATTCCCTCAATGGCTTGAGTAATCTGATCAGATTGGATTTGTCTAATAACATGCTGAGTGGCTTGATTCATCCAATGGGTGGGCTGAGAAATCTTGATAGCATTGATTTGAGCTCTAACAGTCTCGTGGGTGCCATTCCATCATCTGCCATTGTCTCTGACACAGATGTTTCTGAGATCAAATCTTTTGACAGGGCCATTGCCTTCAAGCTTCACCAGACTTCAGCATTTGGGTGTGCTAGATGTTAGCTGCAATCAATTGAATGGTACCATTGAATTTGGGTTCTTATTTTCAAGCCCTGAATTGCAGCAGCTGAATTTGTCGAACAACAGTTCTACTGCAATCAGTGTGCAAAATTTGTCTGCAGTTGACAGTCAACTGGTTGCTGTGGATATTGGATTCAACAAGATCAGTGGGTTCTTGCCATCCAACATTGCAACTTTGAAATCTCTGTCTTCTTTGTCTCTGAGATACAACCGGTTTCATGGTCCAATCCCTGCAGACTATGGTGTCAAGGCTGCTGCTGATGTGCACCCTCTGGTCAGATTGTATTTAGATGGGAATTATCTAAGTGGAGATATTCCATCTCCGTTTTTGAACATCTCTAGTGACGATATTAGTGGGAGTTTTGCTCAGAATTGTCTCAACAGCTGCCCATCCAGTGTTTCGTTGTGCCAAGGGGATCAAAGACCATCTTCTGAGTGTAGGAATGCATAGCAATCCTCCATCCATAACTAGTTTTTTTTTTCTATGTCCATCTAACAGAGTAGCTATCTGAGCTCTGAGATTTTATGATTTGATTGTATTAGATGTATGAACCCTCGTAATTTATGAAGATGTAATTCAAGATCAATGAAAAGTGAAGATCATGTGATGTCGAGAACTTGATGGCAGTCTCTTGGCTATTTCTGATTGTGAACCCTTCTTTAAGCTTCAAATCAGTTTTTCAGAAGTTTACTTGAAGTTTGTTTTCCAAATTATGGGTTTGATATTTGACTATTAACATGTTCGTAATTCAAGGAATTGCCATGGCTGAGGCAGTTCTAAATGACGAGTTTTAACTTAATTCGAAGTAGAATCGATCGATTGATCTTGGAAAGGAGTATGATTAAAGATATGTATTCCTGTCTATGAGTACATCATGTTTGCATGCATGTTTAGCGTGGTAGCAATCAGAACTTTAATAACCAAATGTGACTGCTAACCGAATCAGATCAATTCTTCATTTTCCGTTTCCTTCGCCTAGCATGTGTTGCAGAGCATATGCATTTTCTTATAGTTTCTATGGCTTCTTGTCCAGTTATTATAATTAGCTCAACTGTTAAGGAAATCATATGCAGCAGCAATTTGAAGCCTCGTTTTATCCGATATGCTTTTTTTTCTGTATGAAGACACTCGCCGGATTTCAATGAGAGTGCAATTGTGCCCGTTTGGATTTCACCGAAACTCTTGGAGGATTATTGGGTATTTTAGGGGAAGGTAGAGATTTTGTTTTCATAGGTAAATGTATTTTCCATCATTCCAGTTAAGTGTAATTTCCTTGGCAAAGATGTATTTTCCATCATTCCAGCTAAGTGTAAGTGTAATTTAAAATATTAATTAAAAAATATATGGGAACCTAAAAGCAATATAATATATGGCAATCTTAAAGTATATCTTGTTATCAGCGTAGTCACTGTACCCGTTGCATCCTCTTGGTGCCAGCATTAGTTATATTAAAATCTAAGAAAGAACTTAAGAAGAGTTATAAATTTGCATAAACGGATATAGTAGTTACATAAAGATTAGAATGGTAATGATGAAATGAACAGATGTATAGCATGAATTGTCTGCCTTTATATTCTGGAAATGATCTCCATGTTTTGACACATCTTGTAAATTATTTAATGTTGCAGATTCATCCTGTTGACAGTAATTCATTTTCTGACTTTCTACTTTTCTTTCAACATTATATATAAAATCCGTTTTTTCACAATCTGAAAGTTTAGTTGCTGTTTGTTCACCTTTTTAATTTGAAACAGGAATATGGTTCGAGGTCTCCAGAAGACGAGAGATATTTGCATCCATGCTAAGCACATCTTCTGCAAAAGGACAATGCACAGACAGGGAATGTGTCTGTTTCTGAACACTAACAATAGCAGAATGATTCAGTAAACTTTGGGGAACTCCTTTTTCATTCCCTTCAACTAAAAGGATAATAGCAACTATCTTATTCCCAAGCACATTGTTGGTGACAGTGAAATTATTTATTCAATTGCGAATCTTATGAATGTGTTAATAAAGTTGAGGATAAATTGTGTTAAGTCTTTGTCTTCTCAGTTTTGGAACAAGATAAACAGAAGAAACAAGTGGCAGAAAAGACACAGTATTGAAGATAATCCTTACTAAAGCATTATCTCCAAGCAATTCATGCTATCCATCTGTTCTTAATGATGAAATCAGACATAGGGTTATCAAGATGTATAGATAAAGGTACAAGGAGAGCGATATGGAGAGAGGGAGATAGTTTGTCTATATGCAAGAGGGGAGTTAGAAAGATAGGGGTAGACATGATGAGGAAGTGAGATTGGAAGGATGAAACATATGAAAGAAATATAAAGAGAGGCATGTATGTGTGTATGTATATGAGTATGTATATATATATATATGTATCTGTATGTGTAAAGGAGATATTTATGTATAGGAAGTGAAAGAAAGAGAGAAAAATATATGGAAAGAAAAAAGGAAAGAGGTAGAGATACTTATATTGATGGATAGGGAGTTGATGACAATCACAATTGGAAAAACCTATCTTGTATACCCACTAAGCCTAGTCATAAGAACTAAGAATGAAAATGAATCCATGAACATCATCCAATACAACACTTGTTCAAGATTGCATAAACAAATGAAATTGAACAAAATAAGTTACTAAATACACATTCGAGAGATGTTAAAGTCCTTTATGCTCCTTCTTCCAAGATCTTGTTTTTGAAATGTAAGCGCTTTCAAATTTGTTAGCACAAGCACAAAAGGCTATGAAAGAATGGAGATTGGCCCATTGATGCAAATACTATGCAAATGATAGTATGAAGGCAATAATATGAAGATGATAATGGAGATAGTAAGATAATAGTAAGATGAGAACAAGAAAATAGAAAGATAATGATGATGAAAACATAATAGCATAGGCTCCTTGCATTTAAGTGCCCATTAGCTTCAAAAACCTATTACCTTCAAATGGTAGGAGAAAATGTTCTTTTATAAATATCTTATGAAAATCAATGGTTGTGATTAAGAGGTGGTAGATGAGTATCAGTTAAGTAAGGTTTTTGTAGGAGTGAATGAGATAAAAAGAAAATTGGAAATGTTCAGTTGAGATTAAGTGATGGTTAGAGAATGTAGATATTAGAAAAAAATTCAAATGAAGAGACACTTGTTATATCACAAGCTCAAAGTTTAGGACTTGATCTATGTGATTAAATGTGATTGGTTGTTTTAAAAGTAAGGATCGTGAATTAATCAAATAAATAAAACTATTTATTTAATTAATAGTAGAAAAAGAGAGAAGTGGGGAATTAGATAAATATCTATTTATTTATTTAAATAATAGTAGAGGAGGCTAATGAATTAATTAAATAAATAATAATATTCATTCAATTAATTGATAAGCTTTGTTGATTCAATGAAGATAATTTTAGATGTCTACAAGAGAAAAGGATGGAAGAGATATGCAGACATGGAATGGGGGGAGATAGGCAAGAAAATGAAAAGAGATATTTAGGGAGAGAGAGGGGGAGATGGAGGGGGGGAGCAAGCAAGCAAGCAAGGTGTGTGTGTGTGTGTGTGTGTGTGTGTGAGAGAGAGAGAGAGAGAGAGAGAGAGAGAGAGAGAGAGATGACATTGATTGGAACAAAATGCATGTTTAGAAAAGATCATGACATTTATATTTGTACAATAATTTGTTGTACTTGCATTTTAAATATAAGGTAGACTATTATCCCATACAACAAAATGCACATTATTTCTAATATTTAGAAGGTGAATGAATGTGAAATTGGACACCTTTATGTTTTATTAAGCTCTATAATTGAACTTGTTTCCATTGTGTATATAGAGGAGAATCACTCCTTTATTTCTCAAAATTTTGCTCTTTTTGTATATGAAGTTGTATTTCTTCCTCTTTCTCTTCTTCAAAAATCTCAAAGATTGTTTGTGGCCTTTTTGAGTCTCTTATAGGTCCTAGGTGTTTCCAAGAGTTATTCCTTATCGATATTTTTAGCCTTGAATGGTCTAGTTCCTTGTTGAACAAGAGGGGTGGTAGTAGCAACAAAAGCAACAATAGTACACTTGTAGTAGGTTTTTCCTTGCTTGGATTGGCATCCTTTTGAATTTTCCATTTTTTCTAGACCTTTAAAATTTGTTGGAATCCTCTCTCTAACCACCCTTGCATGTCGTATCAAGTAAAAAAAGGTAGATGGCCATGTGGAAGGAAGCCTATTTTTTTCTTTGAAGCACTTTCTTTCTTTGTATAGATTTCCCATGTACTCCAAGTATCTAGGATCCATAAGATATTACCTAGTGATCCATTCTTGTGTCCATCTAACTAGTTGCCTTGCTTGACTATCCATGTCTTCTACCTCTTTAGCTAAAAGATCCACATTGTAGGGAGGAACATAATAAACTCACTTCTAATTATACAATGGATACAACTTATTTTCATTATCTTTGGTTGGCCTCCTTTGCAATTCATACCCCTCAAGCTGAATATGAATGATTTAAGTTCATTATGCAATAATATATGAATTGTACTTAGTATGCATCTTCATGGTTGGCCCAATGATCTTCCACTTTGCACATATGTCTAAAGCGGCACCCAATAATTTGGCCCATCTTATCAATTGAATAAAAGTTTCTCCTCTCTATTTCATAAGGATTAAAATAATATTCTACTATCTTCAACTTCATACTTTTAGTAGTCTCTATGTTTAAGCATGCATGTTCACATGTTCTCATTGGATATTAAAAGCTTGATTATTCTTATATGAAATCAGATGATGAAACAACACCTACCCAATTGCATAATTAAAGTACAAATAATTTGTTACATAGGCCTCCTAGTATATTATTATGAGCCATTATGCAACCAACTAGTCTAATATGTGTGAAGGTTCTAAATTTAGTGAAAAAAACTCTTATATCTCTTTATTTATATTCTCGCATCCAAGGATAACCTCTTTTCAAGATCATCCTCCATGGACCTGATAGTTTCAAGCATGAGGGCATGTGCACGATCATGGTGTCCCAAACTATGGCCTTAAGTGGTAGTGAAAAATTAGCAAATCAAGGTTATGTCAACTTGACACATAATTTTGAAGTGGTTATAGACTTTATATCAAAAAGTTGTAAGAAAATAATCTGTAGGAAATCGAATGTAGTTTCTAAAAAACTAGGCCTTATTAGGAGAAAATAATAATTGATTGATCAAAAGTTTGAATTTTAATGCAGCACTATGAAAATTTCAAGGCAAAAATAAAAAGTAGGTGTATGTCTGACCACCTTAATCAAAATCAAATGATAATATTTTTTTAATATAATTATAGATATGAAAAGTAGACTCATGCCCGGATGTGACGCATATTTTTAGGTATTTTTATTCCAAATAAATAATTAAATATGAATTTTCTACCAAAACATTTAAAAAAAAAAAAAGTCTCATGTCTGACGACCTTAACTAATAAATTTTTTACCAAATTTAATTAATTAATTTTTTTCTTATACTAGGCAAAGCATAGAATGTGATGCAACTTTTAGATTTAAAAAATGTTATACCGGTTGAAAGTTATAGCTATTTTTCAATCAGTATGTCAATCAGCACTTTACAATAATCTTCATTGATAATTAACTAATAAATACTTATTGAACTTAGAATTTGACAGAAATTATATTGATGGAATCTCGAGAACGATATTAAAAAACCATTTTCGTTTCATTCAATTTCGATCAAAACAACATTGTCAGACGGTTACCCGAAGTCTGAGTATCACTAAAATCCTCTTCAAACACATCTTTTGGGTTGACCGGGTAGGCTTGGTAAATACTAAGCCTAATCGGATATCCGATTTGGCTCGATGAATTTTGGTGAGAAATTTAAAATCCCAACCCATTTTGGAGGGAAAACTGAATTTAAGAGTTATAGTTTATGATTTATAAATTACTTTTGTTATATTAGTATGTAAATATGTATTATAATATATTATATATAATAATATATTATGTTATTCTTATTATAATCTATAAATATAAGTTATATTATTATTTTTACTAAATATAATAACATAATATATATGTTATATATATATAAGGGTATGTGTAGGATCATGGTGTGCCAAAAAGTGGCAATGTGAAAAAAATAGAGTTTGAACACGTCTAAAAGCGCTTCAAAATCCGCTCTGACTTTTTTTCACCTATCCAAGTACCAAACTTGGAAAGTAAGGCCCAAGCCTTATCGGATATTTGATTTGAGATCGGATATCTGATATGAGATCGGATATTGGATCTCATATCGAATATCAGATCTCATATTGGATATACGATATGAGATCCGATATCCGATATCGGCGACATAAAAATTGGAGGGAAAGGCACAAAAATTAGAGGGAAAAACAAATTTGTAAGTGATATAACTAATTTGAGTTATAAAATATGTAAAGATATAATATATATTCTATAAATATATAATATAATAATATAACTATTATATATAAAATAATATATAATCTATATATTATATAATAATACAATATAATATTATATATATATATATAAATAACGTAATGTAAAGATATAATATATAATCTATTAAAATATAATAATATATTATGTTATTATTATTATTATTATTATCATATGTAAATTATAACATATAATATATTATGTTATTATTATTATAATCTATAAATTTTATATATATATGATTGTTATACTATATTATTATTATTTTTACTATATTATTTCTAGTGGAGTCATTTATATGGGTCAAAAGGGCTCACAGGACATATTCCACGATGACATATGTCCTTAAGGGTCCTAAGACACCTGGGGACATATTAGAATCTCTCATATAGTCTGAAGGGGGTCATAGGGTGAACTATGACCCCTTTCGACACATTACATGATGACATATGTCCCTAGGTGTCCTAAGACACCTAGGGACATATTAGAATGCTTCATATGGGTCAAAGGGGGTCATAGGTTGACCTATGACCCCCTTTGACCCATTAAATGATGACATATGTCTTTAGGGGTCCTAGGACCCCTAGGGACATATTAGAATCATTCTTATGAGTCAAAGGGGCTCATAGGGTGACCTATGACCCCCTTCGATGCATTAGATAACAACATATATATTAGAATCGTTCTTATGGGTCAAAGGGGGTCATAGGTTGACTTATGACCCTCTTCAACACATATGTCCCTAGGGGTCTTAGGACACCTAGAGACATATTAGAATGCTTCATATGGGTCAAACGGTGTCATAGGATGACCTATGACCCCCTTTGACCTATTAAATGATGACATATATAGCTAGGGGTCCTAGGACCCCTAGGGACATATTACAATCGTTCTTATGGGTCAAAGGGGGTCATAGGTTGACCTATAACCCCCTCTAACCCATTACATGACGACATATGTCCCTAGGGGTCCTAGGAACCCTAGGGACATATTAGAATGTGTCATATGGGTCAAAGGGGGTCATAGGTTGACCTATGACCCCCTTCGACCCATTAAATGACAACATATATCCCTAGGGGTCCTAGGACCCTTAGGGACATATTAGAATCTTCGACCCATTACTTGACGACATATGTCCCCAGGGGTCCTAGGATCCCTAGGGACATATTAGAATCATTCATATGGGTTAAAGGGGGTCATAGATTGACCTATGAGCCCGTTCGACCCATTACATGATGACATATGTCCCCAGGGCTCCTAGGATCCCTCAGGACATATTAGAATCGTTCATATGGGTCAAAGAGGGTCATAGGTTTACCAATGACTCCCTTTGAACCATTAAATGATGAAATATGTCCCTATCGGTCCTAGGACCCCTGGGGACATATTAGAACTGTTCTTATGATCAACGAGGGTCATAAGTTGACCTATGACCCCCTTCAACCCATTAAATGATGACATTTGTCACTAGGGGTGCTAGGACCCCTAAGAACATATTAGAATCATTCTTATGGGTCAAAGGGGGTCATAGGTTGACCTATAACCCCCTTCGACCCATTACATAATGACATGTCCCTAGGGGTCCTAAGACCCCTAGGGACATATCCTTCTAATTGGTCAAAGGGGGTCATAGGGTGACCTATGACCCCCTTTGACCCATTACCTGACGACATATGTCCATAGGCCTCCTACGACCCCTAGGGACATATTAGAATGTTTCATATGGGTCAAAGCAGGTCATACGTTGACATATGACCCCCTTCAACCAAACAAATGATGACATATCTCCCTAGGGGTCCTAAGAACCCTAGGGACATATTAGAATCATTTTATGGCTCAAAGGGGGTCACAAGTTAACCTCTAACCCCCTTCGACATATTACATGACGACGTATGTCCCTAGGGGTCCGAGGACCCCTAGGAACATATTAGATTCGTTCATATGGGTCAAAGGGTCCTTCGACCCATTAAATGATGACATATGTCCCTAGGGGTCTTAGGAGCCCTAGGGACATATTAGAATCTTTCTTATGAGTCAAAGGAGGTCATAGGTTGACCTATGACCCCCTTTGACCAATTACATGATGATAAATTTCCCTAAGGGTCCTCAGACCCCTAGGAACATCTTAAAATTGTTCATGACCCATTACATGATGACATATGTCCCTAGGGGTCCTAGGGCCCCTTGGGACATATTAAAATCTTTCATATGAGTCTAACGGGGTCATAGGTTGACCTATGACCCCCTTCGACCCATTATATGACGACATATGTTCGTAGGGGTCCTAGGACCCGTAGGGACATATTAGAATCGTTAATATGGATCAAAGGGGGGTCATAAGTTGACCTATGACCCCCTTCGACACATTAAATGATGACATATGTTCTTAGGGGTCTTAAGACCCCTAGGAACATATTAGAATCATTTGTATGGGTCAAAGGGAGTCATAGGTTGACATATGACCACTTTCGATGCATTACATGATAACATATGTCCCTAGAGGTCCTAGGACCCTTAGGGACATATTAGAATGCTTCATATGGGTCAAACGAGGTCATATGATGACCTATGACCCCTTTTCACCCATTAAATCACAAGATATGTCGCTAGGGGTCCTAGGACCCCTAGGGACATATTAGAATTGTTCTTATGGGTCAAAGGGGGTCATAGGGCGACCTATGACCTCTTTCGAACCATTACATGATGACATATGTCCTTAGGGATCCTAGGACCCCTACGGACATATTAAAATACTTCATATGAGTTAAAGGGGGTCATAGGTTGACCTGTGACTCCCTTTGACTCATTAAATGATGACATATGTCCCTAGGGGTCCTAGGACCCCTAGGGACATATTAAAATCATTCTTATGGGTCAAAGGGGGTCATATGTTGACTTATGACCCCCTTCGACCAATTACATGATGACATATGTCCCTCGGGGTCCTAGGACCCTTAGGGAGATATTAGAATCGTTCTTATGGGTCAAAGGGGGTCATAGGCCATCAACCCATTAAATGATGACATATGTCCCTAGGGGTTCTAGGACACCTAGGGACATATTAGAATGCTTTATATGGGTCAAAGGGTGTCATAGGTTGACCTATGACCCCCTTTGACCCATTAAATGACAACATATATCCCTAGGGGTCTTAGGACCCCTAGGGATATATTAGAATCATTCCTATGAATCAAAGGGGGTCATAGATTGACCTATGACCCCCTTTGACCCATTAAATGATGAAATATGTCCCTAGGGGTCTTAGGACCCCTAGGGACATATTAAAATCATTCTTATGGGTCAAAGGGGGTCATAGGTTGACTTATGACCCCCTTCAACCAATTACATGATGACATATGTCCCTCGGGGTCCTAGGACCTCTAGGGAGATATTAGAATCATTCTTATGGGTTAAAGGGGGTCATAGGGTGACCTATGATCCCATCAACTCATTAAATGATGACATATGTCCTTAGGGGTCCTAGGACACATAGGGACATATTAGAATGCTTCATATGGGTCAAAGGGTGTCATAGGTTGACCTATGATCCCCTTCGACCCATTAAATGATGACATATATCCCTAGGGGTCCTAGGACCCCTAGGAACATATTAGAATCATTCATATGGGTCACAGGGGGTCGTAGGTTGACCTATGACCCCCTCCGACCCATTACATGATGACATATGTCCTTAGGGATCCTAAGACCCCTAAGGACATATTAGAATGCCTCATATGGGTCAAAGGGGGTCATAGGTTGATCTATGACCTCCTTTGACTCATTAAATGATGACATATCTCCCTAAGGGTCCTAGGACCCCTAGGGACATATTAAAATTATTCTTATAGCTCAAAGGGAGTCATATGTTAACCTATGACACCCTTCGACATATTACATGATGACATATGTCCCTAGGGGTCCTAGGAATATATTAGAATTCATTTATATGGGTCAAAGGGGATTACAGGTTGACCTACGACCCCCTTTGACCCATTACATGACGACATATGTTCCTAGGGGTCCTAGGAATATATTAGATTCATTCATATCAGTCAAAGGGGATTATAGGTTGACCTACGACCCCCTTCGACCCATTACATGACGACATAGGGACATATTAGAATCATTCTTATGGGTCAAAGGAGGTCATAGATTGACTTATGACCCACTTCGACACATTACATGATGACATATGTCCCTAGGGGTCCTAGGAAACCTAGGGACATAGTAGAATGCTTCATATGGGTCAAAGGGTGTCATAGGTTGACCTATGATCTCGTTTGATCCATTAAATGATGACATATATAGCCAAGGGTCCTAGGACCCCTAGGGACATATTACAATCATTCTTATGGGTCAAAGGGGGTCATAGGTTGACCTATAACCCCCTCTGACCCATTATATGATGACATATGTCCCTAGGGGTCTTAAGACCCCTAGGGACATATTAGAATGCTTCATATGGGTCAAAGGGGGTCATAGGTTGACCTATGACCCCCTTCGACCCATTAAATGATAACATATATCCCTAGGGGTCCTAGAACCCTTAGGGACATATTAGAATCTTCAACCCATTAGATGACAACATATGTCCCCAGGGGTTCTAGGATCCCTCAGGACATATTAGAATAATTCATATAGGTGAAAAGGGGTCATAGGTTGACCTATGACTCCGTTCTACCCATTACATGATGACATATGTCCCCAAAGGTCCTAGGATCCCTAGGGACATATTAGAATGGTATATATAGGTCAAAGGGGGTCCTAGGGTCCTAGAGACTTATTAGAATCATTTTTATGGGTCAAAGGGGGTCATAGTTTGACCTATGACCCCCTTGGACACATTACATGATGACGTATGTCCCTAGGGGTCCTAGAACCCCTAGGGACATATTAGAATAGTTTTTATGGGTCAAGGGGGCTAATAGGGTGACCTATGACCCCTTTCGACCCATTACATGATGACATATGTCCTAGCGATATATTAGAATCGTTCTTATGGGTGTAAGGGGGTCATAGGTTGACTTATGACCCACTTCAACACATTGCATGATGACATATGTCTTTAAGAGTCCTAAGACCCTTAAACACATATTAGAATGCTTCATATGGGTCAAAGGTTGTCATAGGTTGACCTATGACCCCCTTCAACCCATAAAATGATGACGTATGTACATAGTGGTCCTAGGACCCTTAGGGATATAATAGAATCGTTCTTATGGGTCAAAGGGGGTCATAGGTTGTCCTATGACCCCCTTTGACCATTTAAATGATGACATATGTCCCTAGCGGTCCTAGGACCCCTAGAGACATATTAGAATCATTCTTATGGGTTCAAGGAGGTCATAGGTTGAACTATGACCCCTATGACCCCCTTCGACAGATTACATGATGACATATGTCCCTAAGTGTCCTAGGACCCCTAGGGACATATTAGAATTGTACATATGGGTCAAATGGGGTCATAGTTTGACCTATGACCCCCTTCAACCCATTATATGACAACATATGTCCCTAAGGGTCCTAGGATCCCTAGGGACATATTAGAATCTTTCATATGGGTCAAAGTGGCTCATAGGTTGATTTATGACCCCCTTCGACCCATAAGAATGATTCTAATATCTACTTAGAGGTACTAGGAGTCTAAGAACATATGTCATCATTTAATAGGTCGAAGGGGATCATAGGTACCCCTATGGGCCCCTTTGACCCATAAGAATGATTCTAATATGTCCCTAGGGTTCTTAAGACCCCTTAGGGACATATGTCATCATGTAATGGGTCGAAGGGGGTCATAAGTCAACCTATGACCCCCTTACATCAATAAGAACGATTCTTATATGTCCCTAGAGGTCTTAGGAACCCTAGGGACATATGTCATCATGTAATTGGTCGAAGGGGGTGATAGGTCAACCTATGACCCCCTTTGACCCATATGAATGATTCTAATATGTCCCTTGGGGTCCTAGGACCCTTAGCTATATATGTCATCATTTAAGGGGTCGAAAGGGGTCATAAGTCAACCTATGACACCCTTTAACCCATATGAAGCATTCTAATATGTCCCTAGGTGTCTTAGGACCCCTAGAGACATATGTCATCATGTAATGTGTCAGAGAGGGTCATAAGTCATCCTATGACCGTCTTTGACCCATAAGAATGATTCTAATATGTCCCTAGGAGTCCTAGGACCACTAGGGACATATGTCATCATCTAATGGGTCGAAGGGGGTCAAAGGTCACCCTATGAGCCCCTTCGACCCATAAGAATGATTCTAATATGTCCCTAAGGGTCCTAAGACCCCTAAGGATATATGTGGTCATGTAATTGGTCGAAGGGGATCATAGGTCAACCTATGACCCCCTTTGACCAATAAGAATGATTCTAATATATTTCGAGGGGTCCTAGGACCCCTAGAAACATATGTCATCATTTAATAGGTCGAAGGGGATCATAGGTCAACCTATGACCCCCTTTGACCCATAAGAATGATTGCATATGTCCTTAGGTGTCCTAGGACCCCTAGGTACATATGTCATCATTTAATGGGTCGAATGGCATCATAGGTAAACCTATGACACCCTTTTATCCATATGATGCATTCTTATATATTTCTAGGGGTCCTAGGACCTTCAAGGACATATGTCATCATGTAATGTGTCGAAGTGGGTCAATTGTCAACCTATGACCCCCTTTGACCCATAAGAACGATTCTAATATGTCCCTAGGGCTTTGAGGACCCCTAGGGACATATGTCATCATGTAATATGTCGAAGCGAGTCATAGGTCAACCTATTACCACCTTTGACCCATAAGAATGATTCTAATATGTCCCTAGGGGTCCTAGGACCTCTAGGGACATATGTATTATGTAATGAGTTGAAGGGGATCATAAGTCAACCTATGACCCCCTTAGACTCATATGAATGATTCTAATATGTCCCTAGGGGTGCTAGGACCCCTAGGGACATATGTTATCATGTAATGGGTCGAAGGGGGCCATAGGTCAACCTATGATGCCCTTTGACCCATATGAATGATTCTAATATGTCCGTAGGGGTCCTAGGACCCCTAGAGTCATATGTCATCATTTAATGGATCGAAAGGGGTCATAGGTTGACCTATGACCCCCTTTGACCCATAAGAAGGATTCTAATATGTCTCTAGGGGTCCTAGGACCCCTTTGGACATATGTTGTCATGTAATGCATCAAAGTGGGTCATAGGTCAACCTATCACCCCTTTTGACCCATAAGAAGCATTCTAAAATGTCCCTAAGTGGTCATATGACTCCTAGGGACATATGTCATCATGTAATGGGTCAAAGGGGGTCATAGGTCAACCTATGACCCTCTCAGACCTATAAGAACTATTCTAATGTCCCTAGGGTTTTGAGGACCCTTAGGGACATATGTCATCATGTAATGGGTCGAAGCGCATCATAGGTAAACCTGTGACCACCTTTGACCCATAAAAATGATTTTAATATTTCATCATGTAATGCATCGAAGGGGTTCAAAGGTCAACCTATGACCTCCTTTGTCCCATAAGAACGATTCTCATATGTCCCTAGGGGTCGTAGGACCTCTAGGGACAAATGTTGTCATTTAATGTGTCGAAGGGGATCATAGGTCAACCTATTACCCCCTTCAGCCCATATGAATGATTTTAATATGTTCCTATGGGTCCTAGGAACATATGTCGTCATGTAATGTGTCGAAGAGGGTTGTAGATCAACCTATGACACCCTTTGACCCATAAGAACGATTCTCATATGTCTCTAGGGGTCCTAGGGACATATGTCATCATCTAATGGGTCAAAGGGGGTCATAGGTAAACCTATGACCTGCTTTGACCCATATGAACAATTCTAAAATGTCTCTAGGGGTCCTAGGACCCCTAAAGACATATGTCATCATTTAATGGGTCGAAGGGGGTCATAGGTCAACCTATGACCTCCTTTGACGCAAATGAACAATTCTAATATGTCCCTAGGGTTCATAGGAGCCCTAGTGACATATGTCATCATTTAATGGGTCGAATGGGGTCATAGGTCAACCTATGACTCCCTTTTACCCATTTGAACAATTCTAATATGTTCCTAGGTGTCTTATGACCCGTAGGGACATATGTCATCATGTAATAAGTCAAAGGGGTTCATAGGTTGACCTATGACCCCATTTGACCTATAAGAATGATTCTAATATGTCCCTAATGGTCCTAAGACCCCTAGGGACATATGTCATCATGTAATGGGTTGAAGGGTGTCATAGGTCACCCTATTACCCCTTTTGACCCATAAGAATGATTTCAATATGTCCCTAGGGGTCCTAGGACCCCTAGGGACATATGTCATCATTTAAAGGGTCAAAGGGGGTCATAGGTCAACCTATGACTCCCTTTGGCCCATAAGAACAATTCTAATATGTCCCTAGGGTTACTAGGACTCCTTTGGACATATGTCGTTATGTAATTTGTCGAAAGGGGTCATAGGTCAACCTATGACCCCTTTTGACCCCTAAGAAGCATTCTAATATGTCCCTAGGGGTCTTAGGACTCTTCGGGACATATGTCATCATGTAATGGGTCAGAGGGGGTCATAGGTCAACCTATGACCCCCTTTGACCCATATGAACAATTCTAATATGTCCCTAATTGTCCTATGACCTGTAGCGACATATGTCATCATGTAATGGGTCAAAGGGGGTCATAGGTTGACCTATAACTTCATTTGACCCATAAGAATGATTCTAATATGTCCCTAGGGGTCCTAGGACCCTTAGGGACATATGTCATCATGTAATGGGTTGCAGGGTATCATAGGTCACCCTATGACCACCTTTGACCCATAAGAATGATTCTAATATTTTTCTAAGGGTCCTAGGACCATTAGGGACATATGTCATCATGTAATGCATTGAAGGGGGTCATAGGTCAACCTATGATCCTCTTTGACCCATAAGAACGATTCTCATATGTCCCTAGGGGTCGTAGGGACATATGTTGTCATGTAGTGGGTCAAAGGGGGTCATAGGTCAACTTATGACCCTCTTTGACCCACTACATGACGACATATGTCCCTAGTGGTCCTAGGACCCCTAGGGACATATGTCATCATTTAATGGGTCGAAGGGGATCATAGGTCAACCTGTGACCACCTTCGACCCATATGAACGATTCTAATATGTTCGTAGGGGACCTAGGACCTCTAGGGACATATGTCATCATGTAATGTGTCGAAGGGGGTCATAGGTCAACCTATAACCCCGTTTGACCCATAACAATGATTCTCATATGTCCCTAGGGGTCGTCAGGACATATGTCATCATGTAATAGGTCAAAGGGGGTCATAGGTCAACCTATGACCCTCTTTGACCCATATGAACAATTCTAATATGTCCCTAGGCGTCCTAGGGCCCCTAGGGACATATGTCATCATTTAATGTGTCGATGGGGGTCATAGGTCAACCTATGACCCCTTTTGATCCATATGAACAATTCTAATATAACCCTAAGGGTGTCTTAGGACCCCTAGAGACATATGTTATCATTTAATGGGTCAAAGGGGTTCATAGGTCAACCTATGATCTCCTTTTATCCATATGAACAATTCAAATATGTCTCTATGGGTCCTAGGACCTCTAGAGAGATATTTCATCGTTTAATGGGTTGAAGAGGGTCCTAGGTCACCCTATGACCCCCTATGACCCATATGAACGATTCTAATATGTCCCTAGGGGTCCTAGGACCCCTAGGGACAAATGTCTTCATGTAATGGGTCGAAGGGTGTCATAGGTCAACCTATGACCCCCTTTGACCTATATGAATGATTCTAATATGTTCCTAGGGGTCCCAAGACCCCTAGGGACATATGTCATCATGTAATGTGTCGAAGGAGGTCATAGGTCAACCTATGACCCCCTTCGACCCATAAGAATGATTCTAATATGTCCATAGGGGTCCTAGGACCTCTAGGGACATATGCCATTATGTAATGGGTCGAAGGGGATCATAAGTCAACCTATGAACCCCTTCGACCCATATGAATGATTCTAATATGTCCCTAGGGATGCTAGGACACCTAGGGACATATGTCGTCATGTAATGGGTCAAAAGGGGTCATAGGTCAACCTATGACACCCTTTGACCCATATGGATGATTCTAATATGTCCCTAGGGCTAGGACCCCTAAGAACATATGTCATCATTTAATGGGTCGAAGGGGGTCATAGGTAAACCTATGACCCCCTTTGACCCATAAGAACGATTCTAATATGTCCCTATGGGTCCTAGACCCCTAGGGACATATGCCATCATTTAATGGGTTGAATGGGGTCATAAGTCAACCTATGACCCCCTTTGATCCATAAGAATGATTCTAATATGTCCTTAGGGGTCCTAGGATCCCTAGAGACATATGTCGTCATGTAATGCATCGAAAGGGGTTATAGGTCAACCTATGACCTCCTTCGACCCATAAGAACAATTCTAATATGTCACTAGGGTTCCTAGGACCCCTAAGGACATATGTTGTTATGTAATGGGTCGAAGGGGGTCATAGGTCAACCTATGACCCCCTTTCACTTATATATATTAATAATATACATATATATTAATAACATACATATTAATATAATAATATATATTAATAACATATATATATATGGTTATTATATTTAATAAAAATATTATGTTATTATATATATATATTAATAACATACTTATATATATATATATATATATATATATATTACGTTATTATATTTAGTAAAAATAATAATAATTTAAATTATATTTATAGATTATAATGAGAATAACATAATATATTATATGTTATATCTTTACATTATGTTATTATATATATATATAATATATTATAATACATATTTACATAGTAATATAACAAAAATAATTTATAAATCATAAGCTATAAGTCTTAAATCTGATTTTCCCTCCAAAATGGGTTGGGATTTCAAATTTCTCACCAAAATTCACCTAGCCATATCGGATATTTGATTTCAAATCCGATATCCGATTTCAAATCCGATATCCGATTTGAAATCTGATATCCGATTTCAAATCCGATATCCGATTAGGCTTGGTATTTACCAAGCCTACCCGATCAACCCAAAAGACATGTTTGAAGAGGGTTTTAGTGATACTCAGACTTCGTGTAGTCGTCTGACAATATTATTTTGATTGAAATTGAATGAAATGAAGAGTTTTTTAATATCGCTCTCAAGATTCCATCAATATAATTTCTGTCAAATTCTGAGATCGATAAGTATTTATTAATTAATTATCAATGAAGATTATTGTAAAGTGTTGATTGACATACTGATTGAAAAATAGCTATAATTTTCAAACGGTATAACATTTTTTAAATTTAAAAGTTGTGTCACATTCTATGCTTTGCCTAGTATAAGAAAAAAATTAAATTAAATTTGGTAAAATTTTCTATTAGTTAAGGTGGTCAGACACGGGACTTTTTTTTTTCGAAAAAGTTTAGGTAGAAAATTCATATTTAATTATTTATTTGGAATAAAAATACCAAAAAATATGTGTCACATCCAGGCATGAGTCTACTTTTCATATCTATAATTATATTAAAAAAATATTATCATTTTATTTTGATTAAGGTGGTCAGACATACACCTACTTTTTATTTTTGCCCTGAAATTTTTGTAGTACTGCATTAAAATTCAAACTTTTGACCAATCAATTATTTTTTTCTCCTAATAAGGCCTAGTAGTTTAGAAACTAAATTCAATTTCCTATAGATTATTTTCTCACAACTTTTTGATATAAAGTCCATAACCACTTTAAAATTATGTGTCAAGTTGACATAACCCTGATTTTCTGATTTTTCATTGCCACTTAAGGCCATAGTTTGGTACACCATGATCCTGCACATACCCATAAGTACGTTATTAATATATATAATAATATAATATTTTTATTAAATATAATAACATAATATATATATATCTTATTAATATATATAATAACGTAATATTTTTATTAAATATAATAACGTTATATATATATATGTTATTAATATATATTATTATATTAATATGTATGTTATTAATATATATGTATATTATTAATATATATGACTCAATGGGGGTCATAGGTTGACCTATGACCCCCTTCGACCAATTACACAACGACATATGTCCCTAGGGGTCCTAGGACCCCTAGTGACATATTAGAATCATTCTTATGGGTCAAAGTGGGTCACAGGTTGACCTATGACCCCTTTCAACACATTATATGACAACATATGTACCTAGGGGTCCTAGGACCCCTAGCGACATATTAGAATCATTCTTATGGGTCAAAGGGGGTCATAGGTCCCTTCGACCCATTAAATGACACCATATGTCCCTAGGGGTCTAGGACCCCTAGGGACATATTAGAATCATTCTTATGGGTCAAAGGGGGTCATAGCTTGACCTATAACCCCCTTCAACCCATTAAATGATGACATATCTCCCTAGCGGTCCTAGGACCCCTAGGGACATATTAGATAGTTGCAATTTTGTACTTGCGTGTTGTAGATTGCCCTCTTTACTTCTTGCGTGAATAGATTCACATCAAATAACTTGGTGTACAAAGAGAGAATATGTTCTCCAACACCTTCTTCACACTCTCCACTTGGGTTGCTAGATCAACCTATCTAAGTGCAATAGTAGTAGATATCTTTTCAAGTACTTTAGAGTGGAATTATCTCTCAGACCATTTTAAAAGATTTACATTAGAATCTAGGTCTTCATCTCTAACCTTATCAATAATGTTTACCAATTGCTCAATGATAGGTTTGTCTTCATTCATCTCTGGGAGGTTGAAAGCATTAATAAATATATCTTTGATGTCATGAAGCACATGCTTCTGCTTATACTCACTTCTTAGAAACTCTTGTTGTTTCTTTCTCTATAGAGCTTCTTGTCAAATGCTCATCTTCTTTATGGTGATTGTGGTAAGATCAAACATTGGTAGTTCAATCCCCTCATCTAAGCTCACATCTCCATAAGATGTATCATCTTGACTCCATTATGTTTATGCACTAGGACTTGATACTTGCAATGGTATAGCATAAATGCTCAACCTCTAAAGATCCTAGCTATTGCTAGGAGTAACAAAAAATGGCAAGGTAACTAGAGTTCGTATGGCTATTTATTCCTCTAGTGTAGTAGTCACCTTCAACTCTTCAACCTTATCTTCTTTATTCACCTTGCACTTGTGAAATAGGTGCAACACTAGCTTCTTGACCTATGTGAACCTTAGTTCCATCTTTTTCAATAGTCAATATTGCTTATTTCCTTGTAATGTCTATCAATAATGTGTTGACATCCTAGTTCACTGTATCCTTCATTTGAAATAAAACTATAGGCATGGCAAATTTTCTGTCAGTTGTAACACTTGTCTATTTAGTGCTTGCACTATGATCTTCTTTGTCTTTTTCCTCTGTAGATTGAGGGGGCACATTGAATGTGTCTTTTGGTTTCTCCCCTATAGGTT
Organism: Cupressus sempervirens; assembly: GCA_028749045.1. Lineage (NCBI taxonomy): Eukaryota > Viridiplantae > Streptophyta > Pinopsida > Cupressales > Cupressaceae > Cupressus > Cupressus sempervirens. The sequence goes on from CM053787.1 coordinate 312,680,853, forward strand.
CTATTTGTGCCTTCTCAATCTCATCTACTCTCACCAACATAGGAATGCTGCATAATTTTTCCATTGTGGTGGAGTCCTTCAATATCTTCTTCAAGTCTTCTTTAGTCAAAGGATTTATGTTCTAAGCTGAATTATCAGAAACATCCTTAATTTGCACTAAGTCCTATTGACTCACTTGGTCTACATGTGGGGGATTGGTACTTGAAACTTGTACATTAGGTACACTCAGATAATTCTTCTACTTTTCTTAGTTGTGGCCTCTTCTTCTATTGTTTCCTTAGTGCCTCCCACATTACCATCCTTTACTGATACCTCTTTTGTTGTCTTTGCTACCTCTTGTTCACCTTTCTCTATGATAGCCTTTGTGGATAACCCATTTATTGTTTTCCAAATGGATGTACTCTTGGTTACCACATCTTCCATATTCTTTCTCAAAATATGGAATGCTCTATATTTTGGGGTAAATTTTCTTTTGTGCAATTCCATAACCTCATTAATCATTTTCCTATCCAATTCAGGTATTACTTGGGCTAGAGTAGTCTCATTGGTTTGTCTCCCAGTTTGTAAATTGAATTGTTATTTCTGCTCAACTTGGTCATATAGACTCTTGGGTAGTGAGTTGGAAATCTTCAAAGGAGTTGATTTAAATGTAGCCATCATCTTATATATGGCTTCCTCAACTTTATTCTAATCAAATTTTCCTAACTTCCCAAAATCAATGTGTGCAAAATCAGATAAATCTGCATTGGATTTTATATTGTCACACAAATTGTCTAAGTGAGAGGAGGGATTATGGGTTACCACCTTCAGTTCATCTGACTATCTTTTCTCCTCATCTGATTTGGCTACTAGAGTGTACTTCCTCCTTAACCTCTTATATGTTTTATGTTTTGGCTAACTCTGCTTAGCTGTGGCAATAGATCTTTTGTCCTTTGGCTTTTTAGTTTCTTTGACTTGCTTGGTGGCTTCCCTTGTGCTAGATTTGGTATTGTTGGCTTTTGTTGTGAACTTTTCACAATCTTCTTAGGTTTCTTCACCTCTAGTTCCTTTGTCTTCCTCTTCTTCTTAGCTAGTTCAGGTGCTTCCTTAGCTTCTTCTTCCTTGGCACCTTCTACTTCTTCACCTGGGTCTTCTCCTTGTCCTTGTTTAAGTACCAATGGGGCTTGGACTTGTAGTTGGCCAATATCCCTCTTTACTTCTTGTGTGAATAGATTCACATCACATAACTTGGTGTACAAAGAGAGAATATGTTCTCCAACACCACCTTCACACTCTCCACTTTGGTTGCTAAATCAACCTGTCTAAGTGCAATAGCAATAGATATCTTTTCAAGTACTTTAGAGTGGAATTTTCTCTAAGACCATTCTAAAAGTTTTACTTTAGAATCTAGGTCTTCATCTCTAACCTTATCAATAATGTTTAGTAGTTGCTCAATGATAGGTTTGTCTTCATTCATCTTTTGGAGATTGAAAGCATTAAGAAATATATCTTTGATGTCATGAAGCACTTTCTTTTGCTTATGCTTACTTCTTAGAAACTCTTGTTGTTTCTTTCTCTATATAGCTTCTTGTACAATGCTCATCTTCTCTATGGTGATTGTGGTAAGATCAAACATTGGTAGTTCAATAACCTCATCTAAGCTCACATCTCCATAAGATGTATCATCTTGACTTCATTATGTTTGTGCACTAGGCCTTGATACTTGCAATGGTGTAGCATAAATGCTCAACCTCTAAAGATCCTGACTATTGCTAAGAGTAACAAAAAATCGTAGGGTAACTAGAGTTCATATGGCTATTTGTTCCTCTGGTGTAGTAGTCACCTTCAACTCTTCAACCTTATCTTTATTCACCTCTTCCTATTGTGTTTCACCTTGCACTTGTGAAATAGGTGCAAGACTAGCTTCCTGACCTATGTGAACCTTATTTCCATCTTTTTCAATAGTCAATATTGTTTATTTCCTTGTAATGTCTATCAATAATGTGTTGACATCCTGGTTCAATGTATCCTTCATTTGAAATAAAACTATAGGCATGGAAAAGTTTGTGTCAATTATAACACTTGTTTATTTAGTGCTTGCACTATGATCTTCTTTGTCTTTTGCCTCTGTAGATCGAGGGGGCACATTGAAAGTGTCTTTTGGTTTCTCCCTTGTAGATTCTATTTGTGCCTTCTCAATCTCATCTACTCTTACCAACATAGGAATGTTGCATAATTTTGCTGCTATGGTGGAGTCCTTTAATATCTTCTTCAAGTCTTCTTTAGTCAAAGGATTGATGTTCTAAGGTCAATTATCAGGAACATCGTTAATTTACATTGAGTCCTGCTGACTCACTTGGTCTACATGTGGGGGACTAGTACTCAACACTTGTACATTAGGTACATTTAGATGATTCTTCTACTCTTCTCAGTTGTGGCCTCTTCTTCTTTTGTTTCCTTAATGCCTCCCACATTACCATCCTTTACTGATAATCTTTTGTAGTCTTTACTACCTCTTGTTGTAATGTCCTGTTTAGGGTATTTATGCCTTTTCTTCAATTTGTATATATTTTGTTATATTTTCATCTGATTTCCTTCTTTATTCCCAAAAGCTTTTATGATAATTCATATCTAATCTATCTTAGTCTATCATTTATTCTTCTATTTATATTATTACTAGTGAATAGTCATGAATGGTTGCATCTCTTTAGATAATTAACTAGTTCTTATGGTTAAGGTTTAATAGTTATTAATTAACATATATTTAACAATATTTATTAATATATATTATATGTATAACATTTATTAATTATTAAATTTCCATATTTGTAGTGTATCCTTAGGATTATGGATAATATAAGCTATTTAGATAACATAATAATGTTATCACCATTCATTTAGTATTAACCTTATTTATTATCATTATTACATATATCATAAGATTCTTATATTGGTAGATATATATTACTATATTAGTAGAATTATATTATCATTAGTAAATGATAATATATTATCATTGTATTTAAATATATCATAAAATGTATTAGATGATTTTATATCATATATTTATCTATATAAATATATTAAATTAATAGAATATTATTGTTTAACTCTTATTAAAACCTATTCTAAAATAGGGGACATCACAATCCTCCCCTTTCAAAATTTGCTTGTCCTCAAGCAAAATCATTCATACATAACTCCTTCATAGATACAAACATATTTGCATACGAAAGGCCTAGAAGGTTTATAAAACATACATCTCTAATGAATGAAAACACGAAGTAGACATGATGTAGACAGATGAAGACACGAAGAAAACACGATGCAGACACATCATACATTCTTTATAATTTTTCACATTGAAGTAGAGTAAAGGGAATTATTTATAACATATACTTCCCCATTACACCTTTTGATTGAGGATCCTACACACACAAATAGTTATTAGCATGCACATGTATATAATAGCTTCAAAGATAAATTAGTTCTAAGTCAATATCCTACCAAGCCCAAGAGCGGAACTTTGGCCCTCTTGGCGTTGATGGTAGCCATTGACATCCATCAAGGTGGTCTACTTGGTAGATTCTTAACTGAATTAAGTTGACATGATGTCAAATCGTAACTTAACCAATCTAAGCCCAAGAGCAAAACTTTGGCCCTCTTGGCCTTGATGGCAGCCAGTGACATCCATCAAGGTGGTCTACTTAGAGGGTAATCTTATTCTTACTACCTAAGCCCAAGAGTGGAACTTTGGCCCTCTTGGCCTTGATGGCAGCCAATGACATGCATCAAGGTGGTCTACTAAGAGGGTAATCTTATTCTTCCTACCTAAGCCCAAGAGCAGAACTTTGGCCCTCTTGGCCTTGATGGCAGCCTGCGACATCCATCAAGGTGGTCTACTTAGGAGGTAATTTTATTCTTCTTAAATATCCTACCCAAGCCCAAGAGCAGAACTTTGGCCCTCTTGGCCTTGATGGTAGCCTATGACATCCATCAAGGTGGTCTACTTAGGAGGTAATTTGATTCACTAATTATTATAATTCCTTTTATTATATACATATATGTATTCTGAAATTGCAGCTCATCTAGTTCTTGTTGGTCCTTCGCATTTTCATTATGTTCTTGATTATATTTAGATCTCTTATTTACCTTTTCCTTTGCTTCCTCATCAAGTGCAGCGCCCATTTTTCGGACTTGGCTTCTCTTTCCACATGTGTGTCCTGGTTCCCAACTTTCCTTGCAATGAAAACATAAACTTTTTCTTTTTAGTTCGTCATGATAATTCTTGAGCCCTCTTTTGCATTTATGACCGTGTTCCCATGGTTCCTTGCAATGGTGACATAACTCATCCTTCTGGAAGTCCTTGGAGTGATTTCTTCCTTTGTCATAATGTCTCCTTTTTAATGTTCTTCAAAATCTCTCTTAGTTTCCAATTAAAAAGTCTTATGAATGAATCTAAGTATTTGTTCTATACTTGAAAATGTATTTATTTCCAAGAATATTCCAAATCCTGTGTGTGTATATATATATATATATATATATATAACTGATAACTTTGTATAAGATAAAGGACACTTGGAATTAGGTTTCTTCTTGTATTTCTTTTCTTATTAATAGATTTATGCTCCTTACTTTATTGATAAATCAACTCACCAACTTTATACCCTCTTCTTATCAATTTCTCTATGAGATTGACTCCTTTTGACTTCTTCCCCTAAACCGTTGCGATTTACATTTTAGCAATGTTATATGATTTTGGGTTTTTGTAAATGCCTCGGCTTGACCCAAATATTCAATACACTCTTCTGCCTTATTCCATGTCTTGTTTTGTATTTAGAATGGGATATTTGGTATTATTACTCTTCGTACACCCTCGTTCCACGTCCTTTATGAAAAGTGCAATAGTCTGTCTGCTCACGTCCAATGGGACTCGATGAGAATGGTTTCCTTTTTAATGTGCTTAGCCACGTGGGTTTCGTGATTACCTTCCTCTGTCCACAATTTGACCACGGATGCCATCCTTCATACCTGTTGATGCCGACACTTTCCCTACTCCACGTATTTAATACGAATTCCGATGTCTTTTCTTAATCTGCTTTTCTGCTACTTGGTTTTTCTTTCCCATCAACACCTTATCCGGCTTTCTTCTATTAAAGCGATTTATTTCTTTAATTGCTAAGTCATTTTATTGATTGACTTTGAATAAAATAGTATCACTGCAGTGCTGTAGAGATGCATTTTCAAATCTCTAATCATCCTTTCATAGATATATATAAGTTCAGATGGTTATGAGGAGTCAATGTTATGCGTTGGAAGTTGTAGTTGCATGTGTTCTATTGTTCTTTGTTGTAGACCTCTCTTATTTCTCTATTTCCAGTTTCTTATCTCTTAATTGCTATGATTTAGTGTCACCATATTTCCTACACTTTACTCTTATCGTTATCTATACGCTTGAATTCATTATTCCCACATTACCATGAATGTCGTTGATCTTCTTATTGATGACTTGGGGGAGTATTTGTGTTGATCTAGAATGTTCAAATTTCATGGATGACTTCCTGACACAATCACTCCTTAGACTTTCGATAATGAATAAAATTATTGATTCTTTTCCCAAAGTTAGATGCCACTCGATAAACAAGAGTCCACTAGACTGTATAAATTCTTTATGACGTGATTTGATAATTTCTATGCACTGTATATTTTTCTCAAACTTTCTTACTAATTCATATATACACATATACATTTAGTCTAGTTCTAATATCATGTTGACTGACAGTGATCGTTTTTTGCCATTGTTCTTGTTCTTGGACGATCTGCAAAAGAAGGAAATTGCAAATACCGCAGCATCATTGTAGAAGACAGTAACAATGCTACTGGGTTTCCCTTCTTCTATATTAATATTTTTTCATTTCCAAGATTCCACATATCATAGTAGTTAATGGTGGATTGTATAAGTTGTTTAGTTTGTACTATCATCTATAGGATGGCAGAATCATGTTCTGATACCACTTGTAATGTCCTGTTTAAGGTATTTACGCCTTTTCTTCAATTTGTGTTGATTTTGTTATATTTTCATTTGATTTCCTTCTTTACTTCCAAAAGATTTTCATGATAATTCATATCCGATCTATCTTAGTCTATCATTTGTTCTCCTATTTATATTATTACTAGTGAATAGTCATGAATGGTTGCATCTCTTCAAATAATTAACTAGTTGTTATAGTTAAGGTTTAATAGTTATTAATTAACATATATTTAACAATATATATTAATATATATTATATGTATAATATTTATTAATTATTAAATTTCCATATTTGTAGTGTATCCTTAGGATTATGGATAATATAAGCTATTTAGATAACATAATAATGTTATCACCATTCATTTAGTACCAACCTTATTTATTATCATTATTACATATATCATAAGATTCTTATATTGGTAGATATATATTACTATATTAGTAGAACTATATTATCATTGTATTTAAATATATCATAAAATGTATTAGATGATTTTATATCATATATTTATCTATATAAATAGATTAAATTAATATAATATTATTGTTTAACTCTTATTAAAACCTAGTCTAAAATAGGGGACATCACACTTGTTCACCTTTATCTACGATAACCTTTGTGTATAACCCATATATTGTTTTCCAAATGGATGTACTCTTGGTTATCACATCTTCTATATTCTTTCTCAAAATATGGAATGCTCTATATTTTGGGGTAAATTTTCTTTTGTGCAATTCTATAGCCTCATTAATCATTTTCCTATCCAATCTAGGTATTACTTGGGCTAGAGTAGTCTCATTGATTTGTCTCTCAATTTGTAAATTGAATTGCTATTTCTACTCAACTTGGTCATATAGACTCTTGGGTAGTGAGTTGGAAATCTCAAGAGGAGTTGATTTAAATGTAGCCATTATCTCATATATGGCTTCCTCAACTTTATTCTAATCAAATTTTCCTAACTTCTCAAAATCAATGTGGGCAAAACCAGATAAATCTGCATTGGATTTTATATTGTCACACAAATTGTCTAAGTCAGAGGAGGGATTGTGGCTTACCACCTTGAACTGGCTTAGTTCATCTAACTACATTTTCTTCTCATCTGATTTGGCTGCTGGAGTGTACTTCCTCCTTAACATCTTATAAGTTTTATTTTCTGACTAACTTTGCTTAGCTGTGGCAATAGATCTTTTGACCTTTGGCTTTTTAGTTTCTTTGACTTGCTTGGTGGCTTCCCTTATGCTAGACCTAGTACTATTGGCTTTTGTTGTTAACTTTTCACAATCTTCTTAGGTTTCTTCACCTGTAGTTCCTTTGTCTTCCTCTTCTTCTTAGCTAGTTTAGGTGCTTCCTTGGCTTCTTCTTCCTTGGCACCCTCTACTTCTTCACTTGGGTGTTCTCCTTGTCCTTGTGTAAGTGCCAATGGGGCTTGGACTTGTTCTTCCTCTTCATCCTCTTCATCATCTTCTTCTTCTCCCCTTCACCAAATCTCTTCTTGAGCTTCTTCACAAGCTCTTTCTTCTTTCTTATCACTGAAGTTGTTTGCAAGTTCCCTGTGATCCTAGAATTGGCTTCCTCATAGTTTCCAAACGAGGTGGAATTTATATCAATGTCCTGTGCTAGTAGATCTATAATAGCTGTAGATGCCTCATCTACATTAATCTCATAAGGCAAGGGCTTCAACCATCTAACCCTGGTTATGGTTTCCTACACATATGTATAATCTACATCCACTTGGAAGAAAACATCATTGTAATGTTGTTCGACTAGTGACATAGGTATCCTTAGCCTTTCTTTCACAAATTTCTTAATTAAAATCCTCAAAATAACTTGTCATCACTAACTCAAAGTTGTCTCCAAGTTTGTCTGTGAGCTTTGCAATCTAAATTGTAACTAGCCTATTTGACTTCAAAACCACTTTACCAAATGTGGGAAAAGTGTTCTGTACATAGAAGAATATGCAGACAAGTAGAGAACTAAACTTGCAAGATGTATTCTTTGTTTTCCTTATGGCCTCCAAATTTTTAGATAGTTGTTGAAGTTGTAACTTGGTAAGGTGATAGGTGTGATCTCTTTTCACTATCTTATATCCCAAATCCACTACCATACAGGATACAATGTTCAGTTTCCTAGACTGAAAGAACTTCTGTGCAATCACTCTCACTACAAAGGCAACTAGAGGGTTTGAGATAGAATCAGTAGACATCCCTCTCTTATTCCATACTACGAAGAAAAATAATAATAGTAAAGCGAAAAAAACAACAACAATAATAATAAAGAAAGAAAATTTAATTTCTAAAAAGTAAAAAATTTAAAATATTAGTCCTCAAAATTCTTTTATAATAGAAAAATATGAACTTAATAGGTTGAGAGTAAGTTTTCTAGAAAGTGAGGAAGTAACTAGTAGGTTAATTGTAAGTGTTTTTAGGAAGTGATGAAGTAACTAACACTAAGGTGTACATAATGTCATGATATGGGATGTGCATATAACCAATAATGACTAGGGTGCAACATAAGAGACAATGATATTTTTTAAAATATAAATTAAATGATTAAGTATATCTATTAAAAACTATAATTAAATTGAATAAGATGAAATATTTTTTATTACTACACAATTTATTATATTAAATGATATTAATGTAGTAAAATATAAATGTTTAAAAAATATTAATTATCAAGATTAAAACAACACAAATCACAAAAATAAATTCAAAATTTAACCTATTTAATATATTCATTTGAATTTTTTTAATAAAATAAAATAAGATATTATATATTAATAAACTTAATTAAAAAATAAAACAAACTACAAAAAAATATTTTAACATTAAACAAAATAATCTCTTAAGTATTCAAGTAAAAATACTATTGCCCATAACTTTAACTCTACAAAACTTTGACTAAGACAAAACAAAGAAAACTAAAAGATTAGAACACTTTTATGAATAAATTTTGGAGAAGTAAAAAATTCTTAGCATATTACTTACTATAAAATATGTCACCAATCTACTTTGATAATCGTGTTGGTTGCAGTGAAGTGCAACACATTCATTCGTACATGGTTAGACATGACATCACATTAGATGCATATATAAATTCATTAATGGGCTCAATGCAAATATGTTGCACCATAGCTATGTCATTATGTTCAACACTCCCTCATTGCTTCTCCCTAGGCATCTAGAAGGGGACACATAAGGATATGGGCATCCCCCATCACACTCACACATGTCAACTCAATAGACATGGGCACAACACTCAACACATACCTGCTAGGTAAGTGGATGGGGAGTCCACATGAGTGAACTTAGGGGGATTAAAAGTTAGTATAGGGAGTTGGAGAAAATTGAGAAGTGTGGGTAGGTGGGTGCTAAGGGTGGGCAGTAGTGTTTAGGATAATGGGGAGATCGTTAAGGGAGGGTGTGATATCCTGTAAAGTTTAAGTTAGGAGATATATGTTAGGAAAGAATTAGTAAATAGGCTAGTGTTAATAAATTTAGTGTTTAGGGAAAAAGTAAGTTAGGGATTTAAATGAATTTATTTAGGATATTAGTGGATAGTGACCATATAGAAAATTAGGGTATTTCTGTAGTTTAGTAATTAGATACAAGTATATATGATGATTCTTTTTAAGTATTTAAAGTGATATAGTTAAAAAAAGTGTGTGTGTGTGTGTGTGTGTGTGTGTGTGTGTGTGTGTGTGCGTGCGCGCGCGTGTGTGAAGTAATATTAGTAGTATATGTTACTTGTATATATATATATATAAATGTATTAAATGATGTATAACTAATTGATGTGACTTGCTACATGCACTTAACAAAATTTCATAATTTGTAGATTGCAAGTATATGAATATAGCCTTAATAGATAATTCAATGCATTCATTCACTAGTAAGTTAAGTAGAAATTTGTTCAAAGTAAAATAAAATTGTAAACTAGTGGGTCAATGCATTAGATTAGGATGTTGAAATGATGTGGATATCTAAGAAAATATGTGGTAGTATGATAGTAGTAGGAGTTTGTTTGTAAGAGATTACTAATACTTAGGAATTAATTGTTAATAGTGTGTCCTTTGGCATGAAATAAATAAATGAATTATGGTAGATGATTAGTTCATTAAAATGCATTGTTGATAACCATCATCAAAATATGATGCTAAGGATTAGCAAGTATTGATTTGCATAAATACATCTAGTGGTTTTTATATCATAATTTAGGGATCATAATGTATTATACACATTTTGCAAGCTAGCTAACTATCATTTGGTTGATATGTGCTAGTAATATCATTGCCTAACCTTATGCCATAACTAACAACCTATAAACCCAATAATGCTAGTGCTAAGGGAAAATAGATTAAGGTTTTTCTCCCACAAACACATTGATGTTGTATCATAAGATTATCTTTGCTGAGTCACAATGTCTATTAGAATTGAACATTCAACCAACCTATTTAGGGATCACTTTAGTTAGGATGTTGCAACTTTATCAACATAACTATTAGGTATTCCAAACTCCTAGCCATTCAATAACCTAGTTGATTATGCACAGATCCTTATGTGAAGTCCTAATTTTTATCTTAAAAAGAAAAATTGTAGATGTGTTTTTCCCTAAAATTTTGGGCATGGAAAAGGTCAACTGAAAGAGCCTTTAAAATTGGAGACTGGGTACTTAAATGGAATGCCAAGGATCTATAAAAAGGAAAATGTGGAAAATTTGATGCCTTATGGCTTGTACCATTCATTATCTCTAACATGGTAGGAGAATTTTTTTTTTATCATAGGAAACAGATGATTACGCTCAAGAATTCCCTATGCATGTACAATTCCTTAAACCCTTCTTCTCTTAAATTCAAATGGATTTTTCTATTTTTTTTTATTATTTTCAATGTACTATAGTCATTGTAACCAAAGATAATTGGATCCTTTTCATATTCTAAAGAAATATGCATCCCTAGAAAGAGCCATCAGTGGAACCCTTGAATTTTGATAAAAATTTGACATTACAACTTCATTTTTACTATTTTGGAAGAATATGTATGAAGGAGACATGAAACAACAAAAATTGGGAGTTTGTAGGCATGATCAAAAAGGTGTTGTGAGATAGAAAAATTTCATCAAATTGCAGGGAAAGATTTAATGTAGTCTAAAATTATTGTTAATTATCATTTTAGGCTAAGCTCTCAATAGACCTTGCAAAATCACAATTTTGGGTAATGAGCAGAAGATATAATGCAAAGTAGTGAGATTTGATGAATTTACAAAGAGTGTTGATGTGACCTTGCAAAATAGCAATTTTTGAGAATTCGAGGAGCATGTGATGTGGACGATGAGAAATAGAAATTTTTGCAAAATAATAGGCCTTGTTTGAACTATACCTCAAAATAGTGAAAAGGGTTTTTAAGTGCATTAATGATCATCGTAATTTTGAAAAAAGGAGCCAAATAAGTACGTAGAAAGGTGAAATTGATGCAGGGATATGTTGGGTTTCCTTGTAATCCTGCACATTTTGTTCATTATGGTAGTTTAACTAAGTTTCCATTGTATTGACCGAGCTCTTCAGTGCTAATTGAGTTCGTATGTGCTTACTGAATTACAATCTTTGCTGAGTGCAGTGTCTATTGAGTGGTTCAATGCTAACTGAGCTTGTCTGTGTTGATTGAGTTCCTTCAAGGTTAATTGAGTTGTTTAGAGTTGACCAAGTGTTCCTTCATGTGCTAAGTGACCTTGTTGTTGCTGATGCTCGAGTCCTTCTTTTATCAAGTTGTATTCATGTGTTTTGGTTAATAGTTGGAGCCGACTCTTGTATTTAATTTGGATCATGAATTTAATGATAGGATCTTATGTAGGGATGAGTGTTGACCATTTTGAGGTTCACCTTTCTATTATGTAATGTTCTAGAATCTTCTATAAGTTGTTTTGGCAAGTATAAGTAGAGGTATTTGTTTTAGTTTAGGGTAGAACTCAAGAGGGATTAGAGAGTTAGAGTAGATGTATCTAGGATTGTGAATTTAAAGTAGAAATGTAGATTTTGAAGTTGTATTTTGTATCTGGCTATGACCCAAAAGACCTTGCAGCTGGGCATATTATCTTAATAAAAACTCTCTCTCTCTCTCTCTCTCTCTCTCTCTCTCTCTCTCTCTCTCTCTCTCTCTCTCTCTCTCTCTCTCTCTCTCTCTCTCTCTCTCTCTCTCACCTTCCCTCCCCCCCCCTCCCTTCTTGGTGTTGTTATCTATGTGTTTTCTTCCATTGTGTTAACTTAGCAAGGTGGTTGGATAGTTGGGTGTTCCTTTAGCCCTAGCTATTCATACCTCTCCTTGCACCAAAAATGACCATTGTCTAAAAAATCTTGATAAGTACAAATAAAATTTTGTAAAATTTTAATTAGAAATGACTTAAACATTGTACATACACAACCAGACATGTGTGGCATGTCATTGATAGAATTCTCGAGTTAGTGGGTTATTAAATGCTACTATTTTATTCAAGGACCTCATCTAATGTTAGATTCACAAGGAAAGTTTTAGTGTTTGTTCTCTAGTGAATTTATTTAAGGAGCTAAATTTTTGATTGTATGTAAAGAATGGGCTTACCAATTCAGGAACACCCAACAAGTCAGTAGCTTGAACTAGTGATGCAACATGACCTTTCAAACAAAAAAGAAGACTAGTTTGATATTATGAACAACATGTATAAAGTTGTATGGGACGTCAGGAAGAATTACACTGCTTATGCAAGTGATTGTCATAAACTTGAGTTTGAGCAAGATAACGTTGCAATTGCATAGATGTTGGTAAAAAGAGAAGAACAGTAGAGTGAATGAGCATACCTCAATGAAATGCTTGACATGTTTTGTGGCATTGTCCCTTGAGGATTGTGAAGATTTTCCTTTTTTGACTAAAATTTTAAATATTAATGATTGATTGTAATTAGTTTAAGTTAATCATTTTTTGAAAGGGTCTGAAGTTTTGTTGCACCTCTCTATTTACTGTAAGGAGAAGTACCAAGACCCAAAAAATATGAGATGACATAGTGACTAATATTATAAAATAGAATATATAAATTGGGGCAGAGCATAGGATTGAACTATGCATGCATATTTTTACTGGATATAGCAAGAAACCACCACTCTATTGTATTCATTTTTGAAGTTAATAAAAATATTATGTTTCTTCTAAGAACTGTTAGAATTATCTTGTATTTCTCTTATAGATTGTCCTCTTGGATTTGCATTGCCATTGATAGATCAAAATTTAAAACATTCCTTTGATAAATTAAAATTCACAAGCTTTGTGCCTTTTATTCAGCTATTCTTTTTGGGTTGAAGTTAAAAATAATTGAAGTAGGATTTGTATTCGAGTTCCCTATTTGGTAATTGATGGTTGGCGTGCATTATCTCTAAAGAGTTTTCATAATCTTAAAACTTTATTGAACTAACTCTATTCTTCCTAATCAAAGCAAGGAACTGGTCTAAATTCATTTCAATTAAGCACATTATCAATTAAAATTTATGGAGTTCTTTATCATACTCAAATGTTGTGCAATTCTTAATACCATACTTATTCAAGAATCTTTAAAAAAATCATGTTAACAATCAGTAATGTTAGGATTAAACCTCAGACAGAAATAAAAATTACATGTAACTGTAACCAATATTAGAAAATAATAGATCACATATAAAAGAACACAAGACACCAAGATTTAACATGGTTTACCCAAACCCTAGTCTACACCCACCAAACAACAAGTCCAATATTATTACAATCTAGTGGTTACAACTTGATTACAATCCATAATCCCTTATAGCTCGATACCACTACAAGAATCAATTTTTGCATCACACCTTATCAAACAATTCCTAATCCTAATCCCTTTTATACAAGTATTTTTTCCACTTTAGGGTTGCAACATGTCAATCATATGTTGGTGAATATAAGAAATAGCCAATTGGCGAATAGTAACCCAAAATTTTGTGCCATTGGTGAATGACGAATAGTAGCCCAAAATTTTGTACCATTGGTGAATAATAGCCAATTTTTTTTAATGAAGTATGTATAGTACTTCCTTGATTAATCACAACAATTTAACAATCTCCCACTTGGAGATTGATCATACTTCACACAAGACAACAATCTCCCACTTGGAGACTGATCTGATAGCAATATCACTACCACATGGGGCTTCGACTGGATAAAACATTGTTGTTCTTTGATTCCTGTTTAGTCTAGAAGACCAACCAAAGCTAAAGAGGAATGCAACTTCTCCTTTTTCACCACCTTTGTAAACATATCCACTTGATTTTCATATGTATGTATCTTGTCTAGCTTTAACCGTCCATCATCCAAAACTGACCAAATAAAATGGTACCACAACTGAATGTGTTTTTTCTTTGAGTGCAGAGTTGAATTCTTAGCAAGATGAATGGCACTCTGGCTATCTGCAAACAAATAATTATCCCTCTAAGGGTATCCCAATTCTTCCAAGAAGAACTAAAGCCATATCATCTCCTTGGCTACCTTTATAGCAACAACATACTCTGCCTCTGTAGTAGATAAAGCATTAACCTTCTATAACCTAGAAACCCATCTCACATCTGCCCCACCAATAGTAAATACATAAACTATAGTACTTCACCTGGTATCAATGTCCCCTGCCAAATATGAGTCAACATATCCCTGTAAATTAGTAGCATAGCCTCCAAAGTGTAAACACTTACTAGATGTTCCTCTCAAATATCTAAGAATCCATTTGACTACATTCCAATGCTCAATTCCTAGATGACTCATATACCTGCTAACGATTCCTACTGCATGTGCAATATCTAGCTTTGTACATACCATAGCATACATCAAGCTTCCTATAGCTGAAGCATAGGGTACCTTGGACATCCTATCCTCCTGTTCATGTGTCTTGGGTAACATCTCCTTAGTAAACTTCAAATGACCAGGTAAAGGTGTGCTGACAACTTTAGCATTCTCCATAGAGAAATGTTACAACACCTTCTCAACATAATCAGCCTGAGATAGTGACAATTTCCTATTCTTCCTATCTTTGCAAATCTTCATACCAAGGATTTGTTTCACTGTCCCCAAATCCTTCATAGCAAATGCATGTGCTATTTGGCATTTTAGCCCCTTAATTTGATCCATGTTTGACCCAGCTAGAAGTATATCATCAACATATAAACATAAAATAATGTAGCTATCATCATCCAAGCTCTTAAAATAAACACAATGATCTGAATGACAACTACTATATCCATGCTCATGCATAAAACTATCAAATTTTAGATACCATTGCCGAGGTGCTTGCTTGAAGCCATATAAACTTTTTTTCAATCTATACACTAAGTTCTCTTTACCTTTGACCTCAAATCCCTATGGCTATGCCATATATATCTCCTCATCCAAATCACCATTAAGGAAGGTTGTTTTAATATCAAGCTTCTCTAAATGCAAATCTTTAGTAGCCACAATACTTAAAACAATATAGATAGAAGTCATTTTAACAACAAGAGAGAACATCTCATCAAAATCATTGCCCTTTTTCTGTGCAAATCCTTTACAACTAACTTGGCTTTAAATATTTTCTTACCTCCATCCTCTTCTTTTAACCTATAAACCCATTTATTCTGTAAAGCCCTTTTACCTGTAGTCAACTTGCATAAATCCCGTGTCTTATTTTTCAGCAAAGTGTCCATTTCGTCTTTCATTACAGACTCCCACTGAATCTTAGTATCCACCTACATAGCTTCATCATAACATTCAAGTTCATCAAAATTTGTTAGTAAAATAGATTACAAGGAAGGAGAAAATCTTATGGGAGGTCTACTTAGCCTTGTTGACTATCTAACATTCATGGAGTTGTGTGGTATTTGTTGTTGCGGTTGTTGCACATCATGAGGAATTTCTAGAACACCATCTTTTGGAGTATCATCCAACACTACATAATCATCTTCTTTCTTCTCATGTTATTGCAATAGATCTTTGTACAACACTTTCTCATTGAATATGACATCCCTACTTCTTGCAATTTTACGATTTTCAAAATCTCAAAGCCTATAACCAAATTCATTAATGCCATATCCAACAAATACACATTTCTTTAACTTAGCTTTCGACTTGGTTCTATTTTTAGAATCTATATGAGCAAAAGCTTCACAACCAAAGGTCTTGAGTAAAGAATAACTCACCTTCTTACCAGTCCATGCTTCCTTTGGAATACCACAACCCAAAGGAGTAGAGGGACCTCTATTAATCAAATATACAATAGTATTGATAACCTTTGCCCACATATGTAACAGCAACCCAACATGCAACCTCATGCTCTTTCGATGCTCCATTATAGTCATGTTCATGCGTTCAACCACTCAATTTTCCTATGGAGTCCTTGGAATATTTTTTTTGTCTATGAATACCATTAGTGGAGCAATAATATTCAAATTCATGACTGCAATACTCACCGCCATTATCAAATTTGAGACATTTTAATTTCTTACCAGTCTCATTTTCAACCAAGCATTTCCATTTCTTAAAATTTTGAAATACATCAGATTTATATCTAAGGAAATAAACTCATACTTTTCTAGATGCATCATCAATAAATGTAACATAATAATGAGAGCCACCAAGGGAAGATACCTGAGCCGGTCCCATACATCTATATGCATGAACTCTAATTTCTCCCTTTTGTTTTCCTTCCTAGTCTTCAAAAAACTCACTCTCTTTTGTTTTCCATACACAAAATTTTTATAGAAATTCATATTAACACATTTCAGACCTAGTAAAACTTTTTTTGAATGAAGTACTTTCATGCCTTTCTCACTCATGTGCCCAAGTCTGTTGTGCCACAGTGCTGTACCAAAATCTACATCAGTTATTTGTTCTCCCTGATCAATTGCAATAATTGTTCCTAAACATTCATTTTTTTCTGAAATAATCAAAGTAGAATGAGCATTATGACCTGTACAAAGATATAAGGTGCCTACTTTCACACCTTTTTCTACTACAAGGGAACCTTTTGAAACCTTCCAATTTTTATCATTCAAAGTAACTACACAACCCTCATCACCAAGTTGCTCTACTGAAATTAAATTCCTACTTAGCCTTGGAACATGTCTTACCTCATGTAGTAGCCAATGATTCCAATTCTACAACTTAATCTTAACTTTTCCCTTTCCAACAATCTGACAGGATTCATTATCCCCCAAATAAACAAGCCCAAAATCCCCTTGGGCATAATCAATGAAATAACCTCTATGAGGTGTATCATAAAATGAAGCACTAGAGTCTAAAATCTATGAATCATCAAAACTTTCTAAAGATAGAAGCAAAGCATCCTCTTTAGATTTGTTACTTACCACATTTGCCTCCTTGTCTCCATCTAGTTTATCTCCTTCATTTTTCTTTCAAGTCCAACAATCTTTCTTTTTATGCCTTGGTTTCCCACAATACCAGTAGTCATTTTGTCCTCTTGATTGAGACCTCCTCCCCTTTAACTTTCCTCTTGATTTCTCACAATTTCTAAAATTATTTTCCCTCTCAGTTGTTCTACCTTGACTTTGTGCATTCAAAGCACTTCTAGATGTAGATCCGCTTGAGGATTTTCTATGATTTTTCTCACTCAAAATAACACTGATCACATCATCATATTTTAGGGTACTAGATCTAGGAATATAATTACTCACAACCATTACCAAGCCGTTCCAACTTTCAGGCAAAGAACACAAAATTAAGAGATCCCTAATTTTTTCATCAAAATTGATACCCACAAAAGATTATTGACTAGTAATAGTATTAAACTTATTTAAATGAACTGCAATAGATCCACCTTCTATCATTTTCATATTAAATAAATGCTCCATGAGAAATACTTTATTTGAAGTAGAGGGCTTTTTATATAGTTTTGCTAGGGTTGGCATCAACTCTTCTGTCATCTTTGCTCTTGTACTATTAAATGCCACCAATGGTGCTAGCCATAATCGAATGCTTCTAAGTACCTTTCTATCCAAAAGATCCTAGTCATCATTTGACATAGATCTTTAGTTCTTGGTTTTGCCTTCCAACATCTTCCATAAATCCTTTTGATAAAGATAGTCTTCCATTTGCATCTTTTATAACTGAAAGTTCTTCCTATTAAACTTGTCAACCCTTAGCTTACCCTCATCTTCCATCACTCCCACTCAACCATGAGACTCCCAGACAATGGTGAGACTTTCCTACAGAGGATAACTAAAAAACAACCTCGCTCTAATAAAACTTGCTAGGATTAAACCTTAGACAAAAATAACAATTACATGCAAATATAACCAATATTAGAAAATAATAGATCACACAAAAAAGAACACAAGACAACAATATTTAATGTGGTTCACCCAAAACCTAGGCTACATCCACCAAATAGCAAGTCCAATATTATTACAATCTAGTGGTTAAAATTCGTAATCCCTTGTAGCACAATAATGCCGCAAGAACCAATTTTCACATCACACCATATCAAACAATCCCTAACCCTAATCCCTTTTATAATTTTTTTTTCTGTTTTAGGGTTACAACATGTTAGCCATATGTCCACAAATATAAGCAATAGCCAATTGGAAAAATAGTAGCCCACAATTTTGTGCCATTGGTGAATGGCAAATAATAGCCCCAAAGAATTTATGAAGTATGTACAGTACTTCCTTGATCAGTCACCACAATCTAACAAGTAAAAATGCATACCCTTACATCCTTGATTTCTCCTTGGGAATTCCTTGCTATCCCAAGATCGTCAAGAAATAAAATATGCACAAGTTATAAGAAGAAATTCATATTGGGTATACCCACCTAGGTTAGTAGATCTTGAAGTGAAGAGAATTTTTCCTTATAGTTCAAATCCTAGTTTTTGGCCAAATTGTGTTGGATTTGTGAGTATTGAGAAAGAAAGGCTCACAGGTTTTCCAACCAAAAACTTGAGGGACCAACACAAGGAATTGGGGTAAACCCATCCCATGTTCCAAAACCTCTTTGTTGAGAAATTCCAATTTATCCTCCAAGGTGAGTTTGCCCTCAAAGATATTGCCAAAGAATTCTAAGTTCAATTCTTTCAATTTTCATTTAATAATCATCAATTTATTAACCACTTGAATTTTTTTGGAGCTAGATACTTTGGATTCATTCCATGATTTCTTAATCAAAGTAAGGCGGTTATCATTCTTAAGCCACATTTATTCGAACTTGAAAGGGAAGTTCCTTGGTCTTTTATCATCAATAATTTGAAGTTCAACATGGAAGTGGTCTAATTCCATAACTAGTTTAACTTCAGATGTGAGTGAAATAGAGAAGGCAAATAAATCCCATGAATGCAGAACCTATCAATATTTTCAGCAATATTACTAAAACCCTTCCTCCTATTATTCCAAGTGAATGAATCCAATGAGCATTCAATTTCAAAAAGACCAACCCTATAGACCTAGTCCACAAAATCTTTTGTTGTTCAGGAGGGATAGATGCTAACACCTTGTTTCTTAGAATATGAAAGGATACCATTAAAATAACCTCCTAAAATAGAAATCTTTGACTCCCCTAGACTAATCCTATCTTCTATTTAGAAGACATTTGTTAGGGGCATTAAGGCCCCTAATATTCTAGGTTAAGATATTCATGTGTTGTAAGAAGGATATTCCCCTTCCCAACATAAAATAAATCCATTAATTTTGATTTCCCACGGGCTACTTCATCTCTGGATCTAAGCTCCTAAAGATATTTATGACCATGTTTCATTAAGGATTTGTAAAAATCCAAGTTGGCTCAGCTTGGCTAGTGGAAGGCAAGCCCTAGAGAATACTACTTCCTATTTGAGACTATATTTTGATCTAAGAAAACCATCCCATCATTTAGGCTCAAGGGGATCCTCCACATTCTCCTCATTATTTTTAACAATCAAATTTATAAGAATTGATTTTTTTTCTTTTAAGTTCTTCTTCATCGCATATTTCATCTAAAAATTAATTCATGATATCATCAAAAACCATATTATTCAGGTCTTATACTTAAATATTAACCTTTCTTTTGACTCAGCTTTGGGCTTCCATGGGATCCTCCTGTGGAGAAATGTCAATTTCATTTTGATCGCTTATGTTAATATTGGGTGTACCCTATTAATAGTCAAAACCATGATTGATATGATCCTCTCCTAGGGAGATTCATATTGAAGCTATATCAACATTAAAATAGGAGGATTATTCCTCCATTGGGTTCTCTATGCTAACAATTATTGATCAAAGATGGGGGAGGGATCCCTAATCTCCCCTTCTTCACATTCTTCAGTCATGTGATAGTATATATCTCCTCCACCCTTATTAAGAATGAGTGGAACATTTGAGGTAGGATATCATCTATTGAGTAGTTTGGAGCTAATGAAGGAAGATTGCAAAGAATCTAGGTTTGATAGAAATGATTTTACCATTGATGTTAATATCTAGTGGTATAGATTTTAATATGCTAACATTCATATTATTAATAATAATTTGATTGGATCACTTAAGATCAATTTGTATGAATCCTAAAAAAGATTCTAGAGTATTACCCATAAGTTTAAGTGTTTTTCAAAAAATTAGCTCTATTGGGAAATTTGATAAATTATTGAATGATCTACTTTGAAATCTCCTGCATTCTTTGGATCTAAAAAGGGTTCCCAATCCAAAACTTTGAAGGGATAGCCATTGACAGCTAGGATTTCCCCTTTAAGAAGACTATTTTTTAAATCTAAACTATCACAAGCAATGTAAAGAAAATCATTTTCCATAATTAATAAGTCTATGTGATTTCCTAAGAGCTTTTTAATTCATTCAACTAAAGCATTTATATCCATATTTGGGCCAGTCCATCAAACAAAAACTCCAAATTTGTAGCATTGACACTAGATGTGTTCCACCAAACAAATTGTCAAATTAAAATCAAGGTGATCATCTACCTTGATCCTAGGTTTGTTACATGGAGACTTTGTCAGATCTCAAGTTGGAAGATATGTTGCTGTCAACTTCTTGGGGGTCTGGTGTTCACCCTAGAGAGTTGAGAAAGAATTTAAGTTAAGCTTGGTATTTCTTTTTCCTCCATGCTCACAGGGAGCCTTCGCATAGGGTTTTCGATTCCTTCTACCCTCTGATCTTGATCTTCTAGCATCATATTTGTGTGATAGGCAAGATCAAACTACCGTCCATTCTTCTAGATCATCTTCCACGATAATTTGAGGGCTGCAGGGACTAGAGGAAGGGTACTGCATATTGCGACCTTCAAAGGATATGGCATTGTCTAAGATATCTATTGAATTCTTCACGAGGGTTGAACATTGGCATATTTTGTTCTTAGTGCAAAGGCCATTGCATATTTTTCCCAAAGTACACTCCTATTCAAATACAATGTTATTTAATTCACAACTTATATTATTTGCATATAATAATTAAAATAGTTATGAAATTAGATCTAGGAATAAATATTTTTCTTTACAAAATTTAATATTATTATTATTAAACTAGACCTAGGAATAAATATTTGTTTTCAATAATTAAAAATAACGGAGAAGAGTTGAATTTCATAGCACCTTAATGTTGAAACTTAGAAATTTTGAGAGAGCACTCTAATTGATTTGGAGTAGTTTGTATATTTGGTCTACTCTCATATATTGATTACTCAATGATATTGATCTGAGCTTATTATTTTGTTGATAGTATAGGCATTCCTCCTTCAGATAATCCAACACAATTGAAAGATTTTGATAATTTTCTTATGAATCCTTATTTGATTGAAGATCCGATGATACTTTGCTAGTGAATCTTAATAGATTGTCAATCCACATTCTGGTGAATAGAGAACTTTCGATCACTCCTTATTTGTGGAGAGAATTTGCACTGCACGTAAATAACTTGCCCAAAGTCACTGCTTGTCAAGAGATTTCAAAATTGTCCATGAATCGATCCGCTTTGAATTCATAAGAATTGCCACTAATTAAGTTGTCAATACTTTGGTTTGTTGAGCAATTTGGTGCTTTCGATCGCGATCAATATTTCTATGTTTGTCTACAATTTTGAACTTTGTTGCCACTAATTTATTTCCTAGTTGATACCAAATGCTCTGCTTTCAAACCACTATCGATTGTTGTACCGATTCTTAATTATTGTGAAGGTATTTGTTTATGTTCCCTGCTCTTCTATTCGCTGATTTGATTGCCTTTACTCTATTCGTTGATATGATTCTCTACTCTTCTGATCCGCTGATCTAATTCCCTGTTGTTCTGATTCGCTAACTATTAACTCTGGTACTGGCTAATCTTGAGACCAAAGACAAAAAAAGTCAAACATGATTCTTTTTCAGATTGACAAAATATCGCTAAATTTTATCAAAAAATTATTTTTTTTTTAATAGGTAAATGGCCGAAGCCTAGCTTATTTATTATTATTATTAAGATTAATCATTATTATAATCACGAGTAGATTCAAACCCAAGACCTCTCCGATGAGAGGCTCGATGCGTTGTAGGCTCTAGCCTTTATCAAAAAAATTGTTGTTTTCATTTTTTTTTTGAAATTTAGAGAATGATGCAATTTGTATAGAGGATAGCCATGTCCATTAACTCTTAGGTCTAAAATCCTTGGTTATTTCCCAAAACGTAAATTAAAATAACCAATCAATAAACATGAAATTTAACAATTATTATTAAGGGAGAGGACTAGTAGTCATGAGTGCTAACTTAGCATATAGTCGTTACATGGGATACCATAAGACCTTTACTTTTTTCAATGTAAAATTGAAATTTAGCTACCTAACTAAGATTTAAAGGTGTGACTCATCATATAACTTATAAAAATAGTAGACTTGTGAAATGTGTCCAAAAAACATTGACTTTTTAAATATTAGACCAAAAGTTATCTAGAAATTTGTACTAACTATATGAAATATACCAAATAGCTATTACTAATCATAAATTTTTGTTATATATAACTTTTATATAAAAATAAACAAATAAATAATTCAACACAAAAAAATTATTTATTGTTATAAAAATAACACATTATTATATATAAAATACAACTTTGTCATCCTCTCTATTTGCCCAAAATCAAAGCTTTGGAATAGGCTATGGTATAGGTTAAAGGAAGTGACCATAAAATGGTAAATTGGAAAATGCCTAATGTGAGATTTCTACATGAACTCCTTAGTAGACATTTATCAATTAAAAAGTATATCTAAATGTTCATCTCAAAATTGCAATAGTGTGTAAAATTCCATATAGATAAACTGAGAGCCATTTCTTTGAAATATCAGTACACATTATAATTTTATAGTTTGTGTTGATGGCAATTAAAATCTATATAAGTAAATTAATTTAATTTAATATTTGGAGTTCTTTTGATAATTATGGTTATAAGGCATGAATGAAAATACAAATAATTTAGGTGGTGTTTATTATATGTAAATTTTTGGAGTTAAATTTAATTATTTGATATTGGTTCGTAGTTTTACTTATAAAATCACATTTTAGGTTTAGGTTTGTTCTTGTTAGTGTGCATTTTTATTTCTCTATGCATATGATTATTTTGTTCTGCCTATTTTATTATTTTAAGTAAAAGTTAGCTTTGGAAATAATAAATTTTCATAAGATTATAAGTGAGTGCAACTTCATAATTAAATAATGTGGGTATTAAAAAAATTCACCTCTTCATCTGAATCAAATTAAATTAAAAAAATAATTTATCATAGTTCATTCTAATATTCTAAAATGTAATTTGTTCCTCTTCAAGAATTAAATTTTTTTTTTTTAAACTCCCAACAAATTTTCATTAAACTTAAAACTAGAACTTTTTACCTTATAGGATTTAGTGACTTTAAAAAACTATAAGATTGATTGAAATAATTTCTAATACCTTATTACATATTTAAAATTGCTAAAGAACATTTATTTGTATGAAAATTTCAAAAAATTATGTTAGATTTTCTTTCACATTATTCTTTTAATCTATTTAATATTGTTTATTTAAGATCAAACAATATTTGAATTTTGTCACCTTAATCTAAAATAAATTAGTGGTTTATTATAAATTTAATTTACTATAATTTATATTATTTGTTTTGAATTTTGGAGACAAGTTATTTGATTTACTACAATATTTTGCTTGATTATATTTTTAGTATTTTAATGCTACTTAAAGGTGTTGTCCTGTGTGGTCATGATTTTCAACTAGCACAAAAGTATATATAAATTATAAAATGAGCATGCATCTCAAAGTATTAACAATGGTAAATATATTAGTCTATGCATATACATTGCTACTCCAATAATTTTACACATAAAAAATGTATTTGTACAAGACATCAATATTTATTTTATTAAGTGGTTGTATTATTTTTTAAGTTAGACATATAACTATGATATTTTATTTGATACAAAAAGCTATTTATTTCAATTGTTAATGAATTTATTTATTTATTTTTACAAAAACATTTGCAAGTTCTCATGTGTTCAAATATTAGCCTATTTTGTATGAATTTTTAAATTTTTAAATTTATATGTAGACTATTTCAAGATAAAAATGTGTTATAAGCTTAATAGTATATTTCATAAAGAATAATAGACTATTAAACCAGCTCTAAATACTAATCCCTCTCCCTTAGACCATTCAATTTGAAAATAAAAAAGTATGAAAGACATTCTTTTCAGATCGCTCAATCTTAGAAGGAAAAAATATAATGACATTTTTCAATGGGTGTCATGTTGCCAAAAAGTAGTGGAAAGTCTCCACCATGCTCTCTCCTTTGTCTCTCCCAACCACTCCCCCCTCCACCTCACTCTCCACCTTGGTGCCTATATACCACTCCCATCCGGCTGGGTATTTACACCCATCTATACCCATTTACCCTCTTCTAACTCTAAACATCTAGAAAAAAAAGAAAACTTCCAAGCTTGAATTGTCGACCATATCTACGCCCAAATCAATCTTATCAAGATTTTTGAGCCCACCCATTAGAGGAATCAAGCTACTCAGCATGTTATTAGACAAATCCAATGTGATCATATTACTCAAGCCATTCAAGGAATAGGGTAGAGACCCACTCAACCTGTTATTTGACAAGGACAGAGTCTCCAAGTTCTTCAACCTTCCTAGAGAGTGTGG
Organism: Cupressus sempervirens; assembly: GCA_028749045.1. Taxonomy (NCBI): domain Eukaryota; kingdom Viridiplantae; phylum Streptophyta; class Pinopsida; order Cupressales; family Cupressaceae; genus Cupressus; species Cupressus sempervirens. The sequence goes on from CM053787.1 coordinate 312,706,009, forward strand.
CAGAGATCTAGAGAACATATTTTGTGACAAGTCAAGATTATTGAGATTACTTAACCTTTGAATGCTGAGTGGGATGCTTCCATGGAATGTATTCCCTACTAAGTTGAGTTCTGTGAGCTCTCTTAGATTTCCAATGGGAGGGTCCAAGTATCCCCTATACCCTGCCTGATCTAATGTGAGGCTTGTGATCCTCTTCTTACTCTTTCTTTCTACATCACATTTGATCCTGCATATGAATTCGCTAGTTGATGTAGAGTCAAATGGATCAACTAAAAAGTTCCATGAGCTCAAACATGTGGATGGTAAGATTGAATTTGAATTCAAAGCATTTTTGAACAAGATGAGAGCCTCAATGTCTGATTTTGAGGTTTTACCTCATGTTAAGTTGCATATAGTGCACAAAAATAGAACAAGCAGCGCCACCTTGGTGAACTCCATTTTAGAATCTTCAACATTTCTGACATGTAAACTATAAAAATGTATTAAATTGTGTACATATTATATTTTTACTGGTAGAGATTGGTGGGAAAAATCCATTTAATAACTAGTTAAGAGGAACAATTCAAAAGATGATGCAATAATACTTAGCCTATCGACAAGTTAATTGGTTGGAATGTGTAACAAAAATTCTTTTTTATTTATTTTAAATTTAATAATCATTCTAGATATTTATGTCAAGGTGTGTCTGTTGAAGTTGATGAAAGATCAACCCCACAGCTCCCAAGAATCACCTGCATGCAAACACCTATCACAAAAAGAGAGAAAAAAAAGCTATGGAGGCAGGAATTGCAAGATTCATAGATGAGACATTCTTGATGAGCAAAAAGAGAGATTGCTATTATCAAAAGTGAATTAATAAATTAAAAATAGATCAATCCTTATAAAAGGAGATTGAAACCCAAAAAGGTCAACCTAAAGCCTAAAAAAGCTAGGTTGCACATTATAATTAATATTAAATATGAATTATATGCACCTAAGAGATAACTTAAGAAAACTAGACTAATAGGCAACTTATTTAATTAAATCAAAGTGATTTAATTAATAAGTGTAAACAAATAATTACTCTAACACCCACCCCTTAAGTGAAGCTCAAGAGGTAAGCTAACCTAGCTCAATTATGAAAGCAGGAAAATGGGTCCTGGCAACAAGGCCTGATGAGGTACCCAATCACAACAAAATCTCTATGAAATGGAGAAATAGAGAAAAGCACATGGGAAAAACCCTACTCCAAAAAGAGATAGAAAAGAATGGTCCAAAAGATAAGAACAAAGAGAGATCATGAAGAGAACCATTGAAGCATGAAGAAGCCACAAAACTCTGTCAAAAAGAAACTGCTAATCTATAGAACCGCAATAGAAATTGAAGGTATGAACTGAGAGTGTCTATATGGTAGATGATCCATCTCACTGAGAAGCATAGGTAGCCAGCCACTACAATCACCTAGTATATAGGATCAGGTACTAAATACATAGCTCACACTAACAAACCATCGAACCAAGGAAGCATTAGAAACAATAGACTAACCCCCCCTTGATGCAGATAGGGTGAGGTGATAGGCAACTGAAAAGGTGGGCCAAAATCCTCTAGAGAAAGAACCAAGAACAATGAGAGAGAGTAAGAGGTACAAACACTTATAAAGGCACATGTCATCGACACTACATGGGGCAAAAAAGGAAGAGGGCACAAAAGTGACAAACAACTATCCCCCCATGGTAGTTTATAAAATAGTGCGAGTACAACTGTCTCAAAACAACATTCATGAACCGAAAATGCAAGAGTGGCACTTTATCTCAATGTGTTTGCATAAAGATACTTACAAATGATATCAAAAATGATTAGAAAAGGGACATAAGACTAAACCAAAAGATAGTACAACCCAAAACCAAGCATCTAAAGCAACAAAATCGATCCCTGAACCTAAAACAACTAGGATATCCACCAAAATGCAAAAACATAGAAGATTGAATAGAATGTTCCTAGAGTAGAATCTAGAACAACAAATAGAAAAACTAGAAAGAGCATGGAAACAACTTTCCAATGATATAAAGAAGTCCCAAATCAAAGATTGGATGCTCAAGATATGCCTCCCGAAGTGCAAAATAGAACATCCGGCTTTGACTGCCAAAATAGACAACCAAACTGCATCAAAAATAAAAAACACCTATATAAATGTTTTTTCTGGGAACCCTCTTTCCAGTGCATTTTTTGAATTAAAAAAATACAATCATATACTCAAGTTATGGTCAAAAAATCACAGACTACTTTTTAAGACAAACCAAATCATAGAAAAGATGGTTTGAGGGCCGTCAAATTTTGGCTCCAAAAATGATGACATCAGAACCTATGGCGATCAGTGCTTAGACTAACATGTGTTAGTGCCTTGCTAACATAAGCATCACATGATTTAAAAATAAAAAATAAAAAATAAAAGAAAGCATGCAAGTGCTTTTTGAAACTTTTATTTTTTGAAAAAAACATGCGCTTTTTCTTTTCTTAAAAAGTTCTTTCTTTTATTTCCTTTTTTTAAATTATTTTTTTAATAAAATAATAAACCGTCACCTTGTGAAGCGTTCCCAAATCTGGGAGCAATTTTTTTGCCTAAAATTTTAACCGTGTCCAAATTGGACAAATTTTATATGGAAATAAGGGTTTTTGGGTGCTATGAATCCAACGGCGAGGTTCATTTGGGCTCAAAATACACTAATAAAAAGACCCCCTAGATCCAATACAAAATAACTCTGAAAAATAAAACCTTTTAAATAAAAGCACAGATTTGAAAGCCAAGAAAAAATTCTCATAAATTGAATAGGGGCATGAAGATCTGGAGCTCTAATACCATATTGAAGTTGATGAAAGATCAACCCCACAAATCCCAAGAATCACCTGCATGTAAACACCTATCACAGAAAGAGATAAGAAAAAGCTATGGAGGCAGGAGTTGCAAGATCCGTAGATGAGACATTCTTGATGAGCAAAAAGAGAGATTGCTATTATCAAAAGTGAATTGATAAATTAAAAAGAGATCAATCCTTATAAAAGGAGATCGAAACCCAAAAAGGGTAACCCAAAGCCTAGAAAAGCTAGGTTGCACATTATATTTAATATAAAATATTAATTATATGCACCTAAGAGATAGCTTAAGAAAACTAGACTAATAGGAAACTTATTTAATTCAATCAAAGTGATTTAATTAATAAGTGTAAACAAATAATTACTCTAACAATGTCTTATTTGAAATGGATCAGCTAATTATGGACATATATGATAGATTGCTAAAGATGATCTATGCCATCAAAATCTTTAGATTTTCTACCCATCTTTTATTTACACAATGGGGATTAGAAATATATTTATTTTAAACCATCCAAACCTTAGATATGAAATACATGAGCCAATATCTCTCTAATGTGTTGATTCATCTTTTGATGAAATATTCAATGTCTAACATATTTGACAATGACACTAAGTGGTTGTGTATAATGGTTTGAGTTCAAGCATCATTGATGTCCAAGTTTAAATTTCTAAGGTGAAGTGATATTAAAGGTGTTTGAAGGTGCCATAAACATGAGTACATTTCACAACATCACTATGTGGTAGAGTATAATAGTTTAAATGCCTTGTTATTTGAAAGGGTTCGGCTGATTTTGGATAAATGTGATACAAATTGTTTGGGTTGATCAAAATCGGCTCATTTTTAGATATTCTACGTGCATTTTTTCATGCAAAAGGAAAAAGGGATATTTTTAAATTTAGATTTTCTTAATTTTTTATACGTTCATCATTATTTAATTTATATTTTCAAAGAGATCATTATTTCCATGTACTAGAAGTATTTGTCCAAAAGTTTTCCATATAACCTCTATTAAGAAATTAATTATATAAATATATATTTACAAATTATCACTTCATCTATTGAACAAGTTCATATTGTATATTTAAAATAATAATAATTACTTATTCCAATTATGATATATATATATATATATATATATATATATATATATATATATATATAGATAATTAATATCACATTTTAATTATTATATTATAATATAAATAATAAGTAATAAATAATAAGTTCATATTTATTATTTGTATTAATTATTATATTTTAATATAAAAGTATAAATAATTACATAGATATTAATCTTTTATTTTATAAAAGGTATTTTCATTGGCTTTTATGGTTATTTATTATTTTCTTAGTATTAATTTTTTAATTTAAAATATTATTTATTTATTTCCTTTTAGAATAAGGACATTTTTAATTAATATTATGTACAAGTATGAATAATTATGGCTTAGATAGTTATTATTATAAATGTATGTATTATTTTAATAATACAAGTAAAACATACTATTATAAATTTGATAGTCAATTAAGAATTATAAAGAATGTTTTTCTTATTTGAAATTGATTGGTACATTGTTGGACTTATATGATAAAGATGAAATATGTGAGATAATTTTTATATGTTTCTTCGCATTTTAATAAAATGTTTTTTTTTTCAAAGATATGTTATAATGATAGTAAGTGGTTGAGTACAATGGTTTGAGACTAAGCATGAGATGTATACTGAAGTTTCAGTTTAAATTTTCAAGTTGAAGTGATATAATAAGGTGTTTGAAAATATGAGCCAAAATCTCCTTTCGTTTATTTTTTTAGAAATTATAGTCATGAAAATGAGCTTGTATGCATGAGCCCTCTCCTAGGGTATAGTTTTATTTAATGTATTGTTCATGTTATTTTTCTTCATGCTACATACCACATTTATTTTAGGAGGTTTAGTGACCTTGAATAGCCTCAACTTGACAATTATATCAGTGATGAAGTTTTGGTGACTAATGACCATATTACCCCTAAACAAATGATTCTAAAAGTTTCTCCCAAAAGTGTTTTGCACAGTATGTCTTATTGTACCCAAAATGTTGTTTTTCCTATTTAGGAATTTGATAGTGCATGCCAATGGCTTGAGAATTTTACTTTGATTGAATATTTTTCATGGAGGTTCCTATTGTTATGTGGAGCCTAATCAAATTAAGAAGTTATTTTTTACAACTTCTTTCGACGTAATTTCCCCTCAGATTTTCCTATGAGGGTTTGGAGTAGTGCCCCATGATGGGGTCAAGGGGCAATGGTCCTTGTTGGGTCAAGGGGTAGCAACCCTTGCCTGGTCCTAGGAAAAAGCCCTATGCATGCTTCCTATCACGATATAGGGTGGGGTTGAGGGGTAGTAGCCTATGAGCCCAAAAAATGACTTTATTATTGTAAAAGACATCATGAGTTATTATTCTATTAGATGACATATTGTATCCCTAATTTTTTAACAAACATAAGTCTAGTATAAAATGGCTTAGGATTAGGGATATTTTTTGTATGATGGTGATTTAGTATCTTCTTGCAATGGTATTGAGTTGCAAGGGGTTGTAGTTTGTAATCAAGTTGAAGTTATTGGATAATAATATTGGACTTCCTATTTTGTGGATGTAACCTAAGGATTGGGTGAACTATGTTAAAATTTTGTGTCTTATATTCATTTATGTGTGCTTTATTCATCTGTGATATTGGTTATATTCACATGTAACTATCATTTTATGTCTAACTAATTCTAACAATTCCACCTAAAAGTATTCATTGTGAATGGGTTGTCAAAAACTAGGCCCCTCATGGGCCCATCTTGATGGCATTTATGATTTTATCAAAGGCTTTTATTTGTTTCACTTTGCTTACTCTACCTATTTTTAGGATATTTTATGCCATGACCCCTAATTGTGTGTCATTCTTTCATTTTTTTAATTCACGATCACAATAATTCTCTACCTCTGGTGATAAGAAAATCAATACCCTAGTCTAGATTGAATTTTCCATTGTCCCTTTTCCATTTTTTAATCCATTGGCAAGGGTCTTTACATAAAACAAAAATAACTTGTTGTGATTCCACAACGCACGCCCCATTTTTTATCTTGAAAATGGGGAACCCCCTTCTTCTTTTTGTTTTGCATCCTCTAGCTCCTTCATTTGTTCGATTACAGTCACTTATGAGAGTCCATGGTGACAAAGAAGCTCTAGGTCATGTCGAGTAGGCTTTTCGGTGAGTGTTGTTTATTCATTTTGCGTTGACTTCCTAGTTTTTGTCTAAGTGATTTTCTTCTTCTTTTATTTTCATTCCTAGAGCATGATGGTGACCTTTGAGATTCATTAAACTTGGCATATATTTATTACTTAGATCATAACTAGGTTAATTCAGTTTTTTTTTTCAATAAAGCGTTACTAACAATGGCATTGCATGTGCAAATTCAACACAAGCACCTTAGGAGTTCAGATCGATCATTGAAGAAGTACATGGAGCTCAAGTCCATGCCAATGTTTGACTATAAGGAGGGCATAAATAATTAGAAAGATTAGAAATAAACACACAGGACTAGTCTTAGACCCCATTTGAGAAAAATCGAGAAACTATTTTCAAATATGGGAACTTTGATTTTATTTGGCAATTTGTGCAGGTCCCCATGGTATGTAAGTTCATAGTTTTGAATTCCTAGATGTGTGGATGTGCAAGGTCCCTATAGTGTATAGGTGTGAAATTTGGAATAGATCATCAAAAATATAGAAATAAATAGACAAGAGTGGTCCTAGACCCCATTTGATCAAAACCCATAAATCATTTTCAAATTTGGGAACTTTGATTTTTTGGCAACTTGTGCACATACACAAGTTTGTAACGTGTAGAGGTCTACATGTCTTCAAGTGTGAAAGTTTGTAGGTTCACAATTTTTAAGTCATGGAGATTTGCACATCCAAAAGTCCCCAAGGTGCATAGGTGCGCAAGATCATAGTTTTGAAGTCTTGGAGGTGTACACATGCAAGGTCCCCAAGGTGTGTAGGTTTTCAAGTATGCAATTGCACAAATTTGTAGTTTTGAATTCTTGGAGGTGTACATGTACAAGGTCCCAAAGGTGCCTAGGTGTGCAAGTTCACAACTCCATAATTTTGAGATTATGAAGTATGCACAATTTTCAATTTTGCATATCTGTAACTTTACAGGTGCAACGGTTTTAGACAACTTATAGTTGTGCTATTAATTAGCTATCAGTTCCTAAATTTTGGATTTTTATGCACTAAAACTACATTTTTTTAGCTCAACAATGCTTGACTTGTAGATGTGCATGAGGAGGTTGAGTTTTTATTTTTGGAAGATTCCTAGAAGCTCTAGCTACTACTCAAATATGTCTCTCTTTTATCCTCTTCTTCTCTTTATAGTTTTGAGTAATGCAAATGCTCATGCACCATTTAATTGATAAAAACAAGAGTCTAGGCATACTACACACCATATTAGGGGTCAGTTTGACTATATATTTATCTTTTTTGTAGTAATTCAAAGAGATTATAGTTGTGTTGCTCTAAATTTTATTGGTGTCCTACATGTTGATAACAATTACTAAATTGTATATTGTCATTGATGTTACAAAAATTTTATACTCTAACCAAGCACTTCCTATTGGAACCATCCTTAGAAAAGTCTAGTATGAACAGAAAAAAAAAGTTCAAAAGAAGCTAAGTTCAATGATCAAGTGCAAACTGAGCTAGGTTAGTTGTTGAAGAGATTCTTGTGTAAATTGAGTCAAGTTGGTTACCAAAGGGGTTCAATGTAAACTGAGTCAAGTCGGTTACCAAGGAACTTAGTGGTAACTGAGTGGCCCAATTTCTAGGACCTACAACAAAATAACTTTGTTTATTATTTGGTTTATGCAAGACAACTTAGTAGTGGATGCTATTTATTTATTTTTAAGGGTATTCAAGCCAACTTGAAATTGGATTTCATATATATGAAAGCTTAAGTTGTGGATTAAAATATGAAGTTTTAGAGGAAGATAAGATTCGAATTAATAAGGATGTTTGATTAAGGGAAGAACATCCAAAGAGCTGCAAAGAGTATTCTAATCAAGGAGGATCCAGAGGATAAACCAGCATAGTGATATGAATTTGTAATCCAGCTGCTTCATTCATTAGGTCAATCATTTTTACTCTCTAAATTATAGCGGTGAAGAAATATCTTAATAGGGCTGACTTAACCATCATTTTGTAAATCTTCTAACAAGGTGGCATTTCTAGAGTGAAGTGTCTTAAGACTTCTAATAAGATCACTCCCAACAGGGTGATTCTAATCCTTTAACAGGGTCACACCTAATAGTGTGTTTTGTAACCTTTACAAGGTTGGCTCCTAATAGGGCTCACTTCAAAAGAGTGAAAATTTGTAACTAGTTGCATTGGTAGTTTTCCCAAATTGGGTTTCCACACTAAATCTTGGTTTCTCTTGTGTTCATGTTATTTTATTATTTCTTTATCTTTCTACAACTAAGTTAGTAAAGATTAATACACATTAATTTCTCAAGATTTCTTTATTAATTGAGTTACAATGGATTTATAGTTCTAACTGAGTTATGAGTTAAAAGGAAGTTGGTATTGACATCTACAAGATTTGGAAGTGTTTTAGTTGTAACTGATTCACCCCTCCCCTCTTAGTTACACCTCTTATATTTCCAAAAATTGGTACCAAAGTTGTTGGTGCTTGTAGAAAAGGTTGTAAGGACCTAAGCTAAAGATCAAGATGTCTTATAGAAGAGACATTCCTAAGTTGAACAGAGGTAACTTCAAAGCATGGAAGGAACTCATGAAGCTATATTTATGAACCATTGGAGATATAGGACTAAAATTTCTAGAGAACAAATATGTGGAACTTTTTGATCCTTTGAATATGGATCAAATGGTGGAAACAAGAATCACAACACAATGATGTTTGGCATTGCTTTTTCTCTCAATTATTTTGATTTTCATGGAGTAAAAGATTGTCCTACTTCTCATGAAATGTGTAACAAGTTGCAAAATATCTATGGAGGAGATAACAATGTAAGAAAAGCCAAAGAAGAAAGTCTAAGAGGCCAATTTGATCAAATGAAGATGAGAGAAGATGAAAACATTGCTAAATATATTGAAAGAATCAAAGCAAGTGTGAGTGCAATCAGAGCTTCAAGAGGAACAATAGATGATGTGATATTAGTCAGCAAGGTATTAAGAACTCTTGTTCCTATTTATTCACTTAGAGTTTTAGCTATTCAAGAGATGAGATGTGATCCCAAAAATGATATAACTTTGGATGCACTAGTGGGAAGGTTAACAAATTTTGAGTTGGATAACTTTGATAACTATCTTCCTAGATCTCGCAACATAGAATCAACATTCAAAGAAAAACTAAATCTTGGAAAAATGGGAGGAAACTCAAAAGGAAAATAGTTTGATAGTGATGAAGAAGAAGAATTAGGTAATGACCTTGAAGCTATTGAAACCCTTCTTTCAAGAAGGTTACCAAAAGTCAAAGGTAAATATAAAGGAAAAATTTCATTAATTTGTTTCTCCTATGAAGAAGTTGGTCACATTGTTGCAAGGTGTCCAAACAAGGAAGACAAAGATGACAAAACATTTAGCAAGTTCAAAGGAGAGAAAGATTTCAAAAGCTATAAAGACTACAAAGACGAAGCTAAGAAATCTTGTTATATTGCTAAAAATTTTGATAGTGATAATGAAGATGAAATAGTGTATATTGCTATTAAAGATGAATCAAATGATGAGGAAAATGAAAAGATGGCACTTATTTCTCATGTTAGCAAGAATGACACATGGATAATAGATAGTGGCTATTCTCATCACATGACTGGTGATAAAACTAGGTTAGAACACTTGCACTATAATGGTGGAAGTGTTAAATTTGGAAACAATGAACCATGTTATGTGAAGGGAAGAGGATCCATTGCATTGACTGATGAACTCAAGTGTGACAATGATTACTAGGTTGAAGGACTAAGACAAAATCTTCTAAGTGTGGCACAACTGAACAATATTGGATACAAGGTAAAATTCATAAATGGGAGGCTAGGCTTCTAGATGGTAAAGGGAACCTAGTTGGAACTAGTAATCAGACAAAAGGTAATCTATTCTACTTAGGCCTCACTAAAACTTCATTTTTTCTAGCCTAGATGGAGGAAACTAATTCTACAATGAAACCCAAGTTAGAAACAACTCTAGTTGAGTTGTAGATAGAGGAGATATTGAAGACCTTTGAAATGGAATATTCCAAACTAGTTGGAACACCTATGTCTACTAGACATAAATAATCCAAGGATGATGATTCAAAGGAGGTAAATCTGACTACCTACTAATCTATGATTGGGAAACTACAATATGTTTTTCATACAAGACCTAATATTTCATTAGTAGTTAGTATAGTTGCAAGATTTTCTACAAATCCTAGAGAAAATCATATGATGAAAATCAAAAGAATCATGAGATATTTAAAAGGTACTCAAGACTATAGTCTATGGTTCAAGAAAGGAGGAAACTTCAAGTTGAAATCCTTTACTGATGTTGATTAGGCTAGAAGCAATGGTGACAGGAAGAGCACCAGTGGAGGAGCATTCTTTCTTGGATAGAGGCTAGTAACATGGACAAGAAAAATGTAGAATTGCATCTCTTAGTTTATAGTAGAAGCATAATATGTTGCTACAACAGTTAATTGTTCCAATATAATATGGATCAAGAAACTATTGTGAGGAATGAAGGAAGAAATCAAGGACCTATTGGTTATCTATTGTGATAACACAAGTGCAATCAATATATCCAAAAATCTAGTGATGCACACCAAGATAAAGCACATTGCAATCAAGTATCATTTTTTGAGAGAATTAGTTCAAGATAAAGAGGTCAGATTAGAATATGGAATATGTGAACACAAAGGAGTAGATTGATAACATATTTACCAAACCATTACCTAAGGATGAATTTTTGTATCTAAGAGGAAATCTAGGGGTCATTCCCCTATTTGATGCTCACTAGAGTATAGATTAGTGATGCATTAACCAAACTACATTGAAGATCTATAAAGTTAATACAAAGAAATCAAAGATCATTTTATATGAATTAGTACATTGATAGGATTAAACCACAGATAGAAATAAAAACTACATGCAAATATAACCAATAATAGAAAAATAATAGATCACACAGAAATGAACACAAGGCACCAAGATTTAATGTGGTTCACCCAATCCTTGGGCTACATCCACCAAACAACAAGTCTGATCTTATTACAATCCAGTGATTACAACCTGATTAGAATCTGTAATCCCTTACAACTCAATATTTCCGCAAGAACCAATTTTTCATCACATCATAATAATTTAAAATAGCTAACCCTAAACCCTTTTATATAAGTATTTTATTGCATTTTAGGGTTATAATTAATAATTACATGTTGGCCCAAAATCTCGATAAAATAGGGCCCAAATTTTATTTTATTTTGGGTGATGCCCCGAACCCCAAAAAATTATGGAGTATGTACATTACTTTCCTAATGAGTCACCACAATCTGACATACATCACCTTTACATTATAAATTCATTGTATATAGTCTTTGGCTTTTGATGTCAAAGAGGGAGAGATTGAATCATGTCATATATTCATTGAGGGAGAGACTTATGTAATTAGAGAAGAATCAGAGGAAGTGATATGTATATCAATAAGAGAGAGAACTTGATCTAATGGAGTCTAAAGTTAAGATGACAGAGGATAGAATCTTAGAGGGAGCTCTTATGGTTTAAGAATCAGAATTAAACTAAGGATATTTGCTCCAAAAAATTATTTTCTTAATTACATGTTGTGTTGTCATCAATGCAAAAGAGGGAGATTGTTTATAAAAATTATTAAATAGTGTATTGTGATTGATGTTATAAAATTTTTATACTATAACCAAGCACTGCCAATTGGAGCCAAGCTCAGAAGACTCCAATATCAATTGAGAAAATTTTTAGAAGAAGCCAAGTTTAGTGATCAAGTGTAAACCAATTTAGGTTAGTTTTTGAAGAGATTCATGTGTAAATAGAGTCAAGTTAGTTAACAAAGGGGTTCAATGTAAACTGAGTCAATTCACTTACCAAGGAACTCAGTGGTAACTGAGTGACCCAATTTCTATGTTAGTTGACCTACAACAAAATAAATTTGTTTACTATTTGGTTTATGCAAGCTAGCTTAGTAGTGGATGTTATTTATTTATTTTTAAGGGTATTCAAGCTGACTTGAAATTAGATTTCATATATATGAAAGGTTAAGTTTTGGATTGAAATATGAAGTTTTACAAGAAGATAAGATGTGAATTAAAAAGGATATTGATTAAGGGCAAAAAATCCAAGGAGCTGTAAAGAACATTCTGATAAGGGAGGATCTAAAGGATAAACTAGAATGGTGATCTAAATCTACAATCCAATTGCTTTGTTAATCATGTCAATCATTTTTACTCTCTAACAATTATACCAATAAAGATATCCCTTAATAGAGTTGACTTAATAATCATTTTGTAAATCCTCTACCAAGGTGGCATTTCTAGAGTGAAGTGTCTTAAGAACTCTAACAAAGCCACTCCTAACAGGGTGATTCAAATCCTTTAATAGGGTCACACCTAATAGTGTGTTTTGTATCCTTTAACATGCTTGGCTCCTAACAGGGCTTACTTCAGAAGAGTCAATAGTTGCAACTAGTTGCATTGGTGGTTTTCCCAAATTGGATTTCCATGTTAAATATTGGTGTCTCTTGTGTTTATATTATTTTCTTATTGTTTTATCTTTCTACAACTAAGTTACTAAAGGTTAATATACATTAATTTCTCAAGATTGCTTTGTTAATCGAGTTATAGTGGATTGCTAATTTTAACTGAGCTGTGAGTTAAAAGAAAGTTTGTATTGGCATCTAAGGAATTTGGAATTGTTTTAGAGGTAATTGATTCACCTCTCCCCTCTTAGTTACTCTTCTTATATTTCCAACACTACCATCATATTTGAAGATTTAATTTGCATACTTGTTTCCATTGTGGCTTGTGTCTATTTAAATTTCATTTTTAGCAATTTTCTTATTCTTTTGTTACCTTATCTATTTTAATTTTTTTAAAACCCCCTAGTTAGATTAGGAATTCATATTAGTTACATGTTGAAATTGCATTCATCAAAAATGAGAAAATAAAAAATATACTATTGTTCATTGATCGTTTTCCAAGTTTCACAAAATTATTGAATCACCAAAGGCCTCATGAAAATAAATATTTATCTTCAATTGAGCTACCTAGTCAATTGAAAAACAACCTCCCAAAAGCTTGGAGTTGATATTTATTGACTTTTCAAAGCAAAGATTCTCATGGAATTTTTTCATTGTCATCATGCAATTATGATGTTGAATAGAAGTGACAATCAAAAGAGGTCTTGAACCCAATTAACAATCAAATTTTTTTTTGAAAGCTGAAAAAAATCACGTTTTTCCTCCTCCCCATGCAAAATTTTAACAAGTATGATCACCGAACAAAAGGAGTTCCAAATTCATTCCATCTCTTCCAATTCCATTACCTCAATCTCCATTTTAGTATTCACACAACACTTCTACATAAAAACCTTCTCCTTCCACCAATATGTTGGCTACCCAAACTTAGCCACCACCACCATCATGTACAATGTATTTTTTTACTAATGCCCAAAGTTCACCATAGAACCTAACTACTCCATTCCATGACCTACCAAGAATCTAGCGATTTTTTTCCATGCTTTGTGTATGGAGACTCACAAAAAATAGAAGAACACATTCATGTCTTCAAGGAAATTAACAATTGCAAGGACATTTCACATCAAGATTGGTTTGTCATATATTTCCATGCACTTTGGAAGAGTTCATGTTTAATTGGTACCTCAATCTACTGCCAAAATCAATCATAGATCAAGTCTTTTGAGAAAAAATTCCTAGCACATTTTAAGGTCTACATTGATCTAACTATCCTACACCATTAGTTTCTATCTATCAATAGGGACCCCCGAGAAATTATTTCTAGATTGAATCATCATTTTTTATATGATGTACAAGAGGATGGAGTCCCCTTATACGATATTGTAATCACCCAAAAATGGTCATCTAGACTATTATCCCCATTCTCAGCATTTTGGCTAAATTAATTAATTATTTCCCTAGGCCAAATTCCTAAAAATCAATTTATTTGATTTTAACCTATAGTTTGATTATAATATCCTAAGTCCATATTTGATTAAAAGAACATTTCCCCTTTTAATTAAATAAAAGACCCCATTCTCCTAAACCCACTCAATATGCATACATAAAGTGTTTTTTCCCATTTACAAACTTAAAAAAATGACTTTTTCTCACATGAAAATTCAACTCTTTCTCATTGGTTGACTTGATCTTGCACATGGATCATGCCAAATTCAACTCCCACCCTTAATTATCTATTTCTTTACCTTGATCTCAATCATCCATATACCCTTTAAAAGAGAGGGCTATCTCCCTCCCTAAGGATCTCATTTTGAGCTTATGTTATGCTATAGGTTTGTTGACAGGTTTCTTGGAGTACTTGAGGAGAACTTCTATTCTTCTTACCTCATGCTTGCATCCTTCATCTTATTACTAGACTCATTTAGAATATCTTGATTTTCTTTGTTATAACATAGCTTGCATAGCCTGACTAGCAATGTTTGTAACACATTCATCTTGTTTATCATAGTTGCATTCTTGCATTTCATCATAGCATAGTTCATTCTTGCATTGCATGTTTGAGAGCTCTCTTGGACATTTGCACTCTTACTCTTGTCCAAGGAATCTCCCATTGCATGGTTTACTAGCAAGGGTTGTGTCTCTAAATCTCAGTTGAGAGATCCTCATATGTACAAACACACACCTTTTCACTCCATGGATAGGAAGCTCTAAGGTTCCATTCAAGTGCTCTAATATATGGGACACCTTGAATAGAAGGGTTTAGAGAAGTGCACAAACTGAGTGTAAAAGATTGTAGTAAAACTATGATATGACCAAAATTTATATTAGTACACCTCATATGGAAATAAAAAAATTTAAAATGGACAAACATCTAAATGTAATGATAATAATCATAGATTCTCTCTGGCATGGCACACGAAGGATGCGATACACATCCTCTAGATTAATGGTGGCCTCACTAGTGCGAAAATTAAAGGTGTTATGCTCACTATACCACCACTCAACTAATGTGGCCTACAATCTATGGTTTTCCCATATATGGGGCATGCACAAAAACCACCTAAATCCCATACTATCTATAACATCCTTCTCATATCTCTCTAGATGATGGAGGACTTGCAACCCCACCACCTTGGGGGCTCTGATCAATAGTGTTAGAAAAAAAATCTACATAATCAGGTCAAGGAAATATTGAAATATCAATATTGGGCATAATAAATCAAGTAACATCATAAATATACCAACAGGATAGAAAACAACAATCTCACACTCAAAATTTGCTCCTACACATGCAAAAATGCTCAACATATAACTAGGCAATACTATTTGTTGATCAAATATTGTGCGATACTTTTTACACTACCCATGTGATATTTTCCTTTCATATGATAGTTTGCACCATGTCATGTGACATTTGGGTATGCCTAATACGATAAAACTTTACAATGCATGTGATACAATTTGGATGGTAGAAGTATCACACAATACTTCTCAAAACCATACGATACTTTTAAAGTAGCGCATGATTTTTTTTAGAAACTCCTAAAAATGTGTTAAGTAGCTTCAAAAGCATGAAATTTTTGAAGACTTGTTAGAGCTTCATACTCGGGTGGTCAATTGTACAATTGGCTATGCTCAAAATAGTGTTTGCAGGTCAGAATGCCAACAAGAGCCATTGTTCTCTCTCAAAATCACTCAAAAGATTTCAAAAATCACAAAAGAAAAATGAATTGAAAATGACCCTTGGACTCCTTGTATAGTCCTTTGACCTCATTTTGACCCATTTTCAAACTCATAATTCCATGAAAATTGTTCCCCTAGCTAATTTTGTCACCTTGGATCCATTTTCAAGATCAAAATTGATATCTGAGCTCATCTTGATAGTCAAAATCACATTTTAAAATTTTTCCTTCTTTTAAGAATTTAGTTGACTGTTTGAGTTCTATCTTCAAATCTTCATTGGGGCATCTTCATTTCTCCATGTCTTCATCATTTCTACAGTCTATATCAACTTTAGTTCACATATTTCTCTTCTAACTCATCTTTCTACTTAAATTGACCTATTTTTTAGGCTTTATCCTTTTCAGTCAACTCTAGTCATACTGGAGCATTCTATCACTTCCTTATGGTCACTCTTTAGTTTTAACCACATATCTAACAATGGATCTTGTTCTATATCGATGTAATCATACCTTTCTTATCTCTACATCCCCTTTACCTCATTTCAATTTTGATCCTGAGGGTATAGGAATATTCTGTCATCGCTTATTTCTTATAGCTATCTATTTTTCAGGAGCATATTCTTGACCTTTTTAGTTTCTCTCAATCTATCTACTTTTCTTGGTGTTAGTTCTCTTCTTGAGTCCTAATATCATCTCTCTCCTAGTGTTTAGTATTGTTGCTACTAGGCTGCACATTCAGGACTTGTTATCTCTTCTGCATTTCATTCTTTTGAATCAGATCACTCTATCTAT
Source organism: Cupressus sempervirens (assembly GCA_028749045.1). NCBI lineage: Eukaryota > Viridiplantae > Streptophyta > Pinopsida > Cupressales > Cupressaceae > Cupressus > Cupressus sempervirens. The sequence continues at coordinate 312,722,575 of CM053787.1, forward strand.
TGATGCCTACTTGGCTTTTGTATTCTTTGACATCATGTGTTCCTAGGTCGATCACACATTAGTTAGAGAGGAGAAAATGTAATCACCCAAAAATGGTCATCTAGACTATTGTCCCCCTTCTCAGCATTTTGGCTAAAATAATTAATTATTTTCCTAGGCCAAATCACTAAAAATCAATTTATTTGATTTTAACCTATAGCTTGACTATAATATCCGAAGTCCATATTTGATTAAAATAACATGTATCCTTTTAATTAAGAAAAAGACCCCATTCTTCTAAACCCATTCAATGTGGACACATAAAGTCTTTTTCCTATTTACAAATTAAAAGAAAAGACTTTGTCTTGCATGAAAAGTCAACTCTTTCTCATTGGTTCACTTGATCTTACACATGGATCATGCGAAAATTCAACTCCCACCCTTGATTATCCATTTCTTTATCTTGATCTCAATCGTCCATATACCTTTAAAAGAGAGAGCTATCTCCCTCTCCAAGAATCTCATTTTGAGCTAATGTTATGCTATAGGTTTGTTGGAGTACTTGAGGAGGACTTCTATTCTTCCTACCTCATTCTTGCATCCTTCATATTACACTAGATTCATTTAGAAAATACATATTTCCTTTGTTATACAATAGCTCACATAGCCTAATTAGAAATGGTTGCAACACATTCATCTTGTTTAGCCTAGTTGCATTCTTGCATCTCATCATAGCATAGTTCATTCTTGCATTGCATGTTTTAGAGATCTGTTGGACATTTGCACTCTTTCTCTTATCTAAGGAATCTCCCATTGCATGGTTTACTAGCAAGGGTTGTGTCTCTAAGGGCCAGTTGAGAGCTCCTCATATGCATAAACACACACCTTTGCATTCCATGCACTAGTTCATTTTGGCAAATATGGGACTATGTGACAAAAAAATTAGTCACAACACTAAATTTTTTAGTCACGTGACTAAAATTAATCACAATCCATTATTTCTTTGTGATTTACATGTATCGGTGACTAAATGAGTGACTAATTTGGTCACTAGGTCAAATTACAAGATCAATCAAATATAATTGACTAAAAAAATACCAAATAAATGACTAAATAAGTGATTGAATAATTATTTGCTAATAATTAGTCACTTAAACATAAGTGACTAAACGAACTACCAAATAATGACTAAATAAGTGATTGGATAATTAGTCACCAATAATGAGTCATTTGTACTTTATCTCTTCACTTTCTCTAAAGTTTATTTATTAATCTATTAGGTTAATTTTATTAAAACCCAATACATAAAACCCTCTCCTCATTCTAAAGATTGATTAAATCTTAGGTGTGTTTTGGTACATACTTGCAATTCATGTTCTTGAAAGAAGTTATCTTTAAACACTACTTATACATAAAAGTGTACTTTAAGATGTATATTTTTAAGATATCATTAAGATTTTGTCTTATATATTTAAATTATATTAAATTATAATATAATTTTATTTTAATTATCATAAAATAAAAATTAAGAAAATAGATGCATACATTTTTAATTAAGACAAACATTGTGAAAAGTAAAATTTTAGAAATTAAAATAAATTTAATGTGACTACCTCTAAAAAAAATGATCTTAGCAAATTGAGAGAAAGCAATTAAGGCTTCTTGTAAGTTATCAGACTTACAACTTCATTTGATGATGTATCTATTGTATCTATGATTATATGAAGAGTAATTATTCCACAAGTGATTAAAATATATACCAAGTGGAATCATTATCTATATTAATTGAGTTGCTATTATATATAATTTGGTTGAAGTTAGTTTCAATTTTGCCTTTAGGATATGATTTATTTTGTTCTTTGATAGTTTGGTCCATTTAACAAAGATATATTGAAGGCCTAAACTATGTTCAAAAAATATATCTTCTAGCCATAATTTTTTTTCTCTCGTCTTGATAATAAAGCTTCTCAAAGAGGTGAGGGAGTTAATGTATTTTTACATACACCTCAATTTTTTTGTTCAATCATTATAACAAAAAAATTAATTGTAATTTGATGAAATTTTATTGGAGTTAGATAATCATAGAAGAAAGGGGGAGGTTAGATTTTATCATCTCCTATCATCTAAATTCAAAAGTACATTTCATCTTTTGTTATTCTTTGAAAATAATATGGCTAATAAAATGACTTATTATGCAAGACTTTAATAGATTTTACTATCTATTATCTTAAATTGAAAAAAGATATTAAATAAATATAATAACAACTTTAACATGATCTATAATATATTATTTATTATAATTACTAATTTAAGAAACTAAAAAAAATTAATGTTAGGACATTTTTAACTAATTAAAAACAATAAGCTCACACCAAAAATCAATGCCAAAACAATGAAAAATGAGTACCAAAGATTGACAGGAAGAAGAAATGAAGTCAAATTCATTCACAAAAGCTCTTTGACATCTATGCTTCCTGGAAGAAAGGTTTCAATGGAAAATATTCTATCTAATCTAGGCATAGGGCACACATAAAAAGTAGAGAATTTGGTGAGGGAGAAAACTATTACTACCTTTAGGCCAGGAAAAATGGAGACCAATTGCGAAACACACCCTCAATTGTTGGTTGGATGTTCAAATTGATTTTTTGCATGTATTCATTCCATACCTTGAATCAATTTGTCTGATTTGTTTGATTTCTCAACTAATAAAATAACCAACATTGTATAAAATAACTAAGGGTAACATTTGATCAATTATTGTTGGTTTAGCCTCTAAATCCAAGCATATATGCATTAGCAGAAGAAAAAAATATTGTATTATTAGATCTATTAGAATTTGGTAATACTTGTCAATTCACAGAGACCCTTATACAACACCATTCAAAATGGATGACTTGGAATTAAGATCCTTCATAATAAGACCAACATCAAGTTAGTAGAGGATAAATTTTCACCTAAGCGATTACTACTAGAAATTTGATAAATAAATGATATTTTTTCTTAAATATATAAATTATTAATTTAAATTAAATGTTAAATTTATTAGTTCCTACAAGGATAGCTAAAATGTTAAACAACGATTAAACATTTCCTCCCCATTACTAGAAGATTATCTTATCAAACAAGGGTTTCCTATGCAATATGGATCTTGCATATGAAAAAGATGTCAATTAGGATAAGAGGAGATATTTGGCCTAAACCCATATCATAACAATACCCATTCTCCTTTTTATTTATTTATTGATTAATTTTTTTCTTATACTCATGTGCAAGAAATGAAAGGATAATGATCTAGTAGATCATGGGCCACACATAGGAAAGACATCGAGGTTGGTAAGTTAAAGAAGTTAAAATACCCATGTTCAAGGAGATGTGTACCACACAAGCACATAAGAAGGACATTCCGTTAATGCCATTTTAATTATTTGAAGTTAAAAGTTAATATTTTATCTTTAAAAAAATACAAATTAATTATTTAAAAATTAATATTGTTTAATTATTTTAAATTTAATATTAAGGAAAAAAAGCATCAAATTTTCCAAGGAAAAAGGACATTCTTTTTCATAATGCATGTCAACAGTAAGCGGGAAGGGAAGAGGAATGGCGGGGAATCATGTTTTTGGAGCCAAAATGCCCAATATTGTTTCATACACATAGAAAGTATGCGGTTTTTTTAACAAAAAACTATGCTATTTTGTGAGACAATACATCCCACAGTGAAATGATTTAGGATCTATTAGAGGGGTTTTTATAAGGTAATCCACGAAAATATGGCTACTAGATTTACATACTATCTCTTTAATTTCTCATTGCCTATTTTTCTGAATAGATTTGATAGTGTTTATGTGCAGGGCAAGAGAGATATTTGATTTTAGGGTTAATAATTGTAGATTAGTGGCCAAACAACCCCAAGGTAGCACTAGGTCTTCTTCTCTAGAGCTATAATTAATCTAAAACCTAAATGACTTATTTTTTATGCTTGCTTTTCCTTTCTGATCCTCGATTATCAAAGTCTTGCTTGAGTAGTAACAAGTATCATGCATACCTATTCAATGTCTTAGAATTTTAAGATGGTGAATCAAAACATTTCTGGAGTCTTTTAGGAGCCTTTTACATTCGTAGATGGAAAGGGGTCTTTGAATATTTTTCTTGTTTTTTTCTCTTTTATAGGTAGCTTCATCTCAATGGAAGGGCTTTCACATTCAATTGAGGTGAATGACATTCAAAACACTTCCACCTTTCCACTAATTAATTTCTTTCTTCTGTGGTAGCACTTAAGTGAATTAGATTGCAACATTTCATAAGCAACTCACATCCTTGATTTTTTTGACTTTCATGTTTTTAAAATTTTCTCATCTCGTGTTTAATCATTATAGAGACAAGTTTCTTTACATTTTGATAGTAGATCATGAAATGTAATTTAAAATTCTGATAATAAAAAATCAAATAATTTGATGTTATGAAAATTAGATATTTTGTAACTTTGAATCTAAAAATCCATACCCATATTAAAATTCTTATATCTTTGCATACCCATATTTATGCATTCCATGGATGTGATCTAAAACTTTATAATATTTTTTTGCATAATCTAATTTTCTAAACTATAAAAATGTGCATCTTTGAATCTAGAATTGCATACCACATTAAAATATTTATATCTTTGACTCTAAAACTGCATACACGTATTAAAAAATTATCTTGCAAATGTAAATTCTATATTCATTATTTAAATTAGTGATCATTTGGGATGAATGAAAATCAATCTCTAGTTCAAAGTCATAGTTCTCTCACCTTCAAGTAAATCAATTCCCTGTATAGGCTATCCTCCACATCACTTTTTTTTCTCTTGGTATCATAGTGGGAATTGCAACAAATTTCTCAACACTTAGATTTGGCTCATTGGAAGATTTTGACTCATTGACAATCTCTTCCAAATAGCTATCTAGCACTCTGCTGATTTTTATCAAAGAAGGGAAATAATAGAAAGCTTCTGAAAGCCCATTATTCTCATTCATCTTCTTCCAAGAGACACCACAGGCTTGGGAATCATCTAGATATGTGCACTTGGCCTCCATGGAGGTGTTGGTTGTTACTACAATGCTAGAAGCTCCATATTAATGGGATTTGTACCCTCATATACTTCAATATAAAATTCCTTACAAAGATCATCCTAGGCAAGGCACTCATAATGGTGTGGCCTTACATCTAAGCCTTCTCTTTAATTTTAAAGTAGTAATGTGATGCCCATTGAAATGCATTGTTGATTTGAATAGTTCCTTATAAAACCTTCAACTATAGCCTACCTTGCAATGTAGTTTGATTCAACATGGTGCAAGAGCACATGAAGTTGACATGAATAAATTTGGTCAAAGATTTTAATAAGGCCGTAGAAATTCCTTTTTTTTCATTTTCATAGTTATATGGTTTTATTTCATTCATTCAAATGCAATAGTAAGGCCCTATGAGCCACTATGTAATGATTTCGTCCATAAGGCCCTAGAGTGGCCAAATGTTGTCAGCATATGTAGAAATGGTCAAAGGGAGTAGAAAATGATTCAAATTATGTTTCTTGATCATTTTTCATAAATTGGAATTTTTTTGTGGTCATAGGACATTATTTGGATAGAAATTGTAAAAAATGTTAAAAGTTGCACAATTTTTTATAGCTTTGCACTAATAATGCCATTACGTAAACAAAGCTCATCAACCAAATAGGTCGTTGACTAGAGTTTAGTGTGAAATGTTTATGAACATAAATTTTTTTAAGGGGTTAAATATCAGTCTTTTGGGTTGAGGGAAGGGATTTGGATGACTGGATTTCAATATAAACATTGCATTTTAACTATTTATTTTTGTGCAAATTCCATGAATAGTCATGTCCCATATGAATTTACTATTAAGTTTTGACTACAAATTAATTTAGGAGTATAGTTTAGTAAGTCTTCTTTTATTTGAATCAATTTTGGGCTTTGGTCGTGGATAATAGAGAGAGACCCATCTATTTTATTCAAAATAGTCATTAAACCCTTGCTGTCTAGGATAAGAGTACAAATTGGATGACATTTCCATTTCTAACCATTGGAAACTCTAGATTTCTAGTTCTAGGTAGTTTATTGACTCTCCTAAATGTTACATATTTTTTGAAATGAAAGGGTTTCATATTTGAGGAGATATATTGAGCTCTAGCATGATAGTTCATTGACATTTGATGACTTTGACTATAAATTATATTTGTTTGAGATTAAGTGATTGAATGTAGAGTTTTAAATGATGTACATGACAAAGATAGATTGAAAAGGATCTAAATAAAATTTATAGGTATTTAGATAATTAGTTCTACGTTTGCAGCGGTGTGTAATTGTTCAAATCTTAGCCATGACTAGTTAATTCAATTACAAGAACAATCTTGATCAGTTTAGTTTTAGTTCTCATTTACAATTTTAAAGTAATTAGTATAAATGTTGTGATATGTTTACTAAAGAAGCCTCCATATTCTAAAGAACTCCATCTAAATGTAATTGATACTTTACACTATACAATCATATTGGTTTAACTTGTGAAAGGGATAATTAGTGTGAATTCACCATTTCAAAAGGGCTTCTAACCATGACTAATCACAAGTTCAAATAATCTCCAACAACCTACATTCCCAATACTAACTAGGATAATCCATTCTTTGTTTGATCACATGGCCAACTCTGTAATCATATTACTATTACTATTCTCACAAATCAGATTTCAAACAAACCATGTGGCATGATGTCTCAAAGCATTTGAGAGGCTATTGGATCCTTTACATCATATCCATCAACATTTATTGGTATTTCATAGACAAATTATGGATTAATTTACAAGATGTCATCCTCATCATCTTGTTTATCTTCTTTTGTTTATTCATGATGTTGTTTTCATGTGGATGTGAAAGGAAAACATTTGAATTTTCTATCTCACACTGGGTAGTGACAAAGTTCTTAATGTTTGGGTACACTTCATGTAATTTGATATGTTTTGAATTAATATGAAAGTATCGTGAAGTCTAGAGGGTATTATTAAGTATATCCAAGAATATAAGGATGGTATTTCAATTGTGTGTGCAAAAGTGATTGTCTTAGAGTTTTGTTCTGCTTGTCATAATGAATGTTCCAAATTTAGCAGTGTGAAAACTATTATGGTTGAGGGGTCAAATGGACTCTTGAGGCCCTAAGATTTTGGGAAATGGTAGGTATTTAAGTTACCTACAAGTTTAATTACCTGTAATATTAGTTTTTATGTTTAGAGGGTCAACCAAATGGATTTCTAAAAACTATCCCACTAAGACTGGGTTTAGGACAATAGTCTATGTTCTGATTATGTAAGTGTCTTGAAGGGTTTTTGGTATTCTTTAGTGTTTGGAAAAGCATTGGAATGGTCCATGGAGTTAAGAGTTTTAATTTGGTAAGTTAGGTCATATTTATACAATTAGGAGCCTTGTGGGTGTTAAATGAAGAGCGTCTTTAGCTACTCCAAGTGGTAAAGGGTGGGGATAAAAGTGTCCTAAACAATACTTTTTCTAATCGCTAGTTACTGCCAAGGCTAAGGACGCTCATATTTTTTTGACACATGCTCCATGAGTTGAGAATAAATCTGGCCGGTAGCTTGTTTTTATACAATTGTTTTGGTTGTATAGAAAGGGGTTAAATGGGTCTAAGCTAAAGGCCACAAAGGTATCCTTAAGGTTGGTTAACACTATTTGATTTCTGGCTTATGATAATTCTGGTGGCCTATTTTGTTGTTTGCTTGGATTAGTGAAAAATGAGCCATCCTTAAAATTTGATGAGTTCTTAAATTACTTCTCCTTTTTATGACTGATTATGTGTCACATTCACACTTCCGAAATAATAGGGCTGAGAAATCACAACGTCTTATGGGTATAAGGTGCATAAATAGGCAACAAGCAGCTATAGCACCCTCTGTCCTATCTAGTGCCAGTATTCATATTGGAGATTTGGTTGCAACAGCTCATGTTGCTTCTAACCAAAGCCCATTAACAGTTTTCTACAATCCCAGGTTACTTTGATTTTCTTCTGCCATTTGATTGCCCTGTTTGGATAAGGCGTTGGTAGTATTTAATGTCATGAGAGAAATGAGGGAAACTAAGAAGAGTGAAAAACATTGCCACAAAACTACACTCCATTCATTATTTTCATTAAACTCAATTTTCTAACCTTAAATTCTAACTTTTTCATTGGTGGAGGACCTATTTTCTGGTGTTCTTTTTATTTTAGTGCATAGAACATTCCCTATAAAAATGAGCATGGAAGTACGTGTCCATGTTATCTTACAAGATCTCCAGCTGCTGTATAATAGGGAGGGTAGATGGCATATGCAGATGACATATGTAGATGTCATATGCCCAATAATAATCGATATGTAATGCAATTATGTTAATTTTATGCAATTTTCTTTAATTTTGGAGAGATATTGAGGCTTAAGTAGCCTAACTCTACTAGTCGAAAGAGTGTGAAGACTTCAGCTTATCAGGAATGGAAACAAGATTACTGCTTTTGTTCCCAATGATGGTTGTCTGATGTCTGAACTACATTGAATAAAATGTATGCAATTTTTGAAAGGCACATCGCAATGCCCTTTTCCCCATGCCTATGTTGGAAAAGCCCTGTAGATACTATTTTTTGATTTCATTTGGATTCACTTGTATAATAACCACCTTGTCCAATACGCTTCTTTGTCGAGCTCATGTAGACGTGGGCTGCCTACTGTGTTGCAGGCAGTGGCTTAAGTCCCGAGGGTACGCTCAAGTCGAATATGCTGCCTCAGTTAAATAAGTCACCCGAATACGTAGGATTCATGCTTTGGTTTAAATTCTATGATGAACAGACTCAATATAGCTCGTCTACCGAAAGTTTTTTCTGAGATCAAACCATAGCAGGTATGTCTTGTTGAATAATACTCGAACTCGAAATTTGTATTTAGATAGCCAATGCTCGAGTTTTAATATATTAGTTCTATATTTAATTTCTTCATATTGCTTGAAACAATTGAATTTTTTATAGTTTTTTCTTTCTTCATTTGGATTTTATGTTAAATTTACTCCTTTTAACCAAGTAATCATGCGTAGGTTTATCTCAAAAAAATTGTACAATTTTCTTATAACCTTATAAGATTATGTTGTTTAACTGACTCCAGGGCTGATTGATTCCATTCTAATTTTAAGTTACATTTTTCTTTAAGGTTAAATGTGTGGTTCATACATCTTTTGGATTTTTCTGCAAATTCTTCACTACAGATCATATTTTTATTTTTATATCTATTCAGGTTAAATATGTGGCCAGCGAATCTAATATTCTTTCTGAATTCATCACTACGTATTATAAATTAATGTTCATTCTGCAGATTATCACATATGCAAGTACTAGAAATGAAAATACTTACTGATATTTAAAAATAAAATTAAAAACCTATCCTACAGATTTCTCTCATAAAAAATTAAGAATTGTTTTAATAGAATCATTTTTTCTTAAGGCCCTGTCTGTCTGACTGCGAGACAGAATGATTCCATTATATTTGGAAATAAGAAAAATATTTTTATAGAGGGTCAAATGTATCATGGATACATCTTCTAAATTTTCCCCAAATGATGAATATATCTTAATGTTAAATGACGAACACAATTTTTTGTTTGAGTGTCACAGACAATACTGGTAGAGCCAACTTCTGAAATATTGCAATTGGGTTGTCTTTCATGGCAGTAGCAAAATGGTACAAGATCTTATTGATAATTCCCACCTATACCAATGTCAGATGGAGAGTAACAATGTAGGATGGATCCTGATAAGGGCAAAACCATCAAGAAGGCAGGCTAGATTGTGGAACACATGCATGATGCATTATTGCTTTGTGAGAAATATATTACCAGCTCTAAGAAAACAATTTCACAATCCTAAATAATGCTTGAAAAAAACTATTACCGAGTGTCAGTTTTGCTCGGCACCTTAAGGAGTGGAGTGGCAGGTGAGTGCCGAGTGAGCTTGGCAAATGAAAAACAACTCGGCACCAATGGATGCCGAGTGAGCTCAGTAGAGTGGATACCGAGTGAACTCAGTAGCCACTGGAGGGTGGAGCTCGATAGAAGAAGGTACCGAGTGAACTCGGTAGCCACTATAGAGATAAAAACTTCAACAAGATTTGACCAAGTGAAGATTTATAACGTGAATATTTTCACCATTAAAAATCAAAGAGCCAAAGTATGAAGCTTCTAAATAAACTTTTCAAATACAATAAATAGAAGAAGAACAATGGATTCAAGTATGCATGCTTGCTTTCTATTCAACTTTGATTAAATCATTACAAATTTGGGAGCATTCAACTTCAACCAGAAAACCCTAAAATAACCCTAAAACTTTAAACGACTTCAATACTTCAAAAACTTTAAACTTGTAGTTCTAATGGCTGCATATAATAGTGCCTGGAGCAATCAGTGCTTCATAGGTCTAATCAAACAATAAACAATGAACTTACAGAATGACACAAAGAATACGTCCAACTGCAGTCACATAACAAGCTTCCTTCTGTCTCTGCAACGACTGGATCTGTTGATCACTTTCTTTCTACTTTGCTTTTCTCTGCAACTCCTCTCTTCTTTGCTCTGCTAAACTTTTTCTCTTTGTCTCATGGAATAAAATGAATCAAACATTCCTTTTTTTCTTTGGCAAAATATTTTCCCCCTCTTTTCAAAATTTCAAAAACTCACCTACCACATTCATGTTTTCTGTCTGTTCTACAATTCATCAAGGGTGGTAGGTGGACATTTGGCTCTAGGGGCAGACATCAACTGCAATTAATATTTCAACACTCCCCTTTTGTCCCAAGCCAAACAAACAAGAATCACTATTGATCCACATCAACTACACTAAGACACTCTTTTAGGTGTACAAAAGTTCCTATGCCTAATGGCTTTGTGAAAATGTTTGCTAGCTAATGCTTAGACTTACAAAATTCTATTTTGATATCTCTATTCTCCACCAACTCTAAAATGAAGTGATATCTGATCTCTATATATTTTCTTCTCCTATGGAAGACTAGATTCTTGGACAATACAATAGATGAGATGTTGTCACAATAAATTGTAGTTCCATCCTCTCGCCTTTCATTCAAATCTATCAAAATTTTTATTAACCAAATAGCTTGACATGCTACTACATTTGCTGGTATATACTCAGCCTCTACTGTAGATTGAGCAACAATAGGTTGCTTCCTGGATGTCTATGAAATTGCACTCGATCCCATATGAAATACATATCCAGAAGTGCTCTTCCTATCATCTATACTTCTAGCCCAATCACTATCTGTGTAACCAACCAACTTGAAATGATCTGATGCAATACTAAAAATCTCAAATCCCTTGGTACCATTCACATACCTTAGGATCCTCTTTTCCACTTTCCAATGGCAATCCTTTGGTGGTTTCATAAATCTGAAAATCAAACTTACAACATGCATTAGGTCTAGTCGAGTTGTAGTCAAATATATTAAACTTCCAACCATACTCTTGTATAGTGTTGGATCCACTTTCTTGCTAAAGTCTTCCTTGCTCAACTTCAGACCTATTGCTATTGGTGTGGGGGATGGCTTATTGTTCTACATTTTGAATCTTTCCAAGATCTACCCTGCATATTTTTCTTGAGAGATGAAAATGCCGTTATGCATTTGTTTTACTTCTATGCCTAGAAAGTACTTCAAGAGACTTAGGTCTATCATTTCAAACTCATTTTTATGACCTCTTTGAACTCACCAATTAGAGCCCTATCATTACTAGTAAAAATCAAATCATCTACATACAAGACAACAATCAACACATTTCCATTTATTGCCTTGATGTAGAGAGTAGGCTCACCATTGCTTTTGCTAAAATCATTGCTCATCAAATATGAGTTAATCCCACTGTACCATGCCTTTGGAGCTTGCTTGAGCCCATAAAGAGCTCTCTTCAATCTATATACTTTGTTCTCTTCACTTGCTACTTCATAACCAGGTGGCTACTCCACATATACTTCTTCTTTATATACACCATTTAAGAAGTTAGACTTGACATCTATTTGATATACCTTCCATTTGTGTTGAGTTGCAATTGCTATGATAGCATGCACGGTTTCCATTCTTGCAACTGGGGCATATGTCTCATCATAATCTTTTCCATACCATTGTTTGTAGCCCTTGACTACCAACCTTGCCTTATGCTTATCAATCTTGCCTTCAGCATTGCATTTGGTTTTGTAGACCCATTTCACTCCAATCACTTGCTTCTTGGGAGGCAAATCAGTTAGCTCTCATGTCTCATTCCTTTCTATAAAATCTATCTCCTCATCCATAGCCTTACACTATTTCTTCTCCTTAATAGCTTCTCCAAAATATATTGGATCACTATGAAAAAATAATGCAAAATTAACACTCTCATCATAATCTTCATACCTTTCATCTTGGTATATCTTCCTCAGACTCTTGGTCTTTCTTGGTAATAGGGAGGAGAGTGTGGAATCAAAATCTTCACTACTACTACTTTGCTGACTAGCTCGGTCTTCATTATTGCTCAGCACTGACACTCAATCATGCCTAGAGGAGTTCGGTAATGACTGAAGCTTCTTTTTTTTTCTTCTATTTGCTCCTTCTTGCTATTTATCAGCATCTTCTTCACTCATAATTGGCACTTTACTTAAAGTGCTCAGTGATTCATCAGTTGGTCCATACCATGACCTGTTTTAAAGAAATTCCACATCTCTTGAGAGAATCATCTTGTTGTTCAATGGGTCATACAATTTGTATGCCTTTGATTCTAAGCTGTATCCTGTGAAGATGGATTTCACACCTTTGTCATCCAATTTTTTTCTTTTCTCTTTAGGCACGTGTGCATATGCAACACATCCAAACACCCTTAAGTGTTCAACTGTCTATCTTCCTCATGACCATGCTTCCATTGGAATTCTATCATGTACTTCCTTTGTAGGACACTTATTAATTAGGTAAACTATTGTTGCCACAGCCTCTCTCCAAAATTCAATTGGGAGACTTTTCTCTTTCATCATGCTGCTTGCCATTTCAACAATGGTCCTATTCTTTCTTTTAGCCACTCCATTTTGCTATGGTGTATAGCTGGCTGTGAGCTCTTTCTTTATGCCATGTTTCTTACAAAAATTTACAAAAGAATTGGATGTATACTCCCCTCCTCTATCTGATCTTAGGACCTTGATATAGTGTCCACATTCTCTTTCAGCCTGGGCTTTAAACTCTAGAAACTTATCAAATGATTTAGATTTAGATTTCAAAAAATAAACCCATGTCCTATGATTAAAATCATCAATAAATGTCATAAAATAAGTACTTCCCCCAATAGAAATAACTTGCATAGGACTGGCTAGGTCAATATGCACTAACTCTAATGGATATCTAACCCTCTTAGAATTTCTAAAATTAAAAGGGAAGCCTATGTTGCTTACCCAAAATACAAGCCTCACACTTGTCACATGAATTTCTTATACGTGGCAAACGTTCTACCATTCTTTTATTTGACAACAAATTTAAACCAACATAGCCTAGATGACCATACTTGAGGTGCCATAGCTATAAGGGGTCTTTAATCACACTCCTTAGAGCTGATTGTGTGGGAGGTGCATCACCAACTTGAGATGAGAAACATGTCTCTATCCTCAAGGGAAACATTATGTTCTTTGTCATTTGAACTATTGCAAGTAAGTTTTTGCTCCCATCTTTTTCATGAGTGACACACGTGTCATTCTCCATCAACACTTTGTATCTATTTTGAATGAGCTGACCAATGCTCATCAAATTGTGCTTCATACCAGGGGCAAAATACACATTTTGTATTTCTTTCTTCTCAGCTTGTTTGGTGTGGACCATAATAGATCCTTTGCCCACTACTGGTAGGGTTCAATTGTTACCCATTTTAATCTTAGATTTGAAACTCTTGTCAATGAATGAAAACAAAGTTTCATTACTAGTCATGTGGTTGCTACATCCACTGTCGAGGTACCAAACCTGAGGGCTTTCTTCTTCACTAACATTACACATGATGAAAGTAGTGGCATTGTTTCCAATTCCCTTATTCACATCAGCCACATTTGCTTGTCTTGATTAATCATTTTGCTTCTTTCAACATTCACTTGCATAATGCCCATATTTATGATAGTAGTAGCATTCTACATTACTCCTATTTGAGTTTTAGTTTTTCTTACCTCCTCTTGAAGTATTTTGTGAGCTATTTGCTCCATTTTCTCTTCCTAAGCTTTCTGCTACAATATTTCTTTTTCCTCCATTACCTTGGCCTCTATCTCTAGAGTTTTTTCTTGAGCCATTTCTTCCTGTCCCCCCTTCCTGTTAGATTTGACTAAGCCTTGAATGCTTGCTCTTGGGAAGAAGAAGATGCAGATCTGTTGATGCTATGCTTATGGGTTTGAAGAGTACCCATCAACTCATCCATTGTCAAAATAGTGAGGTCTTTTTCCTCTTCTATGGTCATGACCAAATTGTCATATTTATGAGGTAAAATACTAAATATCTTTTCCACTATCCTCTACTCTTGATAGTCTTCTCCATTTGATTTTAGTTGATTAATCACATTAGAGATCCTTGAACTGAAATCTGCAACTGATTCATTTTCTTTCATCCGAAGGTTCTCAAACTCCCTCCTTATATTCTGTAGTTTTATTGTACGGACTTTATCAGTCCCCTTGAAGTTTGTCTCAAGAATATCCCATGCTTCCTTTGCATAATTTTCTACTGCAATCTTGGGGAATACTATCTTTGTCATTGCTGCTTCAATAAGACTTAATGTCTTAGCATCCTTCTTTCTTAACTCATTCAAATCAGTCTTTTGATTATTAGTAAGAGCAGCATACTGAGCTAAGTCTATCACATCATTGAACCCATTAACTAAAAACTCTCACAAATCATTTCTAACCATTATGGTTTTCATCTTCTTTGACCATGTATCATAATTTTGTCCATTGAAGGGTAGTGGTTGCTGCCATATCTTTCCTACATCTCTTGCCATGATAAAAATCTCAAATTTTTTTTTTCCTAACTCATTGTGGATGTGGGGCCTCAAAGCTCTGATAACATGTGAGAAATATATTACCAACCCTAAAAAAAAAATTTCACAACCCTAAATAATGCTCGGCAAAAACTATTACTGAGTGCTAGTTTTGCTCAGCACCTTACAGAGCCGAGTGGCAAGTGAGTGCCAAGTGAGCTCAACAAATGAAGAACAATTCAACACCAATGGATACCAAGTGAGCTTGGTAGTGTGCATATCAAGTGAACTCGTTAGCCACTAGAGGGTGGAGCTTAGTAGAAGAAGGTACCGAGTGAACTCTATAGCCACTGCAGAGATCAAAACTTCAACAAGACTTGACTGAGTGAAGATTTATAACGTGAATATTTTCATCATTAAAAGTCAAAGAGTCAAAATATGAAGCTTCTAAATGAACTTTTCAAATTCAATGAATAGAAGATGAACAATGGATTCAAGTATGCTTGCTTACTTTCTATTCAACTTTGGTTAAATCATTACAAATTTGGGAGCATTCGGCTTCAACCAGAAAACTCTAAAATAACCCTAAAACTTTAAACAACTTCAATACTTCAAAAATTTTAAACTTGTAGCTCTAATAGCTACCTACAATAGTGCCTGGAGCAATCACTGCTTCATAGGTCGAATCAAAAAATAAACTACAAACTTACAGAATGACACAAAAAAGCACGTGTAACTATAGTCACATAACAAGCTTCCTTTTGTCTTTATAATGACTGGATCTACTGATCACTTTCTTTCTACTTTGCTTTTCTTTGCAACTTCTCTCTTCTCTTCTCTGGTGAACTTTTTCTCTTTATCTCATGGAATAAAATGAATCAAACATTCATTTCTGTCTTTGACAAAATATTTTCCACTTCTTTTCAGAATTTCAAAAACTCACCTACAGCATTCATGTTTTCTATCTGTTCTACAATCTGTCAGGGGTGATAGGGGGGTGTTTGGCTCTAGGGGCAAATGTTAACTACAATTAATATTCCAACGTGCTTCAATAGTTTGACAATCCTGCAAATGTTTAAGGTTGGACAAGAAATGTCTTCTTTTAATTGGCTACAGCTCATAAATATCTATTTTATCATTTATTTTTAAAATTGTTTCTTAATTTTAAAATAAGTTAAATGAATATGGTGAATGTTTGCAATTACCACCATCAAAAACATCATATGAAGTTAAATGAATCTGGCGAATGTTTTCAATTACCACCATCAAAAAAATTGTATGAGGACAGGTTTATATGGAAGGATAAATTGGTTGTACTCAGTAAGGAAAGTTATATTCATTCTATATGTCTCTACTCATGAGAAAAATTATATTCAAACTAGATGCCTATAGATTTCAAAATTTGAAACTAGCGTTAGGAAAATTTATCATGTAACTAATTCTTCTGACTAAATAAGTCCATGCACATAAACCTTGTCCTCTTACCCCCACCTTAGGTAGGGATTAGAGCTGCATAGAGCCCTTGTTAAAAAAAAATTCCTTGGATCACTTCATCCCCATTTTGAATCTCCATGAAACATAGACATACACACAAACACACCTTACTAAAACCTTGAATCCCAATATTTGAGAATCACTGATGACTTTTTGATAAAGTTCATAGTTCAAACAACATGACTGGTATATAATAGTGGCATGGCAATTAATAAAAGTTTAGGTTTGATCTTTGTCTTGTCTAATCGATATTAGAATAGATTAAAAGAGGTGAAGCTATGACAAAGTACCAAGATCCACATGATTTTAATATATCAAATTCTTATTTATTATGTTGATGTATTAAACTTTAGCTATCAATAGTATTTGACATGCATGGAAACATAAACTCAATAAATTACCACAAATTTCGTTGGAAGATAGATTCCATATTTCAAGCACTCTTGATTTTTTTGGTTAAAGCAGTGGGATTACTAGATGTTGGCCATTCCATACAGTTTATCATAGAATAGAAATGGGTTAAAAGATTGGAAATGTTAAAATATTGAAGTGATCAACAAGTTTCAGAGGAGTTCCAGGAGCATGATAAGAAATCCTATTCAAATTGCATCATCATTTCCCATCAATCATCTTAGTTGGTTTTTTATTTAACACATAGACTCCAGTGAATTTTTTTTTCCATTGATGTAGAGTGTCAAAGAAAAAACTTCAATCTTCTAGAATCTTGATCATCCATTGCATAAACATCCTTAGAATATTCATATTAGTGACAACAATGTCCTAATCCATCATCAATTTCATCCAAATAATCAGTTTCCCAATAAACATTTATCAACTAATTATGAACTTCAAGGTTCATTTTGTTAGAATATCTATATGGGAAGAGTACTTCTTAGAGGCGGGGTGAATTAGAAGTATTAACTTTTAATTTTTTTACACCCTTAATGACATGTGAATATAATTAACATGCATGCATATAAACATTTAAATAACAATGAAAGGTAAACATGCAACACCACACAAAACATGAGATTTTGGTGACCCAAAAACCCTCTAGGAATAAGAAGGTAAAACTAGGGTGGGGATGACACCCACAAAATTTACCGCAGCAAAATGAGTTCAACCACTTTTGATGGTTTTCCCTATTAAAGGTCTACCCTATTAGAGGCTTTACACACTGTAAAATGTGATCTGTTGAAAGCATTTACAAATACTTTACATGAATTTTCACCCTATTAAAGGATTTACATAAAGGTTTTTAAACCCACCTAACTTAATAGGACTTTCATGACCTTCTCCAAAGGATCTTCCAACCTAGATGTTAAGCTAACCTATCTCAATAGGATTTTAACTATCTAATACAATTGTGAGAGAGTATTAGAAAAATACACCTGATTGAATGCAATCTCGTATTGTGTGTCTCAGGAACTTGATCTACTCTTTTTTCACTAATCTCTACTAGATATGCTCTTCTGAATGTGTCCCCTATTTTGTTCTGATCAACTTGATATGTAAATGTTGTCCTTTCCACTTAATCTCTGACACCTATGTTCTGCAACAACCTTAGTATTCAACTTTTCTTCTTCTCCTTCTTTCAACAACTTGTTCTATGGTGTCATGACTTCATTATAAAGATTAGTGGATAGTCATGCATCCTTGAATGAAGTGTTCCCACTCAAATCCTTAGTTGTCACCTACAAGTTGCATGTTTTCTCCAATTATCTAATTGGTTGCATGTTGATTGCATAGGTGGATGAAAGGATTTGATCTTATCTCCTTATCATGTCATGATTCATGCATAACCATTTCACATCTTGGTTTGTGATGACACAAACTCTTATGTTGATCTTGCATTGCTCGACACATATAGTCTTACTAATGCTCGACACATATTGTTTCTAGATTGCTCAGCATCCACCATGTTTCTTGGTTTACTCAGCACTTGTTATATCCTATATAGCTCAGTACATGTTGGATTCTAAAATTCTTGGCACATGTTAAATTCTGAATTTCTTGGCACATGAACATTTCCTGTATTTCTCATCACATGAAGAATTTTGGATTACTCAGCACTTGAAGAATCCTGTTATTCGACACATACTATACTCTAATTTTCTCTACACCAACTATGAATGTGCACTATCTATGGCTCAGCACTAAGTATGATTCTGACTGGACATATACTATATACTCGGCAATTATACAAAAATGGTTAAGTTTGTTGAAACTCATTTGTCAATACTAAGTATTTGATCAACAATCTCCCCCTTTGACATGAGTGTCAAAAATACTTAACTAGTCATTTATGATCCAATCCTATTGAGTACATTCTTTACTTGCTCAGCTTACATGCAAAATTTTAAAAATATTATAAGTACCTTATGACTCCCCCTGAGTTGTTTATGCCTTTTCATGTCATGAATTTGAAGTTTTCTGCCATTGTTCCTAATCTTCTTTGTTCTTTGTCATATTTCTAACCTATTCCCGCTTTCTAGACCCGTATGCTATTTATGATCTATGAAATGTACTTATTTACATACGATTACCAAAATTTTGCATCTTCCCTTCACTGCTTTATTACTTGTCTACCCTTTTTCTATTTGCAATCATTCAACTTTATTATCAAAATGAATGAATGAATGGAGTGAAAGAATGTAATCAAAATTTGTCAAAATTTGGGTAACTGTAATTGCCCATAGCATCTACAATACTTAATACTCCCCCTTGCTTTATTCTACTTTGTTCTCTATTCTCACCCCTTATCTTATTCTCCCTCTTTTTGACACTTATGTCAAAGGGTCTTATAGGGTGATGCCATGCTTGGCCAAAAATGTCTTGTTTACCTCAAGGAGTATCTTTAGAGTTGCATCCCAATTATTCAATGCAACATCCAGTGATTTATGTTGGATTGCAAGCTCTACTACAAGATCTACAAGTCCTTCATGTGTAGAAATATTTGGATCTTTCTTCAAGAATGTCTTTGCATACATTTTCTCCTTGTGTAATAATTCCAAGTGAGGGGTTATTGAGGCTTGAATTTGCATTAACTTAGTTTTTATGTTGGCCTCTTCTACTAACAATGTAGCTAGTTCCCTTTGAGTGTGCAACATCTGTATAAAATGCTTCTCACTTTGAGCTAGATTGGTTGACAATTGCATGCTAGAAATCTTGAGATTTCTCTCCAAGCTTAGTATCTTTTGGTTTATCTCTTGTGTGAAGTTGGAAAAATCACACAATTTGGTGTAAAGGGAGAAGATGTTTCCTAGTACAACCATGACTCTTTCCAATTTCTTGGCCAGGTCAACTTGTCCCAAAATGATGTCATTGGATATCTTCTAGTTGACCTTTGCTTGGAACTTCTTTTCTGGCCATTCCATGAGTTTAGCATTTGTATCATGGTCTTCATTATTTACTTGATCAACTATATTTGATAGTTTCTCAATGATTGGCCTTGTTTCATCTGGAGGCTCTAGGTTGAAGGCATCCATGAATATATCCTTGATTTCACTCATTGCCTACCTATATTTTTATTCTTGTCTCATTGCCTCTTGTCTCCTTCTTCTATCTAATGCACTTTGAATTTCATTCATCGTTTCTTCAATGAGTGTAGTGGATTCATAATATGGCATTTTTATTTCTTCATCTAGCTCAAGAATTCCATAATGAATGGTCCTAGCTACCCTAGTAGAGCTCGAGCCTGGTGTTGTGATTTGCAAGGTTAGCATGTCAGAGCTCGGCTACTAAAGAGTCTTTGTGGGAGTACTTGTTTTTGGTAATTCAATCAAAGTTTGAATTGCAGATTGCTCCTCATCTTGTGTCTCTTGTTTCTCTTCTTTTTTTTTAATTCTCTTCTGCTTGTTTCTCTTCCTATGTCACTGTGGTTGGGGGTGATACTATTGATTGTACTTATGTTTCTTGATCTACCCCTGTTGTTGTACTCGGCTCCTGAAGAGCTTGAGTTAATGACATTGGTGGAGATGGAGGTGGAAGAAGGAAAAGTCCAGTAGTTTGTATGATCTTAGGTGGTTCTTGTGGTGACACCTTGATTTCCTTGAGTTTATCTACTGACTTTTGAAGTTCATCAACACTGACCAATATAGGGCTTGAGCATAATTGAGCTAGTTGTGTTGATTGGTCAAGGATCTTGGAGAGATCCTCTATAGTTAATGGATTGATGTTTTGACATGAGGTGTCAGCAACATCCTTAATCTTTATGATTTCTACAGGTGTGATGGTATGAGGAGGGCTAGGGGGTGGGAGTTGTGTGTCTTGCACACTTTGTTCTTGCTACTCATATGTACCTTTTTCTTCATCTTTGTTTTCCTCATCTTTTTCTTCCTTATTCTCTTCTTCATCTTTCTTCTCCTCTTCCACTTTCTTTTCTGCTTCAACCTTCTTCTCCTCTACCTTGTTTCTTCTTTCTTCTTTTCTTTCCTCTATTTTGGTAGTTTCTTTTGCCTTGTATTCCTCATCAAATACATTATCAACCTTTTTGTAAATCACTTTCCACAATCTTGTGGATTTTTGCACAACCTCTTCTATTTTATTTTAGAGTATAGAGAATGCTCTATACTTGGGTGTGAACCTATTATTTTGCCTTTTGACTACATTAACAATTTGGCTTTTGGTCAAATCCGACAACAAACTTGCTAGAGGAGTTTCCCTTATTTCTTTTTCCATTTGTAAACAAAAATGCCATTTGTCCTCTACAATCTTGTATAATTCCTTGGGTAATGACCCATCCAATTCAAGAGGTGTGTGTTTATATACTTCCATCATGCTATAGATGGATTCCTCTACTTTATTTTGCTCATCCTTAGTGAGCTTATTAAAATCAACATTCTTTAAATCTTTTCACATAATTTGTCAATTGAAGACTTAGGAGGATGACTTACCACCTTAAATTGACTGTTTTCTTCTGACTATCTTTTGTTCATTAGTATCAAGTTGAGCCACATATTTCCTTCTTTTTCTTGGCTCTTCCTCAGTGTTCTTGGTGGCTTTCTTCTTTTTTGCAACCTCTTCTTTTGCCTTTTGAGTGGTGGCCCTAGTAGTGGCTCTCATGGTTGGCTTCTTGGGTACAGGTTTTGCCACTTTCTTTGGCTTTGGCTAAGGTGTAGGAGGTGCCTTGGCATTTCTCTTGATGACTTTGACCTTGATGGGTTCTTTCTTCGCTTTCTCTTCCTCAACACTCTCATCTTTATCTTCTCCTAGGCCTTGTGTGAGTTGAAGTGGCCCTTGATCTGCTTCATCTTCACCTTTATCTTCATCCCCATCATCATCACTTATCTCCTTGACTTCCTCTATTATTATTGCTTCTCCTAGATCTGCCCCAAACTTCTTTTTGAGCTTCTTGACTAGCTTGTCTTTTCTCTTTAGTACACTAGCTATCTTCAAGTCTATGACCACCCTTGATTTAACAATGTCATGTGTCCCAAAGTGCTTTGTAGTTTTTTCAATATCTTCTGCAAGCAATGCTATGATGGCAACTAAAGCTTGGTCTACATCAAGCTCATATCCCAATGGTCTAAGACATCTAACTCTAGGGAGGACTACTTGGATGTAGGTGAAGTCAATATCTACAAGAAAATAGATGTCATTATCATGTTGATCTACCAGTGAGACTGGTATCATCATCCTCTTTTTCATTGAATTCTTGAAGTCATCAAAATAAATAGTCATTTGAGCATCAAAACTATCTCCCATCTACTCAATGAACTCATTGATTTGCTCCACAATTGTCTTATTTTGATCCTAGTTTACTTTTCCAAATGAAGGGAATTCCTTCATGACATAAAAGAACATGCATACCAAAATTGACCCAAATTTGCATTGAGCTCCCTTAGACTTCTTGATGGCTCCCAGATTCTCAGTGATTTGCTGCAACATGAGCTCTACTAGGTCATAAGTATGATCCTTTTTCACCAACTTGTATGCCACATCTATTGCTATACAAGGTCCATTTTTCAACCTACTGGATTGGTAGAATTTGTGGGATACAATCCTCACTACAAAATCTAATAAGGGGTTTTTAATTGTGTCAATTTTCATGCCCCTATTATTCCATTTTGCACAGTATTTTTCTCTATTGTTTCCCTTTTTTCACTTCTAAGTGTCTTTGGTTGATCTAGGGTTGGGAAACTAGTCACCCTATGAACAATTTTCTTGTTAATATTCACTGGCCCAGTCTCTAACCAAAATGCTCCATCATGGATTCAACTATGCACTATACAAATCCATTCAGTCTTAAAGACAATAGGGAAAACTAGGGCTTTGGTCAAACCCTTCTTCTCTACTATGGAAAACTCATCTTTCAATATGCCCTTGTCACATAGTTTATCAAAAGCATTGTAAATTTCCAAGTCTCCTATGGCTCCAATTTTGCAATTGTAACATTTTTTCACGTCTTGAACCATAACCACTTTATCAAGGATCATAGATAGGGCACTAACAGGATCATTTTTATAGGAAACCTTTGGGATATGTTTGAATTTAGGTTGTTTTACTTCATTATTGACCAATTGAATTTCATGACTTTCCTTCCCTTTAGTAGACTTATAACCATATGCCATCATTTGCTAAACTAGGGTTTACTATTCAAACAATTCTTACCAACTACGTAGCTTGATACTTGAAGGAAATACCTAGCAAATTGATGAACTAAAGTTGGGTAGCTATTGAATCGCTATAAATCACTATTTGATCACTCAAAAATTTCCTGTTCACTCTACTCTTAATCACTCTACGTTTGAATGGTTCAAAAATGAATGATTTTCACCTTTTATTAGGTTCAAAACTTAACATTTAATGCATTTTGTACTCTCATCTACCACTTAGCTTCCAAAGGATTTTCCAACTTGGCATGAACTATATTTCATTCACTCAGCATCCACTATCTCATTCTACTTGGCAGTCACTACCAAGTCTTACTCAGTAGCTATTAGACTATTCAACTCGGCATGAACTGGAGTTTTACTCAGCATCTAGAGGTAACTTGACATCATCTTCCAAGTTTTATCTTGACATCTTAACTCATGCAGATTTCTACTTTGTTGTGCGTCAATATTCTTTAGGATTGATTTATGATACTTTCTTTTATGTATCAGCCCCATAGGCCCATCTAGTGCTCAGTCGGATGAGGTGTGATCACTTGACCTCATGGGTGAAGTGAC
Source organism: Cupressus sempervirens (assembly GCA_028749045.1). Lineage (NCBI taxonomy): Eukaryota > Viridiplantae > Streptophyta > Pinopsida > Cupressales > Cupressaceae > Cupressus > Cupressus sempervirens. Next base: position 312,746,263 of record CM053787.1, read on the forward strand.
CCCTCCATTGAATGAACTTGATCCATCTCTTTTCTGCCATGCCTTCTTCATATTTTCCTTGATGTTTTCAACATCAACCTTTTCTTTTCCCTTGTTGACTTTAGTCTTAGGTGCCTTGACCTTTGTTGGACAATTCCTGTTGACATGTCCAGTCTTCAAGCAACTGAAACAAGTAGTCTTGTTCAACCATCTATTGTAGTTTCCCTTGAAGTGTGTTCTAATGTAGTTTTGAGGTATATGTCCATATTATTAACAATAGTGACAACTTTTCCTTGTATTATAATCCCAATCATAATGGTGTGCATAGTTGTTTTCTCTTACATGTTGATTTAGTGTCCACATAGCCTTTGATCTGCACTCAAAGGTTCTATGTCCATACTTCTCGCAATTGTAGCAGTGACCTTCAAATCTTTGTGTCCTTGTGACTTTAAATCTACAATCTTGTGTCATATGTCCTTGCTTGTTCCACTTATGACAATACCTTTGACTTTTAGGTGTATTCTGCTAATTGATATTTCTACTCCTACAAACATTAGCAATATGCCCTTTCTTATTACAATAATTATTAGTGGGTTTTGAGTTCTTACCTTTTTCATTCCTTTGTTCAACACTCTTTGATGTTTCACCTTCTTCATTACTAATGAATCCAAGTCCCGATGTATCATTGTTTGATCTTGGTGATTTCAACAACTACTCAAAGTACTTGATAGCTTCACTTGACTTGTTGAAGTTCTCTACTATCTCTCTTTCTCTTTTCAACTCATTCTGAAATTGTTCATTTTGTATTCTTAGAGTAGAGATCTTGATGTCTTTCATGTTGAGTTCATGATGAATTTTCATCATTTGGCTAAGTGTATCCATCTTCATGGTTGAGATCCTTATGAGTTCAGTAGACTTCTCCTCTAGTCTATTTGCAAGATTTCTCTTGTCATCTTCAAGCATAGCTCTGTCTTCAATTGCTCTTTTCTTTTGTTTAGTGATTTCACATAGCACCATGGCTTGAGATTCATGTTCTATCTTGAGAGATCTTATATCTTCTACTTGTATTCTTTTTTTCTCCATTAGCTCTGCTATTGCTACATCAAACTCTTTTGAGTCTCCCTTTGCAAATACTTTAGTGGTGTCAATCTCCTTGTAGTATATGTGATTGTTTGCTATGGACATGTCCTTTCTTCTTTTTAGGGATTTCTTTAATTCCTCTCTTGCTTCCTCTACCTTGTGTAGAGAATGCTGCACATTAATCACCTAGTTTTCAATAATCTTGCCAAGTTTGAAGGTTTCCATCTTCACATCTTTTTCTCCAATCTATTAGGCTTCTTCTTGAGAGAATCAAGCTCTGATACTAATTGTTGGAATATCTATATGGGAAGAGTACTTTTGAAGGGGGGGGTGGTGTGAATCAGAAGTATTAATTTTTAAACTTTTTACACCCTTAATGACATGTGAATGAAATTTGCATGCATGCATATAAACATTTAAATAAAAATGAAAGGTAAACATGCAACACCACATAACACATGAGACTTTGGTGACCTAGAAACCCTCCAGGAATAAGAAGGTAAAACTAGGGTGGGGATGAAACCCATAAAATTTACTACAACAAAAAGAGTTCAACCACTTCTGATGGTTTTCCCTATTAAAGGCCTACCCTGTTAGAGGCTTTACACGCTATAAAATGTGACTTGTTGAAAGGATTTACAAAAAGTTTACATGAAGTGTCACCTTGTTAAAGGATTTACATAAAGGCTATTAAACCCACCTAACTTAATAGGACTTTCATGACCTTCTCCAAAGGTTATTTTATCCTTCTCCAAATGATCTTCCAACCTAGCTATTAAGCTAACCTATCTCAATAGGATTTCAACTTTCTACTACAATTGTGAGAGAGTATTAGAACAATACACCTGATTGAATGCAATCTCTTATTGCATGTCTTAGGCACTTGATTTTCTCTTCTTTCACTAATCTCTACTAGATCCGCTCTTTTGAATGTGTCCCCTATTTTGTTCTGATCAACTTGATATGTAAATGTTGTCCTTTCCACTCAATCTCTAACACCTATGTTCTGCAACAACCTTAGTATTTGGCTTTGCTTCTTCTCCCTCTTTCAACAAATTGTTCTATGGTTTCATGACTTCATTATAAATATTAGTGGATAGTCATGCATCCTTGAATGAAGTGTTCCTACTCAAATCCTTAGTTGTCACCTATTGGCTACATTCTATCTCCATTTATCTAATTGGTTGCATGTTGATTGCATAGGGGGATGAAAGGATTTGATCTTATCTCTTTATCATGTCATGAGTCATGCATAATGGTTTCACATCTTGGTTTGTGATGACACAAACTCTTATATTGATCCTATGTTTCTTGGCACACATAGTCTTACTGATGCTTAGCACATACTGTTCCTAGATTGCTCAACATCCATTGTATTTCCTAGTTTACTTGGCAGTTGTTATATCTTATATAGCTTAGCACATGTTGGATTCTGAAATGCTCAACGCATGTTAAACTCTATATTTCTTGGCACATGAACATTTCTTGGATTGCTCATCACATGAAGAAATCTAGATTACTTAGCAACTGAAGAATTCTATTACTCGGCACATACTATACTCTGATTTTCTCGGCACCAACTATGACTTGACACTGTCTATGGCTTGACACTAACTATGATTTTGACTTAGCATATACTATATACTCAATAATTTTACAAAACTGGTTAAGTGTGTTGACACTCTTTTGTCAATACTAAGTATTTGATCAACACATTTAATAATGTCATGCAACCATATTCTCATTACATCCTTTGTTTATTTGGTTTCAATCTATTTGGTTTCAATCAATATCTTAATCAAAGCTTTCAAGGTTTTGATTCAATGTAGTACAATTAGTCCGAACAACACAAGAGCTCAATCTCACTTTCATACATTCATGAGTAATGATCTTTCATCCTCAACAAGAGGATCATTCAAGGCTCTGAATCCCTATTCACAACATAAGACATCCTTGATATTTTGCATGAATATAACTCAGCAATACTTAATAGATCTTTGAATAGATAAATGAATAGTAGCTAATCATAAGACAGAATCCACTATCCACTTAAAATCATTTGTCACAATATTTTTATACGGGTCATAAACCATTAAAGAAAAATCAAATTCCTTTAGCCACCCCCCATCATATTTACAAACCTTGAATCACAAACAACTCTTATTGACAAACAAAATTAACTACATCTTATTTTAATGAGTGTTATATCATGACAGCTTTCTAGATACTCACCCAATCACATATAGCTTTACCAACCGATTGAATTTGGACAATCTCTTTGGTCAAACTCTGAGAAATTGGAATATAAATGACATATTAAAATTTTGGACAAATCCAATGGTTCAATTATGATATATACCCTTTGCACAGAGACTTATTTTATTGTCACAATATAAATGAAGTTTTTACATTTCAAATCAAACTTTGATGCTTTGGAAGATTGAGTTGTAATTCACTTGGGAAGAATATCAAAATTGTTTTAGCCTTAGTTGACAATTGTGGGAAGCTTTTAGTCCACATATATTTGAAAATTACTAATTCTTCCATTGTTAAGGATAGTAAAAAAATCATTGGCAAACTAATAGGAATTACTTTTCTAGTTTATTTCAAAGAATTGGGGGCAAATCCAAATATATGGAAGAACAATTTTAACCTTCTTCAATAACAAGTTTTGAATCTTCACAATGATTTTTTGTGCAGTAAAATCCCACAATTTAGAACCCGAGGGTTCCCTTCCTTTTCACATTAAACAGTTACTACATTCGGTCACATATCAAAATGGATTCCAAATAGATTTTAATCAAAATAGATTCAAGCATTCCTTTGTTACAAATGTAATTCTAAAATTAACAAATCCACTACGTACTTTAAATATTTGGAAGTCAATACTACTTACAGGAAATTATTAATAGTTTGATTATTGGTTCTTCAAATTTAATGAAACTTTTTATTATGAAAGACAATAAATCTTTATTATCAGGCCACTAATAAATGCATAGCAGAAGCCACTTCTAGATGTGAAGACAAACTAATCTTCAATATATTAAATGTTGGTCTAGACAACTGACCCAATTTGCAAAAAGAAAAGTTGCTAAGTAATTTCAACAGAACTCAAAGTAGACATTTTTAGGACTCAATATTCTTGTTTTCAATATGATATTAGCAAAAAATTGTTCAGCATTTACAACAAGCTATCTACCAATATTTGAGGGATTACGTTCTTACTATAATGTTAGAAGCAATTATACCTTTTTGTTTTTGAAATAAAAAGTGACCAAAACAAGGGGGTCGGCCCATACAAACAAAAAGCTGGTAACTAGCATATTACCAGTAGAAACCACTAGCAAACTAAAACTAACTAAGCATCACATCATAGTTCCATATGTCTGAAAAAAACCAACAAAAAACTAAGAGCAACTAAGCTAAAACCACACTAAAATAACAAACAACTACAAAAGTTCATCAAAACCAAAATTGGATTACGAGTGTCTACTAGCAAAACCAATTATACCTTCTTGTTATTTCATTTAGAGCTTGGATCAAAAAGTAGTTTTCTACCACATTTCCTATACATTTGAAGCTTAATTTTTTAAAACACATTTGTAGTTCCTGGCAGAAACCAAGGCGTAGAACTTAAATAGTGATTAAACTTCCCTCTAACAACCAATTAGATACAATTTTTAATTAAGATTATCTTCTAATTACTATCTCTATTGGTAAAGTTGCATTTTTTTTTAACAAGCATATTAATTCAAATATGATTATTATTCTCCTATTGGATGTAGAGATGGTTTCAAGATGGGAAAAAGAGTTGTTGGACTCCTAACACAGGAGAAGGAACATCTCTTAGTAGAGTGCTCTACAAGAGTCTGTTGGATTTGGTGAATTTATGTTGGAAATTCACACAGACTGTAGGTTGTCCTCAAGCCCCATGCCTAGCTACCCTATCAAGTTGTTTCCCATAGGTACCCATGGATGGAAAGCATTTATGTTTGGTAGACCATGAATTTGAATTTTGAATGTTGAGAGGGAAAATGACATATAGCCATAAGGAATGTTTTATTCCAGTGTTGTTGGATTAGTTGTAATAGATCAACAGAGCAGAAGAAGGAAGAAAAGTTTTAGTGTTTAGTAGAACAAAAGGAAGAAGCACGAAGTGTGCAAATCATTTTTCAAGAAGAGTTCATAGTTTTTGGATTTGTTCTACTAAACTAGTGATTGCTCTAGGCATTGTACTATGCAACCATTAGAGCTGCAAGTTTGAATTTTGAAGTTTTAGGTTTTCCAAGTTTACAAGAGTCTAGGGTTTTCTAGTTGAAGCAGGATGCTCCCAATTTTTTTTTGTGATAGTTTATAATATTTCAATAGAAAGAAAGCAAGAAAGTAGGCATAAATATTATTATTGTTCTTCTCCTATCCACCATTGCATATTTTGTAGTTGAAAAGTTCTTTGTTGAATGCTTGGCTTCCTAGTTTTAATTGTGAAGAAATTTGTATTGTAAGTTTAGCTTATAGGTTCATTTGGCACTTCCTTTGATTGCCAAGCATTGTAGTTGGTGGCAAGCTCACTCATCTTTTCTTGTGCCAAGTTCCCTTTAAGAGCCAAGCTCACTTGGCTTCCTCTTGTGCTGAGTTACTCGGCACCCTCTTGTCACTCAGCTTCTATTGGTGCCGAACAAAATTTCACTTAGCACCTTCATGAGCTGAGAAAATTTATAGGGTTGAGTTTTTAATTTTATTTTATTTCTCTCACATGGTATCAAAGCTTTGAGGCCTTACATCCACAGTGAGTTAGGGAAATTTTTTTGGGATATTTAACATGGCAGGAGATGCAAGAAAGATATGGCAGCAGCCACCACCCTTCAATGGACAAAATTATGATACATGGGCAAAGAAGATGAAGACCATAATGGTTGCAAATGATTTATGAGAGTTTTTGATTAATGGGTTCAATGATGTGATAGATCCAACTCAGTATGCTACTATCAAAAATGCACAAAAGACTCAATTGAAAGAGTCAAGGAGGAAGGATGCTAAGGCATTAAGTATGATTGAGGTAGCAATGATAGAAACTATTTTTCTCAAGATTGCAGCAGAAAATTATACAAAGGAAGCATGGGATATCCTTGAGATGAACTTCAAAGGGACTAATAAAGTTCATACAATAAAGCTATAGAATATAAGAAGGGAGTTTGAGAACCTTCAGATGAAGGAAAATGAATTAGTTATAGATTTCAGTTCAAGAACCTCCAATGTGATTAACCAACTGAAGTCAAATGGAGAAGACAATCAAGAGCAGAGGATAGTGGAAAAGATATTGAGGAGTTTACTTCATAAATATGACAATTTGGTCATGACCATAGAAGAGGCAAAAGATCTCACTATTTTAAAAATGGATTAGTTGATGGGTACTCTTCAAACCCATGAGCATAAGATCAATAGATCTACATCTTCTTCTTCCCAAGAGCAAGCAGTCAAGGCTTAGTCAAATCCAAGAGGAAGGGGTAGAGGAAGAAATGGCTCAAGTAGAAACTCCAGAGGCACAGGCCGAGGTAATGGAGGAAAAATAAATGTTGCAGTAGAAAGCTTAGGAAGAGCAGATGGAGTAAGTAGCCCACAAAATACTTCAAGAGGAGGTAAGAAAAGCTACAACTCAAATAGGAGTAATGTAGAATGCTACTAGTATCATAAATATGGTCATTATTCAAGTGAATGCTGGAAGAAGCAAAATGATTAGGTAGGACAAGCAAATGTGGCTAATGTGAACATAGGAAGTGGAAATAGTGCCACTACCTTCATCATGTGTAATGTTGGGAAAGAAGGAAGCCCTAAAGTTTGGTACCTCGATAGTGGATGTTGAAATCACATGAGTGGTAATGAAATCTTGTTTTCATTCATTGACAAGAGTTTCAAATTTGAGATTAAAATGGGTAACAATGGAACCCTACCAGTATTAGGAAAAGGATCTATTATGGTCCCCACCAAGCAAGGTGAGAAGAAGGAAATATGAAATGTGTATTTTTCCCTTGATATGAGGCACAATTTGATGAGTGTTGGTCAGCTCATTCAAAATGGATACAAAGTGCTAATGGAGAATGACAGGTGTGTCATTCATAAAAAGGATGGGAGCAAGAACTTACTTGCAGCAATTCAAATGACAAAGAAAATAATGTTTCCCTTCAGGATAGAGACATGTTGCTCATCTCAAGTTGGTGTTGCACTGCCCACACAATCAGCTCTAAGGAGTGTAATTGAAGACCCTTCATGGCTATGGCACCTTAGGTATGGTCATCTTGGCTATGTTGGTTTAAAATTGTTGTCAAATAAAAGAATGGTAGAAGGTTTTCCATGTATAGGAAATTCATGTAACAAGTGTGAGGGTTGTATTTTGGGTAAGAAACATAAGCTTCCCTTTAATTCTAGAAATTCTAGGAGGGCTAGATATCCATTAGAGTTAGTGCATATTGACCTAGTCAATCCTATGCAAGTTACTTGCATTGGGGGGAGTACTCATTTCATAACATTTATTGATGATTTTAGTCATAGGACATGGGTTTATTTTTTGAAATCTAAATCTAAAGCATTTGATAAGGTTCCTGAGTTCAAAGCCTAGGATGAAAGAGAATGTGGACACTATATCAAGGTCCTAAGATTAGATAGAGGAGGGGAGTATACCTCCAATTATTTTGTAATTTTTTGTAGGAAACATAGCATAAAGAAAGAGCTCACAGCCAGCTACACACCATAACAAAATGGAGTGGTTGAAAGAAAGAATAAGACCATTGTTGAAATGCTAAGGAGCATGATGAAAGAGAAAAGTCTCCCAACTAAATTTTTGGGAGAGCCTATGGCAATAGCAGTTTACCTAATTAATACGTTTCCTACAAAGTCAGTCCGTGATAGAATTCTAATGGAAGCATGGTCATGAGGAAGATGTATAGTTGAACACCTAAGGGTGTTTGGATGTGTTGCATATGCACACAATCCTAAAGAAAAAAGGCAAAAATTGGATGACGAAGATGTGAAGTGCATCTTCATAGGATAGAGCTCAGAATCAAAGGCATACAAATTATATGACCCATTGAACAACAAGATGATTCTCTCAAGAGATGTGGAATTTTTTAAAAATTAGTCATGGTATGGACCAACTGATGAATCACCAAGCACCTCAAGTAAAGTGCCAATTATGAGTGAAGAAGATGCTGATCAATAGTAAGAAGAAGGAGCAAATAGAAGAAAATGCAAGAAGCTTTAGTCATTGGCAAGCTCCTCTAGGCATGATCGAGTGTTAGTGCTAAGTAATAATGAAGATCAAGCTAGTTGGCAAAGTAGTAGCAGTGAAGATTCTGATCCCACACTCTCCTCCCTATTACCAAGAAAGACCAAGAGTCTTAGGGAGATATACCAAGATGAAAGGTATGAAGATTATGATGAGAGTGTTAATTTTTCATTATTTTCTCATAGTGATCCAATATATTTTCAAGAAGCTATTAAGGAGAAGAAATGGTCAGTGCGAAGTAATAGTGAAGAATAAGTTGGTTGACAAAGTAGCAATAGTGAATATTTTGATCCCACACTCTCCTCCCTATTACCAAGAAAGACCAAGAGTCTTAGGGAGATATACCAAGATGAAAGGTATGAAGATTATGATGAGAGTGTTAATTTTGCATTATTTTCTCATAGTGATCCAATATATTTTGAAGAAGCTGTTAAGGAGAAGAAATGGTGTATGTCCATGGATGAGGAGATAGATGCTATAGAAAGGAATGAGACATGGGAGCTAACTAAATTGCCTTCAAAAAAGCAAGTGATTGGAGTGAAATGGGTCTATACGACCAAATGCAATGTTGAAGGCAAGATTGATAGGCATAAGGAAAGGTTGGTAGTCAAGGGCTACAAGCAATAGTATGGTAGAGATTATGATGAGACATATGCCCCGGTTGCAAGAATGGAAACCATGCGTGATGTCATAGAAAGTGCAGCTCAACACAAATGGAAGGTATTTCAAATGGATGGGAAGTATGCTTTCTTGAATGGTGTATTGAAGGAAGAAGTCTATGTGGAGAAACCACTTGGTTATGAAGTTGCAGGTGAAGAACACAAAATATGTAGATTGAAGACAACTCTTTATGGGCTAAAGAAAGCTCCAAGGGCATGGTATAGTAGGATTGACTCATATTTGATGAGTAATGGCTTTAGCAAAAGCAATGTTGAGCCTACTCTCTACATCAAGGTAGCAAATGGAAATGTGTTGATTGTTGTCTTGTATGTAGATGATTTGATTTTTACTAGTAATGACAAGGCTCTAATTGGTGAGTTCAAAGAAGTCATGAAAATTGAATTTGAGAGGATAGACCTTGGTCTCTTGAAGTACTTTCTAGGCATAGAAGTAAAACAAATGCATGATGGCATCTTTATCTCTCAAGAAAAATATGCAGGGTAGATCTTAGAGAGATTCAAAATGAAAAATAGTAAGCTAGCCCCCACACCAATAGCAACAAGTCTAAAGTTGAGCAAGGAAGACTCTAGCAAGAGAGTGGATCCAACACTATACAAGAGTTTATGCATGCAGTATGTTTGATTTCCAGATTTATGGAAACACCAAAAGATTCCCATTGGCAAGCAGGAAAGAGGATCCTAAGGTATGTGAAAGGTACCAAGGGATTTGGAATTTTATATACTATAGCAAATGAATTCAAGTTGGTAGGTTATATAGATAGTGATTGGGCTAGAAGTATAGATGATAGGAAGAGCACTTATAGATATATATTTCATATGGGATCGGGTGCAATTTCATGGGCATCCAAGAAGCAACCTATTGTTGCTAAATATACAGTAGAGGTTGAATATATAGCAGAAAATGCAATAGCATGTCAAGCTATTTGGGTAAGAAGGATCTTGAAAGATTTGAATGAAAGGCAAGAGGATGGAACCACAATTTATTGTGACAACATTTCTTCAATTGTATTGTCCAACAATCTAGTCTTTCATGGGAGAAGCAAGCATATAGAGATCAAATATCACTTCATCAGAGAGTTGGTGGAGAATGGGGATATCAAAATAGAATTTTGTAAGTCTAAGGATATCAAAATAGAATTTTGTAAGTCTAAGTAGTAGCTAGAAGATAGCTTCACAAAGCCATTAGGCATTGGACCTTTTGTACAACTAAGAAAGAGTCTTGATGTAGTTGATTTGGATCAAGTGTGATCCTCATTTTTTGGTTTCAAGACATGTAATGACCTACCAAGGGATCCAAAGAATTAACCTAAAGTTTCACTAAGTTTGGTAGCATTTTTTTTTTTTAAAACATGAAAGTAAATACCACTTACAACTTATACATAATAACGGAAGAAATAGCAACAATCCTAATGAAAGTAAACATAAACAACTCTTTATTATTCCAATGTAGATTAATAAGTTTCTTGAATCATATGAATAGATAACTCTTTTCAAAACAAACACTTATAGAAACCATATGAGTAATCTTAGATAAACCAAACTGAATGATACAATTCTATGAGTAATGGAAATTGGTAATCATTTTCTTAGGAGCCACTATTGCATTCACCTAAAAGAATCCAATTTCTAATATGCATACACCTTAATTATTCAAGAGAATGAAAATAACATTATCATTCTAATACTATTACCTAATCTAACACTTTCTGGTTAATTCTATTCTTCCATGATGATTAGAATCAATCTGGCAATCTAAATAGAAAGGAAGAAGCACATTAACTTAAAGCACCAAGCCAACTTAGCTTCACACTCACAATATATGTTTCCCAATGATGATTCTTCCTTTACATAAAAGGGTGGTGAGAACTCTTAAGTATACTAATACAATGAAATACTACTCACTAACTCAGATGCTCCTCCCAATCTTCTCAGAATTGAGAAGCAATGTTGTTGAAAGTGTAAGTTTGAATATTGAATTTTTTAATAAGAACTTATAGAGAAGTCTATATATTTTTTTCATTTCATCAAAGTTACACTAATCAAATACGAAAATGTGAGAGGAGGTTTAATTCATGTAGTTTTAAACATCCACACTTTACATGGGTCCATTATTGCCCCAGTGTCATGAAACTGGGCTCTGATACCAAAATGTCATGCCCAAAAACACCAACAAGTTATGTTTTAATATTTAAAAGTGATAATAGGATTAAATGTAATAAACAAGTATTCAAATAAATTCACTAAACTTCCTCACGCAAATGTATAATTATAAAATTTAAACACAACTCAAATGCAAAACTGAAAAAAAAGATATAAGACTCAATGCAAGCATATTTACTCAATCTCATTTTTCTATAAAACTACCTGGTTCAAAGGCTCCACCGGGAAAGAACCAGTAAGAAAACCTGGCTTCGTTGCCACTTCAATAGAGGTTTAAAAATATATTTCTACACAGGATTCTAATCCCGAACGTAATTGAATTTCAACAATCAATATAAATTTCCATCATGGCCCTTAACAAGGGTTCCATATCAATTTCTGCAACACATTTCTAAGAACTACGGAGAGAACAAAATCTGATCAGGTGACAACAAGCATGACCAAGAAACAAATCAAACATGCATATTGATACAAGGTTTTCACAATAGGATTCACAATGAATCAAAACTAGGGAAAGGTAGATTTTTCCAATAGGAGATGTCAGACACAACACCAAACCAGGTGCCCAATTGGGGCTATAAATCAAGAACTTCTATTCTTCCATTCTTACATGCCAAAACTCATATGTGGTTTGTGCTGATAGGTAGGGGCCCATAACACCCTACCCTCTCTCCCTCTTCTCGTCCTAAGAAAAGACTCTACACTGTTGGAGTCCAACTAAAAGGACCTTTCCCAAAATTGGCCACTTCTACCCTCTCCAAGGGTGAGTAATGCCAAAACACCCATGCAAGAAAATCTCAAAATTCAAACATAAACAAGAAAAAAAAACATTCAAAAAAATATGGTTTTCAAATCTTCCCAACATACCCACAAACATACAAGCATCCAAATAACAACACCATAGCAAAGCATGAAACAAGCATGCAAAATTGAACAAGGGAGATGAAATTCCTACCTTTACAAAGAGGTAATGGAAAATGAATAAGTTTGAGTAGAGCTTTTCCCTTTCTTCCCTCAATCTTCCATGACTCCTCTCTAAATGTAGAGATTGGGTAACAACCTCTACTACTCCAAGAAGGGCCTCTAATAAGCCTCAAACTCAACCACCAACAAAAATAATAACTTCTCCCACCCACCTACAAATCTAGAAGCTCTTGACTCAACCCACACTATGGTTAAACACTAAATGGAGGTGAGGTAAGGCAACTCATGGTAACCACTTGCAATTTTCGCACAAAGGTAAAATGAGATTTTTTGAGTGATCTCAAAAGTCAACAAAAGGGGCTTAGGGGTTGGAAAAGACCCCCAACCCATACCCATCCCCTTGGGTATAATTATTTCATGTTTTAAAGCCTTAGGAATAGGTTTAGAACCAAACAAAAGCTAGGAAATAATTAAGACCATCTAACAACTCTAAAAAAATGCAAATTAAGCACTAATCTCGATTAAGGGTGACTAAACTCGATTAAGAACCAAATTAGCAAATTGACACTAACTAAATCTGACTTAGGTCCAAAGGTTACATAGCTAACCCTAATTAGCATGTTGAAGAGCATAAACAATTCACGAGTGTCAAGCGACACTGAAAGAACATAGTTACGAACATTAACATTTATTGATCACAGGAAAATACATGCATACATCTCACAATTAAAATACTTGAATTATGAATCAACAAGGTTTCCACAATTAACACATAGAGATCAGTTTTGTTCCTCCATCGATTTTCTTGGCTAAAATATCTACACACTCATTGCACACATCAGTAGTCCCAAAAATCACATGTACATATGTATATATACGTATCAAAAATTCACATAAATTGAAACATACATCAATTAGGGTTTCTTTCATCCTACTTATATCCTTAATCATAAAGATTCCAAAATCAATGTGTTAATCCTACATTTTACTTAATTCATCTACATACATATACATAAAACCTTAAATGACGAATATCAAATATCTGAAAGTAACATCACACAACATGAGATAATAAAATATGTTCAAGCATCAAATAATGTCTCAACATCTCGAGTCATGAGTATCAAATAATAGTAATGTATCACTATGCTACGATGGATCGGGGCGAACTCAGAACATAATGCTTCAATTACTTAACTATTTAATTCATTTCTACTCACATTTAATCATTAGTAATTACATCATCAATATGACATATAACTTATTCATTAATTCAGATTAAATACGAGAATAATCATTGTTAGGCATGCATATACCTAAACATCATAACATCACCAATAGTGAATATTGAACTATCTAAATGTATAGAATCCTAATTATTGAGGTAACAAAATCAATAACATCACCATTAAGTGAAACACCTTGTATTATTGTTAGTGCAAATTAATGTTTTAAACAGTCGAGACAACATAGTCATTCTCTAATCTTTAAGTATTAAAGCATGGATGTATTTGTTGTTCTCAATTTTCATTAGGACATCTAAAAACCTACAACATTACTCCATATCCATTCAAATCTCCTACAACAAATTTGATAGAGAAATTCATAATTAATAAGTACATGCGAGGAGGGACCTTACATGTTGAGTCAATATAGACTGGATGCTAATTAGTTTAGCCTTTATGTTTGCTTCATCTATATGTAGCACTTCTAACTAACTCTGGGCATTTAGGAGATTCCTAAAATGTTTCTCACTTTGGGCTAGAGACCTTGGTAGAGTTATGCCGTTGACTGCATATGACTCTCCAAATTTATTATATGGCTCCTAATTTCCTATGTGAAAAGTGTTGGATTGCACAATTTGGTGTATAAAGAGAAAATGTTCTCTAGTACGTTCTTTACATTGTCAACCTTGGTTGCTTTCTCAATCTCTAATAGTGCAATAGTTCTTGATATCTTTTCATTAATCTCATTTTAGAACTTTCTCTCAAACCATTCAAGTAATTTTATATTTGAATCCAGGTCTGTGTCATCAACCTTCTCAACTAAGTTGGTTAACTTCTCTATGATAGGCTTTGATTCTTCTGGTGTTGGCAAGCTAAATGCATCAATAAAAAATTCCTTGATATCTAGCAAAGATTTCATCTACCTATGCTCCCTTTTGAGCAGTCCTTGGTTCTTCTTCTTTGCAAGAGCATCTTGTAGTATACTCATCAGTTCAATAGTGATGGTTGAAAGATCAAACTTTGGAAACTCAATCATTTAATGCAAGTTGGCATCACCAAGTGATGTAACTTCATCTACCTTGGATATTCTTGGACTCAACCTTGATGATTGTAAAGGTGTAGCTTCTATACTCGGCCTATGAAGAGCTTGAATTGGAGAAGTAGCAATTTCTAGCAAAGTCACTAGTGTTTGTATTGCTAGTTGCTCCTTAGGTTTTGTAGTCAAACCTAGCTCTTTAGTCCTATCCTTTTCTTGCTCTACATTCTCAATTGAACCTTGATCTTGTGTTTTAGGTGCAGGAGTAACATCCTATCCTATTTTTTCTCGTGTTCCTTCATTCTCTTCTTTTTCATCATTTTTCTCTCCATTTTTCTCATTCTTGTCATTTTATTTTTCCTTTTCATTTCTTGATACTAGAGCACTTTGTACCAATGTACTAATAGTAGAAGTTGTTTCCTTCCTTTGATATACTACAATAGTTAATGTAGTTCGTACCATGGTGGATTGAGGATGGGTTGTAGATGTCTCTTGTGTCTAAATTTCCTCTCCTATAGATGCCTTTTCTTCCTTCTTATTCTCATCAACACTTACTAGTATAGGATTTTCACAAAGTTTTCCCTCAGTAGTGGATTCTATCAATATATTCTTCAAGTCTTCCTTTGTGACAGGGTTGATGTTTTGAGTGATAGTATCAAAAAAATCCTTAATCTTTACAATATCAGTGTTTGTATTCAACTCATGTTGAGGAGTGACACTCGACACTAGTGTATCTAGCACACTCTATTCTATTTGTTGCTCAATCTTAGCTAGTGCCTCTATGTCTATGTTCATTTTAGTGCCTTCCACAACTATATCTTTTTCATTTCCTTCTTTCGTAACCTTAGTTACTAGTTGTTGAACATCTTTGTCCTCACCTAACTTAATAGGTGTCTACCCTATTGCTTTGGGTGTTGTCAAACTATATAATGACTTCCACAACTTGTGATCTTCTATACAACATCCTAAATATTATTCTACAATATGTTGAATGCTCTATATTTAGGTGCAAATTTCCCTGTGTTCTTCTTTATTTCCTTTGTCATTGTTTCCCTATCCAATTCTAGCATAACTTGTGTAATTGTAGTCTCTCTGATTTGTCTTTCTATATTGAGACTATATTGCCACTTTTGCTCAACTCTATCATATAGCTCTTTTGGTAATGAGTTGGAAATCTCAATTAGAGTCTATTTGAATGTTTCCATCATGACATACATTGACTCCTCTACTTGGTTAATCTCAATTTTTCCAATTTTATCCAACTCAATATGTGTGAAACTAGATAAGTTAGCATTATTTTTTATGTCCTCACATATATTGTCTAAATCTAAGGAAGGACTATGATTTACCACTTTGAATTGGTTGTTGTCATTAGTTTGTTTCCTCCCTTTATTAGATTCAACTAGAGCTATATACTTTCTCCTTGGCCTCTTCTCAAACTCTTCTTCATCTCTACTAGCTGATCTAGCCTTCTTCTCTTTTGGCTTTTCTACTTCTTGAGCATTGTTAGAAATAGCTCTTATGCTTGTTTGAGTAGCTAGAACTGTAGCCTTAGGTTTTACAACCTTATTTGATTTCCTAACTATTATAGCTTTATCTTTTCTCTTCTTCTTCTCTATGGCTATAGGTTGTTTACTAGCTTTTTCTCCCTTGACACCTTCTTTAATTTATACTTCTTCTTCTTGGTCTTCACCTTGACTTTGAGTAATGACCAATGGTGCTTGGGCAAGTACATCTTCGCCTTCTTCATCATCATCTTTTTCTTCTTATTTTGTCCCCTCATCAAATCTCTCCTTGAGTTTCTTGACCATTTTATTATTTTTTCTCATAACTGAGGTAGTCTTTAAATCCATTGTAATTTTAGATTCAGCCACATCATATTTCCAAAAGGTTATAGAATTCTTATCTATTTCTTCTACAAGTAATGTTGTAATAATTGCAAAGGCTTTATCCACATTAATCTCATAGCCTAGTGGTCTTAGCCATCTTATCTTTGGAACTACAACATGTACATATGTGAAATTAATATCAACTAGAAAGCAAACATCATTGAAATGTTTCTCAACTAGTGAAACTGGTATCCTCAGTCTTTTCTTCATTGACTGCTTAAAGTATTTAAAATACCTAGTCATTACAGACTCAAAATTTTCTCCAAGTTTCTCAATAAATTCACCTATTTGCATTTCAATAGATCTATTTTTATTCCATGCAACTTTACAAAAAGTAGTAAATTTGTTATGTACATAGAAGAATATAAATATAGGAATTGAACCAAATTTGCATTGTACACTCTTGGTCTTCCTTATTGCTCCCAAATTTTTTGTCAATTGTTGCAACTTCAACTTGGCAAGGTCATAAGTATGATCCATCTTAACTATCATGTAGCTCATATCAATAGAAATACATGGTACACTATTGAGCTTGTTGGATTGATCAAATTTTTTTGCTATAATCCTTACTACAAAAGAAATTAGGGGATCTAAGATAGTGTCAATTATCATTCCTATTTTGTTCCACACTGCCCCTATATTCTTCTCAATAACTTATTTTTCTTCACTCCTCATGATTTTAGGTTAGTCTAGGGTTTGATATCCTATTACTATATTTACAATCTTCTTTGTGATCTTTACTGGTCCATTTTCCAACCATATAGAATTATTATGGATTTTTCTTACAACTATCTTTATCCATTCTATTTTGAAGATGTTGGGGAAATCTAGGGAATGTGTTAACCCTTTTCTCTCTATAATTTTGAATTCATCTTTCAATACTCCATTTACACATAATTTCCCACAGGTTTTTCTAATCTCCATGTCACCTATGCTACCCACCTTGCATGTGTAGCAACATCTCACATCTTGAATCATTAAAACCTGTGGTGGTATCATTCATAATGCACCAAATGGATCTTGCTTGTAAGTAATATTAGATATAGCTCTAAAGTTTGGTTGTTTGATCTCATTGCTTATCAATTGTACATTCAAAAATCCATTCCCTCTTTAAACTTAGTAGTAGAAGAACTACATGACATTATGAAAACCTAGGGTTTGTAAAAATTCAAACTGTGCAGCTTGCAACACAATAAATAACTTTGTAAATATGTTGAGATGGTGTCGAGCAACTATTGTATCTTGTTTGCAAATTCTTGGATTGGTTTCTTCAATTTTCCTTTAGCTCTTTGTTCTCTCCTTCAAATTCAAATGATGTCAAATGGGTAAAAATTGATTATATAACCCTTAAAGAATCATGTTTAAAGCTAAATTCTTATATAGTTGTAAGCTCGACTTCAATAAAAATCTAACTCACTCAGCTTCCATGTGATTTTCCTCACACTCAAAAACTACTATGAGCTCAGCCAACACTATCACCTTTGATAGTTCAGAATCAACTAATATTTTACTCAACAACTAAAGTGAAACTCTTCATGCTTGGTAGTAATATGGAAGCTAACACAATTTAAAGATTTCTTCCATATTTTTCATAACACTTTGCATAGATTTCTCCATGCAAATATAATATTTTTAGAACTACATCCTTGGAACTAATGTATAGTATATCTTTTAAATATCAGTCCCATACATACCTCTTAATTACTAAATTAGAGGTGGTGTGTTCACCTAACCCATTGGGTGAAGTGACCCAATCTAAACTTGATGTGATACAATCTTCATTCCTCTTCCATGTCTTGTTCATCTCATCTCTAACATTTTCAACTTCTACCTTTCCTTTTCCTTTGTTGAACTTACTACTTGGTGCCTTTGCCCTTTTATGATAATTCTTGCTTATGTGGTTAGTCTTTAAATAGCTAAAACATGTAGTTTGCCTCAACCATATTTTGTAGTCACTTCTAAAATATTTTCATATGCAATTTTTAGCAACATGTCCATACTCTTGACAATAGTGATAAGTATATGTTGGTCAAATAAATAGTTTTGACAATTGAGTGTCAACACACTTAACCATTTTCACTATATATGTTGAGTGCATAATACACGCTGATTTAGAATTTCAATAGGTATCGAGCTATAGTTGGTGCCAAGCAAGTTAAAATGTAGTATGTGCCGAGTGATCTAGAAATGTTCATGTGTTGAGTAATAGGAAATGTAACAAGTGTCGAGTGATTCAGAAGTATTTAGGTGTTGAGTGATGTAGGATTATATATGTATCGATCATTATAGAGTTTAATAAGTGTCAAGCAATACATGATACAACAGGTGCCGAGAAAACTAGAAATGCAGTAGATGCCGAGTAATCCAAAAATAATGTGTCAAGCATCAGTAATACTATATGTGCCAAGTAGCATAGGATCAGCATAAGAGTTTGTGCCATCACAAACTAAGATATAATTTTTTTTTTGCATGAATCACAAAAGGATAAGAAGATAAGATCAAATCCTTGCAATTACATATGAAATCAACATGCAGCCAATCAAAAAATTGTAGACATCATGCAACCAATAGGTGAAAACAAAGGATTTGAGCAAGAACTTTATGATCGTGACTACATTGCAAACCCTAAGTCTTTATAAGGAGATCAAGACACCATATTAAAGGTTAATAAGAAGGTTATTGAGCTATTTAGTTATTGAAGAACAAATAAATCAATAAAGATGCCAAAGACTTAGTGAAAAGGATTACATTTATATATCCAATTGATTAGAATAGTGTAGGGGATACATTTAGAGATCAAAAGAAGTAGAGCAGATCAAGTACCTAAACCAAGCAATTAGATATTGCATTCAATTAGGTCAAATTTTCTAATACTTTCTCACAATTGTATTAGAGGTTGAAATCCTACATTGATAGGTTAGCTTAATAGCTAGATAGGAGAACCTTTGGAGAAGGTCATGAAAGTTCTATTAAATTAGGTGGGTTTAATAGCCTTTATGTAAATCCTTTAATAGGGTGACACTTCATGTAAAGTGTTTGTAAATCCTTTAAATAGGTCACTATTGACATAGTGTAAAGCCTTTAATAGGGTGGACCTTTAACAAGGAAAACCATCAGAAGTGGTTGAACTCATTGCTACAATAATTTTTGTGGGTGTCATCCCCACCCCAGTTTTACCTTCTTATTCCTAGAGGGTTTATGGGTTACCAAATCTCTAGTGTTATGTGGTGATGCATGCTTCCATTTCATGTTTTCTTATATGCGTATTTGCATGCACTTTAATTTTAGTTATATGTTATTAAGGGTTTTAAAAGGATAAAAAGTTATTACTTATGATTCACACCCCCTCTTATAAGTACTCTTCCCATTTGAACATTCCAATAATTGGTATCAAAGCTAAGTTCTCTCAAGGAGAAGCCTAACATCTTGGAGAAAAAGATCAAAAGATGGAAGTCTTCAAACTTGGGAAGATCATTGACAATCAAGTGATTGATCTGCACCTCACTCTACACAAGGTAGAGGAAGCCAGAGAGGAACTGAGAAAATATTTAAAAATAAGGAAGGACATAGCCATAGTTGAGAATGATATACACTACAAGGAGATTTACACCACTCAAGTGTTTTCTAATGGAGATTCCAAAGAGTTTGATGCAACAATAGCAAAATTAATGGAGAAAAATAGAGTACAAGAAGAAGAGATAAGATCTCTTAAGATAGAACAAGAATCACAAGCCATGATGCTATGTGAGATTATAGAACAAAAGAAAAGAGAAATTAAGGATAGAGCCATGCTTGAAGATGACAAGAGAAATCTTGCAAATAGACTTGAGGAAAAGTCTATAGAACTCACAAAGATTTCAAATATGTAGTTGGACACACTTAGCCAGATGATGAATGCTCATCATGATCTCAACATGAAAGATATTGAGATCTCTACTCTGAGAATATAAAATGAACAATTACAAAATGAGTTGAAAAGAGAGAAAGAGATAGAAAAAAAAATCAACAAGTCAAGTGAAGCCATCAAGCACTTTGAGAAATTTTTGAAATCACCAAAGATCAAACAATGACACTTCAGGACTAGGATTCACCAGTACCAAAGAAGGTGAAACATCAAAGAGTGTTGAGCAAAGGAGTGACAAAGGTAAGGACTCTAAAGCCACTTGCCATTTCTGTAATAAAAAAGGGGCACACTACTAATGTTTGTAGAAGTAGAAAGATCAATCATCAGAACACACCTAAAAGCAAAGGCTATTGTCATTAAGTGCAACATTGAAGGACACCTAAAACAATATTTTAGGAGAAAAGTCACAAGGACATCAAGATTTTATGGTCACTACTACAATTGCAAAAAGTATGGACATAGAGCTTTTTAGTGTAGATCAAAGCCTATGTGTACACCTAATCAGCCATCAAGGAGAAACAACTATGCACACCACTATAATTGGGACTACAGTACAAGGAAAAGTTGTTAGTATTGTCAATAATATGATCATGCATGTCAAAATTGCATAAGAACACACTTCAAGGTGAACTATAGTAGATGGTTGAATCAAACTACATGTTTTAGTTGCTTGAAGACTAGACATGTTAGTAGGAATTGTCCAACAAAAGCCAAGGTATCCAAAACTGAAGTCAACAAGGGCAAAGAAAAATTTGATGTGGAACACATTAGGAAAAATATGAAGAAAACATGGCAAAAGAGAGATGGACTAAGCACATCCAATGGAGGGATCACTTAACCCAAGAGGTCAAGTGATCACACCTCATCCAATTAAGCACAAGAAAGGGATATGGGGTTGATACATATAAAGATGTATCATACATCAGCTCAAAAGAACGTAGGAGTACTACAAAGAAGAGATATGCATGAGAAAATATGCCAAGATAGAAGTTATAAGATGATGTCGAGCTACCTTTGGTTGTTGAGTAAAACTTTAGTACATGCTGAGTTGAATAGACTAGTGGATGCCGACTAAGACATGTTAGTAGCTGCCAAGAATTTCATGGGTGTGGTAGTCTACCAACTAACTGAATGAAATAAAATAGTGAATCATGGGGGTTGTCAAGAAACTATTTTTAAAAAAATGTGGTTATGAATGATTATCAATTTATTGATATAATATTAACTCTTATACATTATAGAAGATAGAAGCATAGAAATCTCATAAATACCTTATTATCCAATAACTATCCTAGTAATAAACTTCTTGAAAGCTTGAGTTGGGGATAGTGAGAGCCTCCAACAAAATAAGAAGGGTATAGAAATCAAGCTCTTTGCCCACACTTTTATTAACTTTCCTACCTAGTACATTCCAAAGGTTTTTATTGAACATTAAAAATCTAGTCGGCTCTCTGACAAAATCTAGCAAAGAATGAACACCCACATTCTCTCCTGCCTATCCAAAATATTTGCTAAGAAAATCAGAGAAGGTTTTTGTGGTATGGGTTGAGGAAATGTTAAGAAATCCTATGTAGTGGGTATGTGCAGGAGCATGGTCAACCAAACTATGCTCTTAAGTGGCAATAAAAAATTAGAAAATCAGGGTTATGTCAACTTGACATGCAATTTTCTACTTGTTATTAACTTTATATCAAAAAATTGAGAGAAAAGAATCTCTAGAAAATTGAATCTAGTTTCTAAATTACTAGGACTTATCTCAAAAAAAAAAAAAATTGATTGGTCAAAATTTTGAATTTTAATGCAATATTACAAAATTTTTAGAACAAAAATAAGAAGTAGATGTATGTCTGACCACCTTAATCAAAATCAAATGATAATATTTTTTAATAATATTCTAGATATAATTAGTATACGCATGCTTGGATGTGGCCAATATTTTTGGGTATTTTTATTCTAAATAAATAATTAATAATTAATTTTTTACTTTAGTATTTCTGGAATTAAAAAACTCTCGTGTCTGACCACCTTAACTAATTCAAAACTTTTTAAAATTCAATTTTTCATTTTTTTCTCTTTATAGTAGAAGAAAAATAGAATGTGATGCATCTTTTCAATTTAAAAAATGTTGTACCATTTGAAATTTATAGTTGTTTTTCAAGCACTATATCAGTCGGCACTTTATACATAACTCCATAAGAAAAAAAGTAATAATTACTTAGTAAGCTTATAATTTGACAAACCTTACATTTATGGAAAGATAAGAACATTATTAAGAAACCCTTTTCATTTTATCAAAGTTTGGTGAGAAAAAAGTCGTCAGCTACATGTCTAAAGTAAAAATCACATAAAAACAGGCCAAAAGCACATTTTAAGGATGTTTTTAAAGTTGACCATATAGGTTTGGTATCAAAAGATATAGTAGACCTTATAAAGATATTAATTATTTTCATTTAGTATCAAGGTGGGTGGGAAAAAAGTTGGAATAGATTTTGAAATGGTTTGAGATATTTTAGAACTATAGATTTTTTAGATCACCACTTTTTGGCACACCATGATCCTGCACATACCCTAGTGATGGAAAAAGTATAGCGGAGAGAGAAAATGACATAGAGCTTTGGGTCAAAACTAGAGAAGCTTAATGTTTTCAATGTAGATTGGTGTAATTGTTCTTAAAATGACAATAAAGAAGAGGAATTTTCCACTTGGTCATTTTTATTTGGGCAACTATACTTTCATCCTTTCAAACTAAAAGGAAGTTCCAAAACAATGATTATGGTAATGTATCTAGAGGAAATGAAAGTTAATCCATGAGCCTTTACCTTGAAAGAAAGTTCCAAACAAAAGAAAATGAGAATGAAAGTTATTCCATGAACCCTTACCTTAAAAGAAATTTCCAAAAAGAAGAGGATGAGAATGGAAGTTAAACTATGAACCCTTACCTTAAACATTAGTGAAAATATCTTCGTCATGCCTATGAAGCCTCCCGCCTGCACTTTGCTATGTGAATAAATGAAATTTCACTTTTCTTTTTTTTGTTTATATCCCTGAAAATGTCATAATTTCAACATTATCAGGGTCATATTTTTTTTAAATGAATTTGAAAAGCCAAATTGCCCTGTGTTAAAAATATAGGTCAAAAATCACCCCTAAATGTACTAGTGTTCTTTTCCAAACATGTTGTTTCTATTTTCATTCTATGCCTCATACACCCACACTGACCAACTAATTGTAAGATTTGAGCAAATATGCAAATCAAATCCACAAGCCCTCAAATCACCTACACATAGAAAACTTGTCATAGAGAAGAAAAAGACAAGAGGGGGCAAGGGTTTGATCTGAAAATATGAAACTTGTATTCTCAGATAAAGAACATATATTTCTATACAAAAATACAATAGGAGAGCCTATTTATAAAGGCCTCTAGAAAGATTTTAGAATAAGCTAGAAAGCACTACATGATAAGTATGGCAACTATGAATACATCCACAAAAGGTGGAATATCCTCAATCAAGGTGAGAGGATAAGTATGACTAGATAGGAACAAACTCCCATGTTGTTAACAACTCATCAACTACAACTATTAAATAAATGCATCTAACCTAAGTAAACTTAAATAATAGAATAAATAATTATTTACTCTAAAAGCCCCCCTTAAGTGCAACTTAGGGGAATTCCTTAAGCTCACAACAGCTAAGATGAAATACCAAATGGGTCCCAGCAACAAGGCCATGTTAGGTACCCATGTAAAAATGCATAAGAAATACAACCTCATAAAAATGAAACCTCATTAAATGGAGAAAGAGAGAAAACCACATGGGAAAAACCCTCCCCCAAAAGAGGTAAGAACAAATATGCTAGAAAAAATGAAGGAAGGAATGCCTCAACAAGAACCCCCAAGGACAACTTCCAATAGAAATGCTCAAGAGACTCTCGTAAAACCATAAGTACAACTAGCCCCCCATGAGAAGAGACAAGAAAGCCACCCAACCAGAATAATGGAGCTCCTGTAGAAGTGATCAAACCAATGAAACTCCAATATAGAAGAAACAAGGGCATAGAACAAGGAAACCCCAAACAAGAGGTGAAATTGGAAGGCCGAATTGATGCTAAAAGGAGGAAACATGAGGATCCTGAATAGGAATCCCCAATGCAGGTGTACTAACACTATTATGAAAGAGGAGATGTATGTCCTCTTTAGAATTCATAACAAGTGCACATGGAGGCTCGATGAATGGTGCTAGAGGTTCAGGCAAAGCTAAAGAGGAATGTGGCTGAAGAGAAAATACCTCAACTAGATGTGGTGTGGAAGTCAAAACAAGGATCTTAGGAAAAATACAAAGGTTCAAGTATCCTACCTGCACCACATGATGCTCTTGTGAAAGAGAAGAGCCATGCTGTAATAATGGAGATGGTGGGATAAACTATGAGAAGGTGTAGAGATGGGTGGAAGAATCAACTATCTCTGTAGCAGTAAGGCCTCCTATGGCACAATCCTGAATGAAGACTAAATCTATGGTGAGCTCAATTGTCTTCCTTGATGCACTATGTGTAATCTAAGAAATTGAGAGAAGGTTTGTGGACAGAGATGGAACATACAGGACATCATTGAATGTGCCATATTGAATGCCAACTGAGCCTTTCTCACAAACTGGTAGGGTAGTGTTATTCCTCATGAGAATATAAGGATTGGGAGAAGCCTCAAGAGTAGAGAAGACACCTTGAGAAGATGTCATATGGTGAGAAGCACCTGAATCTAGTATCCAAGTGAACTGTGAAGGGGATGTAAAGGATGCCTATAATACATGACCCTTTCCAAGATCCTATATAGATGTTAAATATGTGGAAGAATACTAAAAGGTAGATCCCTATGAGTAGAAGAGAATGGAGAGGAAATAGTGCTCTTCTGAAGAAGAGCTTGCAAATCAGTAATTTGTTTCTCATAGCCATCAAATCTCTTCTAAAAATGATATGCCTCATCATGAGATCCTTTTCAACAATAGGAATAGGTAGGAGTCTTAGTCTTCATTTTCTCATTCTTCTTAGAAGAAGGTGATGAACTAGTAGACAAGGAGTCTGATATCTTCTTCAGCTTCTCCTCCTGTGTATCCTTGACAAGCAATGCCTGCGACTGTGAACCTAAAAGTGAATCCATCTGAGTGATCTTGGACTATTCATGAGCTAATTGATCACAAAATATCTCAAATGAAGGTATCCTATGTCTATTACCCAAGGCATCCATAGTGGAGCAGAAAGTGGAAGCAAAGATCTGATATTGGCCTTGCAACTTGGAAAGTATCAAAATGATACACTCATCATCTATCTTGGTTTTCCATATCCCTACAAAATGGTGTAGAGAGATTTGAACTTCATCAAAAAGTCTTCAATAGTGGGAAAGTTTGTTGGTGACAAAGAGGTCAACTCTACATCAAGCTAAAGTTCCCATAACTCATTCACTGTGCCAAACAAAGATTGGAATTTCATCCAAATAGCTTACAGAGTGGTCAAACAATCCAAGTGAAATAAAAGACTATTTGAGATGTTTAGTACAATCAATCCCATGGCCTCATCCATTTCATTCCTATATTGAAGAACCTCAAAAGGGCATGTGAGAATAGGTTGGTACTCATCCAAATATGACCATAACCCTCTTGACATGAGAAGCCTAGTCATGTGTGCTTTCTAGGTGCGATAGTTGTGCGACGTGAGTTGAGTAATAGAAGGATCTAATATTGAGAGAAGAAGGTGGAAGCATAAGGGTCTATTTTGAAGTAAATGATAGAAAATAAAATACCCCCCCACAATGTATAAATTGGGCACTCTTTACTTAGTGCAATTACAATAGCCAATTTAGGGCCTATTTCTAAAAGTAGTATTTTTGTCTATAGAACCTATAATTTGATTGTAGAGCTAGAAAGTAGACAAAAAAAATACACTTTCAAAAAAAATAGAACTTGATTATGTGTCCAAATGAACTCGTACTAAGCATTTGAAGTAGCAAAAATAGGTAATTGCAAGTTGCAGGAAAATTGAGGAAAAGAGATCTCAAACCACCTGCACTGATGTATAGGTCACGAAATCCTACCCCAAAAAAAAAAATTCTCAAAAAAAATGAGTCCGTATGAGGGAGATACCACTATTTGAAAATAACCTTTGTAGTTATTTTTTCTAAATTATGGTCGTTGCACTTCCAAAAAATAAAGGAAGAAGCCAAAAAAATGTCAGATCTATTACGTCAAACCCTCTTTCTCCTTTTTCTCCAAATACTAAACAAGCTACAATAGCTCTGGCTCTAGAATACTATGTAGGATTTGGGCAAATATGCAAATCAAATCCACAAGCCCTCGAATCACTTGCACATAGAAAACTTTTCATAGAAAAGAAAAAGACAAGAGAGGGTAAGGGTTTGGTCTGAAAATATGAAACTTGTATTCTCAAATAAAGAAAAAATATTGCTATACAAAAATACAATAGGAGAGCCTATTTATAAAGGCCTCTAGGGAGCATAGAATAAGCTAGAAAGCACTAGGAGATAAGTATGACAATTAAGCATATGTCCACAAAGGTGGAATATCCTTGATCAAGGTGTGAGGATAAGTATGGCTAGATAGGAACAAACTCCCATGTTGTCAACTACTCATCAACTACAACTATTAAATAAATGCATTTAACCTAAGTCAACTTAAGTAATAGAATAAATAATTATTTACTCTAACACTAACTATCTTTCATTGATCCTACACCCACACGATAGAGTTTTGATATAGACAGATTAGGCAATTTCATTTGTATGCTTGTTTATCCAAATATTTTGTAATATCCCTCTACATGTTATAGCTTGTTATATATACTCAATGTCTCTTATAGGACTAGTCAAAGTGAGTTTAGTAACTTTTAGTTTTCATGGTTGTAATGGGGATGATAGAGAATAGATATCATGGGAAGGTATTTTATGACCCTTTCGATTGGCCTAGATACCCTTTATAGCCTTGAGACTCTAGAAGACAAGAAAATAGAAATCTAAATTGAATTTTAGAGAAAAAAAAAACTATGTGAGCTCAATAGAAAACAAAAACCTAAATTTAAATCTCAGAGCAAGAATAAACATACATAAACACACATAATACTTTGTCTTTTAAGCACTATATTCTCCCATTGTTTGGAAATTTGGCCCGCATTAATTTCACTATAGAAACATCTAAAAAACACACCAAAATGCAATTTTTTTTACAAAAAATGCACTAGCACCACAAAATTGAGTAATATGGAGATAGTAGTAATGAGAACAACAAAACCCTACATGCAAATTTTAGTTGGAAAATTGCACTGCAAACAAAATTGTTGTAGGAGAACTTACCTCAAGAAAAAACCATTAAGCCCAAAAGCCTTCCAGAGAAACCTATTGAGTTGTGCCTCTAAATCTATGCCTTTGCTTAAAATATTTCTCGAACCCTACAACAAAAATCTAGAATGAAAGCTGCAATAAAATTATCTTGTAATCAAATATGAGAATGAGTCACACATACATCATATTGACACAATTTATGAAGCATTATATCCAATATTGCTCAAGAATGAGATCTCAAATAGTAATCCATAGCTCTCTATTCATAGAGTGCAAGGGTTTGTAATGGAGGCCCTCACTTTGACCTAATTTGTGCCCATGCAAGTACACTATAGAATGATAGATTCAAAGAGGAAAAGAAAGGATGGTAGTCTCCATGTGATCATCAAATATGCATACAAATGAAGATGCAAGCTAATCTAAATGATAACAATGCAAAGAAATGCAAGAAAGGAAATCTAATCTATGAAAATAATAAAAATGCAATATTAATCTATAAAAAAAATATGACTCTAAGCTAATATGAAAATGCGAGGATGAAGCATGATGATGGAAGCCATGGATGCATGAGAGAAGAGAAGAGAATTTTTTTAATGAAGCTTCAACATCCAAACCCTAATGCTCAAACTCCTTCTCCAAAATTGCTCTCCAAACCTGCAATATAACAATAAAATCTTGATATACAACCACTAACATATATCCTTCTTCCTATCCTTCTTTTGAAATGAGAAGGAGAGGGTTCCTTATATAATCAAATGTGGAGGTGGGAGGTTTCTCATAAGAGCAATGTGGGATAAATCTCTAAAAACACAAGTAAGATGAAAAATCCCACCACTTAGAGATATGTGCAAAAAATGGAATATTTATAAGATTTCATTTGATTTATTTCATTTTTTCATCAAAAATAGTTTTAAGTGGGGATTTATTTATTTAATTAAAAGAGGAATTTTCTTTTAATTAAATAAGACTATTTTATAATTTATTTTAAATGGATTTTTTAAATTAATAAGATAAGGTTATTTAATTAAAAGAGATATTTTCTTTTAATTAACTAAGATTATTTTATTTATTTAAAATGGATGTTTTCTTTTAATTAAATAAAATAATTGATGAAATGATCAAACCTTAAGAAATATTGAAATAATTAAATTAATTACAATTTGATCAAGAAAAATGATTTCAAATGATACAATAAAATATTGTGATGCATTGATTTGAGAAATTGATAAATTGAAGAATGGGACCCATAATCTAGGTGACCATTTTAGGGTGCATACATGGGGACTTAGTTCGGATTCAAGTGTTCCAAGTTTTTGATGTGCCCAAAAGAGAATAGAGCATACTCCTCCAGCCTCTTCAGCTCACCCAAACATATCAAATAGATTCATTGACATAGTAATTTGAAATTACTTTAGTGAGTTTTGGAAACCCAACAACAATCATCACCAATCTCAAGAGAGAAAGTACTAGCAAATATTGAAGACAAACCAAGCAAGATGATGAAATAATATCAAATCCTTCCCTACCTACAAGGGGATCTATTGTGAAGAAGAGCTTCACATGTAAGACAAGAGAATGAATATCACTCTTTCACGATCACCACAAATAGTGTTCATAGGTCCTAATTACTATGTGAAACATATATGCAAGAAAGAAAATCTAGGTCCAATTTTAGAGCACCAATCGAAATGTGAATTATGAAAGTATGTAAAACACTTAGGCCAAACACATGAGAGGTTCAATTTTAATTCCAAAGTCCAAATTTTATAAAGATGTATAAGAATACTTTAGATCCAAAAAAACATGTGCGTATCACTCCACTAATCTAACAAACCAAGCAAGCGCTCCAAGCAAACAAGCAACAAACCCATAAAAGATAGATATGTTTTATGCAAAACCTAGAGTTAGATCTAAAAAAATGATATATATGAGTAATAATAATCCGAAAATAACCCAAATAAAAACTCACATCATGCATTGGACCATGTGAAAAATAAATGCAAGTTAATCATTTATTTTATTTTATTTTTAATTTTGATTTTTGACCTAGTCAACAAGATTTAATCTATATGCCATGAATTCAGACCCAAAACCATAAATAAAGAAAAGAGGCCCCTAATAAAAATTAAAAACTTTCCAAAAAATGTCAGAATTTTAGAAAAATATTTTCATTTGTGCCTTGGGGACCCATTTTGCCACAATAGATCAGTATTTTCAAATTGAGTGTTTGAGCCCTCATTTGATCTCTAAATTCAAAACATAAAGAAACACCTCTATTTAGAATTAAGAGACCTTTTTAAAAATGTAGAATTTTTTGAAAATGTTTCTAATTTGCACCCAAAAAATATTTTTCATAAAAATAAAGAAAAAAATTATGAAAATTATAAATTACCTCAAAAAAATCTAAATTTTTGACGGAAGCTTCTTAGACATGTTGCCAACCAGCAAAAAATATTTTAAACCAAAAAACTAGGTTGTTTGGGAGATATGATTAAATCTTTAAGATCTATGGGTTTTCATCTCCAAACAAATCTATAGAAGGGGGTTAGCTCCAAAAATAGCCAAAACCAGCATGTAAATGAGGTTTTCCCATGGTGGGCACCAAAAATATGTGCTAAAATGTTGACATACTTATATGAATCATTAAATCTAAGATTGCTCAAGAATGAAATCTCTATTCATGGAGTGCAAGGGTTTGTAATGGAGGCTCTCAGTTTGACCTAGTTTATGCCCATGCAAGTACACCATAAAATGAGAGATTCAAAGAGAAAAAGTAAGAGTGCTAGTCTCCATGATCATCAAATATGCATGCAAATGAAGATGCAAGCTAATCTAAATGATAACAATGCAAAGCAATGAAAGAAAGAAAATCTAATATATGAAAGGAAATAACAATCCAATATTAATCTATGAAGAAAATATGACTCTAAGCTAATACAAAAATGCAAGTATAAAGCATGATGATGGCAACCATGGATGCATGAGAGAAGAAGACAATTTAAGAGAAGTTGCAATGAAGCTCCAATATTCAAACCCTAATGCTCAAACTCCTCAAAAATCACTCTCCAAACCTGCAATATAACAATAAGATCTTGATATATAGCCACTAACATCTATCCTTCTTCTTATCCTTTTTATTTGAAATGAAGAGGAGAGGGCTCCTTATATAGTCAATTGTGGAGGTGGGAGGCTTCTCACAAGAGCAATGTGGGATAAATCCTTAAAAAAGAAAGTAAGAGGAAAAAGATCACCACTTAGAGATGTGTGCAAAAAAAGAAATCTTTATAAGATTTTATTTGATTTATTTCCTTTTTCATCAAAAATAGCATTAAGCTGAGACTTATTTATTTAATTAAAAGAGGGATTTTCTTTTAATTAAATAAGATAAGATTATTTAATTAAAATACAAATTTTAATTAAATAAGATAAAATTATTTAATTAAAAGAGAGATTTTCTTTTAAATAAATAAGATTATTTTATTTATTTTAAAGAGATGTTCTCTTTTAGTTAAATACGATATGATTATTTAATTAAAAGAGAGATTTTAGGCAAGAGCCTACAACACAATGGTAACTTGTGAGCCCCTCATGTGGTAGGTCTTGGGTTCAAATTCCCTTAACACATGAAAATAATTAATTACAATAAATAACAATAATTAATCTAGGCTTCAACCATTTACTGATGAAAAAAAATTAAAAGAGAGAGTTTAATTAAATAAGAAAAAAAAATTTAATTAAAAGAGAGATTTTCTTTTAATTAACTAAGATTATTTTATTTATTTAAAAGGGATGTTTAATTTGATCAAAGAAAATGATTTGAATTGATTCAATAAAATATTGTGATGCATTGATTCAGCGAATTGATAAATTTAAGAATGGGGCCCATAGTCTTGGCAACCAAATATACACACCATACCTAAAGAGGACGAAAAAACTCCTTAACCTAATTCCAAAGGTCAATGATTTTCATGGACATGAAAAGATAATAAATGGAAAACATAAACAAGAGCACCACAATTTCCATGGATCCAAAATTTTATATTTTCCAATAAAGTAAAAAAATGGAATAGGAATAAGTATTCCAATTCCACCTATTTAGGTGGAATTGCAAATGCCTATTTTTTGGGCTAAATTGGAATACATATTCCTATTGTATTTCTATTCCCAATTCCTATATGTTGCACCCAAATGAAGAATTCAAAAGTTTTAAGAATAAATAGATGCCTATTCCAATAGTATTCTGATTGCCAAACAAGCCCTAAAACCCTTTTCTTTTGCTTCTCATTTAGTAATTGCAAAACATTTTTTTAGAAGGGGAAAAAATTAAGAAACGTCAATAAATAGTAACCATTTATTCAAACTTAACAAGTATATGTAAGAAATGAGAAATATTGCATGAAAGGGAACATACACTAATGTACAAAAAGAAGATTGTGCATTGGTTACTCATTCTTATTGACGATTTTACCTCATAAAATAAAGCATTGTGGAATGCAGTCTTCTACTCCTTGATCTTGTCTATATATCTACGCTCTCTTTATACTCCCCAAACCAAGCTTTGCAGATCCCTTTCAACTGGTGAAGATGGGTAGGTTTAACTTGGAATAAAAGGTGTGCTGATCTTGAGGATAAAGGAAAGCTTGATAGGACACCAAGGGGATTTTTCCTATTTGGGAGAAAATATTGCAATATGAAGAGAAGAAGTAGACATTTCATGTTGTAATTTAGTAAGGAATAAATCCTTAAAGTTAAGATTGTTGGAATCAAGGAAGACCTTGCAACCTATAGCATAGAGAGCTTTGTGGATATCTTTGGCTAGCTCTTCTTTTACTTGTGCAATGGTGATGATCCAAAATTGGATGGAGATGCAAAAGTAGGTGGGAATGGAGGACCAAGGCCATAACAAGAATTTACAATCTTAATCTCTAATTGTTAAGAAGTAGAAGCCATGGAATCTGATTCTATTGAACATAGGAAGAGGAAAGCAATGGAAGCAAGGATGATGTAGAGAGAAATAGGGGAATTAAGAAGAAAAAAGAAAAATTAAGTGATACATCCTCGAAGAAACAAGGACAATTTTTTTTCGAGTGTGATTCATTAGACCAAAGTGGGTTGTATTTAATTTGATCTAAGCTTTGAGGCACTCATTTACAACCATTCAACATGAAAAACTTTTTCTTGTGCTCAAATTATTTTGACTAATAATATCTAAAAAGTGAGAGTTCAATAATTCAATATAAAGAGACATGTGTTGAATCTTCTCCCAGAAGTTTCCTCACCAACCTAAGGCTAACCTCAAAGTTTCATAGTCTTGGGTCTAGTTTGTTGTTAAAAGATTTTTCGCAAAATTTGACAATTAGAAATCTCATTAAAAGAGAGAAGCAAAAACTATAGAATAAAAATATAGTAGAATAGATAAACTAAAATGAAAGTATATTATCATTGATCTTTTACAATTTTCATAGTAATATATGATATATACAAAATAAAATTCTTGTTTGAAAGAGTAAATCAAAGTGAAGTCAGCCATATTCATCTCTACAATGAACTAGTCTTAAACCAAGTTCTACATAGGAGGAAATGTGACTTCTAAAAATTATGAAGGAAATGAATCATGCATGACATAAAAAAATTAATCCAGATAGTTGGAATTAATTACCAACACCCCACCTTAGTGCTAACTAAGGAGCATGTAAGGGGTTCTTCCATGGTAGCATGTCTGGGGCATTGCCTTAGGATTCCACCTTGGGTGCTCTCCCTAGACCCCGCAAGGGGTCATGTCATTTGACCCCTAGCATGGGGGCACTACCCCCAAACCCCCATTAAAAAAATTGAGGGGAAATCATACAAAGAAAGTGGAGTAAAAAAACCTCCAAGTATGATTAGGATCCACATAACAACAAGCAATAAATTCTATGTGTGTTGCCCATCAAACAAGCCAAATTCACCAAAAAAACTCATTTTAAGTCACATTTACTACCAAACCACCTTGAAATGAAAATTTTTGGATAATCAATAATTAGTTTTATAAAGCCCTTATTCATTGGTTATTAGCATAATTAGTTAATAATTTTTTGGCACCCTTTAAAAGGTCCACAATATTCATCCTTACCATATCATTTTCTAGAGATCTTTTTGGGAGTAATCTAGGAGACAAACATGAAAAGTCAGTATGCTAAGATAGGTAGGCTCCTTGATTTATTTTTTTTTCACTTATTAAAATGACAGTCTTTAGCAAGTCAAAAATGCAATTTTAATATGAGTTTATTTTCTTTGTAATCCATGGCCATGGTCTAATCTCACACTCCCTAAAAAAAGATATGATAAATGGCACATTATTGGGCATATAGAGATGTAAACCTACTACATAAAGCATCTTACATGACTTAAAAAAGAAAATTTTTGAGCTTTTACTTATAACAATGGTATATGTAGTTCCTTAGTTTTAACTTTTTGTTATTTTCTAGAGTGGCCTTGGTGAACACAGTGGAAACCATCAACATGAGAAAAGAAGTGTGCTACATAAAAATTATGAGAAAAAGTGTATGAAAGCAACACTCCTACCATTATGTAGGTAAATAAAAATCAATGGATGCATTCTCCTCAATGAAGACAAATCTATTAACTCAATCTAAATATATGACAATAACTATGAAATTGGAACATATAGCTATATTATGTTAGATGTTTCTAATATTAATATTAATATCACTAGACCATTAGTGGCATGTCTTGATTATTAAGTTGCCCTTTTCATCAAGGTTTAAACCCCACTCATGTGAGGTCCCTCATTTGTGGCCTCATTTATATTTATATTATTGAAGTAGTTTATTAACATCTTCTATTGATTCTCACTACACAATTTATTTTGGTTTGTTTAGATTCACTATTTGAAATATATGAATACTATCACTTCCCTTTCACCACACATTATACAAAAATATACATTAGACACATATATCCATTACAAGTCAGGATTGGTTATAGAATTGTTAAAAAGTTCTATAAAAAATTTTAAATTCTTATTTAATTGAAATTATACAAGAAATGTAAAATTAATTGATAATAATAATATTTTTAATTTCTTTAGGTTGCAACCATTTATAGATAATACTAATAATAATAATTTTTAGTTAAAATATAAATGTAAAGATATAAATGATGATGCATTGGTAAGGTCTCTAGAATCTCCAACTACCCTTCAAATATTGTTATCTTAAAAATATTTATAAATAATATCATTATTATTAAATTATTTAAATTATTTTGAAAAATATTTTATCTAAATCATTCTTAAATAGTTTTAATATTGATAAAATAATTATAATTATTAAAAACTAATTAATATTATAAATGTTACATTCTCATTTAAAAATAAATAAAATTAATATGCACAAAAACTTAAACTTAAA
The DNA here is from genome assembly GCA_028749045.1 of Cupressus sempervirens. Classification (NCBI taxonomy): domain Eukaryota; kingdom Viridiplantae; phylum Streptophyta; class Pinopsida; order Cupressales; family Cupressaceae; genus Cupressus; species Cupressus sempervirens. Next base: position 312,781,174 of record CM053787.1, read on the forward strand.
ACAGCGGGTGCGAGCACCAAAGTTTCTACCTTTAATGTGGTGGATTTTGGGGTGAAATAAAATGTTGGATGCCATTGAGCGCTTCCAATCCATAAAGACCAATTTTATCAAATTTACCTTTATAAGTTCCAAGATTTTATAAATATTAAAATAGATTTTATGGTCTATGATTTGGCATTCAATGTTTAATAGCTCTTCTTACAACATAAGCATGTTCATTTTTTCCATTCTTCTTATAGGCTTTTACATCCATACAATTTTGTGTTGGTACACATGTACCTAAACCAAAAGGTGAAGCTGATAATCACATGTCTACAGGGGGCATGGTCTACACTAGCAATTTAATGGCACATTAACCCCACTCTTAACATTTGTGGACACCACACCATTTGATTTAGGTAAACACTAACAAAAAAAGGAATGCCAACCAATATTTAGCCAACATATTAGGTTGTCCTCCAGTAAGGACATTACATATTTGTTGTTATACCAATTCTCAAATATCATTTCTTCTAGCTTGACCTCATAGGAATGACCTATAGTATGTGTATTTATAGGAATAGCTTAAGAGACATGGAAAAAATGATGGATTGAGAGACAACTAAATCGTAAAAGATAAATCATCAAATTCTAGGAGTGTTGGTTTTCCATTGGAGGCTTTATCTTGTACCTCTCTAATCTATTAGTCTACAAAGTTTGAAGATGCCAAGACATTGGTGCATATTCATTAAAACTATGTTGTTGATGCAAAACCACTTTTTACAATGCACATTGACAAAATGTATCATGAATACTTTTGTTTCATGAGCCCTTACACTTATTTTTAAATCCTTTATTTATATTTTTCTTGGCATTGTGTTTTTTTCTTATGAAATTGGGATCTTGGAAAATAATCTTAGTGTACAATGAGTGTGTTGAGAAGGGGTGAAAGGTTAATAAAGAAAAAAATTATTTCCCATGCATTTATGTAGAATATGAGGTTAGTAGATAGATTTGTGAGAAAATGGTATTCTTTGTGTACCAGAGCTTCAGAGAAGTGATAGCTTCAAATGATGTGGTGGCTTTTGAGGTAAGAGTGGAGTGAAGTTGTACTTTTAACTATGAACTTAAAATGGGATACTAGATGGCATGGGGAGCTTTTAATTAGACTGAATGCATCTTACCTAGTCATGATTGTAGTTGTTTATTTGATTTGGAACCTAGCAATTGTAGAAGGTTGATTTACTGTATCCCAAATTGAATCAACTATAATAGCTTGAGAGGAGGTCTTGCTACATATAAAATTTTATTACAATTTGTTGAAAGAAAATAGCAATAGAAATAATGTATTTATTTTCCTAGAACTTTGGAACTTTTTATTATATGAGATAAATATGTAATGAAAAATGTTAAATTTAATGAACATCTATTGTTTTGTCATATAGACAAGTATTTTGTATAAATCTAAAATAAATAAATACATAAAAATAATTAGATTTCATATATCTCTATATAATTTTAGAAATAATTTTATATTAACTTCTTACCAAAGTTTAAAAGATGGATAACAAAAAGATTTCTTAGTAAACTTTATTTTTTCTATTGTAAGAATAATCCTACAAACTCATGCTATAGGACTATTTGCTATAGGTTTAATGTTGAGTATCATACACAAGAACAATAAAAGTTTGGATGCTAATGATATAATTAAAACAAGAATTGATGCTAAAAATGAATATATTAAATGTATGTAGGCATATAATACCAAAAACCATTGCACTATGTTTTTGAAGGCTACATATACACTTTATTAATGAGCTCTTGTTTTACAATATGTAAATAATTTTTTCAGCTATGACAAAATGGCAAGAAGAAAACTGACCATCAAAAGTGTATGTATCTATCAATGCTTCCACATTGTATAGACTCTTCTAAAGGTGGCACCCACTAGTAAATTTAGGCCTAAATTTCAATGCAAAAAGGTAAAAATTTCAACTAGAGTAGGTTGTTAAGGCAACTAAACTTATTGTCGGCCTTTTTTTAGTCATTTTTTTGACCCAGACATTTTGCGTCAAAATTTTGACTTCATAAAGGTGGACTTACGGATGTGAATTTCATTGATTTCCTTAGTCCAACCTAAACTATTATTTTCTCATTTTTCGGCGCCGCTGGTCAAAATTTTGACATAAACCCAAACCAATTTGGCATTGAAATTGTGACCAAAATCCCTTACTTTTCTATGTCGGTGCCATACAATCGATGTCAAACCCAAACCAGTTTGGCATCAAAATTGTGACCAAAACTCCTTACTTTTCTATGCTGGTGCTATACAATTGATGTCAAAGTGAAGACGTGTGCATCAAAATTGAGACCAAGACAGGTAGAAATTTTGACAAGTTGTCCCAATTATGGTAAAAACTTTGCTCTCATAGGAGCCTTCTAAACTACAAAAAAATTGATTCTAAAGCATAATTGCTCAGTGCATGAGAGTCAGGGTATCATGCACATTTCTACCTCCACACCATTTTTTTATTCATCACATGATTTATTTCATACAAAACAATGGGAAGGAGGAAGAAATGTGCACGATATCCTAAGTCTACACTGTGTAATTATGCTTTACAACTCAAATTTTGTGCAATTTAAAAGGCTCCTATGAGAGCAAATCTTTTGCAATAAGTGGCACATTGTGTCTAAATTTTGGTTCTTGTAGGGAAAAATAAAATTAGGAAAGAATTATTTATTAGGAATGAAAGCCAATAATTCCATCTATTTTTAAAATAGATAAATGTGACAAAAAAACTTATAGTCCCAATCACATCATCATAAGAGCACATATATATCTATAACTATAACTATAACTATGGCTAAAACCAACATAATTTACAAATATCCATAATTCAAATATTATCCCTTGATTTTTTCTTTAATGCAAAGTTTTAAGTCAAATATGTTATTGCCCTAGATGTAATACCAAACTATCATTAGGCTAAAGACTGCAACAAGATTTACAAATCCAAGGAGAACTACCTAACCAAAGTAGAAAATGACATGAAAAGTTAACAATCTATCAATTGATGCCTCTAGATGAAATATTTCTAGCAATTGAGTTGTATGTTATAGAAACAAAAAATTGCCTTAAAATTGACACCTCACTAGTTGTTCATTTACATCTATAATGGCTTCACAAAAGTTGAAATCTTATGATTTGTCAAGAACACAAAAGACACTCATAGTTCAGCTGCATCAATAAAAGTAAAGTAGTTCAGTTGCACGGTGAGGGCAAGAGACTATCAATATCGATTGTGGAGTTGCAGATAGGTAAGTGATAAACATAAAAAGGTAGTACAAGACACCATTTGAAATGTTCTAATATGATAAACTACCTTGGAGCTAGTTCTAAACCTTGATTGCTTAATGTTGGATTTGATCCAATGGTACCATTATCTGGAGGAGGTCCCACATCCCACTTTCTTGTTGATTCTGAAGGCACTAACAAAGCATCTTCACTAGCTAATCTCCCTTGTGAGCTTCAACTGAAAGAGAATTCTTGATTGAAGAATGTTGAAGATAGTCACGATGTGCCTATTGCTAATAGGCACATCATGACTATCTTTGACATTCTCCTATGGCTCTTGTGGTTCTAATATTATAACATGAGGCTTCCTCTTCTTTTTTTGAGCATAAAGCTGATGCGGCCATGTAATAAGAAATAAATGGGTTTAATTTTGATTATGTACAACAAAGAAAACCAAAATGTAATAGCAATTTTTAATAGAAAATGAACTATATAAACTTATAAAGCTTATAATAATAATAGGCCATAAATTTGGACAGATTTTTTATAGATTTATAGGATGATTGGGGTGTACTTATCATCATGATATAAATTCTATAAGAGATTAGCATGTGTTATTTCATCAAAGATAACCTCCTGAGAGAAATGAGCACATGTTGGTGATTGTTCACTTTATCTAATTTGGTATTTTCTTGCTACAATTCAAATTATTAATTTATATAATCTGTTATTTTTGCTGGCTTTGGGGTTTTTGCACATATTTCCAAACTTCAAAATGCATAACTTTTTCTATAGGAATTTCAGTTACTTTCTTTAAGCTATGCAATTATTGTATGTAGCTGGGACAACATTGTGGCATCTTTGGAGGAAATTGCACATATGAATGTCCTATGAAAATTCCATTTGAACCCCTTTTGAAGCATTTGAAAGGTATTGATGAATCTCTTGAGAATACCTTTGAAAGTGTCTCTATATTTTTCACTTGAAGAAGGCTGGACATTTGTACTATGATCAGCAACATCACTCTCAACATTCATTCATCAGAAGAATTTATTAAAAACTCATACAAATTAAATATTGGTGCCACTACTTTGCCATAGAATGAAGGTACCATTGAGGAGGGTGATGTAAACAGTATGCAGTAGGGACTACGAGGGAAGGAATGAGGGTTAGAATGTGGTACGCTGATGCATATGAAATTTCATACATTTTCCTGAAGATAAATAGAGGTCGTTCTCCATTTTAATTCCACTGATTAACCATTGTAGAGGCTTGTAAGGAATTGTGGCAGACCTATTCCCAATCACTGAACTAGTATGGTCCACAACGGCCACTGGTTAAAGGGCCCTTGCACAAGAGAATATGGCATTCTAAATAGTCAGAGGACCAAATTATGTTTACGCTCAAAGATATACAAAAATATATGAGCAAAACAGATGAAAGATATTATGCACCTTATTAGCTATTGTAAATAAAAAAATGTTGGAGTCAACATTAGAAAAAATGTCTACATTTGGAAATGTGAACCCTGGCAATATTTGAATTTAAAAATTAGAGATGATGTGAGCGTACACATAAAACTTTTAGAATCCTCACCAAAAATATTAATTTTGCAAGAAGATGACCCCAAAAACCAACTCCTTAGGATAAATGCCAAGTTAGTATAGCAAAAACTGATGTGATATTCAGGAAGAAGTGATTAAGCAATGCCATCATAAAATCCATGCTAGATCACCCAAGGACATATTTTGTTATAGTGGAAAACACACACCAAAATTACGCATTCAATTCTGTAAATGTTGTGATGAGAATGAGAGTTCTCAAATACTGGGAAATGGTTGGGGAGGACAACTTCCTTGTGTTCGATGGTGGAATCATGCTACAGATACTAATGACTCATAATGTCATTGTGTCTGTCAGGGAAAACATACTTGTAATACCATTCTCAATACAGGAAAATAAATTACTCACGTTTATAGACTTGTTTTTCAAGGTGAATGTAAGCTCATGGAGAAGGGGTGCAGTATGTAGCGAAATGAAGGGCTTATTTTTACTGCTTTTTGACTTGAAGAATTTGATATATGTGCATTACTAAGAATGTGGCAGGATATTGTTTCCTCCCATAGAGGCCAACTTCAGGACAGCACGAAAATGGCTTGGCTAATGTGAAGTTAAACGGTCATGCCCAATATGTATATTTAAATTGATTCCTTTAGTGGTGAGCCATTGCACAAGAAAAACATCTCTAAACTTGACAAACTTGTCTGGTCAATAAGGTTTTGTGTTATTTTCAGTTAAGCAATAGTAATCCTATTGTCAATTTGGGTGATACATTTGATTTGATGCAAATGTATGTCAGTATGCATTGTGTGTGCACTGAGAAATTGAAACACGCTTATTTCACTTACTAGGGATGTGGTAGGGTATTGTCTCTTTCCATTGAGGCAAAATTTTTGGGCCAGCTAAAAAATGGCTTAGTTACTATGAGGTTAAACTGCTATCTACATATATATATATATATATTACTTCAATGGCAAGCCATGGCACAAGAAAAACATCTCTAAAAAACTTGACAAAAACGTATTTCATGTAGAGAAACCTGAGATGCCCAATAGCATCAACACTGCATTCCTATAATAAAGACCATTTTGATGTTAGTATCAACATTGCATTCCTAGAATAGAGAACCTTTTGATGCTAATATAAAGAACTTTGATGATGCTACATGACAAAAGGAATGATTCGCACAATAATTTTTGAAGTTTTATATAGGATATACTTGACACCTTAGAATGGTGAATATTTAACAGTTGTTCAAAGTACTCAAGATGACATCATGAAAGTTCACTAAATTCAAACTAAAAACTTGTTTCTGTTGATGCAAGTGTTGCAAGTGTCCATTTCCAAAATGGATATATCTTACTCCCAAGATGGCTCCCTGTAACAACTATACACCGATGGAAGAGATTTCCTCAATATCACCTCCATTTGTCATAGGCATATACATGCCATCTATAAATAGTAAAATCATTCATGTTTTTTCAATTTCCATGCTAGATATTTTAATTAGGTGTATACTGAACATGTTTTTAAGAACTAAGGTGTAAGCATTGGAGTACATCTAGCTAAAACAATGACAATTTTGGCCAAAATAAAAATAGTGCGAGCAGCGAAAGACATGGGTGGATAGGGTCTCATCAAGCACAACAAGATTGCTTCAGACGGATGTTTAATATAAGAAACACCACACAAAATTCTCTTCTCATGCTTTGTCCGAGTGAAGTATCTTCTTTTGTAGCATCATGCTGGACATAATCTTAGTTTGTGCAAATTTTTGTTGTCTGCTTGTTACGAGGAATAGAATTGTAACCACTATACCTCGATATTTCTCTTTTGATGAAAAATGGTATTGTGATCTATGCATCTGAAGCCATTTTTTATAATAACTCTACAGGTGCGGATCACAGTTTGCTCCATCATCACTGCCTCATCTTTTCTATGGCAGTAAAATTATACAGGCTGGAGGTAACGTACGTTTTATGTATCCTTTTCTCGTCTTGGTAAAATATGGGTGGGTTTATTAGCCACCTTGAGGAAATGTAAGGCGAGCTCAGTTTAGATTTTTAAGGTTTCTATTTCTTAGCTACACAATTATTAAATTACGACCTTACTGGTTCAGATGTTACAGCCTGCTTCCTTACGGTAGGTGTATTCGAACTGAGGTGAGAGTCTTCCATGTGCCCTACTTTACCATTACACCACCTCTCCTGGGAATTCTTCGCCTTTAACATAAGTTGCTTTCGACCACAGGGGAGAGGACAATATTTTATTTCTCATACCAACGTTACAGATCTGATTTTTCTTGGTGCTCCTCTACATCTCACACTAAGGAGAAAATTAAGCTTGGAAAAAATAAGTCAACTTTGACTATTTAACACTTTTAGTGTTGGAATGAAGCTTAGTGTGTGATGTTTAAGCCGTCTGCTTAAATAAAGATAACTATTAGTTGAAGACTTGTATGTACATCAAATATATTCCCTTTTCTAGTCAATATACATAGGAAATGATTCAGGTTTTTTTAAGCTTATGTATGGGTATATGTGATGATAGGATGTAACTGCAAATTAAACCATGATTGATGATATGGATATGATATATTTGATGTATATTATGGACTTAATAACATTCTTTATGATATGTGATGTATGTAATATAGTATTTTTATTTATGTACTATATGTTATGTGATTGATATATGAAACACTGATGAGATATAGTAATGTAATGAAACTATGATGCAAATGAAATGTAATGAATGCAATATATGGTTAATGCACTTAACAAAGTGATGTGTAAAAGGAACATGCAATTAGAAAATGTACCTATACGCTTAGGGGAATGTCTATTATATTGAGTTTAGAAGTGGTAATTCTATCATCAATTTGGTTGATTCATTTGGTTTAATACAAATTATGCATTGTGTGCACTGAGAGATTGAAGCATGCTTATATTAGTGGAAGTTGATTGTCATAGTGAGCTACTACTTCCCCTGTTTTAATGGCATGCATTTAAGCAACCAACCTTTTCAACCAAACTAAGCTTTGAGAATAAAAGTTGTGATGTGCTCAGTGGAGGAAAGAGTTAATTTTTGTTGTTTCTTGTTACTCCATGAAACAATTCATGCTCTGAGGCCAAAAGAAGCCACTGCTATTGTTTTTACATTATCTAGTAGCTAGAGGCTCGTCACTTACTAGTTATATAAATTGAACATGCTCTTCTAGTGGCATGGTCTTCTAAATTGAACATAATTCATATTATATATATAAACTAAGAAAATAAATAAGAATCTAATTGACTTTACCAAAAAAACCTAATTCTATACAAATAAATAAAAATTCTTAACAACTTAAAAAATAGAATAAAATATACTAGAAACAAGAATTATGTGAAATTAAGACTTAACTGTTAGAAATGGTTATTATGTCTAATGCTGATGGCATTCCTTCACCCATTTCATTTTCTATCCAAAAATTTCCCAGGAAGAACAGTTATTTCAAACAATATGCAAATCAATTCATAAAATGTACTATAATTAGTTAGAAACAATATCTCCCAATTACCTATAGACATCATCTAGAACCTCTTTTCTCTCATGTTTGAAATGTACTGCTATACCCAAGCCCTCCAAATGATTTACCATTGAGAGGCCAAGAATCAAATTGATAGGATAAGCACCAAGCTCACTGCACCAACAAACAAATGTCTCTTACATTTACATGATCATTATAAAAATATCATCAAACTATATAAAAGAATATTTAAAAACCAACCTATATCATAAGCAGAAAGAGATGAATATCTTCTCTTAATTTACAACAACAACATATTTATCCTTGTAATATTATCATCTATGCACATTGAACCAAATCATTTGTTCTCTCTATTCTCTTTCTTAGCTTGTCATATAACGAGATGAGTGGTTATCAAAGAACAACATATATAGTTAAATGTAAAGAGTATAGTAGGTAATATAGTTAAATACATTGGAGGAATCTTCAACACTCGTAGATTTGACTTTTTGATGTGTTCTTTTATTGAACTTGTTTCTTTCATTGAAGTTGAAATTAGAGGCCCCTAGATTAAAGATATTATTACAAATCAGTTCAAGAAAACTCAATGATAGAATTGATTATGAAATAAATATATGAATAAGTATAAAATTGTAGATTGTGCACTAATCATACCCTTCTAAACTGTAAATAAATTGGACTATGAGTAGGGAAAACAGAAATGCTTAACCACAAAATTATTGTAGTATTCAACTATATTCTTCATAGCCTATAAAAGCTGACTAAGGTTCCAACGTTTATAATGACTATAGACAAAAATATAAATTAAAACAAGCAATATTATCATTAATGTTTTTAAATGTAGAATGAAATGGTTGTAAGTACGCATTTCTACCACATGGAAATGATTTTGAGATACAGACCTGTGCAATCCAATCTCCCAAGGAATAGACAACACCACTTATCACCATCTTTGCCAAAACAAGATTTGTCATAAAGTGATGTTAGAATAGTTACTAAAATGGTCATAAATTATGTTGTTATAGTAAAAGAATACTTTAATTTAAGAAAAAAAACTATACAATATTAAAACATGACATCGTGCTTTAAAAACTAAAAAGGTACCTATAATGAAGAACTTCATTTCGACTTGCTAATTGGTTGTCACTATTCACTATAAGCTTATCTTTAAAGTTTGAGCTTCACTTGGTTTTGAGAATAGTTAAATATTCTCTACTAAATAGGGCCAACCATGTGAAGGTGGAAGCTCATTTGGCCCCTCCCTCTACACCCCCAGCCCCCTCCAACATCACTCTAAATTCCCCATTAACATTTAATAACATTCATGCATTCATCCATTTTTGAAATATAAAATTCAATCATTATAATCACATGATAACATTCATTAACACATAAAATTCATTAACACACAACATTCATGAATAATTCATTAACACAAAATTCATTAACATGCAACATTCAAGAGTAAGTCATTCATGAATAATTCATTAACACAATATTCAATAACACCCAACATTAATGAATAATATTCATTAACAATATTCAAGAGTAAGTCATTCATGAATAGTCATTTCTTTTTGGCATTCTTGCCATTTCTTTTTTTCATAAAATTTCTAAGAGGAATATCAATGTCCTCGTCATCCCCCTCCTCTACTAGTTCTAACACATGTCTCCTCCTCATCCATTTAGGAACATCATGAGGCTGCTACACCAAAGGGGGGATCCACTACAATAACAAGTACTTCATGAGTTAAATTTGCACCATTTTATATTAGTGAATTACGTATTTTTATTTAAGTAAAAGAACTATAAATCAAAAAATTAATTTAAAAGAAAAAAAAATAGATTTTCTTTACTTGAATGTGCGACATGATCTACCAACTGATCAATCTAAAACATCCTCTGGCACTCGTTTAGCACGACATGATTCTATATCCTCAACACAAAAAGGTTACACCAAGTTCAATTAAAGATGGTAAATTGTATTAATAATTACAAATTAGTTTTAAATAACAAATGAGTACCTCCATCGATAGTACAATGCACATCAAGGGCTTCATGATGCTGTGTATGATCTATGTCACCATTAATAGGTTGCATTGCAATGTCATGCACATTATTATCAAATAAATTGTTGCTCAAGTATTCAATTTCTAATACATTTTTTGTCATATTTATCTATGCACATGATGCAGGAGACTATTCGGTTGGGGCAATGGAAGCTTGCTGTAGGTGTTCAACCACCGCTACATAGCCTTGCTTGAAGGCAATTATTTTGTGTTCTTCCATGGCCTCCAAATTAAAATCAATGCTCTGCATTTTTTTATTAATTAAAAAAAATATTTGCATTTAATAAATAATTTTTCTTTGCAATTCATTTACTGCTACTTACAACGCATGTTTTGACTTTCGAATATCCCCTGGATCCAAGTCTGTGTTGCACAACCTTTTCCAGCCTAGCCTTCGTTGCCTTTAATGTGTCCTACAACCTATGAAAAGTTTGGAATATGTTAGATGATATAGATATAAAGATCAATACTAATTAGTGAATTATTATATATTGGTATGAAGGTTTTACCATAAGTAGCATGTTCCATCAAAAATATGAAAAAAGGAAAGAAATTATAGCATCATACCTTTAATTATAAAATATCTTCTATATAATGGACACCCTTGGATGTCCCAACTAACTAAACCAATTTACTGAAAGGAATTATGTCAAACAGTTTGCATTCAACTTCTTAAAACCCCTTATAACTCTGGAAATCAAACGTTTATTTGTTTGTTGTGTTTCGTGCATGGAATTGGTATCATACAACATAAAAAAGAAATAAACTACAATAATATGCAAAGTGGAAATGAACTGCTGCTAATAAAATGTTATTTTCAGAATTCATAAAACCAAATACATGGCAGATTTATCAACTCACTAATTACTTCAGCAATATTGTCATACTACTCCAGCCCATGCTTACAAACTTGCTGCTACAATACTTTGTCCTCCAATCAGTCCACTACCTTCATAATACCATTCCCTCCAAGCGGCATAAGCGTCGGACAAGTAGTGAAGAAGATATGAGCAAAATATCAAATCTGCCTATAGTCGGAAATGCAACTAAATTGCCTGATAATGAAGCCAATAAGAAATAATTCCAAAGGCCAAACCCCAAGGGAATGACATCTAGAATGTTACAAGAGAGGATAGACGTCCTCAAATGCCAAGAACAAAGCTGCAACTCACACACCAATTTCTTCTCATATTCAACCTGTCTAATGAAGCTACAAATGCTTCCTTTTATTCTATTCCCACGGGTCCGCTCAACTCATATGGGCAATGTGGGATAAAGATGTGTAATATAAAACATATATTAAAATACCTCTTATGTCTCCCTTGGGTACACATCACCATAAAATAAATATTAAAGTAACACTTTAATATTTTACAATTAAATTAGACGTTACTTTAATAAAACTTCAGGCATTAAAATGTATTAGCAATCGAACTCCGAATAATGCGAGTGATAGCTCATCGAAAAGCTCTCACCGAGGAGTATCGAATCCAATCACCAAAATTGACCTGCACTGTGTCCTGCCGACTTACTAAAATAGTAAGTATGCCTGAAACTGAGTAAATCAACTTCGTTTTGGCCCAAACTGGAAATGACTAGGCCAAAACACTCCAAGATCCCATTAAACCCTTCGTTAGCCCTCGGGACCATGTAGAACAAGGCTAACGCACACACACTTGGTCAACTGCTAAAATGGAGACATTACAGTCCGCCCCCCTTGAAATTGCTTGTCCTCAAGCAATCTCAGTCCAGCCTGCTGAATAACCTGCTCACTCTCCCATGTAGAATCTTCCTCCAGCAGATCTTTCCATCTGACCAAATACTCCTTCACTATCCTATTTCTAAGCTTCCTCTCTCTGGTATCCAAAATAGCCTCAGGTACTAACACAAGCTTCCCCTCCTCATCCAAAGGGGGTAAATCTGCAGAAGGCACTACACTCTGACCAATGGCTTTCTTAAGCCTAGACACATGAAACACATTGTGCACTCGATTACCCTCTGAAAGCTCAAGCTCATAGGCGACTTTGCCCACTTTGCAAATCTCCCTGTAGGGACCATAAAATCTAGGTTTCAACTTTTCAGCTCCGCTCTTCTTGAGCGATGACTGTCTATATGGTTGTAGCCTCAAGTAAACCATATCCCCTACCTCGAAACTGCGCTCTATTCGGTGTTGATCAGCATATAATTTTTGTTGATTCTGGGCCTGTTGTATATTCTCTTTGAGCACTTTCAGGATGTCCTGACTATCCTGCAATAAGTTTTTGGCTTTGGGCACTCTACTGTTCCCCAAAACTAAATCCATGAAGCTAGGTGCTTCATAACCATAGAGTGCCATGAAAGGAGTCATCTTGATGGACATATGATAAGTGGTGTTATAACAATACTCTCCCATATGCAACCATCTGATCCAAGAGTTTTGTTGTGTAGTTACATAGTTCCTCAAATATCCTTCCGCCCATTTATTCACAATCTCTGTTTTCCCATCTGTTTGCGGATGATAACTAGTGCTAGGTGTAAGATCTGTACCACACAACCTAAACAACTCTTGCCAAAAAACACTCATAAACTTACTATCCCGGTTGCTGACAATGAATCTGGGCAACCCATGTAACCTGAATATCTCTTTAAAGAAAAGATCTGCCACCTGTGCTGCTGTGTAAGTGGACAGAATAGCAATGAAGTGAGCAAACTTTGTCAAGCGGTCCACCACCACATAGATGCAATCCCTTCCCTGCACTCGTGGTAAACCAGTGATGAAGTCCATCGAAATACTTTCCCATTTCCTATCAAGAATGGGCAAGGGCTGTAATAAACCTATAGGAAATGTGTGTTCTCCCTTATTCTATTGACAAACCACACACTCCTTGACATACCTCTGAACATCATCCTTGAGCCCTTTCCATGAAAATTGCTCTCAGATCTACCTGTAGGTCTTGAAGACCCTCGGATGTCCAGCTGTGGGTGCATCATGAAATTCCTTCAGTATCGCCTCTCTCAAATGTGATGACGAAATCAAATAAACCCTATCCTGAACTCTGATTAATCCATCTATCACCTCATAGCGATCATCCTGTATGGTACCTGAAATCAATCCAGAAGCCCAAGCATCTCCGACATACTCTGCTATAATTCGATCTCTCCAATCTCCTAAAATCTCTGCCAGAGCACATAAGTGAGGTCTCCGAGATAAGGCATCAGCCACCACATTTTTCTTACCTTTGACAAACTCTATGTCAAAGTCATAAGCCTGCAATTTAGTCACCCATTTTTGTTGCCGATCATTAAGATCACGCTGGCTCATGAAGTATTTAATACTATTGTGATCAGTCTTGATCACAAAACGTCCACCTACCAAATATGATCAAAATTTGGCCAATGCATGCATTATGGCCAACATCTCCCGGTCATAGACAGAATAACTTTTCTCAACTCCTCGGAGCTTCCTACTCTCGAATGCAATGGGATGCTTCTCCTGCATCAATACTGCTCCAATCCCATCACCTGATGCATCACAATGAAGCTCAAAAGGCTTCGTGAAATCTGGTAGAGCTAGAACTGGACATGAAGACATTACCTGCTTGAAATGCTCAAAACACCTCTGTGCTGCCCCTGTCCACACGATGGCTCCTTTCCTGGTAAGATCTGTCAAGGGTGTAGCAATCTGTGAGAATCCCTTAACAAAACTCCTATAAAAACCACATAAACCAAAGAATCCCTTAAGTTGTGTAAGGTTTGTGGGAGTAGGCCATTCTACAATAGCCCTAATCTTTTCGGGATCAACCCGAACGCCATCTGCACTAATGATATGCCCCAGGTAAAGGAGCTCAGTCATGCCAAACTCACATTTAGATTCCTTGGCATACAATGACTCTCTCTCCAAAATAGATAACACCTCCTCTAGATGATGTAAGTGCTCCTCCCAGGTCTTACTGAAGACCAAGATGTCATCAAAGAAGATCAAGACAAATCTCCTCAGCTGCTTCCTAAATACCTGGTTCATACAACTTTGAAATGTAGTAGGTGCATTGGTTAGACCAAATGGTATAACCATGAACTCGAAGTGGCTATAGTGAAATCAGAAGGCTGTTTTCTCAATGTCCTTTGCTCTCATCCTGATCTGATGGTATCCGGATCACAAATCAATTTTGGTGAAGAAGCATGCCCCATGCAACTCATCAATCAGCTCATCAATCCTAGGAATGGGATACCTATTTTTAATTGTTTTCTTATTCAGTGCCCTGTAATCGATGCACATGCGCATCGTCCCATCCTTCTTCTTTACCAATACTATTGCTAAAGAAAAAGGGCTCTTACTGGGCCTGATATGCCCCATCTCCAACAAATCCTTAATCGCCTTCTCTATCTCATCCTTGTGTTTCTTAGGATGACAATAGGGAGTAATCATAACTGGTTTGGCTCCCTCCTCAAGCTCAATAACATGTTCCATCCCTCTGTTAGGAGGAACCCCATGAGGAATATCGCTAAATACTTTAGCGTGTCTATCAAGTATCTTTTGGACATCTAGTGGATGACTCTTTTCTTGTGGCTCTGGTGAAGTTGGCATAATGTGGCACTCTGCCGCCCACTCTATGTTATCATGACGAAAAAGTCTTTGCATTATCCTCAAGGACACTACTCTGCAACCTCCATCTCAAAGCCCTCTAAGTACCACAGTTCTGCCCTCATGCTGGAATCTCATCTCCAATTTCTCTAGATTGAGTGTGAACTCAACTAGTGAAGCCATCCATGTCATGTCGAGGATGACATCATAATCTCCCATGTCCACAACATAGAACTCATCCTCCAACTCATAGCCATCTCCAAACCTGATGCGAAGATTAGATATCTTCTGAGTGCATAATAACTTATCACCGTTAGCCACCATGACTCTAAACCCATCATGCTCCTCTGTCTGTAACCCTCTCCTGGCTACCAACTGTGCATCTATGAAGTTATGTGTAGCCCCAGTGTCAATAAGAGATATCACTTTTTGCCCCTGGATAGTACCCCTGACCTTAAATGTGATTTCCTTTTGGGCCCCTATCAAGCGTGCCAATGATCTATCATCCTTAGGAATGTTTCTCTCCTCTATAGTGTTACCCTCATCTGAATTGGAGTGCTGATCCTCCCCTTCTGACTCTGACTCTTCTGCTGAAAAATACTCCATTTGATTTGCCTTAGCCTTGAGAGAACATTTATGAGATAAGTCCCAAGGCTCTCTACAATGGAAGCACAGCTTCTTCTTTCGAAGTTCATTCAAGGTTTCATTGTCTAGTCCTTTTGATCCTTCTTTGGGTTTGCTATACTCTTTCTGAAATGATTTTTTGTCTTTGTCCTTGCGGTAGGAAGAATCTGTTGAATGTTTTTTTCCTTTGTATACCGAAGGGGCTAAATCTAGTGCCTTTTTAGTTGCTTCAGCTAACGTGAGTGGATCATGTCCCTTCACCCAACCTTGTAATGGATCAGCAAGACCATCACAAAGTAACACCACCAATCTCCTAGGAGAGATATCAATAACAAGTACAGACAAGCGCTGAAACTCGGCAATGTAAGCATCCACAGAACCTGACTGTTTTAACTGTGCTAGCTCCTTGAAATGTAACTCGGGATCCTTAGTGTCAAATCTCCCAATCAATGTTTCGGTGAATTCCTCATAGGATGTAATCTGATTATGCCCCAAAGTCACCATGCCATGATGCCACCATTCATGTGCAACGCCAGCCAAGTGCATAGCCGCATACTTGATATCCTCCTCCTCAAGCATAGGATTTAGCTGCAAGTATGTATCTACCTTCTGCACCCAAGCTCATGCAGTCATCTTCCCTGAAGCATCATAATAAGGTAAAGAAAGTTTTCCAACTTTCTTCCTCAGCTCAAAGTTTTGATTCCTCCCTCCTGCTTTAGGCATGTGTCTCATCCTCAAGTCCATATAATCTCTAAGAGAAATATCCACTTGAAACTCTGGTCCACTAGCCTCCCAGTCCCTCCTGAACTGATCTTGTAACTCGGTAATCTGCGGTTCATTTACTGGATGAACCGGATCTCTGGGTGGAAAAGTGGGTAGAAGAGGTCTTGAGCTCGGAGTCCGTGCTGGGCATGCAACGTGTCTAAAGTTATCAGCCTCATTCCCATTGTTGCCATGTCCATTATTACCATTAATGTTATTCTCAGGACCATTGTTGTTGCCTTGGCCTTCATGGTTATTGTTTCCCCCTTTGTTATTGTTTCCCTCGTTGTATTGTTTCTGTTGTTGGCATCACCTAAATTAATATTGACACCCATCTGTCTAGCCATGAGCTGCAACATCATGTCCATTCGCCTATTCTGCTCCTGCTGCATACGCTGCCCCTGCTCTAATGTATCTAGTAACTGTCAGAATAGTACCTCCCCCTGATTTGGACCAGCATTTCTGCCTCTGCCTAATCCTGTATTCCTGTCATCTCGATCACCCATATTATTGTCCTGATCATAGAATATCTCCTCTGTGTCTATATGGTTGAATTCAATGTCCCCCTGCACGGATGTACTCGACTGTTTGCTTTGCAAGTCTGAAATCCTATTTTGTCTTGCTCTGGTATCACGGAAATTATAAGACCCCTGTCGCATGCTCAAACTTACTTTTTCGCTCTATCCGGCTGTTCCAAATTCCCTATAAGACCTCCACAGGATGGCAGGACTTATAGCTCTGATACCACTGGAATGGACACCCTTGGATGTCCCAACTAACTAAACCAAATTGCTGAAAGGAATTATGTCAAACAGTTTGCATTCAACTTCTTAAAACCCCTTATAACTCTGGAAATCAAACGTTTATTTGTTTGTTGTGTTTCGTGCATGGAATTGGTATCATACAACATAAACAAGAAAGAAACTACAATAATATGCAAAGTGGAAATGAACTGCTGCTAATAAAATGTTATTTTTAGAATTCATAAAACCAAATACATGGCAGATTTATCAACTCACTAATTACTTCAGCAATATTGTCATAATACTCCAACCCATGCTTACAAACTTGCTGCTACAATACTTTGTCCTCCAATCAGTCCACTACCTTCATAATACCATTCCCTCCAAGTGGCATAAGCGTCGGACAAGTAGTGAAGAAGATATGAGCAAAATATCAAATCTGCCTGTAGCCGAAAATGCAACTAAACTGCCTGATAATGAAGCCAATAAGAAAGAATTCCAAAGGCCAAACCCCAAGGGAATGACATCTAGAATGTTACAAGAGAGGATAGACGTCCTCAAATGCCAAGAACAAAGTTGCAACTCACACACCAATTTCTTCTCATATTCAACCTATCTAATGAAGCTACAAATGCTTCCTTTTATTCTATTCCCACGGGTCCGCTCAACTCATATGGGCAATGTGGGATAAAGATGTGTAATATAAAACATATATTAAAATACCCCTTATGTCTCCCTTGGGTACACATCACCATAAAATAAATATTAAAGTAACACTTTAATATTTTACAATTAAATTAGATGTTACTTTAATAAAACTTCAGGCATTAAAATGTATTAGCAATCGGACTCCGAATAATGCGAGTGATAGCTCATCGGAAAGCTCTCACCGAGGAGTATCGAATCCAATCACCAAAATTGACCTGCACTATGTCTTGCCGACTTACTAAAAATAGTAAGTATGCCTGAAACTGAGTAAATCAACTTCGTTTTGGCCCAAACTGGAAATGACTAGGCCAAAACACTCCAAGATCCCATTAAACCCTTCGTTAGCCCTCGGGACCATGTAGAACAAGGCTAACGCACACACACTTGGTCAACTGCTAAAATGGGGACATTACATTCTAAAACTAAACAACATCACATATATGCCTTTTAAATTGATCTTTAATTACCCATTATTCACAATAGATTCAGAAATTTAAAATAAAAAATTCAAATATTTTCTCATGTCATCATGTTGAGCTTGCAGGGAGTATGTATTTCAATAAGAGAGAGCACATGACTATCAAAGTATGGTGGAAGACATTAGATGAAAAAATAATTATTTTTCACTAACTACATGAGTTGGGATATATAATACAAGAAATGTATATTGTGGACAATTCAAGATTAAATTCATAGGGAAATCTAGGTATGTTAGTATTTTCCAAGTTAAAGATATCAGCCACATTGATGAGCTAGTCTCAATTCTTTCAATTTTTCTATCCTTTCTCATGACATTCATTTCTAGTGACATGTGTAATCATGCTATTTATCCATGGAGTTCGTGACGTATAGGGGATGATTTTTAGAACAATCTATAATACTCAAGTTAGCTTGGTTGAATTTCTTGCAGAGGCTTAATGTATTAGTCATTGTAATAGGGATGATGAGGGAAAATAAGGTGGACTGAAATAGTCTAGGGATAATTACATGTGTGCTTCTTTTAGGATAAGTATTTCTCTAATTATCATTATTTTCTTCACAAAATTCTGTTGTGAATATGTTGTTTTTGGTGGAAAAGATTTATGGGAGATCAAATAAGAAGTCTAAGTTGAAAAGAATGAAAAGATCAAAGTGAGTGAAGATGATTTTGTCATACTCAGTGAGCTACCATAGCTTGAATTTATCGTAATTCCATTCATTAGTCAAAATAACATTGCCATGCTCTTCCCATTTTCAGAAATCTCAACAACAAAAATCTATATTTGTAGGCACACAACATCTCTAGACCACCCTTTCATGCAAGGCACTTTTAATGCCTAAATGAAAAATGATAACTTATAAAGTGGCTTGGTATAATCCAAAATAGTTGGAAAGGGCTAGTAACCACAAACAAATATGAAGGATCATGAGATTTCCATTTTCAATCCATGGGAATTCATCAAAGAGTTTTTATAGTATAGTTGTATGTGTTAGAGGTTCTAGGGCCATATTGGGCATTCATCAAAGGGTTTTTACAGTATGGTTTATGAGAACATAAACTAAATAAAAGAAACATATAAATAGAAAATTAACAACTACCATCTACATATCATTTCTCATCTTGATAATGAATCTGATAGATCACAAAAAGTGAACCAAAACATTCATGTCAAAATGATATTCAGTTATTTTTTGATAGCCTTTTTGCCACCATATGGATTACAAAAAGTGTTAGTTCTTCTCTTGCCATCTGCCCTGATGATGAATCATAGAATTTGATCCAAAACATAGGCAAAAAAAAATCTAGATGGTCTAATACAAAAGGGAAAAAAGTCTTGAAATCATAAGAACTGTGGAAACTTCATGAATTTGATATTAACTCTCACCCACTATTTATCTTTGTTGCACATAACTATATTATTATTAGACCATCAATCAGATAGTATGCATCTTAGTAGATATCAGGTACTAGTGTAGCCAAAAAAATACATCTTAGACACCTATAAGTACAATACCAGTTTACCATCATATAACTTAACTACACCACACTGTCAGGAGAGTGCTCAGTTGTCATTAACTTGTGTTTCTAGCATTGAACTTGATGCTTATTAATTTTAGGAGAGTGACCATTAGTAAAATTCTTGCATAGTTTTTCAAAAAAAATTGTACTCATCATTACACTGACTGAATATCATTTATCACCTATACTGCTAACACATACAACTATGATATATGTAGTTGAGCATTACTATATTTTCAAGACATAATATAGCTATATGTAAAGTTATAAGTGCACTATTTATATCTTATGTAAGATTTATGGCCAGATTGAGATATATACAATCATATATGTGCATTCTATGTGCAATCAACCACCATAGTTTATTAGATGCCCAAATTTTAGAGAGCATTCATAATAGGGTGAAAGCAATTGTGTCAGCATATGAATTACATACCTTTCATCAATAGATAGATTAAATTGAGCTAGTTGAAATTGTTGATAGTGAAGTTGAACCCTAAATTTGCTCATTAGTGTACTAGTAGTTAATACTATTGCATACCTTTTCAGATTTTTTGGTGTACTTTCTTTTAGATGTTCCCCTTTCTCCTTTGCATCCAAAATGAACTCATTCCAATCCCTCACTAAAACAAAGGGAGGACACTCATACTTGGGGCTTAGGATGAGACTCTTTCTATATGAGTCCCTCACAACCTTAAGATGTCTGGAACCTTTTTGTAACAATTTCTTATGATAAAAAATATTACTACCAAACTCATACTCTATATCTTTGATAAGATCATCTTTTAAATTTTGATCTTGGTAGTTCCACCTTTTAAGAAAAAAATACAAAATTGTTAGATATAGCTAGTATAAGAAAAGATCTGAATGAAAGGAAAAATGTTGCACCAATTAATGATATGAAAAAATATAGTGGAATAAAATTAGTTTAGTTATGATGTTCCACCTTTTACATGTGGTGGGCTTGAATCTTCACAGAATGAGGCCATAAAGCCTCCTATAAAATGTATTGTTTCCTGCAAAAAATGTCATGGGATAATTAATAGTAAGAACCATTTAAATGAATCATGTGAAGAATACTTTTCATAGTGAATAACAAATACATAAAATGAGATACATTTCATCTTTTTAGTGATCTATTTTAGGGTTGGAGGGTCAACTTGACCAAAATTGACCAAAAAAGAAGTTTGGAAGAAAAAAAAAAGTCTAAAACCAGTCAAACTCTACCAGGGTTTTGTTGCTGATGTTCTAAAACTAAAAAATGTATTGTGACTATATTAATTAGTATACCTTAAAAGAAAATATAGTTCATAATACATATAACTTGCCATGACCATTTTTTTAAATTTTGAATTGATGTCATCACTGATCATACCTAGGATATTATGGAAAACAAATATTGCTAAAATAGATAGTGAAGCTAAAAGTGAGCACTCTAAAACTATAACAGGCAATAGCAATGATGTTGGAAATCATTGAAAACTGAACATTGAATACGAAAGAAGACTCCCACTTTTGGTTCTCTGTAGAAAAATTGGTTAGTATCTTCTACTAAAAGCATGAAATTGCAATGTACCAAATTACTAAATTAGAGAATTACTAGTATAGACAAAAGTTCATTGATAATTCATATGATCCTACCAAACCCCTAATAAAAAGGAATTCCAAAATAATTAAACAACTTGCACAATATGACATACTAAAGAAGGTCATGAGGCATCACTCCACATCAAAAGCCCTTACATTCACCACTTCCTATCATGTTTACATTTTGTAAGAAAATCCTTATTACAATATAAAAAATAATTATTTAAAGTACTTGGAATCTTAGGACATTTCAAAAGGATTGATTCATCATCATCAATCAACAACGATGCCTGCATAGCTCCCATGCTAGAAACATGGGTAGCTCATGGAAATGATGGTGAATTATCACCAATACATGCACTATGATCCACATCTGGTGGCATACCAGATGGTGCATCTACTACCACAAAAAAAAATACACTATGTGATGCACCCAAGATTAAAGTACAAATTATCAACTCATAATTAACACAAAGCCAAATATTGAAAAACAAGGATTTACCAGCTGGACATCCCCTTGTTGTTGACATTGCAGTTAGCAATCTCGTATTGGCATCTATCAACCTCATAGGAGTCTCCTACACTTGATGACCTGAACAATACATTGTTAGCAAAGACATTCTGAAATAATAAAAGTAAGAGGTATGAAGTTTTGAATGTTTGAAATAAAAAATTCATTCTAACTTTTCAACTTAAAGATTATTTTACCAGTGGGAGTTGGAGCTCTGCTACTACCGACCTCACTACATTGTCATTCAAGTTGTGGATCAGTTGCCAAAAAATCCTGTATAATAAGAATTTAGTAGTTAAAGTTTCTTACAACTCTTTAAAAAAATTGCATCAATAAAGTATCTTTGCACATATTATATATTTTAATTCACAACATAAAATATTATAAAATATAAATCTTTATTGAACTTTTGTTATAACTAAAGATTCATTATTGCTTACTTCATAATGATGAGCTTGCGCTCTCAAGTCTAATAGCCTCTTCATCATCTCCTCAGATTCCATACTTGCCTCATCCAAAATTTTCACTATTTCTATATTAATTTTTAAAAAATTTCTCTTCAACATTTTTGTTACATTGGGAGTTTTAGCAATATCCTCATCAGAAGGTGTAGCTAGTACTTACTACTGGTTCTTTATCCTTATCCTAGGGTGAACCCATAGTACTGGGTGCCACTTTTGTGTCACGAAGGAAATTTCAAAATGATGCAAAATTCCCATATTCAATTTTATGTATGTTCATGTGAACTCATTAATGATGTTCACGTGAACATAAAAGAATTTCATGTTCACATGAACATGCTTAGTTTAAATAAGGGATGTTTGCACAAACATCCCTTATTAATATATTCATGAAATGTATTTTTATGGAAATTTTAAGCCATTTTTCCATTTTCCATTAGGCTTATATGTTTGTGCGAACATTAATATGTTCACGTGAACGTATTTTTACGATGATTTTGAGCCATTTTTCCATTTTCTATAGGCTTGTATGTTCGTGTGAACATATAAAACATGTTTGTGCAAACATTGTGTTTGCACGAACATGTAAATTTATAAAATTTTGGTGCTCTTTTCTATAAAAAAATTGAAATTGGCTCTTTTGACCCCCCAAATTGAGATTGAATGATCTCCTACTATAAAGTAAAAAATGTCAATTTGTGCTGCTCATAACAAGCTTTCCAATGACTATAACTGTAATACATATTATATTCATTAAGGCTTTCAAATATGAGTTTAACTCGTTATAGGTTCATTACCGATTGAACATCAACTAACTTTGACACTTCGGGAAAATTTGTAAATTACGTCAATTTTTTTTTGAAACATATCTAGGAAATAGGTTATTGAGATAGCTTTCTATTAACAAAAGGAAAATTAGATTTATGATATATTGAGTTCAAGTTATCTGTGTCAAAATGAACATATGTCTGAATTACGATTGATGTCACTTCAAAACTTTATAAACTATACAATATTCAACCAAATTGAATCAAACCAAATGTATCCTCTAGATATTGATGTTACAAATCCAACACCGAAAGAATTACCTCATTATCATTTCTAGAAAAAAGTTATGTGTGTCAAATAGACTGTCACTCTTTAAAAATATTATTTTTTCATATGTACCACTTTTTGTAGGAGAAGAAAAAATTGACCTAAATAATTTTTTTTTAAAATTTAGAAAATATGGTTACAAAGTAGGAACAAAATACTATAAATCATTAGTTCACATCATCTTGAAACTATTCATAGTTTTAGAGATATAGTCATTCAAATGTGAGGTTTGTTTCAAAAATATTGATTTTAGTGTCAAAATTGGTCAAAAAGTGGAACCCATTATTGTGGGATCACCCCCTAAACATCAAATTGTGAGAGGAATATCAATAAAACTATCATAAAAACTCAAAAACCATAAATAAAATAACATAATAATATAAGATTTTTCAACTATCTAATTTGTACAGTTTCAAAAAGCTTTACCTTGGCTGAAGAAGGGGTGGGAGTAGCATCCCTGTGGCCTCTATCATCTATCAGATCCATATCGTCCTGTCACAAATATTAAACATAAAAAATTTGGCTAGCTAAAAGCAATAGACAGCCAAAAAGAACTTATTAACAATATGGTAAATAGTACTTACAGCCCTCATGATAGTAACTTTGTTTATATTTATGTGATTTAAATGGTAATCTATTAGCAGTTCTTCCCTTGCACTTATTGATTTTATTGCACAAACAAAAACTTTCAATTCTATTTCTTAGCTCCTATTATTTAACTAGACTTTGATGCAATGAAGCTTGAACTCTATTTTGAAAAGAAAAGAGATGTTGATTATTTAACTTCCACTAGTGCCACTTATCCAATTTATATAAAAAGAATACCATCAATATTTGATAATAATTTCCACGATAAGTTGATGTAAAAAGAAGTAGAACGAAAGTATAGTAATAGTCCAGATTGAGTTGAAGACAAATTTATGGTATTCATTGATTGTGAAGGATATCAAAATCATATATTATAGTTCAAAATTTTGAAATAGAAGAAGATGTGAATGTTAATTTTAGTTCTAATCCAAGATATAGTTCCAGATATTTTTAATGATTATATACATACTCTTTTCAAGAAATAAGGTTATTATTTTAAAAATAACATGTAATCTTCAAAGCCACCCAAATGAAAACACACAATATTTTGGTCTTTTTGTTTCAATAATCCACTTATCGAATGAGAAATCATATAATTAAAAGCTTCATTACAGTATTTATATTGGTCTTAAATTTTGTCAATTACAATCTTCCATAGAAAGAAAAGAAGTTACCAATTGCCCAACCTAGATAATTTTGTTGAAGGAGATCTATGTTGTGGAACACTTCCAAGAAATGCAAGTTACACTTCAAAAAAAATAAAGAAACACAGTCAGATGGTACTTTCTACTTCCATAAATTCCATTTAATCCTAATATTAACATAAAATAGAATGAGTTTAAATGACCATAAACAAATTGGCTTTAGAAACTTTCATTAATTCTTGGACATTTTTGAAACATTTAAATTGAAACCCAAAGTAACATGAATATTTGGACTTAGTTATCAAACCTTATTTTAGTAGCATATTGAGGACTCCAAGAGCCTTACAGAAACCAAGGAGGGTGGAAGTAATCCACCATTGGTAAGAAATAAAGATTGCATGTGCATATAGCCTCAATCTGAGAGGATGATCTTAACAAGAACATCACATAATAAATAAGATTAAATATTAGAAACAATGATAAAAAAAACTTTAGACTAGCCATTATATCAAGCCATCATTTGGATAAAAAAGTGGATCATCACATACACAAAATTAATGAACATTAGAAACAGTGATGAGCATATTACTTTCAGATTGATTTAAAGTTCTATATTTGATTGATATAATATAGAAATAATATTCACAACTCATCCATCTCACATCTTTGAATTATAACACAATGATCAAACTTAGATCAATACTATAAATCCGGATTTTGGACAATCTCCATAAATCAACATTTCTACCAAAGTCAAATCAAATATTGCAATTGTTCATTCAATCCATATATTTGCAAATCAATGTCTATTTTCCCTTACAGTTGCAAATCAATATCTATTATATCAGTGATCATCTTGAACAAAGCATTTTGGATATAATGTTTAAAAGGTTGATATTTGTTGATCAAAGACTTTCTTCATCACCTACATTGTTTATTGATTTTAGATTAGAGGATCGTATTAGAATTATTTTTTGGCAATAAAATCTTGTAGATTAATCTTCAATATTATCAAGGTAGTAGAAATTTCATGTAAGAAGCCTTCAAGGTTCTAACTACTGAACTAACTATGGTTTTTTTTGGTTTTTATTGTTTTCCATTTTTTTTGTGTTTTTTAGATGGTTTGACATAAAAAGCACTACATGTGCTGAATTAAAGCTTCTGAAAATTAATACTTGTTCTATTGGAAATTAAAGCACTAATTTTTCATTTTTTTCCATATTTTTTGGTGTAGGAAAATCAATTTTACTCTCAGCAAAATTGGCACCGACCAATAAGAATTCATAATTTATTATACAAAAATTGATTTTAAAAAAAAATCAATTTAAAAAAATAAATAAGCATTGAAGAAAAGTTGCCTATGAGGGAAGGGAATCCAAATTAGACACATTGATGGCATATTGCATTGGCTTGAAGACAACTTGTTAAAGAACAAACAAGTTTTAATCAATTTGGGTTGTTTGAAAGAAACAAGAGCTCAAAATGGGTCAACAGAATATAAAAGATTAGTTAATGAAGAATAATGTGAACAAATCAAATTAATTTAAGGAAGAATAACATGAAGAAATATCCTACTAAGAATGATCTTAACATATTCAATAATTCTTAGCACTTATCTTGACTAATTGTAGGAAATTCAAGCATTGTTAGGAAAGTTGATTGAAAAGAGATGCCTTTTAGGAAATTATTACTTTGTGTAAAATCTGATCTACAGCAAGAAAATTTTTTCTAAGAACTATACATGCCATAGTTATCTCCTCCATGTTCATTTTTATATAATGAATGACATTTCCCATCTCCTCTAATAAAATGATTTCTATGTGAGTCGCAGTGAAACTTCTAGAATCCAATCATTCATGCAAAATTAAGTCACTCGTTGATATAGAACATGCATAACATGTGAAATTCTCAATATCTATCTAACACATGAGATTGTCTAGCAGTGGTTCAATGACCTTCCTTTTTCATGAAAATTTAGATATCAACCAAATCAGCCTATTTCATTAATTTTGTGAATGAATATTATTAAAGAATACATAAAAGATAAATAGGAACAGTGACATTTATGGTGGCCGTAGATTGAATTATTAGCAGAGATATCAAAAAAATTTCAATAATGTCTTTTAAGGCTAAAAATAACACAAAATAGAACTTTAAAGAGAGATCTAGAATCTAATTTTCATAAAAATGATTAAAAGATAAGATAAGACAACCCTAATTTTTCCATCACAAATGATTATGTGGTACATAGTTAAACAACCACAAGAAAAAACTATAATATATTCCTTCATTATGATCAAAAAATGCCAGCCATAATCAAAGATGACAAGTTTAACAGCATTCCAATCCTTCAACACTTCTTACTTGCAAGAAAGTTTTGCATTTCTTGCAAATTCAATGAGAGAATTGTTTAGGAAATTTCTATTATGGTCTATTTCAGCAAGCCCAATTCCAAAGCATGTTGCAATCATAATGGATGGCAATAGGAGATATGCAATGAATAGAAATATGCAAAAATGGAGGGGCCATGAATATGGGTATAATAGCTTGATGCATACTTTGAGAGCTTGTTATGAAATTAGTATAAAATGTGTGAGTGTTTATGCTTTTAGTATTGAGAATTTCAAGTGCTCAAAGGAAGAAGTTGAGACACTTATGAATTTAATTAAGGGGAAACTTGATCTTCTTGTTGAGAAGGAAAGCATGGTTAACAAGTATGGAATTAGGGTTCAACTTATAAGAGATATCAGTCTTTTTCCTCAGAATGTGAGAGAATCAATAGAAGCGGCCAAGGCTTTCTCTAGGAATAATGATAAGGCTATTCTGAATATATGTGCTCCTTATACTGGTACTTAGGAGATTGCTAAGGCTATTGAAGATTTTTTGAAGGAAGGGGATTTGGATGGAAAGAAGATTAGTGAAGAGGATATTGCAAAGCATTTGTGTACTGCATCTATGCAATACCTAGGAAGCATCTTAGATTGTAACTATTAAGTCTATTTTAATTTTCAACTCTTCTTCTTCATTGTTTCATAGAGATAAAAACTCATTACAATGAAATAGCATACCTAAGTACTAGAAGAAACCCTTTTAACATTCGTTGCCCAAAAAAGAAAGTCAACAATATAAAACCCTTCACCAATTAGCAATAAAAACTTCAAGAGATGATACCAAACCTTGTTGTAGCCCTAGTCTTCTTATAATTTTTGTTGAATTTTTTTTGCCTCTTTCACCAAAATTGAATCATATATGAAAGAGTAGGTAAGGAAGATGAAGAACCAACAAAAAGAAAAGATTTCAAACCATCACAATCTAATGCCCTTAATCTGCCATAAAACCCTCTTCCAATTTTATCAGCTCGAGAAGGAAAAGTGAAGGATGAAGTTAGTCACACGAGTTGCTAGACCCTAATCATATTCACATTGCAAGCCATTTACAAATAAACTCTATATAACAAGCCATTTTATAAATTGAAGCTACATATACCATAGAAATAGTTGCATTTTTTCCTTACCTTTGATGGCGGTAAGTCTTCAAGTGGCCCTACATGCTCAAATGATGCTCCAATCAAAATGCCCTCCACTATGCCCTCAAGAAAAATGCCCTCCACTATGCTTGCTATGCAAAATGCTAGAATGACACTCAAGCAAAATGTGCTCCACTATTCCCTCATGCTCTACCCCTCCTCAAAAACAAAATCAACAAGCTACTCAAGTCTCTCATCTCTACCAGAGTTGTGCTTTTGAACGTGCTTTCTTCTTAGTGACTTACTCAATGCATCCCAAGAAATTATTGATAAGGCAGCAAAATTCATCTTTTAAACTGCTTGGGGCCTCCAAAATTCATGTAAGATATGTGTATCAATATTGCTCAAGGATTCAACCTCTTCTCACTATGCGAAATGCTAGAATGGTGCTCAAGTGAAACCCTCGACACTGACTTTCTCAAGTGAAATGTGAGTTCCATGCCATTTTTTTTTGTCTTTATGTTGTTGGTGTGTCACAATTGGGACCAACACAAAATACACATAGTTGGTCGCAATTGCAACCAACACAAGCATGTTATTAAAAAACAAAAAACAAAAAGTTGCCTTTATAATTGACCAACCAAGCCATTTAAAAGAGTTGATTGAAATTTAGGGTCAAATGCATTAGTGACCTTATCTTTTCACAACATGGATATCATGTCATTCTTATGGAAGAGCCATCGACAACTTGCATGTGAAAGCTTATACCGAGAAAACCAAAAAATTGATGTGAATGCTACTATCTCAACACTAGTGGGGCCTTCAAAAAGATGGCAGTAATGAACATTATGGAACTATGTGTGTGTGTGTGTGTGTGTGTGTGTGTGTATTGTTGTTGAGCTCAATTTGAGTTTCTGTTTGGCAGATGGCTACAACAATCACATAAATATTGGAGAGAAGATGGTACCTTCCAACCGTGTAAATAATTTAGTATTACTTGGTTTCAACAAGGCACAAATTTATCTGTAATCTTTGCAATATGGTTGTAAACATGTGGTTGTAGATGATCAATTAACTAGTAATTAATGTCTTTATAGTTTTTGGTTTATGTTAATGGATTTTGATATGGAAAACAATGGTTTTTTAATGATTGGCACAACTTAAATATTTTTGAAGACTAATTTCTCAAAAGTTGAGTAGCTTAATGGTGCTTGTTGTCAATTAGAGGGTATTGTTGCTTGTTGATTTCCATTGTAATAAGCGTTTGATTTTTCCTACAAAAATAAATCATAGCTAGTGTAGGATTAGTATTTGTCCTATTGTTTGTGAAAATTCCTATATCAGCCACTAATTATTAATCTCCTAGCATAAATAATTATTAAATTGTCAAAAAATAATTAATCTCTAATATAAAAAAATAACACAACTACAACTTCACCAATAAAATATTGAAAGAAATTCACAACACAAAGAACATAATATTTTTGAAAAAATCATCCTTGGAAAAACCCCTAAAGGAAAACCAGTTCTACAAATGAGGAATAATATTAACTTCAGCAAATCAAGAGATACAAAATTCCTTGCCTCTCGTTGGTAGAACTATGACAACCTCCTAATTTATCCCACTAATATTACCCACTGCTATCCCTAATGCTATCACTACACCATTGCTAATGCTACAAGACTATTTTCTATCACTTCAAACTCATTTGCTAACACTACAAATGCTTCTACTAACTCGTGTTTTCCAAATGTGTCCCTTGATCCCATTTTATACTACCTAACCAAGAGGTTTCTAGTTGCTTCTCAATCAAAGACAAACTACCCAAGAAGTGTCTAGTTGCTTCTTGATTAAAACAACCTAACCAATAGGTTACTAGTTTTTTCTAGGAGTCAATTAATTAACAAATATTTTTCTCAACTCTAACTCATTAGTTAGTAAAATATTTATTTTCTAGTTAATCACATATGGACAAACAGTTGTCCAAGCTACCTAAACTAACACTCTCTCTTACTGAGGAAGTTGTTCTGCATGACACCTAACTTATCTCTAAAGAAGATGAATTTAGCCTTCCCTAATGCCTTAGTTAGAATGTTCATTACATGCTTTGCTATAGGTATGTACTATAGCTGAAAAACCCCCCATTGTACATAATCTTTGATCAGGTGATACATGATGTCTATATGTTTAGACCTATCATGAAACACTGGATTCTCAAACAACTTGATGCAACTCTGATTGTCACAGTGTATCACAGTAATCTCAACCTTCTGACCAAGCAAGGCTACTAATAATTTTTGAAGCCATATAGCTTCACATGTTGCCATGCTAGCTGCTTTGTATTTTGGTTCTGCTAAACTTAGAGCCACAAACTTTTGTTTCCGGCTAAACCAAGATACAACTCTTGATCCCAAACTGAAAAAACACCTTGAAGTGCTCATTTTGTCTATTTTATTATCTTCCCAATCTATGTCAATATAGCCAATCAATCTAACACCTTCATCTCAAATATATCTAATCGCATACTCAATTGTACCACACAAGTAACACAAGACATGCTTAGCATTGTCCATTGCGGGTATGTGCAGGATCATGGTGTGCTAAAAAGTGGTGATCTGAAAAATATGTAGTTCTGAAATGCCTCAAAGAATTTCAAAATCTATTCCAACTTTTTTACCACCCATCTTGATACTAAATGAAAAAAATTAATACCTTTATAATTCCTACTATATCTTTCGATACCGACCTTATGTGGTCATCTTTAAAACATCCCGAAAATGTTTTTTTCGCATGTTCTTATGTGTTTTTTACTTCAAGCATGTAGTTGACGACTTTTTTTAACCAAAATTTGACGTAATGAAAAGGGTTTCTTAAGAATGTTCATAGCTTTTCATAAATGTAAGGTTTGTCAAATTATGAGTTCAGTAAGTAATTATTACTTATTTTCTAATGGAGTTAGCTACAAAGTGTTGATTGACATACTGGTTGAAAAATAGCTATAACTTTCAAACCGTATAAGATTTGTGAAATTCAAGAGATGTGTCACATTCTATGCTTCGACTAGTATAAGAAAAAAAAATAAAAAACTTAATTTTGATTTTTTTTGAACTAGTTAAGGTGGTCAGACATGAGAGTTTTTTAAGTCTGAAAATAGTATAGTAGAAAATTCATAATTAATTATTTATTTGGAATAAAAATTCCCAAAAATATGCATCACATCCAAGCATGAGTCTACCTTTTATATCTAAAATTATATTTAAAAGTATTATCATTTGATTATGATTAAGGTGGTCAGACATACACCTACTTTTTATTTTTGCCCTAAAATTTTTGTAGTACTGCATTAAAATCCATACTTTTGACCAATCAAATAATGTTTTCTCTAGATAAGGCCTTGAAGTTTAGAAACTAGATTCAATTTCCTACAGATTATATTCTTACAAATTTTTGATATAAAGTCTAGAACCACTCTAAAATTATGTGTCAAGTTTACATAACCCTGATTTACTCATTTTTCACTGCCACTTAAGGCCATAGTTTGGTACACCATGATCGTGCACATACCCTTGCATTATATTTGGTTCAACCATGAACTGACTAAGAGAGTTTACTATAAATGCAATGTCTGCCCTAGTATTGACCAGGTACATAAGAGAACCAATCAACTGCATATATGAAGTGGGATCTACATCCTTCTCCTTAGATATATCTACCTTCATCCAATTCGTGATTATAGGTGTAGACTTGGCTTTGCAATTCTCCATCCTAAATCTCTTCAAGATTTCAATGCAATATTTCCTTTGACCAAGGAAAATCTCTCCATCTATCTGCCACACCTCCATGCCTAGGAAGTAGTGCATAAATCCCAAATTATTCATCTTAAACTCTTATGCAAGGTCCCTCTTACAATCCTCTATAACCCCTAGTGCACCTGTAAGAAACAAGGACATCCACATAAAGAACAAGAATGAGAACCTCATTCCCAACCACCAAGTAGTAATTGTTAGCATCTTCTTCACTCTTCACAAATCTCATTTCTTGCAAGTATGTATCAATGCAGTCATACCATGCTCTAGAACCATACTTGAGTTTGTACAAGGCTTTCTTTAATCTACACACATGAGTCCCCTAAAGGATTTGATAAAATACACAAATCAAATCCAAGAAGCCCTCAAATACCTACATGTAGAAGACCGGTCATAGAGAAGAAAAAAACAAGAGGAGGCAAGGGTTTTCTTTGAAAAACATGCAAATTGTATTCTTAGATAAAGAAAAGATAATGAAATTACAAAGAGATCAATTCTTATGAAAGGAGATTGAAATCTAAAAAATGTAACCTAAAAGTTACAAAGGGTAACCTAAAGGTAAAAGCTATTTAATAATTACTAATTAATTATTAAATAGAGAAAACAAAAATGCATAAAGAAAAACCTTAAGAAGGGACAATGCAAAAAGAGCAAGGAAACTACAATGCAATGTTGAAAGAAAACTTGGGTCCTGGCAACAAGGCATGATGAGGTACCCAACCACAACAAAATCTCTATGAAATAGAGTAAAAGAGAACCACTGGGAAAAAATCTACTACAAAAAGAGATAGTTGAAATCCTAGTGAAGGACTACAGAGGCCTCCAACTAGAGGAATGTTGTAGAAAATAGGAACAAAGAGTGATCATGAGGAAAAACACTAAAGCATGTAGAAGCTGCAAACTCTGTCAAAAAGAAACTATTGATTTGTAGAACCTCCTTTGAAATAGAACTTGGCCAGGTAGAGAAGACTATAATCTACATCAAATTAGGAGGCAAACAAAGGAAAACAACTAAACTCAAAAATGCAGATGACGTAAAACACCAAAGCTTGAAGAGTTGATCAATCAAACCAAGGATGGTAAAAGCACAAACCTGTGCCATCTTTTTGTAAAGGAAAAGGATAACAAAAGTATAATTATTCATCTTCAATGACATAAAATTGGTATTATTATTTTGAATTCAAAAATGGAGTAAACTAATGAAATGTGTAGAAATGGATGAAGATTAGGATTACAATTTTTAATAATTATTTGCAATAAGAATTGATATATTTTCCTAGTTTTTATAGATAAGTTTTTAGGTGTTGAAAAACACTAAAAAATTATGGGTCTAGTTCCCACCACAAAACTATATGGAAATAAATTTATTTCCCTTTGATCTCAGACTATGTTATGGATAACATATATATCTAGAACAATAAAAAGTAAAAATCAACTTTAGACCTATATTTTCTCTTTTATGAGGATTGAAATCTCAACTCACCTTAAATCGATAGTTTTAATCTCCCAACACATTTTTCAGAACAAATCTATTCTAACTAGGAGAAAAATTATACATTCTAGAAGAGGATTCTCTTCTCTAAAATGCCATATAATTTTTTAAATATTTTAAATATGATCTAATATTTTTTTCTTTCACAAAACCAATATCTTTTCAAGTGTTAAAGTACGTGGTTGTAGAATTTTTTAATTATAATATACTATATCTAATTAAAACATTATAAACTCTATATGAGAATATTCTTGACTCTGATCACTCTAAATTGGTGTATACATATTATTAAAAATATTTAGAGTTATTAAAACACTACTTTTCTAAAATAATTTTATTTATTTAGTAATTGGATAAAAATAAGTATGAAACATCCATTTAATAGATATTTCCAATTAGAAAAGTGTGAGACCATATATAACTTAGCTAGAATAAATTTATCTAGATCATATGTTTAAAAAAAAAAAAATACATAGAAATACTCAAATTCTATTGTTCTAATAAGTCAGCCTAATAGGTGACACAGATTTTTACTTTTACCCAGGAAGCATGAGAAACAATAGAAGAACTCCCCCTAATGTAGACAATGGTGAGGTGACAAGCAACTGGAAAAGTGAGCCAAAAGTACTATAAGTCAAGGAACCATGATCAAGATGCACAAAAGAGTACATAAGGGTGTACTAAGGTGATCAATCTCAGACATGTCATGAGGCTAATATCATGGAAGGGACACTCATTGGAAAACAAAGGAAAAAAATCAACCCCTCCATGGCACTTTATCAAAGTAGTGTATGTACAATAGGGTAAAAGACATAATGAATCCCAAGAATACAATAATATATACAAGTGTTCTCAAATGACACTACTTGAATCAAAACACAAAACAAGGCAAACAACTAAAACAAAAATACAGATGCAATATGGTACTTTATCTTAGTGTGTTTGCAAGAATGCATACAAATGATATCAACAATGATTAGAAAGGGAAAAGAGCTAATACAATAGATAATAAAGCCCAAAAGAAGAGATCTCATGCTATGAAAATGATCCCTAGACCTGAAACATCTAAGATATCCACTATAGATAAATAAAGAAAAAAAATATGATAAAAACAACATGAGTAGAATCTCAAAGAAAAAATATCATTTCTAAAAAGAGGACTAAACCATATTTTCAAAAATATAACATTTTTGAAAAATGAAGATGGGACGCTCAAGATATGCCCTTCAGAGTGAAAAACTAAATCCAGGTTTGACTTCCCAAATAGGAAACAAAACTATGTCAAAACTAGAAAACACCTATACCACTATCTCCATCTTAGAACCAGCTTTGTGATGCTTCTTTTAAATCAAAAAAATACATCTGTATGCTCAAGTTATGGTGAAAAAACTAGCAGGGCCCCTAGAAATGCAACTAAAAAAGATTTTTTAAATAAAAAATAAATAAATAACTTTAAAAAAAACCATGACACCAAAAAAGTGGTGGTCGGGTGAGGCATTGGGTGGTCATGGTGTTGGGAGGGATAAGCCACTATAGAGTAGGGCCATGATGGTAGGAGGTGGGCCAAAGCCACTATGCTAGAGCTACTATGGACCCACTGGTGGAACCACTAAGAGAGCCACTAATCAGTGATTGCAGTAGTATTGCTAACCATCACGAGTTTTTAACCCACAAAGGAGGATTTTTCTACAATTTTTTTAAAAAAATATCGCATTGAAGTGTGTGTAGAGGTTGTATGGCCTTGCTAGGCAAAAAAAAAATTGCCTCCAAGATCAACGTTGTCCAAAATGGACACACTCTATATAGAAAAAAGGGTTTTGACACCTTCTGAATCCATCTATGAGATTTTTTTGGCCTCAAGCTACTCCAAAAATAAGCGACTCCCCTATTTTTTTAGGAAATACTTGAGAAACTCTAGATCTAATTCGTCAAACCCTTGTTCTCCCTTTTTCTCCAAATATTGATCAAGCAACAATAGACCTGGCTCTGATACCATGAAGCATTTGAGAAAATATGCAAATCAAATCCATGAAGCTCTCTAATACCTCCATGTAGAAAACCTTTCATAGAGAAGAAAATGACAAGAGGGGGCAAGGGTTTTCTCTAAAAAATATGCAAATTGTATTCTTAGATAAAGAAAAGATAATGAAATTACAAAGAGATCATTCCTTATAAAAGGAGATAGAAACCCAAAAAGAGTAAACTAAAAGTTACAAAGGGTAACCTAAAGGTAAAAGCTATTTAATAATTACTAATTAATTATTAAATAGAGAAAGTAAAAAATGCATAAAGTGAAATATTAAGAAGGGAGAAAAGATAATTTAATTAATTAAATTAAATAAAAAATTTTCTCTAACATCTCTTTTCTATGTGCTACAAAGCCTTCTACTTTCTTTATGTATACCTCCTCTTTTAATTCACCATTAAGGAATGTTATCTTGACATCCATTTGATGGATTTTCTATCCCATTCATAGCTAGTATAGAGGAATACCTAGCCACTAGAGAAAAATGTCTCATCATAGTCTATTCGCGCCTTCTAAGAGAACCCCTTATTCATGAACCTCTCCTTATATTTCTCAATGCTACCATCTTCACTATGCTTTATCTTATAGATCTAGTGTGATCCAACTACTACCCTATCTATTGGTCTAGGAACTACCTCCCACACATCATTCTACAAAATTCAGTTATACTCCTCAACCATAGCATCCTACCATAGATGATGTCATGGCCTAATAGCTAGAAGGTTCACTATCTACCAACTAACTAACTAACTAATGAGTGACTACACCAAGATGGTGTACAAAAAGGGGGTATAATTTGACACCTTTTTTCTAAAATCAGGTGAACCTGAACTTGGTTGAGACATTTGAGAGTCATTTACTAAAAATGAAAAGATGCATAAAACATATAAATTTTAGTACTCTAAATCTACTTTCTAAAATAATAGAGTTTTTACAAAATGGATAAGGATTAGATGGGTCAAACCCTGTGCACACAAAAAATAGTTCCTATTTTTTTAAGAAAACATAACATAGTTATTTTTGTGTGCAACACAAAAGACATAATCATATTTAATATTTTGCATATCTGTTTATTAGGATGATAGTTAAGAGTCATATCTAGAAGTTGTGTATTTTTTTGTAATTTTATGATGAGTATGTTTTTAGTTATGAATTATCGAATAGACTACATTCTAAAATTTTGGTACATGTTCATGTGCTAAGCATAACTTGCATCAAAAAATTGAAAATTGATTTTTTTTTTTTAATGTGTATATAATAAAGTGTAGAATAGTAATATGTAACTTATTTTGAATTTGGTTAAGTATATCAAAATTTATTAAAAAAATGGTAGACATATGTCTGTGTGGAATATCAAGGCATTGATAAAAGTAATTAAATTTTACAATGTTAATGTTGTCCAAAAAAAGAAAAAATTATATGGTTAGAAAGCTAAAAAGATGTGTAAGATTATGGTGGTGATTCTAGAGATACTCACTTCACCATTAGCATACCTGATGAAGAAAAAGATGATAATTCATCTTAAAAGATGAAAAAACATGTAAAGAAAAAAATAGAGGGAAAATAGTCATCAAAGCCTTTGGGTCATTTTCTTAAGCTATTACCAAGCCATAACCCGATTGGGTTTTGTGGATTCAAATAACCTGATTAGGTTATGAAAATGAAAAAATGCATTTAAAACACAATTTCTACAAAACCCAATTAGATTTTTTATTACTACTTCACAAGGCTAGATTGAGGGAGGGAGGGTGTGTGTGTGTGTGTGTGTGTGTGTGTGTGAGAGAGAGAGAGAGAGAGAGAGAGAGAGAGAGAGAGAGAGAGAGAGAGAGAGAGAGAGAGATTGGGTTATATATTATACTAAACAAATTTCTATCATGTCCCCAAATCCTTGTCTCCATCCCATTTTGTCTCTCATTTTCACTCTCTATCCTATCCCCATCGCTCTTTATCCTATCCAGGTCTCTATTTCTCCTATCCCCTTCTCTCTCTCACTCTTTATATCATATCCACTAATCTCTCTCTTTGTCCTCTTGCCTACTATCTCCCCTCCCTGTTTCTCCTATCCCCTTCTCTCTTAGACTCTTTCTATCCTTTTCCCTGAGTCTCTCTCTCTCACTCATCCCCTCTCTCTTTCTCATATACCCTTTTGTCTCACTCATTCTCTCCATCTCTCTCACTCTTTCTATCATATCTCTCTCTCTCTCTCTCTCTCTCTCTCTCTCTCTCTCTCTCTCTCTCTCTCTCTCTCTCTCTCTCTCATATCCCCTTCTCTATCCCTCATTCTCTCCACTTCTCTTAGATTCTTTCTATCATATCCCGTAAATCTCTCTCTATCCCTTATCCCCTCTTTCTATCTCCACCTCTCTCTCACTCTTTCTATCATATGCCCTAATCTCTCTCTCTCTCTCTCTCTCTCTCTCACACACACACACACACACACACACACACACACACACACATCCTCTAATTCTTATTTCCATCCCATCCTCTCTCTCTCCCTCATTATCTCTTTGTCCTATCCCCTCCCTATCTTTCTTCTATCCACCCACCTCTCTCTATCTTTCTCCTATCTCCTCTCTCTCTTTCTCCTATCCCCTAATCCTTTTTCCATCCTATGTTTCTATCTTTCTCCTATCACCTAATCCTTTCTCTTTATCCTTTCCCTTGATCTATCTATCTCTCTCTTTGCTCCCCCCCACCCTCTCTCACTCTCACCCCCATTTACTCTTCCTCTCTCTTCTTCCCTCTCCCTCTTCTTATCCCCTTCAATCTCTTTATCCTAGCCTCACCCTCTCTCTTTCTTATTCTCTCCATCACTCCCTCCCTCCTCAAATCTACCTTTCTATAGTACTAACACAAAACCTGACCAAGTTTTGTATAACCTAATTGGGTTTTATAAAACCCAATCAGATTATACAAAACCCAATTGGGTTATTTGTCCATATGGACAATGCAGTTAGATCTCAATAGCCCAACCAAGTTATTGAAAATTGTTCATAAAACAATATGTCAATAATTATTATGTTGTTTCAATGCAGTTCACCAAATTCTACTATTTTTTCACATGCATTTTTATACTAGGTATGCAAGTGTAAGATTGTTTGTGCTTGGAAATGCTAAATTTTATATTTTTCATGTGCTAACATCTTATTTTATATCAA
Source organism: Cupressus sempervirens (assembly GCA_028749045.1). NCBI lineage: Eukaryota > Viridiplantae > Streptophyta > Pinopsida > Cupressales > Cupressaceae > Cupressus > Cupressus sempervirens. The sequence goes on from CM053787.1 coordinate 312,819,844, forward strand.
TATCTTATGAATGAGCATAAAATAATCATTAAATTTTGTTTAGTTTATTTGTTGTCTTTTATTTATGTTATTGTTTGTAGGGTAATTTGCATCTACACTTATGAGAAAGAACAAGAGAGGAATGATTAAAAAATGAAGATTACATGAATGTACATAATCAAATGCCTCCAATTTAAGTGATGAAAATATACCTATTGATATTGATGTCGCAAATGCACCTAATTTGACAAACAAAAATGTTCAACATACCCCAATTGAAATGATTATAGCAAATACACTTACATCATTTGATGCCCCTAATGTGACATCTCATGTTGAAATGATGAATGCACATTATCTAAGTAATGAAAATATAGAGCATTTGTGTACATCAACATCTCCTAGAATAATTCATAGAAAACTAAAGTTTCTAATTGACATTGATCAAATATTTTGAAGTCAATGCATGATAGAATGTCAAAAAGAAATCGTAGGAAAATTTTTCAATATATTTGGAATACCTATTTCAAAAATTTAAATCAAAATGGAAGATGTGAACTTGTTGAAATGGTTAAAAATATGAAATTTAGAGAGACAATAAGAATTTTGGGGTTAAAAACATGTGAAAATAGTTTTGAAAGAAGCATTGTTAGAAATCTCTTTGATGCATACCAATCCATTGGTTCAATATCACATACTAAAGATGCTAATACAAGTCTAGGGGTCCTCACATCAACCATAATGGGAAAGGAAATGGAAAAATTCGTAGGCAAGCAAAACAAGAAAATCATTAAGGATTAGTAAAACAACATTACTCAAAGCCTTAGTGAGGTGAGAGAAAACTAAGAATTCTAGTGAGACAATTTTTTGGTCATTCCAAGGTAGACTCCCATGTAAGGACAAAGTTATTGTTGATGCATTAAGAAAATTAATAGAAAAATTTTGGTGTGACAACACAATGGCTTCACTAGACCAAAAAGATGTTGTCAAAAGATGAATTGGAAAAACAAACCGTGAGCCACATGCAAAACATTTTTTGGATATGACTCAAACACATTTTTATGAAATATTTCTTCAAATATTTTCTCAAATTAAAACCATCCAAAGGTTTTTTGAGATGATGAAAGTTTTCTATGTTAAGATAAATCATACACACACTACATGTTTTTGTAGGGTTCATGTTGAGTTTTCTATGCATTATGATGTTTATTATTATATATGTTGTACTTTGCATACTAGCAAAATATTGTAGGAAGGTCTACAATTACTCCCTAAGTCATCGAGAGAATTTATTGCAAGTGTACTATGTAAACAAGATGATGAGTGCATTTATTATAAGACCAAGTGTTTCAAAGGTTTGTGCCCTCAATGTGGTGGTTTAAAAAAGTTGCATAGATGCCTACATCTAGATAACACACATGAAATTGGTAAGACACTAGTTTCTCTTGAAAAGTACAAGTTAGTTATATATGATGTTAAAGATGGAAAAGAATTAAAGAGGTGTGAATTAGTGAAAAGTAATGTATGTGTAGCTGATTTTATGAAAAAATTTCAAGAGAAAATAGTGTATGACTACATAGGTTATACACATAGAACTATATGGTTAGATGATCAATTCAAGTTGTGTAAATATGCTTTTCCCTTTGGTTCAATTGTGTTGTTTGTTGATTTCACTAAAAAATATACACTAAAACCTCAAAATGAACTGTAGCCATTATATTACAACTCTATACAAGTGTTAATTTTTGTACACATGGCATTTATTCGTGCACATAATATAGCATAGCTCGGATTTATAGAAAATTATTAAGAGAGTGTCACTTCTATATTAGTGATGTCAAACTCATTCATTTAAGTTTGTGTAATGATGTTTTAGATTCTTCTATGAAAATTTGAGGGAAAGATATGATAGATACAATCAACACATTATATGGTAAGGCAATTGCACCACACACTTCAAGAATGCAAGGATGTTCTATTGCTTGAGTAGGATGGATGTGATAAGTGGAATGCAACATTTTTTGGAATTTCATTGAGGTAGGACATGGAAAGTGAGAGCATGATGGTGATGGAGTATGTGTGAAAAGATCCCTTTGAAGAGAGGAATTAAAGTACAAGGGTGGTGCAATATTATCAAATACTAAAACAATTATCCAATGGTAAAATTCTACAATGGGACTAGGTAATACAAGTAAGTCTATGGTTTCTAGATATTTTTGGTTGATATGTGAACCTAACAATGAAAATTTGCAAGATTGTTGTCAACTTATAGGATCAAGAGAGATGCATTCATTTCAAAGATCAAATGCAGTGTCATGAGCTATTCATACTAGAAAGCTTGCATGTTTTTTCTCTTCATGTATGCATCATTTATGGGATGAATGAGAATCAAAAGAGTGGGTTGACCAATGGTCTTATAGACCTTCACATCCAATTCATTCATATCAACTTCCTACAACACTTCAAATCAACCAGGTTGAAGCATCAATAGATTTTGAGCATGTATCTAACCTAGTTGAACTAGGTACTAAGTTATCAATTTAATACTTGGCTGAATGCACAAAGTTGGGTTGCAATTCCGCGGAATGAAACCTCTTATGAAATGGGTACCCAATTTTTAAAAATGGGCACTTATTTTTGGCTCAAGCACTCGATCTTAAATTTAAAAAAAGGGCACCCATTTTTTAAAATTGGGTACCCATTTTTGAAAAAAAAATCTTTGAATATTTTAGAAATGGGTACCCATTTTTTATTCATTTCTAAAAAAATTAATTCTTTTATTTATAAGGGGATTTTGAATGTCACTTTTAGTTTTTCAAAACAAGTACCCATTTTTTGAATTTCAAATATTGTGGTGGGATTTATTTTTTCTACCTCAAATTTTTGATTGGGATAGGATTGGTGACCAAGCCTATGCCTTCATATCTCAAGATTTGGCTAAGGCATTGAATTGACAAATTTATGCATTGCCATAATTTGTAGAGGGTCTTCCTGATCAAATTTTTTTATGAAACAAAAACCCATTAGAGCTTTCACTCTTATGATTTTAGAAATATAAATTTTATAGTGTTATGATTTTATTTACTATTTTTTATTACTTTTTAATCAAAGTGGTACATAAATTTAAAATAGTGACATTCATTAAAACTTTAATAACTTTTTTTATTTTATGATTTTTCTTAAATTAATTCATATGTCATCAATCTACATTCAATTCTTTTAAATTTAAAAAAAAAATTAAAAAAGTGAAATTTTGATCAAAGTATGATTTTCGTACACAAGAGGTTTTAAAATTTTCCTTTATAGCCAATTAAAAATTATTAATAATAAATTAACAAAAAATATTATCATCAATCTTTGGTGTGTTAGGTAACCTTGTTAAAAAGGATTTACAAAAATTCATTTATTTGTGTCAAATTATAGTTTCCATACATGATTGTGGTATGGTCCTAAAATAGACATTTTGAAAAAGTGGTTTTTAAAGATCCATATCTAAAAAAAATCTATCATATGGGTACACAAATAAAATACATATTCAAAAAGAAAATTCCAAACACTAAATTTTTATTTCTAAAGTTTTTTTATATTCAATGTCTGAATGTGTCAAATTTTGATATCAATTGACAAGAAATTTCAAAAATAGAAAAATCACTTCCACTTTTTGCCCAAAAGTGAGACCCAACTTCTTGCACTTACCTACTTGGTTAAAATAGATTACTTTCAATTTTTTCATTAACTTATCCTTCTATATAATGTAGGTCATGTATATATAGTTATTGCATATGACAATTATGATAAAGGAACAAATTACTTTCTATGTTGGTGTATTGAGCACAAAAAGTAACTGATAGCTATAGTCATTGATGGTGAGGATATTGAGTACCCAATAAGATCCATCGTTGTGACAAGCACATTTCTTAGAAGGTAGTATATTTTTTTCCCCTACCATGAAGATTTCTTTAATTGAAATTTTCACATATAATGTATCAATTTTAACTTTAAATTGTCTTTACAATTAAATGTAAGTACCCTACCAAGAATTCAATCATGTGGTTATTCGAAGATTTTGAGATACACATACATTTTCTTCATTACTCTAACCTTATTGTTGCAACAAATATTCAATTGATACCATATCATGGTAGGCCTCTTAAGAAAAAGTTGTGGAAAGTATGTCAATCTGATCATAAGGCAATACTTGATACATTAAGGATTAGAGTTGATCCAAAAGGTTCTCCTGATTGATTGTGTGCTATATAGATGAATCATTCTACATATGGTAGAAAAAATTTGAAAATTTTGTATATATGTTATGCGAAATTTTGCAACTTCATAGTGATGTGCATATGTAGATGCAAAAATTTGTATATAAATCTAATAAGAGATGTAACATGTGCATATTTAGATGTCATATTTTGTATAAAAATCAAATAAGAGATGTCACATGTACATATTTAGTTGCCAAATTTTGTATATAAAAAAGAGAAGACATGTAACATGTGCATATTTAGATGCCAAATTTGGTATATAAAATAGATAAGAGATGTAAATATTGTGCATTATTGTTATAAATTTGCCTCTTGAACTCTTTTTTGTGGGTTTGAGGATATCCTTAAAAAAATATTCAATAATCTTCAACTTATATCTTCAACTATATGGATTTGTCTCTTGAATATGGATTATCTTCAAAATATTCAATTATATTCAACTAATTTGACCAAATTGGTGAAAAGTTGCAAAAAATTGTAAAAGTTACATTGTGGAACTTTGAACCCTTTGGCAAGAAAGTTGCAAAGCATTGAAGAGGAGCCCTAAAGGGTAGTTATAACCTTCTAACCTTCCAAAATATATTCTCCATGCTCATATACCTAACCTATTAAGTTTAACCTAATACCTTAGTTGCCCATTCCTAAAAAAATTTAGCCTATTGAGAAACTTTTGACCAATTTAGGACCTAATAAGCAATTTGGCTTTTCCTAGAAATTCATGGCTACTCCATTAGCTTTGATTTGTCAGGTTTAGGCTAGGACCAACCTCATTTTAGACACAACATCCCTTTGACAGTATCAACCATATTGAACATAAGTGTCCCTAAGGGTCTTTAAGCACCATCGGGCTGTGATATTTGATTGTGCATTTCTCTAAGCTCATGCAAGATATTGACAAATTGTTAGATGCTATCTAGGCCTACAAAAACCTATCTCAATTTTTAGAGATTTGACTTTGTTTGGATTTGGCATCTGTATCTCACCTATTTCCAAAAGTTGCAATGTTACTTAGTTAAAATGATCAAGGTTGTTTATATTTCAAGCCATTGGTCCTAGAATCGAATCATCTTTTGTATTAGCTCTAGTTGGTTAGGTTTAACCTAGGACCAACCTTGTTTCAACCACATCATCCCTCTGATGGTATTGACCACACCAAATAGAAGCATCCCTAAGGGTCTCTAAGCACCATTAGGCTATGATAATTGATCATGCATTTCTCTAAGCTTGTGCAAGATATTGAAAAACTGTTAAGTGTTACATGATCACTTTATCTAGGCCTACAAAAGCTTATCTTAGTTTTTAGAGGTTCAACTTTTCTTGGATTTGGCATCCATATCTCACCTATTGCCAAAATTTGTAATGTTGGTTAGTTAAAATAATTAAGACCTTGTGTATATTTCAAATCGTTGGTCCAAGGATCAAACTGCCTACTATATTAGCTTTAGTTGGTTAGGTTTAGCCTAGGAATAGCCTTTTTTTAGCCACAATGTCCCTTTGATGGTATCGACCATACTAAATGGAAGCATCCCTAAGAGTCTCTAAGCACCATTGGGCTGTGATATTTGATCATAAATTCCTCTAAGATTGTGTGAGATATTGACAAATTTTTAGATGCTACAGGATCACATTTTCTAGGCCTACAAAAACCTATCTTAGTTTTTAGAGACTTGACTTTGTTTGGATTTGACATTCATATCTCGCCTATTGCCAAAAGTTCCAATGTTGCTTAATTAAAATGATAAGGTTTGAGTATATTTAAAACTATTGTCCTAGGATCAAACCATCTTCTCTATTCTAGTTCGTTTTGTTTAACCTAGGACCAACCTCATTTTGGCTAGAATGTCCCTCTGCTAGTATTGACCATACTGAACGGAAGCATCCCTAAGGGTCTCTAAGCACCACTCTGTTGTGATATTTGATCATGCATTTCTTTGAACTTGTGCCAGATATTGAAAAACTATCAGCTTCTACAAGATTGTGTTGTCTAGGCCTATAATAACCTATCTCAATTTTTAAAGATTCTACTTTTTTGGATTTGGCATCCATATCTCACCTATTGCAAAAAATTGCAATGTTTCTTAGTTAAGATTATCAAGGTTGAGTATATTTCAAACTGTTGGTCCTAGGATAGAATTCTTTATTTTATTATCTTTGATTTGTTAGGTTTAGCCTAAGACCAACCTCATTTCAGCCACAACATCCCTCCAACAGTATCAACCACATTGAATGAAAGTATCCATAAGGGTCTTTAAGCACCATCGAGCTGCGATATTTGATTGTGCATTTCTCTGAGCTTGTGTGAGGTATTGGATTATGTTATCTAGGCCTATAGAAACCTATCTCATTTTTTAAAGATAAAACTTTTTTTGGATTTGACATCTATATCTCACCTATTGCCAAAAGTTGCAATCTTGCTTAGTTAAAATGATCAAGGTTTTATATATTTCAAACCATTGGTCCTAGGATTGAATCGTTTGCTCTCTTAGCTCTAACCGATCGGGTTTAGCCTAGAACCAACATCATTTCAGCCACAAACTCCCTTCAACATTATTGACCACACTAAATGGAAGTGTCTCTAAGGGTCTCTAAGCACTATCGTGTTGTTATCTTTGACACAAATACAAAAATCATGACATAATTTTACTTTTCATGTCTTATTACATCAAAATAAGTGACATATGATAAAATGTTATAATGAATTTAATAAACATGTTACATTCTCTATATAAAATAATGAACATTCATGTGTTTGATTAATTGCAAGAAAGTAAGCTAAAATGCAAGTTTGTATGTGCACATTGAACAAGTTGGATATCTGCTTGTGCTTCAATTTCATGTTCAGGCTGTTCTTCTTGGTTGCTTCAGACTCGATAGATACTTGCTCAATAGTGTTTGAATGTTGCTGTGGCTCGGTTTGAACTATTTGGAACTTGGTTACTGAAGACTCAGGAGTTGAGGATTCTTGAGTGAACGGTATACTTGGTATAGTATCTGGTTTAATGTAAACAAATCTCTTGTAGTCTTCAGGTATCTTTTTGCTTTCTTCTTCTGATTTTTTTGCAAACTCATCAACTTTCACATGTGCACTTTCTATGACTTTGTGAGTGGATAGATTTAAACATCTATATGCTTTGCTTTTGCAAGAATATCCCAAAAATATTCCTTCATCACCTTTTACATCAAATTTGTCTTTTCTAGATTCTTTCAAAATACAACATTTGCTTCCAAATACTTTCAGATAACTTACATTGGGTTTGTAGCCATACCATAATTCATAGGGAGTCTTGAATGAGTCCTTCTTCAACTATACTCGATTTAAGGTATGAACTGCAGTGCTGATGGCTTCCTTCCAGTATTTGATAGCAATATTTCTTTCTATCATCAGGGTTCTTGCACAATCCATAATGGATCTGTTTCTTCTTTTAGCTATTCCATTTTGTTCTGGAGTTCCTGGTGCTGAAACCTGTCTTTTAATACCTCTTTCAATGTAGAAGTTATTGAATTCATGTGAAATGAATTCAACACCTCTGTCTGACCTTAAACATTTCAGCCTTTTCCCTGTTTCTTTTTCTACTCTTGCCAAATACCATTTGAATTTCTCAAATGCTTACGATTTATTCCTTAGATACATGAAAGTCATCATTCTTGAATAGTCATCAACAAAAAGAATGAAAAACTTTTCTCCAGTATAGCTTTCTATTCCAATGGGTCCACATAAATCAGTATGCACAATTTCTAATATATCTTTAGACTGATAGTTTTTACCTTTAAAACTAGTCTTTCCCATTTTACCAATCTGACAATTCTTGCATAGACCAACCTCAGGTTTCTTAATGTTAGGAATGCCTCTTACTTTCTTGAATTTGCTTATTTTTACCAAATTATCAAAATTGACATGACACAACCTTTTATGCCATAACCAGCTCTCTTCAATTTGAGCAATAAAACATGAGCATTTACCAAGTTCTAGATAGAACAAGTTACCTTTAGTTTGGGTGCCAGATCCTATTAGTTTTCCTTGCTCATTCAACAGTCTTGCCTTTCCATGCATGAATTCTACCTTGAATCCAGTATTTAGTAACTGTACAACACTTAGCAAATTATGTTTGAGACCTTCAACCCAATAGGCATTATTACATATAATTTCTTTGGATAGACAGATTCTTCCTCTTCCTTTTATGAAACGAGGTTCATTATTACCAAACCTTACACTGCCACCATCATAGTCTTCAAATTGATCAAACTTAGTTTTATCACCAGTCATATGATGTGAGCAACTGTTGTCTATAATCCATGTATCATTCTTACTTACATGAGAGATAAGAGCCATTTTGTCTTCGTCATCACTGTCAGAGTCATCTTTAACAGCAATATAAACAATTTCATCCTCACTATTATCAGAATCCTTAGAATTTTCAGCCATGAAACATGATTTCTTACCTTTGTTCTTGGATGATTTAAAGTCTTTCTTGCCATTCCATTTGTGATCTTTCTTTTCATCATTGTTTTGCTTTTTTGGGCACCTTGCTGCAGTATGACCAATTTCATCACAAGAAAAACAGATTAGAGGAACTTTACCTTTGTATTTTCCTCTACCTCTAGAATATTTCCTTTCTAGTAGAGCTTCAATCACTTCGAGATCACTGTCTAAACTTTGGCTTGATTCATTTTCACTTTCTGACTGTGACTCTATCTTCTTCTTTTTTTTCTCTTTGAGTGAGAGCTTGGCTTGAAATGTTGATTCAATGTTTTTGGAGGCTGGAACATAGTTGTCAAAGTTATCTAGTTCAAATGCAGTTATTCTTCCAACTATGGCCTCAAGATTTATCTTATGATTTGCTTCACACCTTCTTTCCTGAATTGCAGAGACTCTGATTGCATAAATGGGAAGCAAGGTTCTGAGAACTTTGCTTATAATTGTTTCTCCTTTGATGTCACCTCCAGCTGCCCTGATTGCACTTACACATGCTTTAACTCTTTCAACATACTTTGCAATGTTTTCATCCTCTCTCATCCTCATTTGATCAAATTGTCCTCTTAGACTTTCTGCTTTTGCTCTTCTCACATTATCATCTCCTCCATATATCTCTTTTAGCTTGTTCCACATGTCAAAGGCAGTTTTGCAGTCCTTAATGTCATCAAATTCTTCGTAGCTGAGAGCAGATGCTATGTCTATCATCATATTGTTGTGAGTCTTCTTTTCAGCAATATCATTAACTGACAATGTGCCAGAAGGTTCTTCATATTCTTCTTCAAGGTATTTCAGTCTAGTATCACCAACAGTAGTCAGATGAAGTTTCATCAATCCTTGCCATGCTGAGAAGTTATCTCTGTTAAGTTTTGGAATTTCTCTTTTGTAAGATATCTTGATCTTTGGCTTAGAACCTTGAAATCTTTTCCTGTAAGCACCAAAAGCTCTGATACCAATTGTTGGAAATGAGAATGGAGTAACTGAGAGGGGGAGGGGGTGAATTAGTTACCACAAAAACTTTTCATAGTCCCTTAGATGTCTAAAAGCTTGATCTTAGTTACAAATTACTGAAACTTGATAATGCACCAAATAATAATAATTATTAAGAACTGATAACCAAAAATAATTCAGCAATCATGAATACTAGAGACACCAGATTTAACGTGGAAACCCAATATGGGAAAAACCACCAATGTAACTAGTTACTGTTTTTCACTCTTCTGAAGTGAGCCCTGTTAGGAGCCAACCCTGTTAAAGGTTACAAAACACACTATTAGGTGTGACCCTGTTAGAGGATTTAATCACCCTGTTAGGAGTGGCCTTGCTAGAGGTCTTTAGAACAATTCAACTGAACTGTCACCTTGTTAGAGGATTTATAGAATGGTTGTTAAACCAACTCTGTTAAGAGATTTTGAGTTCACTGTTACAATGGTTAGAAAGCAACAATGAAGTGATCTGATACAATATGCAACTTATCTTTGCTGATTACAGATCTTTGTTATTCTTGACCAAATTCTTACTGATCAAATACAACTTTTCAGCTCCTTCAATACATCTGATCCTTCATCAGACTTTTCTCAACATTCACCTTTTCATTTCACACTATAATGCACCTTCATAACTTCTTCACACTTCTTTTTGATTTACAACTTGAGTGACCATATATACCTTTTAGATTATCTTAGTCGGCTCGAATCACTGACCAATAATCAAACAAATACAATAGTCGGCTAGAAATAATTAAAATTACAAACTAACAAATCCCTTTACTGGCCGACCCTGCTCAGTTAATACTATTCAGAAAATAATTCCTATGTTAACCGACTGAGCTCGGTTAATACAGTGAACTCCGTGACAACCCTTCAATCACCGGGAGAACTCGGTAAGTACTTAGTTTCCATAGATGACCGAGTGACCTCAGTGGAAACTGTCTTTGCCAAATTCCTTTTGTTGACCGAGTGATCTCGGTTAACACTGTCTGCCTCATTTTCTTCGATAACTAAGTGAGCTCGGTTAACACTTGTCTACCTTATTTTTTTTGATGACCGAGTAAGCTCGGTTAATACTGACTGCTTCATTTTCTTCAATGATCGAGTGAGCTCGGTTGACACTATCTGCCTCATTTTCTTCGATGAGTGAGTGAGCTCGGTTGACACTATCTGCCTCATTTTCTTCGATGACCAAGTGAGCTCGGTTGACACTATAGCTGAGCTCGGTTAGCTAAGACTAATAACTGATATGACATTTGTGTGACATTAAGGACAACATTATCCAACAGCTCCTTCATCAATGGGTGGGAGTCCTAACAAAATGACAAGGTAGAGTGATGTTGGGAGACACAACTATCGATGATTCAATGCTTATGAAGGCACAACCATTGGTGAATCAATAATGGTATGAGGCACAACTTGTATGGTAAGTGATAAAATTTAGCATTATAGAGTGGCATTAGGAATTCCAAATAGAGTTTAAAATAAAATGTATTACAGCCTGAGCTAGATCTCCCATGCTAGTAGGAGGTACAACCACTAATGAAGAAATGTTGTTATGAGGCACAACCTCTATGGTAAGTGATAAAGTGTTATCATTATAGAGTGGCATTAGGGATTCCAAATATAGTATAAAATAAAAAATATATTGTAGCCTAAGCTAGATATCATGTGCTAGCAGGAGGCACAACCACTAATGAAGTAGTGTTGGTATGAGGCACAACCTATATGGTAAGCAATAAAATATTAGCATTATAGAGTGGCATTAGGGATTTCAAATAGAGTCAAAAAATAAAAAATATATTATAGTTTGAGTTAGATATCTCATGCTAGCAGGGTGCACAACCACTAATGAAGCAGTATTGGTATGAGGCACAATCCATATGGTAAGCGATAAAATGTTAGCATTATAGAGTCGCATTAGGGATTCCAAATATAGTTTAAAAAAAAAAAAAAACATGTTGCAGCCTTAGCTGGATATCCCATGCTAGTAGGAGGCACAACCACTAATGAAGCAGTGCTAGTATGAGGCACAACATGTATGGTAAAGAATAAAATGTTAGCATTATAGAGTGGCATTAGGGATTTCAAATAGAGTGAAAAAATAAAAAATATACTATAGCCTAAGCTAGATATCTCATGCTAGAAAGAGGTGCAACTACAGATGAATCAATGCTGGTATGAGACACAACCTGTATGGTAAGCGATAAAATATTAGAATTGTAGAGTTCTATACTTAAGACTCTTAACAAAATGAAATGGGAAAGGATTTGCACGAAGTCTCAAAGAGTTCTATAATAGGTAAAAGATAAATAACACATGTTTATAAGACAAGTTGTTGATAATTATGATAAAACTTAAGGAAAAAACATGTACTCATTTGTAAATACAACTATTTAATATTTATATAGAACAAATGCATACTCATCAACTCTACAAAACTAAAAAATTTCTACATATATACAAAAAAAAAGTGAACACGTATTCATCAATATTGAGTACATGTATATACATTCACTCATAATAAATTTCAAAATATAATCTTGAATTGTATTTAATACATTTTTTTTTGTTTCAGTGTTCTTGTTGATTTCCTTCCCTTTCCTCTATACCTCAAGCTATGTGGAGTAACCTAAAGAAGAAATAAATATAACATAAGAGGAATCAATAAGAGACACCATGAGTTCAACTCAAATCATAAACTTGATAGGTGTGCAAGTTATCATATCACATAGCTTTCATGGCCAAAGTTAATGGAAAAAAACATGGCATCATCAATTTGAGAAATTTCAGCCCCCAACAAGCCCTATAAAATAGTAAAGAGTATTGTTATAAATATGAGATAATGTTGTAAATGGAAAGAAGGCACAATAACAAAAAGAAGATCATAAGAGGGAAAGAAGACACAAGAAGGACTTGAAGGACAATATTGGAAAGGTATTATTGTACTTTTAAGAATACTAATTAAGAAATAATATTTCAAAGACAATGTATTATTCTTGTACTGCTTGTTGCACCCTACATTACATATTGTTTAGACTTATAAATCTAAATTGCTCTATAAAATTAAAAGATATTTACTTTTACAATATTTAGGTGATTAAAAAATATCATTTTAAAACTCATGAGGTTCATTAGATGGGTTTTGGGTAATTTTCTAGGAGCAATAGTCGATGTGGATGGGAATTGGATGGATTTGATGAATGGGAGAGTTTCAACATTGGTAGGAGATGGAAGAGGATCTATACGTAGATTATTAGTGTCATGTCAATTAAGAAACAATAGTTCAAAGATAATATATTATTTTAATTTTAAGAATACCTTAAAAAATTTACGTTAGGTGTTCTTACTCCTAGCCTCGCACCTCTAGCAAGAAAAGTACTCTATGGTGTTCTTAAACTACTAGTTGCACCCTGCATTGCATATTGTTCACATATCAATCTAGAGTGATCTATTAAACAATTGAAAAAAAAAATTACTATTACAATATTTAGGTGATTAAAAAATATCATGTCAAAACTCAAACAAACAAACTTGTGTATCTTGTCCACCGAAGTCCATCACCATCAAATCATCTATGAGTGTGAAATCCCTACCTCTATATGAATAACAAGTGTGCCCATGATGTACATATGGATGAGATGAAACTCCATCCATAGAAACCTCCATATCTATCTCATCACACATGTGTTGACATCTAAAAAAAAAATGTTGATTGGGGCCCCAAAGACTATAATGATGCACATGATGATGATGCAAGTGGCACAAATGGGGATTATACTAGTGGTGTAGGTGATACAATTGGATATGACAATAGTGTTACAAGTGACACAAGCAAAGATGACACTGGTGGTGTAGGTAATGTTGATGAATTTGATGTAGGCTATGATGACCAAGGTTCCATAGGTGATAATGATGGATTTGTTGCATGTTGTGATGACCCCAGTACCATAGGTGATGAAAATAGAGTTGTCACATGTTGTGATGACCCCCAAAGATGCATCCCATGATGGTTAGGGTGCCATGGGTGAAGGAAAACCACCTAACTATGAGCAATGGTAAATGATAACATTTTTCAATGATACAATCACATGAAGAGTCTATAAATAAATATACTCCTTTAGACTTTATGGGAGCACAACACGAGGCATGGTTCTTCATGTTATACATCTCTCATTTTGTGGTACAAACTTACGATCCCTAGGTATATCCTGTGTAGAGCCTCTCTCTACCTTGGAATTGATAGATGTCAAAGTAATATGGCTCCTCGCCAAGTATGAACTCACAATATAGCTTTCTCACAGAATATAGAAGCACCTCATAATTATTACATGGTGGTAGGTCAAATACCATATATCACCTACCCTAAAAACATGATCTCATCCTAGCATGAGTGCACCAATGAATAGGAAAAATCTTGGTTGTGTGTAATAGGGAATTGTTGGATATAGGATCTGGAAAAAGAGAACATATAGTACCTTTCTTTATTTTGTTATCTTTCACTTGCTAATATGATAACTATTACCTATTTTTTCCCCTCACCAAAATTTGAATTCAAATACTTGACCCACCCAACGGCCACTTCCCATCTTTAATATTATTTTAATGCCTGGGAAATACAAAAAATAAAATGATTAAAACTTTATTGCATTTCTTTTCTCTCCTATTTTGTTTTTGCTGGCCTACAACTTTCCCCGCCGTTAGATCTTGTTAAGATCTACGGATGTCGTGTACTCGCTATGAAAATTTATGAGGTTGTTTCCCATAGCAAGATGGTGACCATTGGAATTTTGCTATAGTACTAAAGATGAAGTCCGGTGCCAATTTTTGATAACCCATCGAAACTTGTTATGTCACTATTGAGATATTTTTGTTTCTCACCATTAGTAACATAGTGCCTTGATAGAAAGTAATCCTATGGAAACTTTTTTAGAAGATGGGTCCTAGAAAATGCTCTGTCAGATATCAGTTATAAAATTTTGGCACACGATGGCATCTAGTGGGATACACATATACATCAAAAAAAGTGACAGCACCAGAGGTCGCTATATCACTATTGGGAAACTTGTTCTTCTAGCTGTTAGTGACATAGCACCCAACCAAGAAATAAACATGTGGTCGGACCCAAGCAACATGGGTATTCTCACGTCATCAATAACTAGACCCACAGCCCCATGCATAGAACCTATCAATGATTCTGATCATTAGATCGATTTCAAATCTATAATGGTTGTTATCTTGCTATGGTGAGTTGCATGAAGGTTACAAATAGCGACATAGTGACAAGGGGCCCACCATATCTCTCTTCAGTAATGCATCAAATGTCTTCCACATGATCAATGAGAATCTATGATGGTCGCTATCTCGCTATGGCAAGGTGCTCACTTTTTATGTATAGCGAGATAGTGATTCAATGACAAGTGTCCTTGTAGGCCCAGGGAGATAATGTTGTAGCTAGGACATTAACAGTTAGAGGCTGGTAGTTGGGAGACTGCCATGGTTAGGGTTCTGAGGAGGTGGCACAATCAGTTATAAAGATGTGGTCAAACTCAGGAAGACCTTGTAGGTGGAAAAATGAAATAAAATAATTGGTTCACATGGCCCATTCTAGTTGCAGTATTTAGTTGATTGGCTGACTTTGTTGATTCACAAGCTAGAAATGAAAGAGATAGAATTTTCTTGCAGAATCTAATCCTTGTGATCAATGCCAACCACCTTTAAATGAATTTTGAACTCAATGAATGAAGGAGAACACTCCACCGCCCTAGTTTATCTATCTACTTGGTTAGAATGGTTTAATGGTGTCATTCTTGTCAGGGCCCTATTTCAACAAATATCAGGTTTCATTGTATTTGAATTTGTACCTAGATCAGATTTTCTCCAAATCCTTATCAAGACTTAATGGTAGTGGTTGTGAAGAAACTTTAGTTAGAAAATATCTCAGTTATGCCTGAGCTATAAAGGAATGTTTTGTAGATTTTGTACTAGTTGACTCTTCTCTGACTTCTCTGATATTGCTCTATAATTTCACTGTAAATTCCCTTTTTCTTTGAACTATATGACATTCTAACTTGTCCCCTTCAACCATTGATGTAAAGTGCAAGAACTATTTTCCTCTTATTGGTGTATTGTAGAGATCTACAATCTTGCATAACTGTATCTCTTTTGGCCTATGAATGGTACATAAGTGAATCCTCTCTTTCCTTGTGTCATTCACTTGGGTTTTATGATTTGCATGTGATTGTTAGATTAAAGCAAGTTTGGATGTGTATACCTTTTGGTCTCATGATGGTTCAATAGTGCATGTATGGCCAGAGATTGGTTTGAACACTCTATTTTGGTGCATCACCTCCTTAGGTTAGAGTAGGTAGATTTTATTTCATACATTCCTTCTCCCTTTTCCTCTCCAAGAGTAGTTAGGTGCACCCTAATAGTAAAGGAAGCCAACCTTCTCCAGAGACTTAACCTCATAATTCAAGTCCCACAGCTTGGAGGTTGTTTACATGTTTCACAAGGTTGTCCTTAGGTAAAAACTTTGGACAAGGGTGCAAACCTTTGTGACAACAGTTTTTGGCATGCCTGGTGGGACTTTATTTAGAAACTTTCAAGTCTACTGGTGTCAAAAGGAAGAATTCAAGATTAATACTGAGGAGATATTACTGACTTCGATGTTCAAGCCTTCAAGAGGTTCATTCTTCAAGTACTTGGTGACTTTGAGCTTCAAATACCTGTGGTTCCAAACCAAAGTTGTAGTAATTCATCCCTGAAGCCGAAACAAGGGCATCTTTTGGAGATAAATTTTAGTACCAAGAGCTTTCATTTTCAAATCCTAGAAGAAGGAAGACTAGAGTATCGTTATCACCAGTTAGGAGTGCAATAGCAACAAATACACTTGCAAGACCTATCTCTACTCCTCCTATTGTTAGATCTCAGCCTAGATTGCCATCATCACATATAAATAGATCACTTGTCTATATGGAACAACCTAGGGCTCATGCTTTTGCCACCTTTAATGGTGGAAGTCCTCTTTTATTGGCCCAAAGACATGACATACCAATACCTGCACTCAAAAGTATACCAAAATTTATTGGGGAAACTTCTATCTCTCCCTCAAAACACATTCAAGAAGTTGCAAATGTTTTTAATATCCATGGTATTACAAAGGATGATTTTGTAGTTAGGCTTCTAGCCTCATCCTTGAAAAGAAAGCACTACAATGGTATAGAGGCCTAGCTCATGGTTCCATAGCAGATTGGGATGGATTAGGAGCAGGACTATGTAAACACTTTGAGGAAAAAAGTGACCATTTGTCACTTTTAGAATAGTTGACTACTATAAAAAGATCCCCCCATGAATGTATGACTGATTTCACCTATAGATTTCAAAAGACATGGGATAGAATACCTACTTCAGTAAAGCCTACCCCTGGTAATGCCTTCTTGCATTACCTTAGAGCTTTTAAGAATGACATTGCCACTACAATCCAAACTGTGGGAGGAGATACCTTGCCTAATGCTTATGACATAGCAATAAAGTTAGAAAACATCCTAATACAAGGAGGTAAGCTAGCTCCAAGGCCTCCTATGCCTTTTTTCCCTGATGTTCCAAATCACCAACCAGCAATGGCTCCTCTTCCCATAGCTTCAACATCACAATCCCTTGCTCTAGTTCCTCAACCTTCCACATCTTCAAATAGAATAGATGAAATCAAGGAAATGATGTAATCTATGATGCTGAATAGAGATAACAGATTGCAAGGCCAAGAGAAGAATTTGGAGGATAGCTTCTCTGTGATGCAGAAAGTGAGCAACAAGGTGGTAACTTTAGAGAGATAGCAAGCTCAAGGTAGTAAGGCTCATCAATTGCAACATAAAACTCTCAATAGTGGTAGGCCTCCAAATCATAATTATGGGAACAATTCTTTTGATTAGAATAGGAAAAATAGCCATGCTTAACCTCAAATGTAAACCAAAGCAGGGTCATAGCTCTTCAAAACAACATGGCCCAAGATCAGGATTTTTGTCCCTCCTGTAACTACTCCTACACCCGTTGCATGTGTCAAAAGGTTGAATCTTTTTTGGCTTTGACCATCCAAGAGCCTACAAAAAGACAATCATACAAGGAGGACCAATTTAAAGATGCCTTATATATGCAAGGACAAGATGATTGCTCCTTTGTGAATCATCAAGTGGAGGAACATTGTAATGTAAACTAGGATTCCATTGCTCACAACACTAGGAGCAATAGAAGAGCTATTGAAGATGCTACCCCTCCTCCTCTTAATCATGCCTCAACCTCAAACACAATACCTCATGATTGAGTAGTAAATGATCAATCAAATACCCTTCAGCAGAAAAGGAAAAATAATGGTAAAAAGGATGTAAGCAATCCTCAAGTTATTCCATCTCAACCTCCTACAAATGCAACTCCGACGGCTTCTACCAAGGTACCTACTATGCAATTTAGTGTGGTAGAACAAATCAAGAAGACAAATGTGAATATTTCCATGTGGGTTGTTGTTGCTACTATACCCATGCAAAAGAGGTTGTTGCAGCAAGAATTGGAAGGTATTGAACCAAAGGGTCAGCCACCCAGCATGGAAAGTGCCACAAGCCTAGTAGAACCATCAAGGGAGGAAGAAACAAGTAAAAAGGTTAGACCCCCTCCATTTTATGTTTCTCTAAATTATAGGGGGTAAATTAGTCCACAATTGCATGATTGATTTAGGGGCTAGTAGTTTAGTGATGCATAGGTGTGTCACTAATGCCTTGGAAATGAAATATGAGCCCATTATTAGGGATGTATTACAGTTGGATGGTAGTATTGTCAAGACTATAGGGATCCTTATGAATGTGGAAATGGCCCTACATGCATGTCCTTGTTGTACTATAACTCAAGACATATCCATTGCTAAAGTCAAGCCATATTTTTCCATCTGTCTATCAAGAGACTTCACTGCCCAAATAGGTGGTTAAATATCTTCTAATTGGTCATATATGTCTTTTAGAACAAGATATGGGACCAAAGCTTCAATCAGAATAGAGCCTCAAGCCCTCCATCATCCTAAACCCGACACCCCTAATCTCATCAACATGAATTACACTATCCTAGAAATTGATGAGAATGACATAATGAATAAGCCTACTACTTCCCTACCAGAGATACCTGATTTTCTCTTAGATGAATGGGCTAATGCATATCAATTTGATCCTATGTTAGAAACCCTTGAGATAGGCCTCAGTACATATTGTATATTAGAGAAGAATGCTCTAGTTCCCAATCTTGTGGAGACTAAAGAAGATATGAGTGAGATAAGGAGTATGTACTTTGATGGATCAAGGAATAAGAATGGATTAGGGGCTGGTGCGATGTTGATTTCTCCTACACAAGTAAGCTACTACTTCTCCTTTAGGCTCCAGTTTAGTTGTGTAAGAATTTGGCTTAGGCCAGAATTCACCCAAGAACTAAAGAACTCAACACAAGCACACAGTAGACCAAAATAGATAGAGTATGATCAGAATGATGATGTTCATTCAATAACTGCATGAGAGTACACTAGGAGTGCCTATATATAAAGGCCTCAGGAGAGCTTCTAGAATGCATAGAAGTTAGCATCATGATATGTCATACAACTAGTCACATGTCCACCAGATATGGGTTATCCTCCATTGAGCACATGATTAAGTGTGATGATATGAGGATAAGCCTACAATGGTGTAGCACACAAATCAATGGTGTAGACAACATGTACTAAATGAGGAGTGTGGATAACTATGTTGTCATCATGACAACTCTATGAGTGATGCATACTCCTCTATTGTAGACACCATGTGCATAATTAGAGTTGTGTAACTTAATGAGAGTACACAAACTCCTAAGTGTCTCACCTAAAATAATACTAAAATAATGCAAAATAATTAAATAATGCATTAACCTAAGTAAACTTAAGTAAGTGTAATAATTAAATACTTATTTACACCAACACCCCCCTTAAGTGCAACTTAGGGAAATTCCCTTAAGCTTACAAAATCTAGAATGCAATGCAATATGGGTCCCGACTACTAGGCCATGTTAGGTACCCATGTACATAATAATATGCAATCTCCCATAAAGCGAGGAAAGAGGGAAAACCTCATGGGAAAAACCCTCCCCCAAAAAAAGAGATAAATAGGGATGCATGGATGGATGGAGTAATTAAGACCCCCCCATTACGACATAAATCCAATATATACATAAGAGAATGATGAGAAGAGGAAGAGAGATAGGATGGACTACCCCCCCCCCCCCAAAGAAGAATGCCAAACAGTGAATGCTCCAATGAAGAAGCTGATCCAAGATTGCAGAATGGTGTTCCTCCCCTTGGGAAGAAACAATGCCAAAGGTACAAATGAGATGCTTCCACTGTGCATGGAAAGAATCCCATGAATAAGTGATGTCTCTAAAACCTGCTCAACTGGTTGAAGAACCTATCCCAAAGAACTATCTATCCCTGCAACTAATGAAGAACCCTGCTGCAATTGCTGATCATAAGTACCCACAATCACTTCAACCTATAAGGATTGATCATGTAGAGAATGAACAAGAGAGTCTGATGGATCCCTCATGACAACTGAAGAAGGTAATTTTGCATCAAGAAGAAGAGGCAGATCATCAATACTATCCCCCAAATCTATCATTGAACCTGTATTTGGAAGACTGGATGTACCCTGCTATTTTGGACCTATCAATGTGGTGATGTATGCATGTGGACTGAACTGATGAAGTGACCTCTTTCTATAACTATCAATAGAACCCCACATGTTTGAATCTATTGAAGCACTATCACTGAAATCACTATCAGTTTCCATAGTGTATGATGTGTGAAGAGGAGTAGAGGACAAGATTGGATAACTTTCCTCAAAATATACATCCTTCTCCACAAATATCTGATGTGTCTCTGGATCTAGAAGTCTATATGCCTTCACACCGTCTTCATAACCAATAAAATTACAAGGCCGAGATGATTATGCCTTGCATCCCCTGGAAGATATCTTTGCCCTTGCAGGACAACCGAAGACTCTAAAGTGTCTCACAATAGGTTTTTTGTCACACCATGCCTCAAAAGGAGTTTTTCCATCTAAGGCTGGATGAGGAGAATGATTAAGAATGTGAGTGGCACTAGAGATTGCTTTGACTTCTAATGATGGATCTAGAGACTTGGCATGAATCATGCAACTTGCCATAGATTTGAGAGTTTGGATCCTCAAAGCTGTAACATTTGTCTTATTCAGACTAAATGCTGGTGGAGTCTGAAGATCAATGCCCTAATTTTTGCAAAAGTCCATAAGGCTTCTATTCACATCCATGTTTCCATTGTCCATTTAGAGTACTTTGATGGCCTTTCTGGATTTTTGTTCTACATGAGCCTTGAAGTCTAGAAACTTGTCCAACACTTCATTCTTACTATGCAGAAAGTAGACCCAAGTGAACCTTGAAAATTCATCAAAAAAAATGAGTATGTAGCAACCCTGGCTGAATGTAGAAGGACTTGCTAATACCATGTGAACCATCTATAGAACACTAGGTTCTCTTGAAGACTTCCCTCTTTGTAACTTTCCCCCTAGATGCATATCAACTGAATCTATTGAACATTCACCCTTAGAAAAGTTGATTTTAGGTAGACCTTTCACCATTCAGTTTGTAAAAAGTTACTAAAAGTAGCAAAAGTCAAGATGACCATATTGCTCATGCCATAATTGCATGTTTGAATTTGATTGAGATAGCAAGGCCTTTGAAGGAGACTTGGGCACAAAATGTGAGAAAGAGTACAACCTCTTGTTGTGATTCACTTTCCCCACTGCAACCAAGGAATCATCTTTAAGATTGTGCACCTTTACTAAGTCTGGAAGGAACTCAACTCTATGTCCATCTCCAAGGTGAGTGATTTTTTAGATTGAGAGGAGATTTGAACTTAGGTTTGGAACATAGAGAACCTCTTAAAACTCTCCATTTTCCATCTCCACATTTCCTTTTCCTTCAACTTCCATTTTACTATTATTTTCCATGAAGATGTCTGGTACCTTGGACTACTTCATTGAAGAAAAATCCTCCTTTGAAGAACTCATATGATATGAGGCACCTGAGTCAAATATCCATTCCTTTGAAGAGTTCAAATTAGCCATGAGTGCTTGCCCTTTTCCCTTTGAATTTGAGGATGATCCTTTATCCTTGTAAGCATTAGGCAATGGAACATTATGTTTCTTCATGATGTTGGTCAACTTATCAATCTTTTTGAGATAACACTCATGCTCTTCATGACCCAATTTCTTGCAATAAGCACACTTCTTCTCCTTATTGTTGTCCCCTTTCTTGTTGGAATTCAAGGATTTGCCTTGTTGATTAGATTGTGGTGTTGTCTTTTCTACATCCTCTAATTTGTCTTTCTTCCACTTCTTCTTACCCTTTCCTTTATTTGAAGACTATCCTACTGAATTTTGAGAACCCTCATCGTTGGCCACTAATGCTTTGGACTGAGGTGTTTTGAGAATCCCCATAGATCTCAACTTCTTTTCTTTATCGTCCAATAGTTTAGCATATTCATTAAAAGTGACTTTCTTGTAGGTAGACCCTTAGATATTCTTTGAGGTGTTAAAAGAAGATAGAAATGTGGAATATTCTAATGGCAACTTGTTATGGATGAGATAAATTAGTCTGTCATCTTTGATAGAACTCCCACAATCAGTAAGCTTTGTCCTTAGTTCATTCACCTTGATGATGAAATCTTGGATTGAGTCATATGACTTAGGATCTAAGGATACAAGCTCATCTTTGATTTTGAACACATCCTCTTTAGACACTTTACCATAAAGGCTTTCAAGGGTATCCCAAGCTTCCTTGGATGTAGACATTTCTTGATTTGATACATGATCTTATAATCTACCCCCAAACATATATCAACTAGGCTTTTTTATCCATTACTACCCAAGCTGAAATTTCACTTTCTAATGTCTTATCACTTGCTAGTTTAGAAAGAGTTCCATCTACATATTGTGAAACTCCATTATGCATTAAGTGATACCACATTTTTATTGACCACATAGCATAGTTATGAAGAGTTAATTTAGGAAACTTAAAGTTTCCCATAATGTAGAAAATGAAAGAAAAGTGCAGAAAAGAGAGAACACAACACCAAGAACACCACCCCCCCCCCCCCCACTCCCTTTTCACTAAATCAAGTAACCCCCCCAAAATAGATGCTTTGGGCACTTTATCAATAGTCCGATTACAATGGGCCACTTGCCAATTTTGGCCTTCATGGACTTCTAATTTTGCTTGTTACAACCTCATAATGGAGTACAAATCCAAAACTTTACAATGTGTGACAATTCTAAAGCATTACAAAGCAAAGAAAGGCCCTATTGCTTAAAGTGTCACTTTTGTCCACAAAACCCTACAATTTAATGCTATATCTAGAAAATATATGAAAAATAATACACTTTCAAAAAAATAGAACCTGTTTTCAACTCCAGATGTGCCCGTACAGAGCTTTTGAAGTTACAAAATGTAGGATTATGTAGGTATAGTCACGAAAAAATGCAATTTCTGAACAATCCATACACTAAAACCCAAAAATGGCTGCACCACTGAAAAATTTAGAAAATTCTACCCAATTTCAAAAAAAATTGCACCTAAATCGGAGTTTGAATGTGTGAGTTATGGCCTCTTGAAGTTGGACTGCAAAAACCAAAATCAATTTGAAGAGGGGTTGTATCAATGAAATAAGAAGTTAAATTTGACTGTCATATGGCCATTGCAAGAATTGCAATTGGCCTGAAATGACCTCTAGATGGGCATCAAATTTAGCACAATGGATTGATGATGTTAGCCAAATCTCAGCCAGTGGTGATGTTAGTGTGACATCAGGATGACATCATCATGTATAGACTATATGAAAATGAGTGGCAAAAAATTTGTAGGATGATGTGTCTAGATGTGTGGTAGCTAACATTTCTATTTGCTGATGTAGATCTCTGATGTAGCTACTGATATGACGATTTCCACTTGGCAGACTGGGCAAAGAGTTGGCACCACATTCGCGCTAGCAAGTTTGACTGTATAGTCACTATTTGCATGGTAGCAAGATGGAGTAGGTGCTGATCATTGCTGACTGGGCACTATAGCGAATAGAATTCTATCGTGTGTCCTCTAAAAATGTAGCCATGGCATAGTGTATACACATCGAATTCTTATGACGTTGCCGAAGGATGGGATACAGGTGCTGAAACATTAGCTCAGAATGAAATCTTTGTCAAAAACATCCTATTTAGTCCCACATTCATGGGAAGGGTGAAAGACATGCTTTTTAAAGGTAACTACCTATGGGTGTTAATTGAAGTTGAACCCACCAAATTTTGGATGTGTTTGGCTGCACCGAGCAAGTTACCAGATGTAGCTTTGTCTGCCTGGAAATTTGTGGCTACTGGTGAGGGTATTTCTCGGTTGGGGAGGTAGCTGCCAAATTTTTAATGATAGTTTGGCTTACATGCATAGTGCACATTACCTTACTTGCAAAGCTTGATATAATGAGCTCAGGTTTAATTTTAGACTTGTCCACCAATTAAAAATACCCTGCACAATAAATAATACTCTACCACACCAAAAAATATAGAGCTGAGTCATGGTGTCACTGCCCAATTCGGCTAAAAAAATTTCTCTGCCCGAATGGAAAAATTAATTTCAAAAAATTCCAAAAATACAAAGAATTGCAGAGGATAAATTAAATGCAGATCTGAATAATAACAAATCAGATTAAATAAATGACCATACCCGAACTACAAATCGGGGCTTCTGGGTTCTGATTTGCAAAAAAAAATGGCCTCATGATCAACATTCACCCAATATAGGCAAATTTATAGTCAATCTTCACTGAATTGATTCTCTAAATGCAATGATGAGGTCAAATCTAGCTTTAGATGCTCCCAATTTCTACAGGTCCTTCGAATTCTTATTGAGGTACTGAAGCATGAACGATCTCAAATGCCTATGTGATGTGAGTCTCCCTAGCTCTGATACCATTTAAGAATTTGGCTTAGGCCAGAATTCACCCAAGAACTAAAGAACTCAACACAAGCATAGGGTAGGCCAAAATAGACAAAGTATAATCAAAATGATGATATTCATTCAATAACTGCATGATAGTACACTAGGAGTGCCTATATATAAAGGCCTTAGGAGAGCTTCTAGAATGCATAGAAGTTAGTATCATGATATGTCATACAACCAAGCACATGTCCACTAGATATGGGTTATCCTCCATTGAGCATGAGATTAAGTGTGATGATGTGAGGATAAGCCTACAATGGTGTAGCATGCAAATCAGTGGTGTAGACAACATGTACTAAATGAGGAGTGTGGATAACTATGTTGTCATCATGAAAACTCAGTGAATGATGCATACTCTTGTGTTGTAGACACCATGTGCACAATTAGAGTTGTGTAACTCAATGAGAGTACACAAACTCCTAAGTGTCTCACCTAAAATAATAATAAAATAATGCAAAATAATTAAATAATGCATTAACCTAAGTAAACTTAAGTAAGTGTAATAACTAAATACTTATTTACACCAACATAACTAAATACTTATTTACACCAACAAGTTGCACTAATAATGTGGCTAAGTATGAATCCTTGATTCAGGGTCTCCTACTTGCTCAGAAAAGAGGAATTCAAGCTTTAAGTGTATATGGAGATAGTGAGTTGGTGGTTAATCAAGTGAGAAATCAGAATATCACCAAGAATGGTTTACTCAAGCTTTATAAACATAGGGTATGGGATTTTCTTGAGGGTTTCAATGCATTTAATATTCAAAACATCCATA
The DNA here is from genome assembly GCA_028749045.1 of Cupressus sempervirens. NCBI lineage: Eukaryota > Viridiplantae > Streptophyta > Pinopsida > Cupressales > Cupressaceae > Cupressus > Cupressus sempervirens. The sequence goes on from CM053787.1 coordinate 312,845,410, forward strand.
GAAAAGAAAATAGACATGTTGATAGGTTTGCAGTGATAGGTGCATCTCATGATGTGCCAGGGAATCTTGAGGAGAAGAAGAAGCAACAAATCAAAATGGTAGTAAGGCCTACCATCCCTGACAACAACATCCATTGGAAAGTGTTTGAATCTGATGAACAAATTGTAAGCTTCTTATAGAATGAAGCAGAGTTTTCAAATAGAAACCAATCGAGACTGCAGGATCGATATGGTGATCAAACCATTAATCTCAGTTCCAACAAATTCCCTAAGGGTCTCATTACCTTAGAGAGTGTTTTTAATCCTAATGACCAAGCAAGAGCTAGAGTCATGAACTTAGCTGCTAACAAAGATGATCACACCCCAGTAATGGTTGCTGATGGAAAATCCTTAAACATGGGGAAGGTATGTTCTAAGATTGAGCAGGAAATTTTTATTCATCTAAGTCAAGAATTTAATGATATATTTACCTATATGTATGATGATTTAAAGTTTTTTGACCCAAGGTTGTTTTAGCATATCGTAGATTTAATTGATTATGTTAGACCAATAAGACAAAAGAAAAGGCCAGTGAATCCCTAGATTGAACCCTTAATAAGAAAAGAGCTATTCAAATTGATTGAGGCCAATATAATTTTCCCCATCAAGCACTCATCATGGGTAGCAAACTTGGTACTAGTTAGGAAGAAGAATGGAGAAATTAGATTGTGTGTGGACTTTAGGGACCTTAACCAAGCTTCCCTTAAAGATCACCATCCTCTCCCTTCCATGGAGTAGATTTTTTCCAAGGTCAGTGGTTTAAAGAGGTTTTCATTTCTTGATGGATTTTCTAGCTACAATGAAGTGCTGGTCAAAGAGTTTGATAGATACAAGACTACATTTACCACCAAATGGGGTACCTATGCTTATTGTAAGATGCAATTTGGGCTAACCAATGTAGGTGCTACATTTCGGAAGGAAATGGAGATGACCTTAAAAAACATGATTGAAAATTTTGTATTAGTTTACCTTGATGATATCACAGTGTATTCAAAGAGTGTAGAAGATCATTTTGATCATTTGAGACAGGTGTTCTCAAGGTGTAGAGAGTTTGGGGTATCCCTTAACCCGAGCAAGTGTGTCTTTGCTACCAATCCAGGAAATTATTAGGATACATTATATCTAAGGATGGTTTAACCATTGATCCAGAAAGAACAAAAGCAATACTTGCTCTCCCTCTTCCTAAACATAAGAAAGGGTTGCAAAGTTTCATCGGTAGGAAAAATTTTGTGAGAAGATTTCTCCCTAATCTTGCTACCATGGGAAAACCCCTTATAGCTATGCTCGATAAAATTATGGCCTTTGAATGGACCAAGGAAGGGAAGAAAAGTTTTGAAGAGATCAAGGTAGCCATAGCCTCGGCCCCCACTCTCATTAATCAAAATTTTGAAAAGGATTTCATCCTTTATACCCTAGGTGGTGAGTCAAGTATTTCTATTGTCTTGACTAAAAAAAATGATAAAGATGAAGAGCAGCCCATAGCTTGCTTTAGTGAAGGGCTTAAAGAGTATGAAGACAAATAAAGCTATGTAGAGAAGTAAGCTATTGCAGTCATCAAAGCTTTAAAGAAATTTAGACACCTCTTATCTCATAATAAAATTCATTTGTTAGTACCCCATGCCAGTGTGAAGGATTTCCTTTTGAGCAAAGATATTAGTGAGAAGAGAGTTGGTTGGATTACTAAAGTAATGGAATATGACATTGACATCTAGATCACCAAGTTGGTAAGAGAGAAGGGGTCGTGTAAATAGATGATATCATATCAAGAATCAGATGAGGAAGTTTCTATGATACTAATAGAACAACAAGAGGGAAGAAATGATGGCCCAAGGAATTGGATGGATGATATGAAGAATTTCTTATTAGGCAATGGATACCCTCAAGGATTAGATAAAACTAAAAGGAGAAAGTATAGATTACAGTCAATTCCTTATGTCATAGTTGATGGTATCTTTTTTAGGAAAGATTTTAATAGAGCCCTATTAAGATGCGTTGACATAGACCAAGCTGAAATAATGATCAAAGAGCTTCATGATGGTCCTGATGGTGGTCACTTCTCAGCTAGGACAACTACAATGAAGATCATGAGGGCTAGCTACTACTAGCCATCCCTATTCTATGATTGTCATAGGTATGTGAGGAAGTGTGAAAAATGTGCCTTCTTTTCTGGTAAGAAAAAGTTTGCAACTCTTCCTCTTCATCCCATTTAAGTGGACTAGCATTTTGCTCAATGGGGGTTGGATTTCATAGGCCCTATTAATCATCCTTCTAGTTCTAGTCACAAATGGATTTGAGCTGCTATAGATTACTTCAATAGATGGATAGAGTTAGTTGCATTGAAGGATGCCACAAAATCTTCAGTTATTGAGTTCCTTGACAAAATTGTGACCAAGTTTGGTGCCCCTTCAACCATTATTTCAGATAATGCAAAATATTTTGTAGGAGCTCAAATTTGTGCATGGGCAGTTGACCATAACATCTACTTGAGCACATCCTCAAACTATTATCCTTATGGTAATGGTTTGGCTGAGTCATCCAACAAAAACTTGATTAGGATTATGAAAATAACTATAGAGGATAACCAAAGGTGTTGGCATCAAAAGTTGAGGACTGCACTGTGGGCTGATAGAATAACACCTAAGAGGTCAATAGGAAATTCACCATTTATGTTGGTATATGGTAGAGAGGCAATGTTTTCAATTTCATTAGAATTCCCATCCCTAGAACTAGCTCATTAGCTGGAGCTAATTGAAGATGATGCCATGAAATTGAGAATGGCAGAGCTGATGGAGCTAGAAGAGAAAAGAAGTTAGGCCATGCAGACCCTAGAAACACATCAATAGTAGGTGAAAGGGAGTTTTGATAGGAAAGCTAGGGTCAAAATCTTTAGAGAGGGTGATTTGGTTTTGAAATGGGATGCAGACAGGGCAATACCAAGGAGACACTCAAAATTTGATGCACTATGGAGTGGTCCCTATCTGATTTTCAGTTGCAAGTAGGCCAATGCTTTTCAATTAAGTAGGCCTAATGGTGAATTTTTGCCAATGCTTTTCAATTAAGTAGACCTAATGGTGAATTTTTGCCTATCCTAGTCAATGGGATCTATCTCAAACCATGTCTTGGATAGGGCTTGAGGTTTCGTGTACATATGTAGCTTGATTTTCTTTCTATTGGTTTCCTACTTTCCAAGAAGTGCATGAGCACAAGTTTCTCCCTATGAGATAGCCAGTTTTATTTCAAAGTTTTGAAGGTTATAGAACATTTTTTGGTTTCTGGTTCTAGTTATAGAGACAGAGGACAAGTTTTCAGGGTTTTTTTCCCACAGAGGTAGAGTTAGGGTTTCATAGTGCACTAATCCAAATCTTTTGTGACTCTATATCCCAATGGATGTATAAGGTCATTGGTCACACACATAGCTAGCTTGCATCCCCTCTGAGTCACTAGAAATGTTACCTATTTTTGCCCCCTACCAAAATTTGAATTCAAATACTTGACCCACCTAATTGCCACTTCCCATCTTTAATATTATTTTAATGCCTAAGAAATACAAAAAATAAAATGATTAAAACTTTAGTGTATTTCTTTTCTCTACTATTTTGTTTCTGCTAGCTTGCAGCTTTCCTCATCGTTGGATCTTGTTAAGATCTATGGATGTCATGTACTCGCTATGAAAAGTTACAAGGTTGTTTGTCATAGTGAGATAGCAACCATTAGAATTTTTCTACAGTACTAAAGATGAAGTTCGGTGCCAATTTTTGGTAACCCGCTGGAGCTCGCTATGTCGCTATCAAGAAATTTGTGTTTCTTTCCATTAGCGACATAGCGCCTTGACAGAAAATAATCTTGTAGAAAATTTTTCAGAAGATGGGTCCCAAACAATGCTCCATTAGATATTAGTTATAAATTTTTAGCACACAATGGCATCTAGTGGGATACACATATACACCAAGAAAAGTGACAGCACTGGAGGTCGCTATATCACTATTAGGAAACTTGTTCTTCTTGCCATTAGCGACATAGCACCCAGTTGGGAAATAAGCATGTGGTGGGACCCAAGTAGTGTGGGTTTTATCTCGTCATCAATAACTGGACCCACACCCCCATACATAGAACTTGTCAATGATTCTGATCATCTGATCAATCTCAAATCTATGATCGTCATTATCTCACTATGGTGATTTGCACGAAGGTTACAAACAACAACATAGTGACAAGGGGCCCACCATATCTCTCTTCAATAATGCATCAAATGTCTTCCACACGATCAATGAGAATCTATGATGGTCACTATCTCGCTCTGGCAAGGTGCTCACTTTTTATGTATAGCAAGATAGTGATTCAGTGACACATGTCCTTGCAATCTCGAGGAGATAACATTATAGCTAAGACATTAACAGTTAGAGGCTAGCCATTGGGAGACTGCTACGGTTAGGTTCTGAGGAGGTGGCATAGTCAGTTATAAAGATGTGGTTAAACTCAAGAAGACCTTGCAAGTGGAAAAATGAAATAAAATAATTGGTCCATGTGGCCCATTCTGGTTGCAATATTTAGTTGATTGGATGACTTTTCTGATTCATGAGCTAGAAATGAAAGAGATCAAATTTTCTTGTGTGATTTGATCCTTGTGATCAATGCCAACCACTCTTGAATGAATGTTGAACTCAGTGAATGAAGGAGAACACATTACCACCCCATTTTATCTATCTACTTGGTCAAAATGGTTTAATAGCATCATTCCTATCAGGGCCCTATTTCAATGAATATCAAGTTTCATTATATCTGAATCTGTACCCATATCAGATTTTCTCTAGATCCTTATCAAGACTTAATGACAGTTGTTGTGGAGTAATTTTTGTTAGAAAATATCTTAGTTATGCCTAAGCTATAAAGGAAATTTTTGTATATTTTGTACTAGTTGACTCTTCTCTGACTTCTCTGATATTGCTCTACAATTTCACTATAAATTCCCTTTGTCTCTGAACTATATAACATTCTACCTTATCCCCTTCATCCATTGATGTAAAGTGCAAGAACTATTTGACTCTCATTGGTGTATTGTAGAGATCTGCAATCTTGCATGATTGTATCTCTTTTGGCCTATGAATGGTACATAAGTGAATCCTCTCTTTCTTTGTGTCATTCATTTGGTTTTTTTGATCTACATGTGATTGTTAGATTAAAGCAAGTCTAGATGTGTATACCTTTTGGTGTCATGATCATTTAATAGTGCATGTATGGCCAGAGATTGGTTTGAACACTCTATTTTGGTGCATCACCTCCTTAGGTTAGAGTAGGTAGATTTGCTTTCATGCATTTCTTCTCCCTTTTCCTCTCCAAGAGTAGTTAGGTGCACCCTGATAGTAAAGGAAGTCAGCCTTCTCTGGAGACTCAACCTCATAGTTCAAGTCCCATAGCTTGGAGGTTGTTTCCATGTTTCACAAGGTCATCCTTAGGTAAAAACTTTGGACAAGCGTGCAAACCTTTGTCACAATAGTAACCCATTGGCATAAAATACATGACACCCATCCCTCCATGTACCCTATTTTGTTACCTCCCTAAACAAATCATTTGCATTTTGGGTCATTTTTTCAATTGTGTTCACTAGGGTTGAGTGGTAAGAAAGTGAAGATGACTGCAACTTATTGACCATTTGGGTAATGTTATCACTATTTTGTGAGAGGCGGTGTATGAGTTCCTATTGTGTAGTACTTAACTGATGTAATTTTATATGCAAAGAGTTTATAGGAGGTGGTGGTTGTTGAATAGGAACATTGAGTGGAGGGTTTTGTGGTTGTATGGGTGGAGGGTTTTGTGGTTATATAGGTGGAGGGTTTTGTAGTTGTATGAATGGAGGGTTTTGTGGTTGTGTCGTGATGGGTGGAAGGTCTGATTGTGTAGGAAGTGGTCTTTCTTCTCTCCCTCATTTTCTTGGATTCTTTGATGCATCTATATTAAAAAAAAATTTAAAAATTACAAAAAAGATAAATTAGAAAATAACATTACAATATTTGATAAAAAAATACATAAATGATGAATACAATGAATACTTGCCTCATTTGTGGGGTGCCATGGATGGGATGCAATCAAAATTCATTTTTTATGCTAAACCAGATTGGGTTTTGGTGCTCTCCTCTATAATCAATGGTGTTGTTTTCATTTGAGAGAATAAAATGTACTCAAATGTGAGCAACAATAAAATTATATATTTACAAAACCTGATCAAGTTTTAAAAAGTATAATGGCCAAGCTTGGATACCAAGCCTAGTCAACATTTCACTGTCAAATAACCCGATTGGGTTGTTCAAAACCTAATCAAGTTATTGAAATTTTTTCTTCTTCTAGGAAGTGTCCACTATTTTGTACACCAACTTGGTGCATACACCCTAATGCACATAGTCATAGAGCTTGGTTGGTTGTCTTCACTCTCTAGTACTCTTTTTAGGAGCTCCCACAAACTCTTGACTATCCCTTTGTGTTTCTTAAACCTCATGATTCCTACTACCAATTGTAGAGGATGGAATATCAAACTCTAACTCCTCTAAATGTATTTCTTGTTGCACCTATTTCTGTACCCTCTTTGAAACTTCACCACCTAACCCTACACTTGTAATTGTACTTGTTCTTTGTTGCCCTTGACTAGGCCTTGGAGCTTCTACTAGCTACTCACTCTGATCATTTGCTGAAAAATCTATGGACCTTCTAAATTCCTTGTCCTCCATAAACTTTACATCACATCTAATAGTAATTCTTTTGGTCCTAGGGATAAAAATCCTATGTGTCTTTGAGGTTTCATTATACCCAACAATGTACCCTCTCTCTACAGTTTGATCTAACTTGGTACATATATCACCTAGAATATGACAATATGCCAAACTCCCAAACATTCTAAAATGATTAACATTGGCTTCTTACCTATGAAAGCTTCCTATGGTGTCATCCTCCCTAACACCTTATGTGGAACCTTGTTCTGAATATAGATTGTTGTACTATATGCTTCTGCCCATAAGTAGTGGAGCATATCCTAGTCATGTAGCATAGATCTTGCTACCTCTAATATAGAATGATTCTTCCTCTTAGAAACTCCATTCTATTGTGGATTGTAAGGAACCATCCACTCTCTTGATTCCTTCTTTGGTATAGAACTCTTGGAAGTTATTTCCTTTGTACTCACCTCCATTATGTGATAGAAGAACCTTTATCTTCCTTCTTGTCAAGTTCTCCAAAAGAGCCTTGAACTCTTGGAACTGACTGAAAACTTCATCCTTGGTCTTCAAGAAGCATATCTAGGTCTTGTTGTATAAATCATCGATAAAAGTAACATAGTACTTATATACTCTCAGAGAGTTTTTTGACATTGGTCTACATACATCTAAATGTACTAGATCAAGAACACCTTTAGATCTGGTGTCACTCCTTGGAAAATATGCTTTCATAAACTTCCCCAACACACATCCCTTACATACATCATCATGCTCTATGCTCACCTTTGGAACACCTGTCACTATCTCATAAAGTAGTTTAAGTACTCCATGATGAATATGGCCCATCCTCCTATGCCATAGCTCTCCAAGATCTCCACAATTATTACTGCTCATGAGTTCCTTAGGAGTATCAAACTGCAACCTATAAGGAAACCACTCCTAACTCCAATAGTTATGGGTGATTTCCAATCCTTGAGCTTAATCAACACATGTCCCTCTAAAAAGTACATTATACCCCTTATTCTAAAGAAAACATAAAAAAATAAAATTCATACCTAAGCCTGGCACATCCAATACATCATGAACTAGAATTATCTTTCCATTCTCCCTCTCAAAATGAATAGTCCCTTTCCCAACTAGGTTGAGTTGGGACAAGGTTTGCATAGAAATCTGGATATTGGTGTTCTCCTCCTTATAATTGGAGAAGTACTCTCTAACTCCTATCATAAGAAATGATGCCCCACTATCTACATACCAAACATACTATAAGGTTGAGCTCCCTATACAAGATATAAGTGCAAGCTCATCTTCCATTCTATTAGAGAGTTCTTCTACACTTTTTGAAGTTGCCACCTACACTAATACATTTGGGGTGAAATTGCGACAACAATTTGTGATGACGGACAAATGTTATGTGTTTTTGACTCTTTTTTTTCAATTATAACCTGACAATGTTGCAATTGCGACGCTAACAGGATATAAGAAAAAAAAAATGTTGCTCATTTGGGTAATTTGTATGTTTAGAATCCACAGGCATCTCTGTGAAAAAAGGGCCAAGGTAACATTTGGTAGAAACTCACGAGTTCAAGGTAGGAGAAAGAAAACCAAAACAACCTTGCTCATAATATTGCCATTGTAGTTTTTATTTTTGTTTTGTTGTTCAAGAGGAGGCACAGATAGACAAAGCACGGGCATCTGTAATTGTATTACACATTGAGATAGAGGGTGGGGGATCTTCATTTGCAGTGGCAAGGGAGGAATTCCTCAGAGTGGAGGCTGCTAATCACATGTATCCTTAAATCCTCCTCCTTTTGTTGCAAAAAGAAAACAATAGATAGCAGTAAAAATGAAAATTTTCTTTTTGTCCATGCTCTCTCTCTCCTTGTTTTGTTTTGTGGAACATACCTATAGGTAATGTGTATCTTAGGGTATCAAGGTTTTCATTTAATGTGAGGGAAACCATAGAGAAACACTCATAGGTTCTAAATAACTCCACCTTAGAGACTAGTTTAGGGTTAAATTGATAGAGAATATCACCTATTATCCTCTCCGTCCATAGCAATGCAGCATACTAACAATTCCCAAATTTCCTCCCGTTATGCATTGTTCTTAATTCTTACTAAGTACACTATAGTTTGCATGCCAAAATGTTGTGTTTATGAATGAAAATAGATCCAAACTAATAGACATTGAACTCTTGAAGCATATTCCCCCTAAAACTAAATCGAATGCTTGCTGGTAATGAAGTTATGGATGTATTTCTATGGCACCTACATCAGTGACAGCCTGTACTCTTGTTGGGTATACATATATTATATACTATTGTCTAAATTTCATAGAGTAGGAGACATGGTCTATGTATAACAAAACCCTAGGAGCTGAGGACTCTATAGAAACTAAATCTTGCATAGCTATTAACTATGGGTTGGGAAGATGGCACCTGCTGTATACACCTAGATTGCAGTTGTGTGTAGAGTGACTATATATATTTTTGTGTTGTGTTAAGGCAATTCAAAAGAGACTACTAGCTATATATAAACCATGCATGATGAATTGGGATTGTGATGAAATAATTTTTTGCAAAAACTTGCTGGGTTCTATTGTTATAGCTCACTATGTTTTTAAGATGGAATCAGGCAAAATATCATCAAACTTGAATAGCAAGGAGAATTAGTGAAAATTACACAAATGTTAAGGATTTTATGTGTTGGCTATAGGATGCTCAATACTGAGATTTATACAAATGATAATGAGTTGTACCATGTACTGTAGATCTTTTCTCTACTATGTTTGTACTGCTATACTTTTGTATGATGCTTAATTATATGTCTTTGTACATTTACTCCATGTTGTTGGGATGAAACTATGAAGTATTTCTTTTTGTTTTTGGTTCCTTGTGTTGCTGACTTACTCTTCCCTATGTTGTAAGTTCTAGTGTTGCCACAATCAAATTTGTATCTCGTTAGTTAACATTAAACTCAAGAAAGCATGCTAAGATTTAGTAGTAACATAGATTACATAGAAGACCCAACTAGAACTAGACAGGAATTACAAACGTTACAAATTAGTCCATCAATTGACCGAAAATGCTTGGCAAGACTTAGAGTAATGGAGACCTAAAATTTTGTCTATATGCCAAATGTAAAAAAATACAATTTGAATGACATAATAACTTATACTCATTTCATTTCATGTTGTGTTATCTATGGAAGCATCTGAATGTTCTTTACGCTGCTTGTGATATGACCTAGGTGTGTATTACTCCTTATGGTATGGGTGCAATGTGGCTTAAGGGAGGGTAGGGATAAAAATATTGTTATGAAATGGTGTTTCATATGTTGGCCAAGGCTGGTTTGAAGGCCACCCACTTCAATACCCTACTAGCATTTATAGATATAGAGTTCTATAATATCATGAAAAACAATCAATATAAAAAAGCTCATTCTCTTTGTAACATTTTTGGCTTTCATTTTAATTTCATCTTTTCTTCTATTGTGAGAGGCAAGCTAGAGAGAAGTGCTATATTGAGGGCCATATGTGTAGGATTTAAAGAAACTATTGAACCTCTAATTTGTTTGACTGGAGGTAGATTCCTGACACCTTTTATATGTAGTCTCATAAGATATAGGTGTTTAGGCTTTCTTAATCCAATTCATGGTAATTGAATACCTCCAAATTGATTTATTAAAAACTACTGATTTTTGTAAAAAGAATATAGTATATTGTTTTATTCCTTTTTTTGACTCAATTTATTTTACATGTTTATCTGGAATGCCATATTTTTTAAAACTCTCAGCTGAGGTAATCCATTTTTTCAATTTATAAATACAGTTATAGAGACAAATGAATGCTTGACAAGTAATGGTGGCTGCTAGAAACACACAAATGCTAGTATGAGTGCTTGCAAGGTATATACCTATGAATAAATATTACATCCTAATTTAAATGTATGAAAAAAAATTTCATTCCTTTTAAGCTTCATTCATCTCGAGGTGCAACTCACAAACTCAAGAATAGTGGCTTTTGTTCTTTAGGATACCTTTAGGGGAAGAGTATGTGAATGTCCCCTCATGTCTAGAGTGTAGTTTAAAGGAGATGGCTATTTACACTGTGAAGGTTTGTTGAATATAATTTTGAATAACATTGCTTGCTATTGTATCATGATAGAAACGAAAGCAAATGATTTAAGAGTTAAAAGAACAAAATGGATTTTTTGAAAAGGCTTTAGAAACTTTCAAGCAAATACTATTGCTAATGATTTATTGCTGCTCTATTTGGGTATTTGATGATTGTCCATGCTTAAACATTTAATGTCATTATGGTCATATGAATGGATTCTTTTCCTTAGAACACTATCATCTTCAAAATCCTATATGAAATCTATATGAGCATTTCATTTCTTCAATATGCCCTATGGATGTCCCTATTTAACTATATATCTTTTAATTGCATATAATAACTAATTTATGTGCTTTTTCATGACTATTTTTGACTCATATAGTTGTGATCTCTCTGACACTATGATGTCATTTAATATGTCTTGCTAAAGCTTGTAAATTTTGTTCCTTTTGCCATGTCATGTAATATGGCTTGCCTTGTAGCTTATATGTTTTGAAATTTCTATTAGGCCTTGTAGCTTATATAATTTGATTGTTGGAGAGCTTCTAGAGCTAAGAAAAAAGACCATTGCACGAGTTATAGCCGTGCGCTTGGGTATGAAAATTGTATATTTTTTAATCTAATGTATATTTTAACTAGAATTTTAGCTTATACATTTTGAAATTTCTTTTAGTGGCTTAATGTTGTAAGTTCTCTTGAAATAAGACCTTCAAGCGGTTGGTCAAACTATTACAAATAATCTTATCGACAAATTTTCCTATAGCAATTGACTGAATGTTATAAAAGGTGATTTGGTTAAATGTCTTAGGAATAAAGTCAAAGAAAGTATTTTTAAAATATTAAAATATTTTATTAGGTCTAAGAAGATTTGTGCACTTTCGACAATTTTTCTTAGTTTGTGAAAGTTGTAGACCAAAGTTTTCATAGCCTGATTTTTGCTTCCTGCGAAGAACGATCATGTCAGATAATATAATTGAAGAACAAAATAGGGAGACAATTGCTAGATTGTGGTCTAACTTGAAAAGAAAAGGTGATGGAAATGTTATTCTCCTTGCAAAATTTGTAAGGACTTAAACCATAGAAGATTGCTAATCAAAATAGTTAAGAGACATTGTAGGGAGAATGGTCACATTGAAGGAGAGAATGACTATCATCCACTGGTAAGTTATTCATTATATCATTTTAACAATTTATATACATATGAAATCACTTAATGATGAGTTGATGATCATGGTTTATTTATGTTAATCAATTTTATATAGGTTGATCTCCCCAGGGAAGTACATGATATGAACCACAACAATCTGAAGAATATGGTTTTCGAAGTGGAGGAACATGGAGGTGCAAATATGCAAGGTGAAGATAATGATCCCATGGAAGATGACTATCATGTGCTAGAAAACACAATTGAAGATGATGGTATAAATACATTGATCCATGACGCATTTAGTCTGAGCATATCTGATCATGATGATAATGATAGCCTCAATGTACCTCTACTTGAGAAGGCATACAAGCCCCTATACAAAGACTCCCAAACAACTCTTCTCTCTACTATATTGTTTTTGTTGAACTTGAAGGTTATGAATGGTTTATCCAACATAACAATGTCACATATGTTAAGGTATGTCATATATGTCTTTATAGTTAACAAAGGGTGAATAATGTACCACTAATATTGTTTATATTAACAACTTATATTTTTTGTTGTAGATTGATAGGTGAGTTTCTATTACCACCATCAAATATTCTACCTCATTCATATTGAGAATTATCTACTGTTATGAAAGATATTGGAAAGGAGTATGAAGAAATACATGCTTGTCCCAATGATCATATTATATATTATAAAGAACATGAATTTGCAACACAATGCCCTATATGTCATATGAGTAGATATTGAATAGATCAACTAACAAAAAAGGTGCCTCAAAAGGTTCTTCATTACATCCCCATTATTTCATGGATGCAACAATTATTTAGGTGTAGTAGCTTGGCTCAATTTATGGATTATCATGCATGCAATAGAAGTCAAGATGACATTATTTGAATCCCTATAGATGGTTCGGCATTTATGCACATAGAGGAAAAGTGCAAACACTTCAAAGAAGAGCTTCGTAATCTCAAGCTTCCATTGGCAGCAAACAGTGTCAATCCATTTGGAGAGATGAGATCTGTTTACTCGATGTGGCATGTTTTTGTTATCAACAATAACATTCCTCCATGGATGTCAATAAAGAGGGAGCACATTATGTTGGCAATGATTGTTCTAGGTATCTTATCATTTTATAGTTATTAATTTGCATGTACTTACAAATCTTGCAATAAAATGGTCACAATAATTATGTAATGTTACTATTCATTCAAGTAGGTAAATATCAAGTTAAAGATATGAATGTATATATTGAGCCTCTTATCTACGAGTTGGTGGAGTTATGGAACATTTTCACTATGTATGACGTGTCTAGACCAATAGGACAAAGACAATTTCAATTCCATACAATACTTGCAAGGACAATACATGATGTCCCAGGGCTAACACATTTTTGTGGTATGTTATAGTAAATTAAGGTTGTGCATGATAATTCTAATTATAAAAATCAACATATTTAATAATCCAATTATATCATTATCTTGTAGGTCTTCAAACAAAGGGAGAATTTGCATGTCTATTTTGTGGTCCAAACATGAAATCTTATCATTCAAAAAGTTTAGGAAAGCAGGTGTTTGATGAGTGTAGACACTTCCTCCACAGGAATCATAAGTATCGAAGTACGAAAAAACATCTTTTTAATGGGAAAGAAGAGACTACATCAAAGCCATGAAGAATGACACCTCGCCTATGGAAGTTGGAATATAATAGAATTAATCATTGAGGTAATGTCATTCCATGTAATGGTTTATGTTTCTAATTTATATATTTCTATTATGATTTTTTTTTACTAATTGTGTAATTGATGATCATGAAGGTCGTCAAGGCAGTACTGAGAACCTTCCAAAGGGACTAAAAAGTTATCCCAGACAATTTAGTAGGTCTCCCTACTATGAGCACTTACAAATTGTGCATTTTTTTGATGCTATGCATATTGGAAAGAATATAATAGAGACATTGTGGGAAATATTGGATGGAAGGCATGACAAAGAAAAATTTTTCAAAATTTGTAATGACATTCATGAATCCAATCATGCATTGAAGAATTTCATTCACTCAAATAGCAACAGAGATCATATTAATATAAGTGTCCTTCCTTGGTTATTAACAAAGCAGCAAAGTGATGCCATAAAAGAAGTCATACGAAAAATTCAATTTCCCACAGGATTTTTTGCAGACATAAACAGTCTCATATCAAAAAAAAGTGAATTTGGGCCAGGGCTCAAAATGCATGATTGGCATAATTTCATCAAGGTAAGTTATGTTCTTTTGTATTTACAATATATTCATAAACTACGTGTACTGTTCATTATGTTATGTTAGAAAACAATGAAATGATTGGTTTATAATTACTGCAGTACATGCTTCCTCTATCTCTCCCATAGCACTTCAACAATAACATCAAACAAGTGATATAAGATCTTGAAAAATACATGAGGTAAGCAGTAATATTTGTTCAATTTGTTGTATATATTTATTATATTCACGATTTTTTTTTCTTTCTATGTAATCTATTGTATATTATTTTGTAAAGTCTTGTATCTATATATTTTTTGTGACTTGAATCTCTTAATGTAGGTGGTTGTCATCTAAAGAAATCCATAAAGAAGATATAAACTATTGGAAGAGAAGAATTCCTTATTTACTATGTGAAATGCAAAAGTGTCTATCTCCAACTTTGTTTCAATGCACAAGAACAGTACCTCATACACCTAGTTGAGGACATTGAATTGTGTGGACCTGTACACACTAGGTCAATGTGGATGGTTGAGAGGCACTTGAAATCTTTGAAGGCTTTAGTTCAACAAAGAGCACATCTTGAGGGTTCCATGGTACAGGGATATATGGTATACCAGACTATGGTGTACATTACTAAATATCTTCCTAAGTTTGCATCAAATATCCATGTAGATCGCATTTGGGATCTCAAGCCTTTTAAAAAATTAGAAGGGGAGTACTTGATGGGGAAAGGTACATTGAGGAAAGTGAGAGGTAATAAATTATAAGATGTTATTGTAATAAATTATTTCTTAATCTTCAAAATAAATCAGTTGTAAGTTGTCTATTTTTTTTTGTACAGGTGCTCGAGAGTAGGATGCACTACATTTGTATATTGCAAACAATCTAAATTGGATGATGGTATGGATTGAACGATGTCAACATTCTGGTCACAAATTAACATGGGAAAGTGTATCTTCATTGGTTAAAGAGGCTCGTCGTAATGGAGATTCCAATGTTACGCAAAAGGAAATAGATTTAGCATGTGGTTTAAAATATTTCTCGGTATGTACAAATTTATTAATCACCCATATGTTTATCAACTCACGATACAATAATCTTGACATGTTTCACATATTATTGCAAGTTAAACACCACAAGGCTATGTTCTATAAAGGTCAAAAATTTTGCGTCAAAGTGTTGGATGACACGAAGAAAACTTTTGATTTAGGAATAACTACAGTCTTTCAACTGACTAATATTTCATCTAGAAATGACTTACATCCTCGAGAGTCTAAAAATCGATACTATGGCATTTTGGATGATATACCTGAGTGTGGTTTTAGTTCCTTCAAATTAGTAATCTTCATTGTCAAATGGTACAGGCTATGACTTAATCCAAATGATCCTGATAGAACTATTATTGAACATGATAATGGATTTACAATGGTTAATACAAGGTTGTTTGATCTAGTTGGGGATGAGCCCTATGTTCTTCCAAGCCAATGTGAGCAGGTATTTTACTAAGAGGTTCCACATAAACTGGGTTAGTCATTTGTTGTTAGACATGAACCGAGAGGAAGGCCGATAAAGTATAATGTGATGCAAGAAGAAGATATCGAAGAAGTAGAAGATGATGTAGATGGTGATCACGATTGACAATTTTTGGATGATGTTCTTGACACAAATTTTCATGAAGAAGAAGATGATGATGATGACGATGATGTTGCTACTGATGATGATGATGAAGATGATGTTGATGTTGATGATGATGATGTTGATGATGATGACGATGACAATGATGATGATAATGACAATGATGATGATGATGATGAGGAGGAGGATGATGATGATGATGATGATGATGATGACGATGATGATGATGATGATACCAACCAAGCATCTTCATAAGATCCCTCTCCTTGATCCAAGCAACATCCATAACCTATCTGAGTGCACACCAAATCCTTATGTCACCTTAGGTTCTATATCTTTGGAATAATCCCATGAATGTCCCTCAATCCATCCAATGGATTCATCCAAGCAATCTAATCAAAAAACTATCAAATGCTCACAATTCCTCAATAGGCACCAAACTTGACTTCACCTTAACTAGGTGTTTCCTCCACCTCCACACACATCAAACAACTTCAAATAGCATGTCCCCAAGGTGACTAAGCCCTCAACTCATCAACTGATACAAAACCTAGTTTTAGCCCTTCACTAGGCCTACTTCCCTAGTAGGCTTATAATGTGAGCTTGATTTAAGTGTTATATTGTGTACCTTATAATGTTTTTAATTTTTATGTGATTCTTATGATGGATGTGATTATGATTATGATGTGATTATGCTCACAATAATTGAATTGCATTTGCAGGAAACTGAACCCCTTTCAGGAGCATCCTGCACAATCTCATGGATCGATAGGTATAAGTCAATACTCCTTATATACAGTCTATTTAATACATTTATCAATAGTAAGATTGATGTCTTCTAAGATCTCTCCCATTTGTAGGTACCAATGAATAGGTATTTGTTAGAAGTGTCTTCCTCAAGTGAGGGAAATATAGGAATAGAAGAGGAAAGTGAGACATGCAGTTTATCTAGAATAGGGAGATTAACTAGAGGTCAAAGGACTAGAAGGAAATTCAATAAATGCATGAAATTTTTTCTTGGTCAAGGGGGGTCATGTTCTTATGATGATGAGATGGAAGGTGACATTGAGTTGCCCTTGAGGTACCAACATCTACAGAAACATGGGTTACCCAAGGAACTTCCTCCAATAAACACTATTTTTTGTGTTAACAAGAGGATATATTGCATAGCACCATCATCATTACATGGTTTGGGCCTATTTTCTAAGGATGACATAAAGGTGTCTTACAAAAAAGTTTCTTAATTGATGGAGTATGTTGGACCATGTTATGATTACAAAAGCTGGATGCATATTGTTCAATATAAAAAAAGTATGCGTAGGTATGCCCTCTCAAAAAATTATATACAACAACAAGACAATAGTCAAATTAAAAGTGTGGCTATATACATTGATGGAAGGCCAAAAGCAATAGGGAATATTGCGGGTTTTATAAATAGTACATGACATGGGTCAACTATAAAGCAACCCAATTGCACGTGAGGGAAATAGTGTATTCATTTGTGTGATAAAATCAATACATGTAGGGGAAGAGATACTTATTGATTACAATTTGAATCGCATAGATAGAAACGAGGCTACTATCATGGGGGTGGTACATACTATTAAACCAACTTCTAATCAATGACTCCAACATACCATTTAGTCAATAAATTTTTGGCTAACATTTTTATGCTTGATCTTTGACACAGGGGCACAATATGGAGCAACCGCCCAGAAGGGATGCTGGCGATGTTCCCGACTCATCTACACATGAGCAGGTAAAACTCTTTGTAATTGTGAAAACTAGATAGAAGCAAAATGTTATTTTTTTAATGTTGTTTTCTTCATTTTTTTGGTGTAATTTTGATAATACTAATACTATTGTTGTCATAGAGGGCCAGTGATTGGAGGGAGGGAAAGGAACCTATAGTCCCTCAACAGCCTCCCCCTGAGGAGGACTCTTACTAAATTGATTTAGCAGAGACCGATGACCTAATCGGTTTGATTAAAAAGGTGCAAAAGAAAATTGGTAGAGAAATTATATGTTTGGCAACCATAAAGCCTACTACTCAAGAAATAAAAGATAGGGGATGTGAATTGTTGCACACCTTTGAAACCTTAAAAATAAGTATTAATGAAATTTTTAATTATAACAAGAGTTCAATAATGGTTTTTATGTTATGCTCTTTTATGGCATTAATTAAAATATGGATGCGTTGTCTTTACAGAGTTATTTGCATGATTTCGAGCCCCATTCCTATGATGAGGGTGATGCAAGTGGTTCAGGTAGATAGCATGTTTCGTTCCCCACTTGTGTTTTCCACTGAATATATATAGGAATGATCATAATCATTGACAATACATGCTCGAACAATCCTTTTTTTTAATGCTCTAACAATCTTGTCCATGCTAGTCCATGCATTCTATATTTATGCATGCTCTAACAATTTTATTCTTTAGCTTCAAATCAATTGTATTCTATGGCAATGTTGCCTCCATCCATGACAACCACAAATCTCTTTCTGGCTACTAAGTCGACAACATGTAGCTTACAAGCATCGACTGTTGCACCATCTACTGGTACACAAATCCCTCTTTTTCTCTCTTTTGTTATGTGTTTAAGTGTTATGTGTTTACGATGTAGATTGTAATGACCCCCCTTTAGTAGTCACTCAATGTTTAAACTTTTTCACAATTTTATGATTCCAAACCATAAGAACTCGACTTCATTCATAGCTTGGATATACAAGGTTATGTTATAGGTCAAACTTCAATTAGTTGTCTTTAGTTATGAAAGATTGTAATATTGAAGATCATCTTCTCTTGAAGTATATTATTGCAATTATATTCTGATGCAGAGTCTAGCAGCCACTTCTTCTACTAGCCTTCAGAAGGCTTTCACAATCCAATTTTTGGATCTAGGCCTTGGTATAAGTCCCCTTACCCACACCAAGTATACACAACTGCTAAGCCCAAATGGGGCAATCCACTTCAAAAAATTCACTCACTGACACAAGCAATGGTGATAGCAACCAAGACCTTCAGTCCAACCACAATCCTCAATTTGTTTGGAATCTACGAAATCCACAACAATCCTTTGCACTTCTAAGCCTACAATCCTTGTAGCCTTTCCAATCTATTTTCTTGTATTTTCACCAACTATCCCTCTATGGCATGGGGACTTCTCCACTATTTTAAGCACCTCTTAAGACACTTGCCAAAATCCCAAAAGCTTCTAGGATGATCTTGCTCCAACACCCTCCAAACTGTTGCTTGGTACCTAGGCCTAATTGATCAAGTTAGGTTAGGGCTTCAAGGAAGGATGGACTAGGTGGGTTCCAAAGACCTCCTAGGTTAGGTGCCTTGCACCATATTCATGTGCTTGATCATGCAATGAGATGTGAATAAATATTTCTTTTATTGATAAAATAATTGTCTAATATAATGTCCTTGATTTCATAGAATGGTTAATGTGATAATAAATCTATAGTGATGTAGTTGATATTTCAGATGAGCCTTATAAACTTACATCAAGTATGATTCTATTTCTAATGTGTATGAGTTACTTCATGATCAATGGAGTTATCTTTCTTTGATCTTCCTTAGTAGTAATCAATGCTTTCATCATCTTCAATATATATATATATATATAACCATTGCCAAAACTATGTTGTAATTATTGGCTTTGATCTATATTTGATTTTCTGTCTTCCCAATAGTCACCCTTCATAAGTTACTCGAGGATTCAACAATATCTTGGAATCCACTCAAGGAACTAGAGTTCAAATCAAGGATCAATAAGAATTCCCTGACTTTAGGATATCAACCAAACACTCCTCTATAACAAGTTCACTGCCTTGATTCATTTTGAACAACTTTCAATTCACTTTATCCATGTTTCAACTTCCCTTTCATTGGGAACACTCCTAATTCACCCTTCATGCAATCAACACTTAATCTCTAGCTTCAAGGGTTCTCCTAATCCTTCCAATGTCTCAATAACCTTCAAACAACATAACTAAGGAGTTCCAACCCCTACCAAGCATCAACTCTATACTAATCTTCAAAACTGCCTTTTGTAGGATTGTCCTATTAGCCCTGTCTCGCAAGAAAATTGCATTTTTCTTCCAAATTTCTCAAACACCATGGTAACTTCTCCACCTCTTCAAATACCCTTTAATGAGTTCTTAAACCCCTACAACTATCAACCTTTCAACTTGTGACTGATAAACCCTTCTATGGACGTCTCTACAATCAATTAGGCCTAATTAGCCCTTGCCTAACAAAGAAACTACCTTTTGTGCTTATTATCAACCTCCCAAAACTTTACACAACCTTAATTCATCTAATAAATAGTAGGATTCCTCAACTTTTTTAACCCTCCATGCATTTCTAGATACTTTTCCATCAAACCCTCCCTTTAAGGGTTTCTAGCCTAGGGCTTCCTAGAAAAGACCCTAAATCAACTTATAAAATATTTCTAATGGCTCAAACACTTTTAAACAAACCCTCTTAGATGTTTTCAAGTAGTATTTAGTCATTCCAACCCTTAGATCATCATATTCACCATGTCGTGCCTTGCAAATGTACCTTCACTATTTGGTCTAACAGTCACCTTATCGTTCCTTTCTTTGTTCACTATCACCTACATCTAAATCATGTTAAAGTCATCATATTTACAAGCCTTAGTACCTCTCCCACAAGTTACATTTTAATCATAGAAAGTGGGAGAGGCACATTTTCCCAAATTACTTCAAAACAGTGATAGACTGTCACGTTTCCTGTGACAACAGAGATCTAAAAAGTAGTTTTGCTTGAGAATAACTTACAAAACCCTTGCAAAAGTTTAACCAAACATGAAAATCTCTTCAAGAAGAAAAATAGTAACTTTTGAATGGCAACAACCTTATTGAGTTACCAGTCTAAATCTTGCAAATTAGAAAATTGTCCCTATGACAGTGAAGTGTAGAATTCTTTTATTTATATCTTTTCTTCATACACACGCACCCCTTTTCATGACTACAACACTTGTGTATTATAAAGACCTTTATTTTCAAGCCTTTTTCCCATCTAACTAACTCATCAAACTGAACAAAGACTCCTTGGACACCAACTGGCCTTCATAACTATCTTATGACAGCAACAAACAATTTTTTTTTACAACTTTTTAACATCAATTATCATTTGTTCTTTTATAATTCATGACAAAGACTTATGAAACTTATGAAACTTTATGCAATAGGAGTTGCAACATCATTTCCTAGATGTTCCTATGTTGCTAGTACGAGAATGGTGAAGGATGTCATATTGATCATCATCGATGATGAAGGCATTCCATTAAAAGTAGCCAAAGTTTCGGGTACTTTAAAGTTATTATTATTCTATAGTGATTTAATAGTAATTTAGTTTTTGATCACTCTTCATTAACTAATGATCCCATGATTTTTTTGTAGGGAATGATTTTTTTTTGAGAAAATTTGGTGATGAGTGTTCGTGAATATTCAGGCCCACCCTGCATACCTGGTGGAACATCATATCCTAACTAAAACCCCAAACCACTATTTTGATTTCATATCATTGCTAGAATAGTTTTCCTTTTCATCCATTTCTTGAACTATATTAAAGGTAGCTTCACTTCATTTATGAGTCTAACATGTTTTTTTTAACTTAAAAGGTGGAATAACCAAGAAAAAAAGTTGAAGGATGATCTTATAGAGAGCATGACCCAAATTTTTGGACCTCATGCATTCGAGAGAAACAAGCTCTTTGAAAAAGCTGGTTCATGTTTGAAGTATATTAGGGACTAGTACAAAAAAAATTTACAGGTTAACCCCAGGTACGAGTGTCCACCCTATGTTCCTGAGGCTGAGTGGTAGGCTCTGATTTTGGATGGAAAGTATAAAGCTGACATGAAAAAAGAAATTACACTAGTAGAGAGTACAACAAGGTATGTCATAATATTGAGAATGTAATTATGTACTAATTAACCTCTATATTTATGTTATCTAACATATTTCAAACTCTTCATAGATTTCCTGACACATCAAAAGCAACAAAGGAAAGACTAGAAAAGCACAGGACACACAAGCTCGACTCTGGTGGTTTTTCAAAACTTCAAGCATGAGTTGTAAGTATTAGTAAATGAAAAATTGTATCAAATTTTTTATATATTGTGATGGGAAATGCTAGGATAGACTAGCTTGTCTATGCTCCTGATCCTCAACTTGGATCTTAGTGTTCCTCCACACTAATATATGATGCAGAGTAACATGCTTTGGAAGCACCAACAAACTCCTAGCACCTTGGAACAACTAAGAAATTCAAGTTATCACCCCAATCCTCTATTCTCCACAAGAAAATTCAAGGCTTGATTCACCTTCAAACAATGAACTAATCTACTGCTACAACTACTCCTTTAATTCATGGACCCAACTCATCACATAAGGTTGCATACTAGTTACTTCTCCCTTGTACCATTCAAGGCCTCATACACCCAACCTTGACACCAAGTGTTTTGGACAACTCCAAACCTCTAACATAAATGGAAACCAAAACAAACATCAACACAACCCAAAACAAATCAGGTCTAAGGCAAACTTGCTATTTCCAGTCACAGGGCAGATTGCAGCACTTGACCTTTATTCTACACACCCAACCAAGAGTGCAATTGGATCCTCCAGGACTCCCAAACACTAAAGACAGTTTACAACAACTCCAACATGACCAAAATAAGGTGTAACAAGGGTTGGAAACCTTGCTAACTATTTACGATACAAACTGCTATAACCAACCTAACAAGCACTTAGGTTTCTTAACATTGTTTTTCACCAACAACTCAAAATGTTTACAAAGGACAAGGAAAAAAAAAAAAGCAAATTCAAACACCCTTTTCAAAGTTCCAAAAGACTCCAAAGTTTCAAAATTCTACTCCACTCTAACAGACCCTAACCTCAATCATGCACTAAGGCCTAATTAGCAACTTTAGGCTTGGTCTACAATGAAAGGGTTAAAAATATGGGTGCATGGGTCAAATATTCAACTTCAGTATGTCCTCCTAGCCAAATTTGAGATGCCTTGCCTCCACACCAAGTCCCAACTTCCCTTTTTCACTCTAACTCATCAAATTGCAATAAACAAGGTCTAATACATGGGTCTTATTAGACCTAGGGCTTGCTCTTAAAATTACCTACTACAACCTCCTACCTCCAGGCTTTTGACATATGAGAAAACATTGCCCTAGTTTGCTCCATACCAAATTGGAGAAAATTCCAATGGTGGGAATTCAAACTAGGGCCATTTCTTTGGCCACAACCCTTGTTTTGAGGGTTTCACAGGCAGCAAAAAAGAAAAATGGATAACTTGCAAATGCAAATAGATCTTTCCTTGAAACCAATACCAAAACTTCTTAAAATAAAAACTCCAACTTTTCAATGCAAAATAGCCACCGTACAACCTTCAAGTGTCTGTACAGTATGGAAAAAAGTCAAAATTGCCCAGAAATAGCAGATTTTATTGATTTTAAAGCAAGTACATAGATTGTTATTCATCCCATGGATGTTTAGAGCCTTTATAGGCTTGTACAAAGTGGGTAGAACCACCCCATGGTAGTTGCAGCCATTGGGAGTGCTTTCTATTAAGAGTTGTAACATTTTGCAAAAACTTGCTAATGCAACTTTGCAACTTTTGTATTTCCTTTTGATATTTTAACTACCCTCCATTGGTTGATGAAACAATGCAAGTAAAATTCACCATACCACACAAAAATGTAGGGCTTAGAGTTCAAGATATTCCTCATAGAAGAGGATAAGAGAATTGGCTCGCAACAAGGCTATAGAGCCATGGTTGAACGACTACGAGCTGAAATTAGTGTGGAAGGTTCTAATAATGATGCACCTGAGCCATAGGTAAATAAGCTAAATGAAATTTATTTCAAATTGAATACTTTACCAATTAGTCTATTTAATGTTAAGTTCCAATATAAACTGAGTAGATATGTTTTAAGCAAGCAATGATAACAATGCGTAGGATGTTCGAATGCAACTTGACAATCCTTCTACACAATCTGTGGATGCTGAAGGTTCGCATGATGTGCATCCCAGTGGTGGAGGTATACATTTGCTATTAAATTTTTTATATGTAATTGCAATTGGTGTTTGGATTAACGTAACATTTTGTATAGCAGCTGTAGAGGATCGAGG
This sequence comes from Cupressus sempervirens, assembly GCA_028749045.1. Lineage (NCBI taxonomy): Eukaryota > Viridiplantae > Streptophyta > Pinopsida > Cupressales > Cupressaceae > Cupressus > Cupressus sempervirens. The sequence goes on from CM053787.1 coordinate 312,869,473, forward strand.
GGTCGATGTTCATGAGCATGTTGATCTTGAGTCCAGACAAAATGATATGGTCAGATTAGGTAAAGAGTGCCACAGTTATGTTATTTAAAATAATTAAATACTTGTAACAATTATAATAAATTATTTTTAATTTAACTCTTTTATTTGTTATCAGAGGACCCCCCTTTGCAATAGCATAGGAATTTGAGATCATCAAGAATAGAGAATGGAACAACTGATGGGGGGGGAATTGATGATGACACGGATGCTCCTCTTATAGCTTACATAGAAAAAAGAAATAGAAAGAAAAAAAAAGAAATGATTAAAAGAAATGATTGTCATCTACATACCTTAATTGACAATGACTGAATTTTATGTCTCAATGAATTTAATTATGTGCTAATGAATGTTCATGAATTATGTGTTAATGCAGAATATTGATGAATGTTGCATGTTAACGAATCTAATGTGTTAATGAATGTTATCATGTGATATTGATTGAATGTTACATTTTATTAATGGTTGAAAGAATGAATGAATGTTATATGTTAACGAGGAATGTAGAGTGATGTTAGGGGGAGGGGGGTGGAGCCAAATGAGCTTCCACCTTCATGTGGTTGGCCCTATTTAGTAGAGAATATTAAACTATTCTCAAAACAAAGTGAAGCTCAATAAGATACTAAATATTTCTCTATTTCTCTAAAGTAGGTTTCATATCATATGTTTTTATTACTTCGCAGGTAAAGCCATTGATATGGGATGAAGCTCAAGTAGAAAAGCATTCAAGAAGCTGGGTTGAACAGTAGGAAAGTTGGATTGAAGAGATTGAAGATCGATCTTAACTATTAGATTCTGATAGGGTTTGATTAAAACTTTCTTTAATGAAAAGATGCAAATCTATCCTTATTCAATTTATATACTCCACATTTTAAAAAAATTATGGATTCAATGTTTAATCTTTTTGATTCAACTATCTTCCTGTTCAAGCTTGTCCTAATTGGATTTGTATCCTCAACATTCAACAAAGTTATGAATTGTATCCTCTCTTTTTTTCTAAATTTCACCACAGCTTCCTAGTAGGGTGTTTTATATAAGTTGTTTCTTGCAACTTTTACTTAAAAGAGCTATTACTGTTCATGGCTTTCCTAAACATTGTTTCTTTTTTATTTACTAAAGTTAGCTTGGGTTGTATCTTGATATGTTTTTTGTATTTATTTTAGTGAAAGTTGCAAAGGGCTAATATGAAATTACATTTTTTTTAAAGCACATGTAAGCCAACTTTCATGGAGCTCCCTAATCATTCGTTGTTATGAAATTTTGCTATTTCAAACTATGATAATAAATTATAATATCTAAATTTTGTGTTATTTTGTCATTCTGTCTATTTATGGTCTCAATGTTTCTTTTGAACACAAACTAGTTTCTTATTTCAGTTCTAAGGTGATAGGGAAAAAATTACTTCCCAATCATGCCCCTCTGGATTCAGAGGTGTTCATGAAATTTGCAAAATCGATCTTTGTTTTTTGTTGTTGTGATTTAACTTCTAAAATGTGAAGTCAAAAGCTAAATAGTAAATTTTTTAAGTATGATCATGATAGTTTGATGGTTGGGCTTTGTTTTTGACAAGAAGAATGTAGAAAGGTCTCAACAGAAGGGCAACAAAAACGGTTGGAACTTTCAAATAAATTTCATGATGCAATTAAGGTTTGTTCTATATCTGAATTTGATTTTTTGATATACAGATAAGATATCTACACATTCTAATTCTTAGCACGATATTTATGTATTATTTTCCCCAAGTTGATTGCTAAGTACAGGCCTACTATGCCAGTAATTTCTATTGTCATCCCAAGATTGACAAGAAATCAACTAAGATGGGGCTTTACGGGTGCATTTTAGGTATGCTATACATATTAAAAAAGAAAGTTGTTCTATTTCTCTTCTACCTGAGTGACATGGATTAAAAATCAAAGTAGCTTTATTATTCTATGTAATTTTTTGTTCAAATCATTCAAGTAACATTAATTAAATAAAAAATGATGAGATCAATATGCACATCTCAAAAAATTATGATGTTGCTTTACTAGCATTAATATCTAGAGATATTTTTTATCCAATTACATATATCGATGTATTCAATCTAATGCCACATCATTGCAATCTTTCTTCATAATATTTGTTTTCATTGAACCTTCCCAATTTTACTGGCTTTTGCTTCCATGGTTTCACTACTTCTATATTTGTATAATTGGTTTCACTACATGATATTGTAGTGCACAAAATATATATTGCACATTCCTAGTCCACCATAGTCGGAAAAGTGTGTGCATGTTCAAGAGATTGTTTCTATCATAATTTATCTTTATAAGAAAGCTTCTGAAAAGAGAAATGTAAGGAATCAATTTTAGCAAAATTGTCAGTACTCAATGATTTAAGCAACATAAGTATGACATATTAAGGCCTGAGAAGGAGTGAGGCAAAGGGAGGAGACAAGGGAGGTGAAGCTTCTAGCTACGTCATTCTCAACTACCTCCAACATCAAACCAAATCAAGACTCTTAAACCCTATGTAACTTCATTTGGTCACATCTTATATTTGAGCAAGATGGTGTCTTATTGGTCCTCCTTCCATTATTTCATGATGTATTATTATCAATCCATCCAATCAGCTATACGACAAAGATGATTCCTGAACAATTGAATTAGCAATACGGTCGATCTGCATTGCATTTGGACACTTGGTTTGAGGTTCATCTCATCAATTCCCATTCATGATAGGATCTTTATCTGATTAGACCTCAATAGAAAACATTGATATTTCCTGAGCCCCAAGCCCCAAGCCCAAATCATCCAGGCTTCAATCTCCATATATCATAAAGCCTGTATATAGAGTTGAGCATTCTCACACCATCTGAGAGCTGATGCAGGTGAAGCTTCCAGCTACGAGATGCTCAACTCTATATACAGGCTTTATGATATGTGGAGATTAAATCTTGCATGATTTGGGCTTGGGGATTGGGAAATCTCAATGTTTTCTATCAAGTTCTATTCAGATAAAGATCCTATAATGAATGGGAATCGATGAGATGAATCTCAAACCAAGTGTCCAAATACAATGCAGATTGACCATATTGCTAATTTGATTGTAAAGGAATAATCTTTGTCCTATAGCCAATTGGATGGCCTGATAATAATATATCATGAAATAGTGGAAGGAGCACCAATAAGACACCATCCTACTCAAATATAAGATGTGACCAAATGAAGTTACGTAGGGTTTAGGAGGTTTGATTTGGTATGACGTAGCTAGAAGCCAGCAATTTTTTTATTTTATTTTTACTTTGTATCTATCACTATTGCGATGTTAGCCACAACAATTGTGATAGGGTTGTTGTAGCGGTGATGCCCAACTATCATCATAATTGCGACATCACCCACAAGAATTGTGACGGAGTCACTGTAGCAGTGATGCCCCAACTACTGTTGCAAGTACCTAGATGTCCATCGCTATTGCGACATCAGCCCCAAGAATTGTGACGGGGTTGATGTCACAATAAAGTGGCTACATAGCGATGGATATGCATCATAATTGTGATGGAAGAGGATAGATTTCATAATTTGCGGCTAAAAAATAGCGATGTCTATTACTATCACAGTGGTGACACATTACTATCGTAATTGTGACACATAGCCGTCGCAAATTGATGCCAAATGTATTAGTGCTACTTCTTTGCCTTCTTCCTTTTAGTACAATCACTAATATAGTGACCATACTCATGACAACCAAAAAACTTGACTTTAGGTAGGTCCTTCTTCTTCTTCTTCTCACTTTGTGAATTCAATCCTTTTCTAGATCCCTTCTTTGCATTCCCTTTCCCTACTAGGGAAAATTTTTCTAGTTGCACCTCACTTTCCTAACTTTTACTAGCCCCATTAACAAGACTTATTCTAAACTCCTCCTAAGTGAAATCAATCCATAGTCGATCATCCCAACTCAGTAAGGTATCTTGTCCAGTGACAACTTGAACAAGACACCCCATTATTTTGTAAACCCATTTAGGGCTATTATCAATAGCTCACCATCACTAGGGCTATCTCCAACAACTACTAACTCGTCTTTAACAAGTCTAAGCCTAGTGAGGTAACTTGTGATGTCTTCTCCCTTGTTCATTCGTATATTCTTCAACTTCTCTTTGAAAATCATTTTCCTGTTAGTGGTAGCATTTTGGTATAGACTCAAAATGGCATCCCACATCTTCTTCATCATGTCTAGCTCTGAGATATGTGGAACAATATGATCCATGACACCATCAAGGATAATCCTCATCGCCTTGGCATCATCCTTCTTATATGCTAAAAGTTGTGTTGCATCTATAGGTATAGCTACAACAATGGTAACATAATCCTTGATACCATTCTCTTCCAACAATAAAGAAATTATGGCCTTCCAGACACCAAAATTTAAGGCACCATCTAATTTGTCTTGATCTTTAAAACTAGCTGAAGCCACCTCAAGGGATTAAAGCAATAATAACTTTGAAGAGATTAATCCTTAATTTCTTTTCTAGGGCAAAGTGTTTCTACCCTCAACACTTCTCTGATACCATGTGACAATCATTGTTATAGCCATTGATTATTAATCTCCTATAACAAATGATTATTAAACTATCAAAAAATAATTCATGGATAATATAAAAAAATAAAACAACTACAATTTTACCAATAAAATATGGAAAGAAATTCGCATTGCAAAGAACATAGCATTTTTAGACAAATCATCCCTAGAAAAACCCCTAAGGGAAAACCAGTTCTAGAGATGAGGAATTATTTAACTTTGGAAAATCAAGAGATAAAAAAGTCCTTGCCTCTCATTGGAAGAACTCTAATGATCTCCTAATTTCTCCCACTGGTATTCCCCACTACTATCCCCAACACTACCATTGTGCCTTTGCTAACACTGCAAGATTGTTTGCTATCACTACAAACTCATTTGCTAACACTGTAAATACTTTTACAAACTCATGTTCTTCAAATGCCTCATTTGACCCCTTTTTATACTACCTAACCAAGATGTTTCTAGTTGCTTCTTGATTAAAGACAACCTAACTAAGAATTTTCTAGTTGCTTCTTGATTAAAACAACCTAACGAATAGGTTACTAGTTGCTTCTAGGAGTCAATTAATTAACAAATATTTGTCTTAACTCTAACCCATGAGTTAGTAAAATAGTTAATTGGTAATTAATTACATATGGACAAATAACTATCCAAGCTACCTAAACTAACATCAGTCTCTCTTTGGAGTCGAGGGTTAAATGAAATGAATGAAAAATCTTAACCTTTTGGTTTATGATGTATTAGACTACCACAAAACTCATCATTTTGGTTCAAATATAATTAGATGGATATTTTGAACCCCACTATTAATTTCATTTGTAATTCTTCATGTATTTGAGAGTAAAATACTAGATGGTGATAAGCAATGATACCTAAAAAGCTATAAGTAATATAGTCTAAGGTAAGTTCTCAAAATTGGCTTAGTCAAGTGACACATTTCAGCTTATTTTTGGAAAATGTAATCGAATATTTTCCCAAATTTAGGTATTAAGAAACCAAAAGATGAAAGATCAACCTAATGTGGCAAAAGGAATGCAAAATTGGAATTCAAATAACCACATTTCTTGTAGAAAATGACCTCTAACATATAGACAGTGTTGCTCATCTTTACCCACTTAATACTAAAATGAAACTATTTCTAGTCTTTTCCAAGAGATGATGGTGTTGTAGCTGCTCTAGTACTGGATGGTTGATTTCTTGAAGCTTGGGTGCACATCATGTCTTGATCCTTTCTTTTATACAAATAGGTGAAATTAGTTGAACACCTCTTCTCTGAAAGTCCAAATACTCTCAAAAGAACAAAACCATTCTAAATATTCAAACCCAAAATCAAAAATCTCTTGCAACTTTAGAAACACAAAATATACATCCTTGTTTAATATATTAAACCCTCCAAATAAGCAAAACCCTATGAAGAACTCTTCACCCCAATTATTGCAGTAAGCTTGAACAGAGAAAAAATTGCCAAAAGTGCTCTTGAAATCAATTTACCCTATACAATTGGAGAGATTCAACATAAAATTAACCAAAGAAAACTTAAAAATGTAGATGGACATACCAAAAGTTAAAAAAGAAACTTTATGAATGTCTAAAATGTAGTGCTTGGATGGTTTTAAAAATTTTATCCCAACTTTTGATTTTGGGTTTGTAGGTTTGTATTATGCTAACAATTTAGGAAAATCTAATTGAAACACCATGACAATGGAATTGATGATGAAAAATATCATCAATTCAATGGAAGAACACCCAAACCACACTTTCAATCTCTCTCTCTCTCTTTCAACTCTCCGTTGAGTTTATAGAAAGCTTGAAAAAATTTGCAATGACCATGAGTAGAAATGTGCACTAGTTTAGAAGTCGTGAGGCGATAGAAATAAAGGAAAACCAAGAACTTTTACTATCATTTTCAGTGGATATGCCTACGAACCAAGCATTGTGTGTCGTTCTTGTGCAATTGCAAATGGGAGAGGGTCATTCAGATTCTATAACCTAGTGGAGAGGCAAATTGAGAAATATGGAAGCTATAGAACTTTCCACGATTCAAGAAGCTTTAAGAATTATATATTTTTTATTTTTTTGATTAATATCATAAATTTTTTTGTATTTTTCCTAAAGGAGAAATGATTTTTCTATTTTCTCAAACTAGTGAGAATTTTTTTTTTTAAATGATATTTTTAAATTACTAAAAAGCAATGTTAATATTGTCTTTTAGACTGCTAACAATTAATTCTTTATTTTGATTGGCTTATTGACTTAGTCAAATGAAAAATTTAGATAAGTCATTTTCCTATGGTAGAAACTAATAATCTTGATCAATAAACAATAAATATGGAGTGCAACATTTACTATTAATACCCATTTTTCTATGTAATACAATTTACAAGATTTTCACAAAGGCCATATATTCAAGATTACGAGTAGTCTTAACACAAATAGTGTCATCAAAAAAAGGTGGTTTTTTCTAGGTAAAGAAACAATTGATGGAGCTATACTTGCACATGAGGTATTAAATTCTATTCATTCAAATCAGTCCCCAGATCTAATGATTAAGTTAGACATGATGAAATCCTACAAAAAAAGTGAAATGGTCCTTCCTCTTCAAAATCCTTTACAAATTTGGGTTTGATGTGGAATAGTGCAAGTGGATTCGAGCATGTATTTCTAGAGCCTTTTTTCAGTAATTGTGAATGTTGATTTGGTTGATTTCTTTCAATCCACTCAAGGTGTATGATAAGGTGATGCACTACCACATCTTTATTTATTCTCATGGTTGAGGCTTTTAGGATGATTGAGATTTTAAAAGATCAACAAAAATATATAGGTGTCAAGATTGCTAGCACATCCTTGGTAGTTACTCATTCTTTATTTGTAGATGATACATTATTGTCTGGTAGAGCCAATATCAAAGAAGCCAAAAAAAAGTAAAAGAACACTAGATTTTTACATGGAGGTATCAGGATAGAGGATTAATTATCATAAGTCTAAAGCTTATGTGTTTTTTACCAATGAAGTAATATCGAGAAAGTTAATCAATATTTTGGGCTTTTCTCAAGAAAATTTGCCCTCATTATATCTTGGCATCCCTTTATTTGCTGAAGTCCCCAAAACTTCTTAATGGAAATCATTTTTGGAGAAAGTTAAGAGTAGGATCGGCTCATAGAAGTATAGATGGTTATCTCTCTCAAGTAAAATCATGCTGGCCAAATTAGTTCTATCCACAATTCCTAATTATACCATGTCTATCCTAAAAGCACCAGCTACCATTCTTTAAAAAATTGAAAAATAAATTAGAGATTTCATCTGGAACAACAACATGTCTAATGACAAGAAAATCCCTTTGATATCCCTAAAAGAAATGCTATTGATAAAGTCAAAGGTAGGATTGGATTGCGTGACATGAGAAAGATGAATTTTGCTTTTGAAGCCAAATTAGTTTGGAACATGTTTAGGAAACCTAAGAATAAGTGGTGCAAATTATGCAAGAAAAGTACGTGGATTCTCTAGATCTCAAATGCATTTTAGCAATTTCTAATCCACAAAATGGTTCAACAATGTGGAATTTTATGATTTCTTCGAGGGATTTCATCACCAGTTTTGTTTCTTGGTAGGTGAACAATGGTGAATTAGTTAAATTTTGGGAGGATTTGTGTTATGATTATAAGGAAACTTGCAAAAAAGAATATAATTGTTTCCACATAACCCATATTAGATCTGAAATAAACATGGAATTAAAATCCACATGTAAGAAAACAGACAACATACCCACAAAATGTGACACAAGATATACCCTGGGAAACCCTCATTGAGGGAAGAAAACCTAGCCTCCAAAAGCATCCATCACCATGTATTATTCAACAAAAAAATTCCTTTGTAATACAACCATGGAAGCCTTCAAAGCCATAGCCACCACCAAGCAATCCATGTGAACAAGCATGAATCCACACATCCCATGCCATGCTTCCAACCTTCACAAATGCTCCCTTGGCTAACTTGTCAAGCCTTGTCCCACTCAACTCTTGCCTTTTTCACTCTTCTTCTTGTCACACCAACAACTACCCTTGTAGCTACTTAAATAGTAGCAACTCCCACAAAACCACCAAGTAGTATTACATAAGCCATGTGTTAAAACTAGGTGCTACCTAACCCACTAACCCCACATTTAATATTGGGCATTTAATTCTTTTTCCCAATATTAAATAATTACATGAAATATTATCACAATGTTACAATACAACTCATCAAGAATATTCCATGGGAATCTTCAAATGTTGCATGTCCATCTAGGCACAACATTACATAATAAAATAAAATAATAAAATATAACAATATTATGCAATGTGTGCAACACCTATTATCTCAACAATATCCCACTTGTTGTATAAATTGCATAGAGTCAATTTGTATCCACATAAATGAACACGGGAACAATCTCTCCCAACACATCCACCATCATGAATCAAAATACACCAAGTGCTCCATCCTACTACCCACAACAAAATCAAAGTATCCAGCATCTCAAACATGAATGATCTCACCTTCTATTATGTCATTACCACTAGACATACATAGAAGCCATCCAAAGAGAAAGCCACCCAACCTATCACATTAGAAGATCATAAAATCCTATACCAACTAAAATTCCAAGCACAAAAATCTGATCCAAAGGTAATCACATGTATCCGTAGTTGCCAAAATATCCATAGCTGAAATAGCACCTACAGAAAAGTGCCAAACCCATCCAACTATCCATACCTCCAAAGGTATGCCAAGTGAATCTCACATCATCAACATATCCAATCTGCAACCTGTAATCACAAGCCTCAAGAGCAATACCTTCCACATATATACCAAGAAGCTCCCACTGCAAAAGATAATGCCAAATCTATAACCAATCCACTCACAACATCTCAAAGAAGTGAATCCATGTAGCATCAAAGACATCCACAATACATAAACTAATATCCTGCAAGAACAACTCTCATAACAAGTCTCCAATGCTCTCTGAAGTTCTCCACAACCAATAGAGGAAAGAGATAAAAGAATAACCATGTCATCTCTCACATGACATACATGAGCACAAACTAGTGATCACAATTTAACCAATCTCAAATCCAATGTAAGGAAACCAAACATCTAGGAAGATAACCAAGACCAGAGAAACCATGCAAATCATAACCTATATCATGTCCTTCTACACACACCTCTAGATGTAAACTATGCAAGTATGATCTCCTCTATAAAACCCCAACAAGAAGCCTCAACAACACCCAAACCATACCATATAACTAATCATGGATGTAAGCCTCTCACAAGAAGATCAAACTCATAAACCATTCCTAATCCAAGGAATATGCTCAATATAAAACCATCTCCCAAACTCAACCAACATAACAACATATGCACATGGAGATCAGCAATGTCAAACCATCTCTCAAATGAACCCTCCAGAACTAACTCATGTACCATAGCTCAAGATCTATATCGATGAAAGACAAGCATAAATATAATGCAACTAAGAAAAAAAAAAATAATGGGCTATACCTCTCAAGTAACAAACTGTTGAGTAGACCAAGAGTGGGGAATGAGAATGCTTATCAAGATACCCAAGTCTCCAACCAAGACTCATCTAAGAACAATCTCTTCTTAGGTCCATGTTAGGTGACTACCCCTCAGACTTCTTGCTGAAACCATCAACCATTCCAACAAATACTTCTCTAATCCAAGAGAAATCAGCATCACCACCATCTCTAAGTATCTATGAGCACCTGTAACTAATCAATCCATGCCAACTCCAAATGCAACATAGCAATATCATGAAGCATCTAGCTTATGATTAGTGTACTCAATACCAAGAAACTAAACCAAGATCAATGTCAAAGTTCCAACCATGGCCTCCAGAACATAAACATGACAACGTGATCTAACCATCTCAACTAAAGAGATAACATGCTCCACAAGAACATACCACAACATGTCACAACTCTAAATGTGTATCAAGAGTATACCATGACATAATAATGAAACCATCCTCACACCAAGGATAACATGCCAAATAAAAGCATAAACCATACCTTTACCAAGAACCTCATAAGTCCTCAAGATGCAACCATCTCCACACACCATGAAGAAAACCATCTCCACATGCCATTAAGATAACTAAGAACCCAATGAGTCTTAAGATCTAACCATCTTCACACACCATAAAGATAACCAAGTGCACCATGCAAATGTCAAAGAGGCTTCTACAGCAACAGGATCTAAGACAAACCTGCAACATCTACAAACACTTGATAAATATATCAATGCCAAAAAAACACTCCCACTCAACTATGGTACCAAGTCATCCATGGCATCATAAAATTCATATCTTAAATGAAGATTCAAACTAAACTAGGAACTAATCCTACACTATCACCCTATCACCATCACAATCTCCCACTAAATCATGTATCCAAGCTATCCATGACATCATGATGAAAAACCATCCTCTAACCATGAGAATCAACCAAGGCATCAAACCATCAAAGAACTCAAAGTACAGATCATGAGCTCCTCAAAAGAAACCAAATAACCATGATCCTCAACCAAGAAGATATACCACCATAACTGAATAAAAAATCCAAGCTAATAAACATCAAGGATGTACTTGTATATCCAATCATGTCATGCCAAAATCCATGACACCATGATCACATCCATGAATTGAGCATCTATCTCTCAAAGTGTCCAACCTGTCAGCATAAAATAGTCAACCACAATCCTCCACCATAATTGTACCTAGTAACAACATCTCATCCTTTCTATATGAAGAAAAAATTAGCAAATCATGTGACTTAGGGCATAAACAACCCAAATCCAAGCCACCAATCTGAATATGCATCAATAATGAAAGATCAATGGGCAAAGACAACCCCTAACTAAGCTATAAATGCAACTTGTAAGTATAGACCGCTTACAACACTACACAACTTGTAGATCCAACAAGTCATCATACATATCCAAACCTATATCATCATGAGACCAAACTTGAGTATACAATGACATCAAATCTTAAATCTCCAATGCCATAAACTCATAATGTTACCATAGTCAAAATATATCTATAAACTATTTAGATCAATATATAACAAAATAAATTATGTCAAACCTACACAAAATTTGAACTAATGTGTAGAGCTCTCCAAGAGCTTTTCGTTGACTACTCGAAGTCAAAAATTTGACTCTATATACCCAAGTTATGTCTTAATTTGTGCTCTAGATAAATAACATCTAACTTTTGGGCTCTTAAAACCTGACAAATCTCAAAATCATAGAACCAAACCTACACCATATTGTAGTGCTCTGAATTAGCTTTCCAACGCCTATAAGAACTCTAAAATTTGATATCCCAAGAGAAAGTTATGGACATTTTACTAAGACAGTCTTTTTTACCATTTTTACTATGATTTTTCATTTTTTATTTTTATTTTGTGACGAAAAATTTTGACGAGATTAAATTTGACAGCCATCATGGGCTAAAATAAAAAAAATCTTTCATTTCCTCTGAACATGGCCAAACTAGGGCATATTATATATCAAAATTTATGGAAATGTTGACCTGGATCCAATGGTGAGGTTTGCTTTTACCAAAGAGGTCATTTCTGCAAGCTACCCCCCAAAACCCTCATTTAAATGAAACATCCAAAAAATCCTTTTGTCCAAAAAAAATTTCACATGCCCAAATCTTTTAACATCCCATCATAACAACAAATCCAAAACCCTCAGATCTGCAATAAATCATTCATATATTTTGCCCTTTCTTTTATCCTCTCATGCATTCCCATGGATTCAATCTAGGGTTACAATAACAAAACCATAGCTCTGATACCACTTGTAAGAAAACTTGCAACAAAGAATATAACCATTTCCACATAACCCATAATATATCTAAAATAAACATGGAATTAAGATTCACATGCAAAAGAATAGATAACATACCCACAAAATGTGACATAAGATATACCTTGGGAAACCCTCATTGAGAGAAAAAAACTCAGCCTCCAAAAGCATCCATCACTATGTATTATTCAGCAAAAAAAATCTTTTGCAATACAACCATGGAAGCCTTCAAAGCCATAGCCACCACCAAGCAATCCATGTGAACAAGCATGAATCCACACATCCCATGCCATGCTTCCAACCTTCACAAATGCTCTTTTTGCTAACCTGTCAAGCCTTGTCCCACTCAACTCTTGCCTTTTTCACTCTTCTTCTTGTCACACCAACAACTACCCTTGTGACTACTTAAATAGTAGCGAGTCCCACAAAACCACCAAGTGGTATTACATAAACCATGTGCTACCTAACCCACTAACCCCACATTTAATATTGGGCATTTAATTCTTTTTCCCAATATTAAATAATTACATGAAATATTATCACAATGTTACAATACAACTCATCAAGAATATTTTATGAGAATCTTCAAATGTTGCACGTCCATCTAGGAACAATCTTACATAATAAAATAAAATAATAAAATATAACAATATTATGCAATGTGTGCAACACCCATTATCTCAATAGTGATATGCCTCCTCTTATTGCCAATAGTGAACTAAAAAGTGTCATTCTTATCATCAAAGATAATTGGGGTGTGTTTTTGATAGATTGTCCTAGAAATAGAAAGTTTTTCTGGTAAATCCATTTAGAAAGATCCTTTCACATTACGTATTTCTCAAGATCATAAATTATGTGTCCATAAAATTTTGTCTAAGAGGAAGATCTTCCTTAAGAATAAAAATGATGATATCTTGTCAGCTCCTTCATATAATGCTGAGCACTCTATCAAAGATAGGTACAAGGCACTATCTATGTAGCAAAGCAGAGGGCATTTTCTTTTTCTTGGAATAAAGTGGTCCTTCCCAAGGCTAGTTGCTTCATGTGGCTTGCATTGAAAAAGAGAATCCTATCTAGTGATAGATTCCATAAACTCAATATCCCACAACCTTTTCAATGTGTATTATGTAATGAAGCATTTGAAGATGTGGATCACTTATTTGTTCAATGTAGTTTTTCCCAACAATGTTGGTATTTAGTGATATCAAAGATGAACATATCTATGCCTCTTCCAAATAACTTATGTGATCTATTTGATTCATGGCCTACCCTTTTTTCAAATTCTTACTTTACATGTATCTAGAAGTGTACTCCTACATTAGTATTGTGGGAAATTTGGTGGGAGCGAAATAAATGGATTTTTCAAAGTGTGAGCTCTACCATAGAAGTGGTGCTTAAAGGACTAGAAAAGTCTATCTCAGAGGTGGTAAATGCACATCTGAAAGAAAAGGTTAATAACTACACCTTTACTCATTGGTATAGAATGCTCCTTAAGGAGTGAAAATATATCATTGTTCCCCCATTCATAACTATGCCCTTTGTGAGTAAAAAGGTAGATAGGTCATATATTAGGTGGAAGCCTCCATCTATGGGTTTTATTAAAGTAAATTTTGATGGTTCCTTTAAGGGAAATCCAGGCAAGTTGGGATGTGACATTTGTTTAAGAAATCTTTTGGGTGAGTTAGTTACATTTAAGTTTCTTCCTTTACCTTCAAGTACGAATAATTTGGTTGAGGCTTATGATTTACTCCATGGCTTGATACTTGCAAAAAAATTGAGGCTTCAAAAGATTCAAGTGGAAGGCAATTCTACTCTTATCACTAATGCTTGCATTAATATAAACACTCTTACCTTGAGAATCAGATATGTCACATCTAATATCTGGAATATGTTAGATACATTTAAAATCTGTCATATTTTCCATGTCTTCAGGGAAGGGAATTCTAGAACCGGCCTACTTATGAATTGGGGTTCTAATGGTGTTTACCTAGACTCTACAAGCATGGGCATCTATGTGAATAAGTTTCTAGATTTTGAGCATCTTATTCTCATTGACAAAGGGAATGCTAAACTATGATCAGTGTTTCCAATGTGGCCTCCACATGTCCTCTTCCTTTCACTGGCTTGAAGTGAATCTTCAAACATAATATTGGGAAAATTGTTCAGTTTCAGCCTTGATTCAATATGCAGCAGAGCAGTCCAAGCATTCCCAAATGGGGTGGATTAGCTTGGGAAGTTTGTGCTGATGTTTGGAGTTAAACACATTTACTATTAGAAAGGAAGAAATATTTAATGATATTTATAAATGGGTGTCAAGTTACTAGAAGCGCTAGCAAGTAGTGGAAATTTTCCACCATGCTCGATTTTTCGCCTCTCCAAACCATCCCTCCCTCCACCTCACTTTCAATTTCAAACATCCAAAAATAGCTAGTGCTAAAATGCCATTCCCAATCCTGTTCAGCTAGGTATTGAGAATGTTGGGTGTAGACACCCACCATTGTCCATTTACCGTTGTCCAACACTGAATACCTGGAAACATCTCTCCAATCCCACCACCGACCATTATGACTCTCAATTTGCAATAGCCTCGACCGTGACTTACATTTTATAATGTAACATACTACCATGGCCCTGCCAATGCAGGATTCAGGGATGCTTGAATTTCTCCTTGGAAAAGAATTGGACGTAGAGAAATTAGGAAAGGTTGAAGACCTAATAAGTGACCATGCATCAACCACTTCCTTTGTACATATCATCATCTCTTCTGGCCATTTCTATCCACAAACGGATGTAAAAATTTGTCAAATTAATGAAATGAACAAAATTTAGAATAATAAATTTATGTAAACAATTAACACCTGAATCATTTGAATGCAAGGCACCAGAGTTAATATATTCCTTGCTATGAGTTCCATGTGTTTTAGTCTTTGTGACTGCTTGCAGCTTTGTATGTCTGACACATCCCTACACTTATCACCATCTATCACAAGCCTCTCCAATGATGTGCAGTGTTGTAAGCATAGTATATATCTTCTCAACTTTGTTTCCACAAATTAGAATAAATACTTTCAGTGAACCTAATTTAACTAAAACTTGGAAGCATCTCTAACTGTGGACAGTCTTGTAGACTCATATATTGAAGGCTTACTAGGCCACCATTACCATTTATGTTTCTCAATAATCCACAACCAATGACAGAGATATTCTCCACTGCTCTTGGTAATGAGTCGATTTCCATTAAATGTCATTACACCCAAGATTGAGAATCTTTAAGGTAGGAACAACACCCCTCAAAAATTGTAATCTTTGACAGTCTTGTACTAGACAACTTTATTTACCAGAGATTGCTCCCCAAAAATGTCTGCCCGAAATCCAATTCACCCATTGAACAGTCAACTATTCTCAGAGTTTGAAGCTAATCAGCTTCTCAAATGATCTTGGTAATGTTTCCACTTGTAAACCACCTAATGTCAGTTTCTCTAAAAGAATAAGATTTCCCATTGAGTCCAGCAAATATTGCATTTGGAAAAAGCCATATGATGAAATTATATTCATCACTCTCAACTTGCTGAGTTGACTGATGTTAATTGGAAGGTCCTTTAACTTCGTCCACCCCAAATAGAGCTCGCTTAGGGAAGCCTGATTAATGATGTGACAAGACAAATTCTCAAATTGAGAGTAGTCATTAAAGTTCAAATAGTGTAGCCTTGTCATGTTTACTAGGATGTCTGACTGCAAGATGAGCTACTTACAATAACCTAAGTTAAGATATTGTAGGAGGGTGAGTTTCTTACAAGAATCTGGCAACATCCTCAACTAACTGCAACCACTCAAATTTAGATGTTGCACGTTTGTCAAAAGTCTAAAACAGCTAGACAGTGATAATATTCTTTCACACCCTTGCAATTACAAATGCTCCAGTGATTGAAGATGGAAAACCTCCTCAAGTAGATTCTTCACATTGCTGGAGCGCAAAGATATCTTCTTCAACTTTTTCAAATATCTTATGGACTTCGAAATTCTTTTTAATCTATAGCAGCACTGGAGCCTACAACCAATTTGAATTAGATTAAGACAATTGAATTCAATTTAGAGAAAGAAAAAACTTGCAAAGAATATTTAATTTAAATTATAAAATTTCAGAGAGATACTTCCCCTCCATCCTTCAACAAGCCTACTATCTTATCGCAGTTGTAGAGCTCTAAAACTCTTAAATCTGTCAGTGGCATCCATGATGGAAGAATTTTATGAGCAATTTTTGTGCACCTAAGCCATGCCAACCCTCTTGATAGTCTGGAAATGAGTGGATTGTTCACAGAATTTCCTTGTACCAAAAAAATCTTTAATCCATAACGGAAAGGTCCTATAACTGTTCTGAAGCCACAAAGCGATGTGCTTGTATTTAACAAGGAATCAGGTAACTTTTGAATCTCATTAGTTGTTGCATTCAATGTCATTCCTCTTATCTAGATAAGGAAAAGAAAAAGAAAAAAATATAAAATAGATTCATATGAACATACGGTCAGAAACAAATAAAATAAACAAGTTACAAAACAATAATCTCAAACTTTATAGCAACATTGAAAAATAACTATTAAGCTCATCTGTTCTTGTTTGTTAATAATTATAAATTTATCAGAAGACCATAGACAATAAGCTAATAGAGTACTTACAATTTCCCTACCTAAATCTCTTAAGTGGTCATGCATCCCAATATTATTATCCTCAACAAGTTCAACAATACACTTATTCACAAGTCTCTCCCAACCCCATTGACCACTACAACCCAATCCTTCCCACACATTGATAACAATCATCTTATTTTGGCCAATGAAAAAGAAAGCTACATCCAAGAACATTTGTTTTTCTTCTTTATCTAGAGCTTCATAACTCACCTTTAGCCTTCTTATAATGTCATCTAGCAATATTCTAGATATTTTATGCTATACATTCTCCCATTTTTTTTATCAAAGCAACCATGAAGCTGGCTTCCAAGCACCTTTAAAGATAAGGGCAGCCAATTGCTAACATTTACAATTTTTTCAACACCCCAACAGAGGAGAAGATTGTAAGAATGCATGCCAATATAATTTTTTCTCGGCATGAAGCTGATTCATTAATTTCATTTCATAAATGTAAGAGACATCCCAAGCATTCAGAACTTCCTTGTCCCTTCTTGTGACAATGATCAGACTCCCAAATGCATGGTTAGCCTATTCGAGTAGTAACATTTCTAGCTGATCCATATGATCGACATCATCCAAAATGATAATTATAGAAAGAGATCTCAAATATATAGAAAAAATTGTCTTGCCTTGCTCTATGTTGTCAAATGGCTGATCATTGAATACAAACCCTAAATCTGTGAGAATTGTGTCTCTTTTGTATGCAGCTCTCTTTTTCTTGCAGCATCTCTAACATCTAAAATAAAACTAGATTTTCTAGCTGATAAACTTCTTTTATTATATAATTCTTTTGCCAAAGTGGTCTTCCTAGATTCACATGTAGCCAAAACTCCTACAACTCGAGCATCAAGATGATTTTTTTGTAGATTCACAAACTATCATCATTTCAAAATCTACTACAACTTCTTCAAGACTCATAGGATGTATTTCTACCTCTAACGGTACTCTTTTCATTATTTTCAATATGTGATTCACAATATTCTTCAAAACCCTTTGCTTTTGCTTCTCCCTAAACAATGGAAAAACATGGATTTACAAGGGGGGAAAACATTGAAGAAACATCAATAAATAGTGAGCATGCATTCCAAGATTAAGTACATGTAAGAAATAGAGAAATATTGCATGGGAGGGAATATTCATAGATGTATAGAAGAGAAGAGAGAAATATTAAGCGTTACTTATTATTATTGATGATTCCCCCCCTCATAAAATTGTAAGTTTTTCTGGAAGAAGAATATTATAATGGTTCAATTGTCTAACGGGAAGTCCAATCATTTTTGTCTCTTCAACTTCTATGCCCTTTCGTATTCCATTGAAAGACTGAAAAAAGAATATCTATAAACTATTGATTTCTATTGTAGCATTATAATTATGATTTATCTAAATAAGAGAAATTCTCCTACTTGAGAGTGGATGTAGTCCAAATTAACTAGATGAACCACTATAAATCTATGTGTTAAATTGTATGCATTCTTTGTTGTCTGATTTAATTTTAGTTCTTGTTTTTCTTAATTTTCTTTATCTCAACAATTGGTATCAGAGTTGGTTAAGCTCATTTGATTTTCTAAAAATCAATGAAAATTTATAGGCACCATGGATAAGGCGGATAAGTGGAAAATTGAAAAGTTTTCTCTATAGAAAGTGTAGATAGAGTATTTTCTCATCAAGAAAGATTTACAACTTGCATTGCTTGGTAAAGAAAAAGGAAAAGGATCATTGATAGATGAAGAATGGGAAAAAGTGGATTTGAAAAACAAGGGCAACAATTTTCTTATCCCTCTCAAGCAACCTGTTATTTGACATTTCAACTGAGAAGACAACTAGAGAGATAGTTGAGAAATTATCTCCATTGTATGACATACCTTTAGCATAAAACAAAGTTTTTATAATGAAGAAGCTATATAATTTGAAAATGAAAGATGAGAGAGTAAAGTCAAATTATCTAAATGAGTTTAATACATTAGCCAATCAATTCATTTAAGTTGGTATACCATTAGATGATGAAATAAAATCTGTTTTATTATTATGTTCACTTCCAAATAGCTAGGAAGGTGTAGTAGTGGTCATGATCACTTCAATAGAAGCCAAGAGAAAGCTGAAATTTGGTGAAGTCATAGTGATATTACTTAGTGAAGAAATGCAAAGGAAGCACCAAGAACCCTCTTCCAATGATGCTCTAACAACTATGGGCACAAGCAATAGAGGAAGAAGTTGTGAAAGAGGAATACATAATAATAATAATAATAATTGAAGAGGTCGATTGAATCATCACTAGAAGTCTAGAGGAAGAAATGACACTTGCTAGTTTTGTGGTAAACTAGGCTACACAAAGAAGTAATGTTGGAATTAAAAGAAGGCTCAAAACTAAGTAATCCAAGACGGTGTTGATACCACAGTTGTTAAAGATAATGGAGTTTTAGTACTTGCAGCCAGTGACACAAATGCAAGTTCATGGGTTCTTAATTTCAACACATCTTTCCATGTTACTTCATGTCGAAGTACATTCACAAATTACCATGAAGGTATGTTTGGTAACTTTTTTCTTAGGGATAACAAAGAGTGTAATACTGTCCACAAAGGGGATATATTATTATCAATGAAAAATGGTAGTCAATGGCTTTTAAAAGATATTACACATGTTCCTACACTCAAGTGTAATTTGATTTCAGTTAATCAGTTGTACACATAAAGCTCTAATATTAACTTTGATCTAGACTCATGGTCAATTACTTGTGGCTAAAGGAAAGAAATTAGGAAATCTTTATACTTTAGAGTGTAATAGTGAAGTTGGAGTAGTCATGGTAGTTACAAGTAGTAACACTAAAATTTGGCATAAGAGGCTTGGTTGTATGAGTAAAAAGGGTCTTGAAGTCATGCCTCAAAGAGACTAGCTTCTGGGTCTTAAATCTCATGATTTGGAGTTGTGTGAGCATTTTCTTTATGGCAAGAAAAATCACACTAGCTTCACACGGATGGGTCATGAGAAGAAATCTTTACTATTTGAGCTCATGCATTCTGATGCTTTTGGTCCTATGGAGATAACCTCAATTGGTGGTGCTAATTATTTTGTAACTTTTCTTGATGACTGTACTCACAAAGTCTAGAGATAACTCTGACACCAATTGATGAAGGGTGCTCCCCTTAATTCTACAATAAACAACTGAAACAAAGAACAACACAAATTGAGAGAAAAAAATGTGGGCTTCTAATTATCGCAACAAATGTAGAACTACAAAATTACAATATGCAAACTCACATGGGCACCTTCCTTGTAATAGTTTGTAAGAAAGAGTTGTGACTATCACCCAAAACTGCCCTAGACAACCTACAGACTTTCCTTATATAGGCACTTTTAACCACCCAAGAAGGTTCTAAACACTAAGCCCTAACCCTTGAGGCTAACCAATCTCATATTATATCATTTTATTACACTTTAATACATAAGATCAACTCAAGACAAATTATAAATTACATTTTTGAAAGGGTCCACTTTTAGAGACCATAACTAACAAACCATTGACCTAATGGGTTATTATAACTCCATTCCAAAACACTCAAATAGTGGTCTACTATGTTTAATCATGCAAGCATCCATTAGTCAAGGTTTTGCCTCATTTTGGAGCCATTTTGGCCTTCATCGTTGGACTTGAAGTTTGGATGGCCAAAATTCATACCAAAGATAAGCAATAAATGCACTAATACATATGATATGACAATAAAACTCAACCAGTAGGCTGATATGTCTAAGATGAACCTCTACATATGAGATTAGAACAATTTGAGCACATAATATCAACTTACTAAAATTAACAAGCTCCCACAAATAGCAACTCTATATAGGAATATCTCTTATTGAAAACACAAAAACTTTAAAACTAGAAATAGAAATATTTTTGGGTGATGAAGATTGCCCTTACACCCCAGATGTTGATGCATCAAATATGCAAACTTATCAAAGGTCGTGATCATCAACGAATCATTGAGGGTATTTGTGTATGTTAGAAACTAGAAGAGACAAGTGGCTATTGTATTAAAATCATGTTGTTCAAAGCTCAATGATGAAATTAAGCAAGAAAAATATAAAAATATAAAGAAGTGATTAATTGCATTCATGTAGATTAATATTGCATTCCATTTTTCTTATTCATCAATCTTTCTAAGGGTAAGTATATAATTTAAGAGATGCCATAGTTTCATGAGGGTAAAGGTAATTTTTAAATAAAAGAATCATAAATGCCTTACAAATTTCCTCTAACGGAGTATCCTAGATTTTACCAAAAATATTAACTTACATTAAGTTTTCACTTCATTAATCATTAATCATTTTAAGTTACATTTGGTTACATTTTTTTCATCAATTTTTAAATGTATATATAACATTATAGATTTCATTACTTACATTTAGTTTCATTTCATACTTAGAATCAATATTCATTTAGGTTCTATTGAAATATTGTATCATTAAGTTTATTTAAATTTGCATTTGTTTGCATTTCTCATTTTATCACATTTGCAACACATTTTAATTCTTTATATTAATTTTCATTAAGTACATAAATAATTTCCATATCATGATTATTGTATTACATTATATTTGATTACGAGTCATTTTATATAATTTTTCATCAATCATAATGACATCTCACAATAACTAGAATTTTTTCAAATCAATAGAAACATATATAGATCATTACGTTCATCAAGTAGTCTAAAGTAATTTGCATCCATTAAAGAATAACCAATTTGCATATCTCAATATCAAATGTATATTCTATATCCATACAACACATCATTTTCACATTTCTAAATCAAAGACTCACATAAGAATATAGATAAGACACATCAATCATATAGATTTTTATATCATAAAAATATAAACTTTATAATACTATGACATCAAATAACCAAATTAATCAATCAAAATAAGAATAATAATCCCTGAGCAAGATCAATTGAATATCATACATCAATGGTATATCAAAAATCATAGTGATACATCCATGGTACATCATGACAATATGACAAATAGCATCTTTGTGTCCCATTATTTTGATTTGGAGGCTATTGATCAATAGAGGAACCTAATCCATCACTTGTCTAATATATACATATGGTATATATGACAACTCCTATCTCGTTGAAGATCCAACTATGGTAGGAGTTTTTGGATGCCTAACTATCATAATCAAAATCAATTTCTACATCATCATGCCAAACTTTTGTAACTATGATCCTATTCACAATACCCTAGCCTCCAAGGTTTTATTTGTGTCTCTAAATGAAGAATCAAACCTTGATCCTTAATAGGCACCTGCACTAGAGGTAGACCTTGCATACAATTTTGTTGAACTAGAGATGTCTATACAAAAGGCCAGGGTTTTGGAATATGGACCTAACTAGGTGACCCTTACATTCATCATCTTTGTCTCCTCTAATGAAATTTTTCATCCCCCTACCTCGCTCTATGCTAGCCCACAACCACTCATCAAAATCATTTAGACCTACTACACTACTATTACCAGGAATAGTCATGTCAACTATCAAAATTCTTAAGATAGAGCCTATACTAGGTCCAAAAAATACTCGGTTGCATCCTCGAACAACCTTAGGAATGGAACCTGGTGCTAATGGTGGCACTACTAGATAGGACCTTGTCTATCAAATAATCCTCTATTGGATGGGCCTAGTGGAATATTTACTCTCTATGGAATTTTTTATTGTTCTACCTCATCTAGGAGAAAGATGTCTACCCTTGCATCCATCATCCTAATGTCTAAGAGCTCTTCCTCTACCCTTGAGTTTTAATAGAGAACCATCCTCATCATCATTATCATCTCTTAACTCCTTGACAATGGAAGGAATCAACTCCACTAGATCTATATATCTAGGAAATTGATGATCCCTTAACCATTGTATGTACTCATGATCCATGCTTGCATTAACTATATCATCTCTAAGAGACCATCTCAATTTATTCTCTAACATGTGAAGGGAAGAATTTCAAGCCACATCATACTCCAGTGTGGATCCCCATACTGATCTCTCTACCTAAACTCTAGCATAATGAGCTACTCTTTGAGGTATCCCTTGTCTCTTGTCAAATTATCACAATACTCTCATAAAATAAAATATCTCAACCATGGATGGTATGCAGCCAAACAATTATTGAGGCATAAATAAATAGACTATTTCATCATCATCCTTGATCCACACCTCTATACATATGTATGGTCTCCAAATGAGCTCATCTAAATCATCAATTATATGTCTCCAATATTCAATCTTCCTTACGCAAGCCTGGACAATGATACCATTATAGACATATATGTATGGAGATCCCTATGGTCTATATTTCACTCCAATAGGCCATGTAATGGAAATATTCTCCCATTTCCAAATCTATAAAATATTTACTTCTGATAATAAGGTTACACCTCAACTATAAACAACTTGATGCAATTTATAGTATAATAGAGCAAGTACACAACTTCCTAAAGTAAACATGCATGGTCATGCAATCATATCTTGAATAATTTGGCCTCGTCCTATGGAAAATCCATGCCTTCAATATTAGGTAGAAGAAACCCTCCAATTAAACTTGCTAATACTACTAACATAGGCTCATATATCAATATATTCTTCCACTAAATGTATGCATTTCCAACAGCTGAATTTTTGAACAACCTTATTCATATAGTCTCATCGTATGCTTGATCATAATATAAAAACTCACCCTCAGTTGGTATCTACAGAATCTAATAAATACATAATAACGAGTCATGGTCATATCTCCTTAAGGTAAGTGAAAGGTGTTATTCTCTGAGTGTTACTACTTGGCTACAACTATCAGTAAACCCCCATTCACTTAGAACTAGGGGATATCTAAAAGATACCCCAAATCACATCTATCTATGATTTTTCAGTCTCTATCTGACAATTTATTGATCAACTCAAATGGTCAGGGGTATAAACCACACACATATAGTCCATGTCTCACTTCTTTTTCAAATCAAATCAATCATATCAATAACATCATCAAAAGTGGTTGTCCTCAATCAATCTAGGGTATTTGCAAGATCATGGTGTGCCAAAAAGTGGCGATGTGAAAGAAAATAGAGTTTGAAAATGTCTAAAAGCATTTCAAAATTTGCTCTGACTTTTTTCCACTCATCCTGATACCAAAGCTAAACAGTACGCACAAGCCTTATCAAGTATTTGATTTCATATTAGATATTTGATATATTATCGGATATCCTAGGGATGCATTTGTTTAGTTCTAATGTGTCAAGAGGGCTCATAGGTTAACCTATGACCGCTCTCGATGCATTAGAACCAACCAAATGTGTCCCTAGGGCCCAAGGGATCCTAGTGACATATGTTGTCATGGAAACCAACCAAATGCGTCCCTGGGGGTCTTAGGGACCCTAGGGACATATGTTATCATGAATGTGTTGACCTCTTTATGGATCTGAATCCTTAGCTTGACCTGGCCTGGTATATAAGGGGTATGCATGTGACTGCATAGGGGTGGGCCCCTATGGTGGCTTGAGTTGGATATGGGTAAACTTTTGGCAAATCTAGTAGCTTTGGATATGCGATTAAAGCATATTTATTAGGTTCTACTTTTGAAAGAAAAAACCCCCATCACATTTCACCTATCAATATACCTAATTCCTTATAAATAATGTCGATCTCCGAAGCATCTTCTACACTAGATGCCTTCGCAAGGCTTGAATTACACTATATAGTACTACCTAAACCTCTTCCTTCTCCCCCTACTAAAGGATGGAGATTGGTTAGTGCAAAGCCATTGGAACTATGTGCATTGAACGTTGCCCTAGGGCTGGGGGTCACGAACAACCTGTGACCCCTCTCAACACATTTTTCATGACAACATATTTTTCTAGGGGCCCTAGGACCCCTAGGGATGCATTTGGTTGGTTCTAATGTGTTGAGAGGGGTCATAGGTTAACCTATGAGCCCTCTCAACACATTTGATGACAACAAATGTCCCTAGAAGTTCTAGGGTCCCTAGGGACACATTTGGTTGGTTCAAATTCATTGAGATGGTTCATAGGCTAACCTATGACCCCTCTCAACACATTTCATGACAACATATGTCTCTAGGGGCCCTAAGGTCCCTAGGGACCCATTCGATTGGTTTGAGTGCATCAAGATGGGTCATAGGTCAATGCATTTCATGACAATGTATGTCCCTAGGGGCCTTAAGGACCCATTTGGTTGGTTCGAATGCATCAAGAGGGGTCATAGGTTAACCTATGACCCCTCTCAATACATTTCATGACAATGCATGTCCCTAGGGGCCCTAGGGCCCCTATGGATGCATAGTAGGGCTCACCCATCTCTATCCCATCCAATTGGCCTTGCTTCTTGCCAAAATTCTAGTGTCAGTGCAGGGGGTGCATAGAATTGTAGGGGGCCATCCTTTGCTCCTCGAGAGGAAGGGCAGTATTCCTAATTAGATGCTGGGTGGCAGCCAAAGGAGACAACACTTGCCCACAAAATTGGGTGGGCTTGCCTCCTTGATCTCCTTGCCATTTACTCTATAGCCCTACTATGACAAAGGGGGCCCATAGAATTGGGTAGAAGCACTATCCAATCTCCCTACCTCGAGGGGACACATTTCATGACAACATATGTCCCTAAGGGCCCTAGGATCCCTCGAGACGCATTTGGTTGGTTCTAATGCGTCAAGAGGTGTCATAGGTTCTTTTTGATGTGGCCTTCATTCCTACATAGAAAGCTTGCATTAAGCCCACCCAGTATGGAGATAGGGTGAACATGGTTATGACCCTAAATAAAGAATAATATTTTATTGAGAAGTTCTTTACCTTGGTCAATCACAATGAGAATTCTCACATAAGAGTCAGAGAAAAGAGTAGATGACTTGTCTATTCTTATAACTTTTCCAAGGGGCTCAAATGCTTGTGGAATGAGATTCCAAAGGAAAGGAGAGAGTTGATGGTGATCCATCAAGGAGAAGGCAGGACCAATTATTTTGCATTTATAGCTTTCAAAGACCACAAGATTGCCCTAAATTTGGAGTTACCAATTTTACAAAATTGCTTCTCCACAATATGCTTATGGGCATTAGAGTCTTCAAAAGAAAGGATAAATAATCCTTTCTAGATCATTATAAGGTATAAAAAGTGGTAACCTATTTGCTCGCTCCAGTTGTGAGAGCCAGTGCACAACAAGTAGGTGGATCAATTGTGACAACCCAAGGTCCAACTACGAGCTTTTTAACTGCAACAACTTGTGGAGCCATTCATTTAAAAAAGATCTAGTGGGGAACTTTTTGATGTCTTATGCAATGAGGAAAATGGTTGTGTTCCTAAGCCTACCAATCTCATTCTCAATGGCTTTGTTCATTAGAGAATTAGGTATAAGAACATATATAGGCACATGAAGACATGTTCTTACAAGAATCTCAATTGTTGCATTCTCCATCACCGCTTCTTTTCTCTGTCACCTCAAAGCTGGTACCATTTGGAAGGTTGGGCTATTTCTGAGGGGTTAAATGAAAGTTTTGGCTGTCACACAAGATTGAGAGATGGCATTCGATGGATGGATTGTAGTTAATTTTTGAGAAATACCTCTTAGAGAGTTATTATTCATTCCAAAAAAAAACTTAATTGCTACCTCAAATTTATGTTTGCAGGACGTTAATGTACTAGAATAAAGCCATCCTCCCTTTGAAAGGCCTCCTCAAGAGTCAGATTTTCGTACTTCCAAGACCAGTTGTAGCGCACTACTAAATTTTCATCCACACAACCTTTTTAGTTTTTCAACAATTTACTAATTAAGTTTTGAAAAACTAAAAAGACAAACTAATCTAATAAAATGTTTTTTATAATCTTTTGATATTTCATAATTCATAAAATGATTTTAATTTAAAAATGAAAATGAAACGAATATTATATAAAAAAATTAACAAAAAAATTAAATGCATAAAATTTGTTATGTTTAAAAATAAAAGAAGATATCTTAAAGAGAAAAATTAAAATTTAAAAAATTAATTAATTAATATTGAATTTAATATTTAATATTAGATCATTGGGTTTAAGAAGGAAAAAATGTAATGCCATTTTTATTTGGGTGTCACGCTGTGCCAAGTGGTTGAAACGTGCCGCTCTACTTTAAATTGAGATATCGTGAATGTTGGGTATAAAGATATAAACAATAATTCATTAGTATGGTCTCTAGAATGCCCAACTACCCTTCAAATATTTTTATCTTTAAAAATATTTGTAAATAATATCATCATTATTAAATTATTTAAATTATTTTGAAAATCATTTTATCTAAATCATTTTTAAATATTTCAATATTTAATAAAATAATTATAATTGTCAAAAGCTAATTAAAATTATAAATGTTAAATTTTCATTTAGAACAAATAAAATTAATATTCACGAAAACTTAAATTTTAAATAATCAATCAATAAACATTAAACATGAAATTCTAACATTCACTACCTATTAGGAAGGAAAGAGTACAATGACATTTGTTAATGGGTGTCAGGCTGCTAGAAGGGCTAGCAAGCGGTGGAAACTCTCCACCACGCTCTCTTCTTCGCCTCTCCCAACCATCCCTCCCCTCACCTTCCACCCCACTCCAAAACGCCACCCCCACTCCGACTCCCACAACTCCCATTCAGTGAGGTATCTGGAATGTTGGGTGAAAACACCCATCACTACCCATTCACCCTCCTCCAAATCCGAATACGTGGAACACCGACCAATATGATGCTCGATTCGGAATACCCTCGACCATGACATACAGTTTATAACGTAACATACTACCATGGCCTTGCCATCGCATGGACGCTTGAATTTCTCCTTGGAAAAGAATTTCACGTCAGAGAGATTAGGAAAGGCCGAAGACTTGATAAGTGACCATGCATCACCAATTGCCTTTGAACGTATCAGCATCTCTTCTGGCCATTTCTGTCCACAAACGGAAGTAAACATTTGTCAAATTAATGAAATGAACAAAATTCAGAATAATAAATGTCTCTAAACAATTACCACCTGAATCGTGTGAATGCAAGGCAACAGAGCTGATATATTCCTTGCTGCGAGTTCCACGTGCTTCAGTCTTTGCAACTGCTTCAAGCTCTCTACCTCCGACATATCCCTACACTTACCACCAACTATCAGAAGCCTCTCCAGTGATGTGCAGTGTTGTAAGCCTTGTATCTTCTCAACTTTGTCTCCACAACTTAGACTAAATACTTTCAGCGAAGCTAATTTAGTAAAACTTGGAAGCATCTCCAACTCCGGACAGTCATGTAGACTCAGAGATTGAAGGTTTACTAGGCCACCAATACCATTTATGTTCGTCAGCAATCTACAATGAGAAACAGAGATATCCTCCACTGCTCTTGGTAATGTGTCGACTTCCGTTAAATGGTCATTATACCCAAGACTGAGAGTCTTAAGGTAGGGACAACAGCCGTCAGAAATTGTAATCTTTGACACTGTTGTACTAAACAGATTTATTTCCCTGAGATTGCTCCCCAAAAATGTCTGCCCGAGATCCAATTCACCCATTGGACAGGAACATATATTCAGAGTCTGAAGCCTAATCAGCTTCTCAAATGATCTTGGTAATGTTTGCACTTCTAAACAGACCAAAGCCAAGTGCTCTAAAAGAGTAAGACTCCCCATGGAGTCCGGCAAAGATTGCATCTGGAAACAGCCATTTGATGAACCTATCTTCATCACTCTCAACTTGCTGAGTTGACCGATGTTAATTGGGAGCTCCCTTAACTTCGTCCCACTTAAATAGAGCTCGCTCAGGGAAGCCTGATTTGTTATGTGACGAGGCAACTTCTCCAATTGAGAGAAGTCAATAAGGTTCACATAGTGTAGCCTTGTCATGTTTTCCATTATGTCTGACTGCAAGGTGAGCTGCCTACAGCTTCCTAAATCAAGATGTTGTAGGAGCGCGAGCTGCTTGAAAGAATCTGGCAACATCCTCAACTGACTGCAACAAGCCAAATCTAGATGTTGCAGGTTTGTCAAATGTCCGAAACAGCCAGGCAGTGATAATAGTCTTTGAAAGTATTGCAATTCCAAATGCTCCAGCGATTGAAGATGGCAAAACTCCTCTGGCAGATTCTTCACATTGCTGGAACGTAAAGATATCTTCTTCAGCTTTTTCAAATATCCTATAGACTTTGGAATTCTTCTTAATCCATTGCAGTCAAACACAATCAACACTCTTAACTGCAGTGGAGCCTACAGCCAGTTTGAATTAGATTAAGACAATTGAATTCAATTTAGAACAAGAAAAAACTTGCCAAGAATATTTAATTCAAATTATAAAATTTCGGAGAGATACTTACTTTCACTCCATCCTTCCACAAGCCTATAATCTTATCGCAGTTGTAGAGCTCTAAAACTCTTAAATTTGTCAATGGTATCCATGATGGAAGATTTTTATGAGGAATTCTAGTGCACCTAAGCCATGCCAACCCTCTTGATAATTTGGCAATGAGTAGATTGCTCACTGAATTTCCTTCTACCAAAAAAATATTTAATCCATAAGGGAAAAGTCTTCTAGCTGTTCTGAAGCCACAAAGCGATGTGCTTGTATTTAACAAGGAATCAGGTAACTTTTGAATGTCATTAGTTGCTGCATTCAATATGATTCCTCTTATCTGGATAGAAAAAAGCAAAAGGAACAAACTTAAAATAGATCCACATGAACATACGATCTGAGAAACAAATAAAATAAACGAGTTTCAATACAATAATCTCAAACTTTATAACAGCGCTGAAAAATAACTAATTAACCTCACCTGTTCTTGTTTGTTAATCACCCTTAGCTGATCAGGAGACCATAGACGATAAGGTGGAAGAGTACTTGCAATTTTTCTACCTAAATCCCTTAAGTGGTCATGCATCCTTATCTTATTATCATCGAGAAGTTCAACAAGACATTTATTGACAAGCCTCTCCCAACCCCATTGACCACTCCACCCTGATCCTTCCCATACAGCAATGGCAATCATCTTATTCTCGCCAATGAAGAAACAAGCTACATCCAAGAACATTTGTTGTTCTTCTTCATCCAGAGCATCATAGCTCACTTTTAGCCTATTTATAATGTCATCTGGCAATAATCTAGATATTTTATGCAATACATCCTTCCATAAATGTTCATCAGAGCATCCATGAAGCTGGCCTCCAAGCACCTTTAAAGACAAGGGTAGCCCATTGCTAGCATTTACAAACTTTGCAACAAGATCGTCAAACCCTAACAGAGGAGAAGATTGTAAGAATGCATGCCAACAGAAAAGTTGCTTGGCATGAAGCCGATTCATTGATTTCATTTCATAAATGCAGGAGACACCCCAGGCATTCAGAACTTCCTTGTTCCGTGTTGTAATGACGATCAAACTCCCAGATGCAAGGCTACTCTTTCCGGGTAGTAAAGCTTCTAGCTGATCCCTATGATCGACATCATCCAAAATGACAAATACAGAAAGAGATCTCAAATAATTAGACAGAACCGTCTTGCCTTGCTCAATGTTGTCAAATGGCTGATCATTGATTGCAAACCCCAAATCTTTGAGAAGTTGTCTCTGTTTTATATGCAGCTCCCTTTTGCTTGCAGCATCTCTAACATCTAAAACAAAACTGGATTTTCCTACTGATAAACTTCTTTTATTATATAATTCTTTAGCCAGAGTGGTCTTCCCAGATCCACCCATACCCCAAATACCTACAAGTTGGGCATCAGAATGATTTTTTGCACATTCATTCACTGTCATTTCAAAATCTGCTACAGCTTCTTCAAGACCAACAGGATGTGATGCTACCTCGAATGGTACTCTTTTCATAATTTTCAATACATGATTCACAATATTCTTCAAAACCCTTTGCTTTTGCTCCTCCCTAAACAATGGCGAAACACTATTTTGGATGGGAAAGTGAAAAAAGAAGAAACATCGATAAACAGTGACCGTCCATTTAAAGATAAGTATATATAAGAAATATAAAAATATTGCTGGGAACTGAACATACACAGATGTACACAAGAGAAGAGAGAAAGATCAAAAGTGTTGCTTACTCATTATTATTGATGATTTCGCCCTCATAAAATGAAGCATTGTGGAGTGCCGTCTTCCACTCCTCGAGCCTCTCTGTATATCTATCCTTCTCTTTATGCTCCGCAAACGAACTCTCGTAGACCCCTTTCAAATGGCGGAGATGGGCGGGCTCAACTTGGTAGAAAATAGGAATAATGGGCGTGCCAGTGTTGAGGATGAAGGACAGCTCGGCAAGACACCAAGGGGATTTTGCATATGTGGGAGAAAATATTGCAATGTGAAGGGAAGCGGTAGACATTGCATGTTGTAATTCAGTAGGGAAGAAATCCCCCAATTCAAGATCGCGGGAATCGAGGAAGACCTTGAGACCCATAGCATACAGGGCTTTGTGGATATCTTTTGCCAGCTCCTCTTTTACATCGGGTCCGCGGTGATTGATAAAAACATCGTAGACAGACTTGTGCAATGGTGATGGTGACGATACAGATGCAGATGCAGAAGGGAATGGAGGAGCAAGGCCATGAAAAGCATTTACAATCTCAATCTCTGATTGATGAGAAGTAGAAGCCATGGAATCTGATTCAGCTGAACACAAAACACAGAGGCAGAGGAAAGCAATGGAAGCAGGGGCGATGCTGAGATAATCAGATTTGATGCGCAGACAGAAACAGGGGAATGACACATCCTCGAAGAAACGAGCAGGTGTGTTTTGGTCAAAATGACCAAAGTGTGTAGTTGCATTTAATCTTAGATTCCATCCTTTTTCTTGGTGTTTTGGACTTTTATCCAAAAAGATCTGATCTTTGAGGTACTCGTTTCAAACTATTCAACCTGAAAAGATCAAAATATCTTAACCTTCATCTAAAAGCGAAAGTACAATAATTCAATATAAAGAGATGTACAGTTAAAACCTGTTCCCTGGAGTTTCCTAGACTTGGGTTTATTTTGTCTGTAGCCGTTCATTTCATTTTCATTTTGTCTGTAGCACTCAACTGTTTGCTTCTCCAATAATGGCAGTTTACATGGAAACATGGGAACCGGCAATAGCGTAAAGGAAACGATCAAGGAGAAATAACGACGAACGCGACAGATTTGGTATATGAGATTTAACGTAACGCAAGGAAAGCGGCTCATGAGGGAACTTTGGACTAAATCTTAATCTTAATCTCTCATTCAAATGTTTGAAAACGAAGATGTAATAATTGAACATTTTAATTTGTATTTAAATTTAAATTTAAATATTTTAATACTAATTTTAATATTTTTATAGTTTATTTGTCAAGTTTCTTATAATTAAGATTTTAGGTTTATACTATTGAATATGATGTTGCATCAATATTATATTTTTAGTGTTTAAAATGGTTTATAAATTAAGTTAGATTTATAATTACTAAGTTATGTTTTAGTAAGTATTCTAATGTCACATCACATGTTTTGTCATTTTTAGATCTAAAATAATACATTTTATTCAAATATTAGTACTAGTGATCTAGTTATCAATACTAACAATTTTTAAGTTCAAATTACTAGTATTATAGTATTAAAAAAATTGAACATCAAATCAATGAATGCTATAACAACTATTGTAACACATACCCATTTATCATAGTAGAGTTGGTTCAAAACATAATTTCTTTCTCAAATTTTTGCATTATAAATTAGTTTATAGGGTGAAGAATTATATTTATTTGAATGTTAATTTTGTGTCTCAAAATCTTACATGGTAATTTCAATTCTCGCAATTTTTATAACAACTAACTTGATTCATCCCCTACTTATAACTTTTCAGGTCAAAATCATGATCTACAATGCTACAATAACTTGCTTTTATTGAGGTATTATAAAGGCATAAAAAAGAGTATGCTTATAGTTGTATTCTGAGGCATGTTTTATTAATGTGTTCATATAACACAACATGATTTGTTTCTTTTTAGACCTAATGAGTACATTTCATTTAGTAAGTAGTTCTCATAAAAACACCACCAATTTTAAAGGAATGACTACTTGTACTACATTGTTAAAAATATTGAACATTAATCAACAAATGTTATAACAACTATTATAACAAGCTATAACACTAGGTGTTCTCTCCTAATCAACTGGTAATAAACTTCTTCTAAAAATTCATCAATTGATTGTTAATGACGGGTAAAAGCATAGATATGTGTCACTGTTTGTGATACCAAAACCTATTTTGGTCAAATCTCATTTCTCTATCAAAACTCAATTTTTTTCAAAAACTAAAAATACTCTTTTATAGATCTTAGATTCAATATCATCATTATATAAATTTTTGAGTGTTTTGATTAGTTATAATATGTTATAATCTCAAAGTATTATAAGTTGATATTTCAACATTTCAGAAGATGCTCCCTCAAAAAATGAAAAGAAATAGTAAATCATATCAAAAAAATTAAAAAATTATATTTATCTCTAGAGGAGAGAATCCTCTTCACAACTATGTAATTTTTTTTCAAGAAGGTATATATTTCATAGGAAAGCTTTAACGGGAGGAAAAAACTGTTAGATTCTGATAAGGTCGAACTTGAGTACTTATAACAAAAAAAATATACATCAAAAATAATATATTTTTTTTGTGCACTAGCTATACATGTCATCTATAAGATATTTTCAAATCAGAACAAAAAAAGATGATTTGCATATCCTTGATTGACGGGAACTGCACCCTATATTTTTTATTGTTAAAAAAGGGACTTCAAAATAAAATAAAATGAATAAATTCTCACTCAAAAAAATTGTAAAAATTATAGGCGTAAAATTCATCCAATTCTACACATTTCACCGGTTTACATCATCTTCATATTTTAAACACAAATACCATTTTTTTTGTCACTAATGTTGAATTGTCACATTCTGATATCACATTTCTTTACAAAAGGTGACACAAGTATGTGCTTTTACCTTGACCTAGTTGAGTTTAAAATCACTAAAATTTGCATACCCTTTTGGAAATAGGTTCCATTTAAAATGAAGATAGCAATAGAACTGAAATTTTTAATTTGTGGTGAGTTATAACTTATTGGGTCAAGCCAAATGCCCCTTGTCTAATGCTACACACTTTCTCTAATTCTTAACTCTTAAATTTGTGGTGACTTATAAGTTATTGGATCAAGCCAAATGCTCATTCTCTTAAACTTCATGCTTTCTCTAATTCTTACAACTATTAAAATTTGTGTATTCTAATTTCAATTTTCTTCTACTTTGAACTTTATGTTCACATGATTATCAAGTTATCTAGAGCTATTTATCTAGTGTGAAATTTCTCTTGAATGTATGCCAAAGATGTTTCATAAGTTGAAAGTACTTGGCCATGTTATATAGGTAGCATAGATGCCACATTGATTTGATGTAAGAAGGAAAACCTTAACTCTGCAAGCCAAAACATAACATAAACAAAACATAAACAAAGACTCTATTTTTAAAATTTTGTATTTTAGTATATAGAAATATGATTTAAAAAAAAAAAATTCAACTATACAACATCTAAAACCAAAAAATAAAGTTCATTTCATTACAAAAATAAAATATACGAACACCATTCTCTCTCCATTTCTCTACAATCAACTATTTACATTGCATAATTAAATTTTACCCTTCTATACCTATCAAACTTGGATTCTACTTCTTTGTTTATCTCCTTTATTCTATGTGTATTTCACATCTTCTATGTGGTTTTTTGCAATCCTCTACTACAATTTGGAAGACCCTCCATACCATCTCATGTACATCCTCCAATGGACGACTCTTGATTTCCACCCCTATTTAATGGCATTAGTTAGTGTTGATTAATTTTTACCATCTTAAAATGGATGCACTTAATTTTGAGACATTTTAGCCCTCCTTATCAATGTTTTTGTCTCTTTTTCTCCTCTTTCCTTCTATTTCATGTATCTTCACCATCTCTCATTCTCCAATAGGGTCTTCCAGGTGTCACTTTAATACCTTTTTTACCATATCTCCTGATCAACCTATCATCTCTCAATTTCACTTGCACCTCCTTCTAGAGCTTTGTGTGAGTTTTTGTCTTTTCCTCTAGGGCCAGGTCAACCTAGGTTGACCTAGTCTAGACAAGTTCAACCCGAGTCAACCTAGTATAGGACTAGGTTGACCTAACCTAGTGGTTTTGGGTTTGAAAGTCCTCGAGTTTTACTAATTAATTAATTATACTCCCCCATCATCCTAGGTCATTGTCCCAGCAAAAAACTAGTATAAAAGGAGGCTTGGGGGCTTCATTTTTATATCATGTGCATTCTCAATACATCAACAAGAAAGAAAAAAATCAAGGCATTCTTTTTCAAGCATTTTTAAGTATTCACTTCTAAGAATTTCCTTCTTGCATCAAGCTTCTTCCTTCAAGGTGGTAGTGGAGTTTGGCTCTAAGAAGAAGATCCATCATTTCAATCTATTCAAGCTCTTCTATTATTCATCCATGATATGTCACATACATCTCCATACATGAGGTTTTGGATTATTTGATTTCCTCTTTGGTTTCTTTGAGTCAAGGCTATTTCATTTAGATACTTGATCACATATCAAGTGTAATTGCATCTTCAAAGGTAATTGTATCTTTCATTTGGCATTATTCAAATCTGCTACATGCAAGAATTTCCTTTATTGGTTACATTTCAATTTATAATTAATCCCTTAACCTAGGGCTTGACCAAGGAAAGCCCGCATCCAACCCCAACAACAAAACCCTTCCTTTTTGTGTTTATTTGTAGGATATCAGTCAAAGCTTAAAGATTTGGGACCTACTTTTAGAGGGCTTTATGAAGAAGTCTATTTTAGATTTTTTGGACTACGTCAACTTGGTTGTATGGCACCCCTTCCATGTCGAACTAGACCTTTAGTTCCATTTTATCAAGAGAATTCTAGGTTTTGTTACTTTCATTTTTTTTATTCCAAGATTTACAATAAAAAATTTAGAAAAAGGGATTAGATTTGTGACTTTCAAAGCTTAATTACATCTTCCTCTATGCATTTCAAGGTGTGAATTTCATATTTTATTTCCCTCCATATCTTTACTCTAGATCTATTTCTTAATTGGCCTAATTGTATACACATAGCATCTAGATTTACTTTATTTAAGTCATTGGTTTAGTTTCACATCCACATTATCCTATTAAGGGCTAAAGAGTTTGTTTCTTTGTATTGCATTCTCCTTTATAATATGGATTTAGCATTAGCACCGTTCTTCCTTTGGGTCCTAGCTAATCTAATTTGGATTAAAAGTGGAATCATATTTGGAAATTCCTCTCTTTCCTACACACATATTTAAATGCCTTAGTGGCCCAAAAAGTGGGGAGATCTACAATCCTATTAAAGTACCTCCCTTTTGCCCCCTAAACATTTTGGTGAACCCAACTTCTTTCCCCCTTCTTTTTGATCTTTGGAGCTAGATCTCCCTTATTTGAATTAGGTTTTTATGTTCTTTTTTGGTGAACCCCACCTCATCAACTCTTTCTTTTGTGGTGTTAGACAACTCTTTTCATTTCATTGGATGTTTACCTTATTTTGGTAAAACTTGACATCTTTTCCTTATTCTTGTGGATTTAGGAGTTAGATCTTTTTTTTATCTCCCTTAAATTTCTTTTTTTACATTAGGTATTTTATGGGTGTATATATATCTACGTTATATGACATTTCTTGCATTAGTTGTATTTAGAGCCCCTTTTACATTATTTTTATATAGCTTACATTTTCATATATATGCACTTTGAAAATACAAAAAGAATAGTGCATTTAGTTCATTCTTACACTACATTTCCCTCCAATGGGCTTGTTATCTTTTGTGTCATCTTAAAATGGATGCACTTTCCTTTTCAGACCTTTTAACTCCCTCTTCATAATGGCCTCTTCAGACCATGGATATGCTTGTGCTCGATCACCTTTTCCATCCTTTTCTTCCTCTTTCCACCTTATTCCTTCTGGTATCTGTCCCTTTTGTTTGTGGCTTCTCAGGCCTAATCTCCAGGACCACGTCAACTAAAGTCAACCTATTCTAGACTAGGTAAACCTAGTCCATGAATGTTTTAGGGATCAAATGCTGAAAGGCCTCAAGAATTTAATTAGTTTTTGACCATTATCCAGACAACTTGTATTGTTTTCTTGCCTAAAAAATCATTTATAAGGAGTCTTGGTGGCTTGATTTTCATATCTCAATCATCTCATTCATTCAAGCACTCAAGCTCTTTCCCTCAAGTGAAGAATTCTGCCTTTCTCATTCAAGAAGTTCAAGTATTCAAGATTTTCAAGCATTTAAGCATGGAGATTTCTATCTAGCATTGAAGGATCCTTTGTGAGCATTTCCTTTTCAAATCTATCTTATTGTTGGCCGTCAAGGGAGGAGATCTACATTGAAGAATTTATCATCTCCTTCATTGGTGTACTTTTATATTTTTGGCACCATGATGGGATTATGGTAGATCTGTTATAAAGAGTGGAGATACCTTATATTCCTAATTCAAGATGTACACTATATTTACATACAAAATCCTTACAAACAAGGGTTTCAAGAAAGGAAAATCCTAAAATTTATGATGTCTTTTAGTCATTTACATTTATATTTCTCAATTATGATTAATTCATTAACCTAGGCCTTGACCAAGGAAAGCCCTCGTGAAACCCTAACTCTGAAACCTTTCTTTTTTGAGATAATTTGCAAGTTATCAGTGAAAGGATTGTGAATTTAGAGCCTACTTTTTGAGAAATTTTTGGAGAACTATTTTAGATTGTCTCGCTTAGTCAACCTAGTTGTAGGATGCCTTCGTAAGTCAACCTAGTCCTTTAGTCTTTATTTTCAGAGAGATTTTTGGGTTTTGTTCCTTTCGTCATTTATTTTGAGATTTGTGGATAGATATTCAGATATATTTTAGATATGAGTTTTGGAGCAAAAATCCATCTTTCTCATGCATTTCAAAGTGATTCTTTCATATTTTATTTCCTTTCATATCTTTACCCTAGTTTTTCAAGGAGTTCAAGTATTCAATATTTTCAAGCATTTAAGCAAGGAGATTTCTATCTAGCATTAAAGGATACTTTGTAAGCATTTCCTCTTCAAAATCTAACTTATTTTTGGCCACCAAGGGAGGAGATCTACATCGAAGCATTAGCCATCTTCTTCATTGATGCACTTTTATATCCATGGCACCATGATGGGATTATGGTAGATCCTTTGCAAAGAGTGGAGATACCCTACATTTCTAATTCAAGAACTACACTACATTTACTTGCAAAAGCCTTACAAATAAGGGTTTCAAGAAAGGTGAATCTTAACATTCACCTTGTCTTTTAGTCATTTACATTTATATTTCTCAATTATGGCCAATTCCTTAACCTAGGGCTTGACCAAGGAAAGCCCTCATCAAACTCTCGACCCCAAAACCTTTCTTTTCAGTGTTGATTTCCATGTTGTCAATAAAAGGATTATGAATCTAGAACCTACTTTTTAGGAGATTTATGGAGAAGTCATTTTTTGATCATTGGACTATGTCAACCTAGTTTTAAGATGTCTTCCCAAGTTGACCTAGTCCTTCAGTCTCTATTTTTAGGGAGACTTTTGGGTTTTGTTCCTTTCATCATTTTATTCTGAGATTTGCAGACAAATACTTAGATACAGTTTAGATTTGTGAGTTTTGGAGAAAAAATACATCTTCCTCTATGCATTTCAAGGTGAGTCTTTTATATTTTATTTATGTTAAAGTAAGGGGTTAATTTAGTTTCATTTATTAAATTACCCTTACTCCCTCCTTAAGATTTCACTTTATGCACTTGCATTTCCATTTAATAATTAAATATTAATTATTAAATGTAATTTGCCTCTTAGGGTTTCCATTTTAGGTTTTACAGTCTCTTTCTATAAGGATTGATCAATTGTAAATTTCATTTATTCTTTTTAGTCTGATAATATAATTTATTTTATTTTCAGGGCCAAACCCTTGCCTCTTCTTTGTCTTGTCTTCTCCATGATAGGTTCTTGCATGTAGGTGTTCTTCAAGTTTTGTGGATTTGTATTGCCGAAATCTTTCATGGTATCAAAGCCTGGCCTACTATATCTTGTTTTTATTTGGAGAAAGAGAGGAACAAGGGTTTGGAACAATAGATCTAGCTATTTTTTGCTATTTTTTGTGAAAATAAGGGGGTCTCTGAATTTCAATGCACTTTGAGGCCAAACAAACCTCATGGTTGGATTCAGAAGACATCAAAAACCCCTTTTTCTTATAAAATTTGTCAATTTTGGACACTAGGCAAATTAGAGGCAATTTTTTTTTTACATACTAGGGTTGTACAACCACTAGTACAGAATCTGAGGTGCACATGAGATTTTTTTTTATATAAAAAATTAAGAATGACAATTTTTTTATAAAAATTGTGTGGCAATTTATAAACAACCACAATGGTTACCTAACTGAGTTGAGTTTTAAACACTGTTATGGTTACACCAGTCACCCAATTTCGTCCAACCTACTACCACCTCCACCACCATACTACTATCGATGCTCTACCAACTCATCACTCTACCCATGTGCTCTGCCTGTGCGCCCCTGCCGAGCCACTATTGCCACCCCTACCTAGCTAGCAGTCACATGCATGACATGGCCTAAGTTTTGAAAGATTAAGGCCTTTTTTTGATTTATTTGGCTTTATGGGGTTCTGTCAATTTTTTGGTTCTAACATAAGCATATGGTATCATTTTTTGGAAAATGAAATATCATTGAAAAGTTGATTTCAAGATAGACATGATGGTGAAGGTATTTTTGGATTTTTTTCCAGTTTGGTACCTATTTTTTTTCTTAAAGTCAAATGATTCTTTCTATAATCCAAGAGGCACAACTTTCTTATTTTAGCTCTATTTTCCAATCTGAAAAAAGTAATAGAAATCTCTTCTCAAGAACTTTCCAAATTCTCAACTATCTCACCATTTTTGACCTATTATTTTTGATGCTCAACTGAAGCTTTTTTTCTCTTTTCTTGTATACACATTTCTTCTAGTAGCTAGGTTTCAATATTTTGCATTGTGAGGGGGTGTTTTTATTCCATTATTTTACTTTACAATATTAGTATATTAGAAAATTTAAAATACTTTTTTAAAACAATGGCTGAGACCTCTGTTGAAAACAATTGATCAATTGTATATTGTCTTTGATGTTAAAAAAAATGTCATATCTTTCCTAGTTAGTGTCTACCAAGCTCACTCATGAAATAAAGACAGTTTCCTGTGTCTTCGAAGCATTCCAATTTTTTCCAAGTTTACAAGAAAGTTTCTATCAAGTTCACTTGGGCACGAAAGAGAAGTTCATAGAAGTTTAGTGTTAACCATGCTCACTCAGTTAACAAAGGAAAGTTAGCATAGAACCAGTGTTAACTGAGTTCACTTGGTCACCAAAGGAAGTTTACAAAGTTGCAGTGTTAATCGAGTTCACTTGGTTAACACAAGAAAATCATTTTTAAGATAGTGTCTACCGAGTTGGGTCAGCTAACAAAGGATTTTCTTGTTTTGGCATATTGAGTTTAATGGATTTATTTGTTGGTTATAGCCAACTAAATAGATGAATATTAAATTTTTTAAGTTGTATTCAGCTAAGTTGATAATGCGTATGATATAAGTATAAGGTCAAGTTGAGGATTGAATGAATGAGACTGTGTGAAGATAAGAAAGTGCTTAGGGGAAGTGAATTGGAAGGATAAGCATAATATCCCCATTGGGCTACAAAGATTTATCTGATCAAGAAGGATAGAGTATTCAAGCCAGAATTGAGATTTGAATCGGCAAAGATAGTTGCATCAGTAATCAAGTCAAGTCATTATTACTCTCTATCCATTGTAGTAGTGAATCAAATCTCTTAATAGAGTTAACCTAACAGTTATTTGTAAATCTTCTAACAAGGTGGCATTTCTAGATTGAAGTGTTTAAAGACCTCTAACAAGGACACTCCTAACAGGGTGATTAAATCCTTTAACAAGGTCACACCTAATAGTGTGTTTTGTAACATTTAATAGGGTTGGCTCCTAATAGGGTTCACTTTAGAAGAGTGAAAAATAATAACTATTTGCAATTGGTAGTTTTTCCCAAATTGGGTTTCCACGTAAAATCTGGGTGTCACTTGTGTTCATGTTATTTCTTTTATGTGTATGCAACTAAGTTAATTAAGGTTAATCACACTTAATATTATAAGATCTAGATGTTTAGTAGTCACTAAATTATAGTTGATATTTCAATGCCTTCTGAGCAACAATAAATTTCTAGTGTTAACCGAGTGTCTTTATGTTAACTGAGTTACAATAGTAAATCAATTTCAACAAAGTTTATATTTTGATTTATATTGGCATCTAAGGGATCTAGGATTTATTTTTGTGGTAACTAATTCACCCCTCCCCTCTTAGTTACTCCTCTTATATGTCCAACAACCTCGTCTTGTCTAATTCTTCTAAGCCCACATAACTATCATACATGGACATCTGCTATGCAATAACTTCTCCATTCAAAGGGTTTGTGGTCTTGTTTAGATACAATGCAACTAGTTTTCAAAGTCAATATTAGACTTTACAACATAAGAATAAGATGGATGAAGCCATGGGTCTGATTTATTTGAGAATTTTAGATAGCTTATAGTTTCATCTTGATAAGTGTACCACTCCTCAAGAAATGTTGGACAAGTTCAAGGACTTGTTTGGTACCATCATCAAGTTCAAAGCACTTTAGATTGAGGTATAACTTACTTCACTTGTACTAGATGCTTTTCCCTTTATTACTTGGACTTTTTGATGAGGTTCAAATAGAGAGAACATTGTCACCATGGGTTTAGGAAAGTGAAGACAAATAAGGACTACATCTATTTGATTATGTTAAATTTTCAAGGAAACTTTTAAATTTTCTTTCCTACCTTCCATTCCACTATGGATGCTTTGGGTCCTAAATTTACCGTGCCTAATTTTGAGGTTTTTTGTGATTGATTGACTAGAGAGGAGTGCAAACTTACACAATTGGATACTCTCATATGATCAATGATCTAAGCATTGGTTTCTTAGACATCTATAGGGAACTTGAAGAAGAAGCTAAAGCCCAAGTCAAATTCAAAAGGTAGTGAGATTTCCTCCAAGCCTACTCCTAAATCATATGCTCAAAAATCCACTCTGAAGGGTAAATCTTCTAAGTTTGGTGAGTCTTCCTGCAAGAATAAGAAGTTTATAGGTGATCCTTCTAGTTTTTGTGGCAAGGAAGGACATCCATTTTCTAGGTGTTGGAAACATCTTGGTGCTTTAGAGGAGGTCATACAATAGCATAATATTTCTTTTCCAAATCCACCACCTCCTCCTTCAATCAAAGGACATGCTCTTTCTACATGAGAATTATCTTCTACAACTACTTGGATTCTTGATTCAGGTGCTTCACACCATATGACACACTCACCTGATTTGGTTACCTCACTTTCTTAGAGTGTTACTATACATATTGCAGTTGGTGATTCCACATAGCTTTTAGTTTTAGGTGTAGGAACTATCTCTTTATAGGGTGGTTCACTATAGGATGTTTTCTTGGTTTCAGCCATTTCTATGAAGCTCATGTCTGTCTTTTAGATTTTTTCATTTTGGCTCTAGTAAGATAGTTGAGTTCTCACTACATGATGTAGTTATTCAAGACTTCCATGATCCTAACTTGGTTGTTGATACTGGAAGTGTTGATCGTCAGTCTCACTTATATCACTTTGATCACTTTGAGAGCTCTGATTCTATAGTTTTTTCTCTTATTACTCATGCAAATATAGTGAGCAAGCTTTGGCATGAGCATTTTGGCCATGTCAACTATAGATATCTAAAAAAAATTAGTACACAGGAGATAGTGATTGGGCTACCTCAAATATCTTGTATTGATGGTGTTTGTCAAGGTTGTACACTTGGAAAATATCATAGGGATCCATTTCTAGCATGTAGATC
Organism: Cupressus sempervirens; assembly: GCA_028749045.1. NCBI lineage: Eukaryota > Viridiplantae > Streptophyta > Pinopsida > Cupressales > Cupressaceae > Cupressus > Cupressus sempervirens. The sequence continues at coordinate 312,912,668 of CM053787.1, forward strand.
CATAGGTGCTAAGGAACCATTTGAGTTGATACATAGTGATCTTATGTCATTCCCCACTCCATCTTTTTCAAGTGCTTGATATGTGCTTACTTTCATAGATGACTTCTCTAGACACACATGGTTATATTTTTTGAAGTACAAGTTTGATGTCTTTGATTCATTTTGAATCTTTAAAACATCTGTGGAGAAGTGGTCTGGTATTTGTGTCAAGATTATACACACTGACAATGGCATGGAATGTGTGAATTATTATTTCATAAATTTTTGCACTGAGCATGGTTTGTAGCATCAATTCATAGTTCCCCATACCCCTTAACAAAATGGGGTTGTAGAGCAAAAGAATAGGGCATTACAGGAGATGGCCAATTATATGATACAATCTCAAGGTTATATGAGTTCTTCATTTTGGGATAAGGCTGTAAATTGTGCCATCTATATTCAAAATCAGATGTCTCACAAGGCATTACAACATTTGACTCCTAAGGAGGCCTGGACTCACATCAAGCCTGATGTTTGTACATTTCACATTTTTTGTAGTGAGGCTTGGACATTTATTCTAGATGCTCAATAGAAATCCATGGAGAGCAAGAGCTAACCATTCATCTATGTTGGCTATTGTGAGGATGTGAAGGAAAATAGGTTGTTCGATCTCGATCCTAGAGATGTCTTTTTTTGATGACATGTCTAGTATGATGAGCATTATGCTTTGATGAAGCCTCCATTGTTGGATTTTCTCAATGAAAAAGTGAATTCTAAGAAGGGGGTGAATCAACACTTCAAAACTTTAACCAAAATATGACCACCGCACATCCTACTCAAAATATAATATGTAAACTAAAATAACTATCCTTGCATTCATACATAACATAAAGTAAATAATATTTGACACACGATATTGGTTACCCAAAAACCCTCCAAAGAGAAGGTAAAATTGGAGTGGGAATGACACCCACAATCTTCACTACTATAGGTGTAAAGTGTACCCAATTATGGTTACAATTGTATGATCATAATCTATGATATATCCTATGAGGGATATGCCCTGTCAAAGGCTACAAAGGTTGTTAGGTCTCACCTTGTTAGACGATTTTAACTCATAATGAAGTAGGCGCTTGGTTAGAAGATATAAGAAAAGTCTATTAGAACTTGAAACATATTAAGGCTTCTCTATTAAGTGATTTTCTCTACATCACTTGTTAAAATGATTCAACACCATGATCCTTTTGTTAGCACCTCACTACTAGATATTAGATCTTCTCTTTCGTGATGAATACTTGATCCTCCTGATCAAATCTATCCCCTCCACTCTCTCTTTGTTCTATTATGTTCCCTCTAACTGGTTCTACAATTTTTCCCTTTGTCTCAACCTCCTTAGTCACCATGAATGCTCTCTCTACACTTAGTATTTGTCTCCTTCACTTCTTTGCACATACACTTCATCACACAAACTCTTTTAGGGTTTGCCTCATTAAGTAGATATAGGTTGACTAGGGTTAGGTTAGAATAAATAGTTGTGGTTGATCTATATTTCCACTTAATACATCCCTATTTCTAATTAGTTGTATGCCATGCATAGGGATTCACAATATGCATTCATCCTTATCTCCTAGAATCATAAAATAATCTTTAGGTAGGCCCAAAAATAGTTTACATAGAAGTTTGTGCCGTTACAAATAACCATGTCAAAAATTATTTAGTTAGCACCTAAAGTACCTGATGCTCAACATTCACTATATCTTCATTGTTGTAACTCAACTACTAAATGGCTCAACATCCACTGTTTACTCGACACCTAAATCACTTGGTATGTATATACTTGCTCCGCACTTGAGTGACTTGACACATATTATCTTCTCAACACATGCTAATGCTTTCCATTAACTAAGTATATTATTTAGCATGCACTATTTGACAACTTATGCTCAACTTACTCTTTATAGTTGACTCACACTATAATTCTACTAGAGTATGACTTAAGTATTTTGTAACTACCTTGTCAAAACGAAAATGAGATCAACAATATACCCCTTTGACATAAGTAGAAAATTTACTTAGTCATCCATATACACTCTTAATATGAGCATAACTCAAACCATCTGTAATTTCTACTCAGCTCACATACAAAATTTCAAAACTTCAAAATTTTGTAAAATGGATGACTAATAGTCATACCTCAAAACTTCATTACTCCATTACTCCCCTTGAGTAAGTATTTCCTTTCTATATCTAAATCTTGTACTCCTAGTGAATAAATGTTTTCTCTTTTGATGTCCCCTATTTTTGTATATGATACTCCTACCGAGTAGATATTTCATGAACTATACTCCCCCTTTCTTCAATTTTCTAAAAACTTCACTATCTCCTTTTACTTCATTATCCCCCTTTTTTGACACTTATGTCATGGGTGGTACACAAATAATGTGTTTATCCAAAAAAATTATGGAACTCCATTATTATTTTTAATGCTACATCCAAATTTATTGCATGCTACCTCAAGAGATTGGTACTGAATATCTAGCTTAGTTGCAAGGTCAACTAAGCCATCATGAGTAGATAGTTGGTTATCTTTCTTCATCAATGTCTTGGCAAAGGCTAGTTCCTTATGCAATACTTTCATCTGAGGGTTCGACATGGATTAGATACTTATCAATGTGGATCTAATATTCATATCATGTTCTTGTAGCTTGACAAGTCTTCCTTGGATAGATAGTAAATTTTGAAAATGAGATTGGCTTCAGTCAAAAGATAGTTGCAATGTTGTACTTGTGTGATCTAGATATCCCTATAGTTGGCCAATAGACCTCTATAATTCTCATGTGAATAGATTCACATCATATAACTTGGTGTAAAGAGAAAATATGTTCTCCAACATCTTCTTCACACACTCCACTTTGGTTGCTAGATCAACCTATCTAAGTGCAATAGCACTAGATATCTTTTCAAGTACTTTAGACTGGAATTTTCTTTCAGAGTATTCTAAAAGTTTTACATTAGAATCTAGGTCTTCATCTCTAACCTTATCAATAATGTTTACCAGTTGCTCAATGATAGGTTTGTCTTCATTTGGCTCTGGGAGGTTGAAAGCATCAAGAAATATATCTTTGAGGTTATAAAGCACTTGCTTCTACTTATGCTCCCTTCTTAGCAATTCTTGTTGTTTATTTCTCTGTAGAGCTTCATGTAGAATGTGTATCACCTAATTTAGTAGTGCAAATTAAATACTAAGATTAATAAAAGCACTCACAATACAAAACAAGTTAACACTTATGATAGGATGAAGGCAAAAATTATGGAGGGAAGCAGACCAAGAATGGTAAGCTCCTGAAATGTGTTTCCTATGATAACGTTGGTATATCTCCAATGGATAGGGGATGTGTTCTTGGTTTTCCTCAAACTTCAAATGGTGGGGTGTTTAGCAAGCATGGGTGTGGAAGGAGGATTCAACAATGGAGGTGAAGATGGATTTTGACATGGCAATGGTGTGAAATGAGTATGATGGAGTGATTAGTGAGGCATTATAATTTTGCATGAAAGTTGATGATGGATTGTGAGAGGGAAGGGCTTTATTTATAGGCCAAGAGGTAATGAGATGGAGGGTCAATATGCAAGGATGGAAGAATGGTGAGGGAGGGCTAATATTCTTTGAAAGGGGAGCACATGGATTATGCTTCTTTAGGGCTCTAGGCTTGGGAGAAGTATCACAAGGGGATTGGGTGATCAAAATGAAGGTTCAAAGGGACTAATGAGGGAGGATGAGTGTGTAAGAGGGATGTAAGAGATATTAATGGCATGTAAGAACCATTAATGATCTAGGATAGGGATGGACGAGGACAACAAAAACTTGTTGAGTTTGGATTGGGTTAGCAAGTCTTATTCCTTGCTTAAAGTTGTGCACATATTTAGGAGGGGGATTAGGCTTAGCTTAGGAAGAGGGTTAGGGGGCAAGTGGCTTAGCTTTGATGGGATGGGTTAGTTAGGAGGCTAAGTTAGGCTAGTATAGGTGGATAGGTTGGATTAAGGGTAAAGATAGGTTTTAGGGATGTTTTAGGGGTTAAGATGATTTATTAAATGATTTATTTAATAAATGGGGATGCAAGATTAAATTAAATAGATTTGAGGATTTATTTAATTTAGTAGAGGTATAGCATTTTAACTGATAAATTGATTTTGGGTTATCATTAGATTTTATCAATTAAACTATAGTTAATTAAATTAATTAATTAACTAGGGAATGATGATTAATTAATTAAATAATAAATATTTAATCAATAATATCTTAGGAGATGACTAAATAAGATTACCTAATAGTGTAATAGATTTAGGTGTCTACATTTTGCCCCTCTTTGACATAGTGTTGGAACAACACTATTTCAAAGAAGTTCGAATATAAATGATGCAAATTTTTTTTTAAAGCAACATGGTTTCCCTAGTCTCAAGTAGAAGAGGAGAGAATGGACCGGGTGATGCCCCCTCAAGAAGGCATTAGGGAAAGAAAATGAGGCTAAGTGACTTCTTCAAAAGTTACAATAAGCCAAGGTGAGAAGGAGGACATAGAAGGACTTAAAGAGGGTTAAAATGATAATTAAATTGTAAAAATAATAAGGCTGTAGGAAAAGGGGGTTTTTGGAGGGGTCATAGGGGAAATTAGGGCACCATAGGGTGCCTATAAGGGGGTCTAGGAGGGTTAGAAAGGGTTATTTTCTCTTAGACAGGTAATGAAATATTGGTAGTTGGACCTCTGATTTAGATGATACGATGGATATGCTTGGATGACAAGAGCATCGGGTGGAAATGGTATGATAGGTACAAGTGCGACGAACACAAGACTGATCAGTAGGGTCAAAAAACTTATCTTTATATTTTATGTTTAAAAGGTTTTAGCATTCTTGCAATTTAAGAAACATGATCTTATGACAAGATTACTATAGGGATTAGTTGGATTGGGATCCCACAAAAACTGTTAGAGGAGAGGGGTAGAATTTTTTTTTTTTTGTAAAATCACAAATTTTGTAGAAAGTTGTAACAAGATCACAAAACTGGCAACAATTTGGTGCGGGAAAGTGATCTTGCCAATGGAAATACGATCTTGGTGGTGGGAACATGAATTCATTGAAATAAGTGGTTTGTAAGGAGAAAGTCAACATGGGAACATGATAGGGTTTTGATTGTAAGGGTAGTGAGGTTGGTGCATTTCCATGAGAGTCTATGTCTATGGGATCATGAGGGAGGATTAGTGATGGTGGGAATACAAGATAGGGTATTTATGTGGGTCAAAGTCAAAGAGTAATCTCACAATAAGTTGGGTCGGTGGGATCATGAGGTGTGAGCAATCAAGAGAACATGCTGGCAAGAATGCTAGGAAAATATAAGGGGGTGATGTTATGAGTATACTGAGTATATATTAAAATAGAAAACTAACATGTAGTGGGTTTGTATGTAGTGGTCTCTAGATGCGTTGGTTTCACAAGAGCGACAAGTGGTTGTACTATGTATAGAAGAGCAGCTCACATCTATTGACTAGGTGAGGATTGATGACATCAACTTGGGATACCTAGCAAGATTGCCACATATGCAGACCTACATGTTGATGGTGATAGCCTTATGCCAGTGGTGGCCCAGTTAGACTAGCACGTGTCACTTGCTAATAACAGAGATGACAATTATGTTGGAGGATGTTTATAGGATTTTTAGGTTACTAGTGTGGGGGAATGCTAGTGATGGTGACAAGGGAGATGATAGGAGGTAGAAATACAATGGTTGGTGGGGCCTGGAGTGTCATACTAGATCCAAAGTGGGTAGTTCCTATTGGATGAGCACCTAGACTGAGTAGCCATAGATAGGTAGATTTATTTCTATGTATGTGGGCTAGTGTTAGGGTATATTGCCCCAGATACAAGTGGGACAAAAATTAATTTTTCCTTGATATTGAACATTATGTAGGTTGTGGATGCCAATGTCCCTATGACATGGGGATCATTGATGCTGACAAAGCTATATCAGGATCTACATTAGATAGTGTATCATGCATAGGGCACCAGGGGACGAGCATGGGTTCCCTACATTTCTATAGGTGTGGGTGGAGGGAGAGTTAGGTAGAGGAGCCACTAACATATCATTATATGAATGAGGTGGGCTACTGATGAGTCCATATAGATGAGATCTAGGTGGTGACGTGGAGGACATACATGGGTCTCAGGCCATGGGTAGAGGAGAGACAACACCTACTATACACTATATTTCCATATTTTATTTTTGGGTGATGGGAGTATATTGCACAACAATACCAACCAAACAAGGCCTTGCAATAGTTTAGATGGGAACAAGTTGCCCCTAGGAGCCAAAACGTGTATCAGCATATGACATGTGAGCCAATGACTATGTTTGGGCTAGCACTCTAGAGATATGGATTACTACACACATGATGAGACTTAGCACCATAGGAGTGGGATTGGTTTGGGGGATTGGAAAGTGCAAGCTCAATGCAAGAGTATTGAGATGGTTTTGAGTGGCCGAGGATAGTAGGCCGAGTGTAGGTGACGAGAGTAGTAATGGTTGTAAGGGAGATCACCTGGGTAGTAAGGTAGGGGAGATACATAACCAGGGGACTACGATAGTGGGTAGAGGTATTGGTACAAGAGGAGAGTCCAATGAGGCAGAGGTGGAGGGTTGTGAGGGAGGGGAGGTAGGAGGATGTGAGGCCATAGCTTGAGAGGGGAGAGGAGAGGTCGACGATGGAGAGGAGACTATAGAAGGAGGGTGGGTAGGGGCCATGAGAGCTAGTGGATGGAGGAGGAGAGGGAGGTGGAGGTGGCTCATCCTCAGGGGGAGGGGATGATAGATTGGTGATCGTAGATATGCATCCTTGCTATAGACACATGAGGTGACCAACCAATTGCTGCGAGATACCTAGTACAAGAGGGATTCGGTCAGGATAGAGCAAGATCAGTTATAACATGAGTGCGATGTGGTACAAGGATAGGTGGATAGAATAGGGGTAGAGGTAGGGACACTACAAATGGAGGTTAGGCATCTAGAGGGGAGGTTGGAGGTGGTGACTTTAGGGAGACAAATGTTATCGGTTAGGATGGACATTGTTTCCAGTAGAAGAGGAATAGATTGGTGGTGGAGGTGGTGACCCTAAGGGCACAAGCGGCAATTTGGTGATGATTGGAGGAGCTAAGGATATTATGGGGGGAGGTAGAGGAGCAGAGGGAGAGAAAGATTTTATCATTGGAGATACCATGCAGTGGTGCCAACGGATTAGGTAGAGCATTATAGAAACCCAACACCGTTAGGTACAATTGGGACACATATAGGCATGGAGGGAGGAGGAGAGAGTGGACAGAGCACTAGGGACTCTCAGAGGATAGGTGGGTCTCAGTGCACAAGGTAGAGCCATAGGATAGGGAAAAGATAGAGGGGAGATAAGGGGTTAGTTGGAGGAGGGATGTGGTAGAGAGATCAATTACTAGAGGAGAACAAATGAGGCTACCACCTATAGACACTCAAAAATGGTTCACATCTACAATTTCAACAAAACAAAGCTCCATTTGATGTATAGCTCACTTTTTGAAAGAAAAAATCTTCTCTTTATTCTAACTAGTCCTCATCTCATCTCTTTGGTCTTCTTTCATTCATATCTTCATTGACCACCTTGATCATGTATTCTAAGATACCAAATCATGTTCATCTTTCATTCCTACATTCTGGCATCGTCCTACACTATCTATCAACCTTCTAGGGATTTCTACCTAGTCCAGCCTTAGTCTAATTTTTTTTTGGCCAATTTTGACCAAATGTGGCCACATTTTACTGATTTCACTCATTTTCTAACCTCTTTCCACCATTTTGGACACTTGCACAAGGATTTAGGTCATTCTGAGTCTTGTTGGGTTGTTTTTGGCCCCCATAGCCTTCTAGAGCACAATCTACACTTTTAGGGCACACTTGAGATTTCCAAGTGCACCATGGGTGCACTTGATATTGTCATAGTGCACTTGGGCTTACCAAGTGCACACTAGGCACAATTTTGTGCATTTTGGGTGCACTTGGGGTAGTAGGATGCCCAGAACTACTCTCAGAGCCCCTATGTTGCACTTTGGAGGCCATAACTTTTGTGTTTCAACTACAATTTATGAACAATCAGTTGTGTTGGATTTGTATCTTCATTTTGAAAAAACTAAGCTATCATTTCATTATTTGGTCACTACCTTGAGTGGTAACCATTGAAAATACTCTCGAGCCCTTGAATTACCATCACTTTTCATACTAATTCATCCCATTTTCTCATTCCACTAACTTTGATCTTTTTGCCAACCTTATTGTATCTCAACAGTGTCTATCATCATTCATATCCTCTTTCACATTAATTTCACAACATTTTAGAACCATTTCAATGTCATTAGAAATCATATCAAATGATCTCGCAATCATATCAAACCAACTCATAATCATATCAAATCAACTCAAAATCACCCCAAATCAACCCAAAATCACCTAAAATTAGTCTTAATCAACCCAAAAAATGTCAAACATCCCAAATCTATCAACATTTGTCTAATCCTAGGCATTTTTGTGGCTTTCTGTGCCTTGGAAACCTATCAATCTATCAAATCTTATCAATCTAACCTTAGTACTATCATGGCTCTCAGTGCTAGGTCAAACTATCAGTCATGTCATTCGATCTTTGATATTGTCAAGTTTCTCAGTATTGGATCATAACATTTTCAACCATTTAATAAAATTGATAGTGTTTGTTTATGTTATTATGATTAACTGTAACAATCAATCTCGATCCTATAGCATTTACAATATCAGTTAAATGTTACTTATCTTTAATTCATGTAATGTGTCCTTGGCATGTTATCAATTTTGATCAATTAATCAATTTGACCATGACTTTGGTCTATCCATCATCATCCTAGTCATTCTCCATTGTTGGCACATTTCATCAAAGGATACTATTGCACTTATTTAATCAATTTGATCAATCATCTATTAATTTTCTCTATAGGATTAAGTAACCCATAATTTAATCCTATCATCCTTACTAATTATTCTTCCTAATTGTCATCCTTAATAAATTAATTAATTTTATTAATTAATTGATTTGTCATACAAAAACCATGGAAATTCTCAATTTCCTAAGTCATATTTTCCTACATTAATTCCATTTTCACTAATTTCTATTTTGTAGAATAAAGGATTTTTAATTCAAATATTCTACAAAATATTGACATCATCGTGACTCATGGGTGTGACACCTTGTGGATTCTCCTTCGAAACTTGGATAAGATATTTCATAATCCAATATTCTTATTCTCTTAGGGCCTGTTTGTTTGCTGGAATTAACCTGGAATAGGGAAACGGGAATAGGAAAAATGGAATAAATCTATTCCAATTTTGGTCCAATGCAAGAATAAATCTAATTCCAAAAAATACTTGGAATTCAATTTATGCTCATTTTGGGCCAAAATTGGAATAGATTTATTCCAATTTTCCTATTCCCATTTCCCTATTCCAGGTTAATTCTAGCAAACAAACGGGCCCTTATGCACATCCATATTTGGCTTCCATTGTCATAGATTATTGGCTTTAAGTGGCTTTGATGTGTCATATGACACGTAATAGATTCTCTTCCATCTTTAGCCAAGTTTGACTTCCAAGTGTCATACAATCCTACATTTTGCATCTTGTTTCATATGTGTCATGGATTCTCCAAGGAATCTCTTGCCATGTCATATATCCAAGGTGAAAAATCCAATGCTCTCACCCTCCATGTTGATTATAAAATGAGCATTCTTCCTCTCATTTCTAGTCCTAATTCTTGAGTTCTTGAGTCCCTATCTCTTTAGTATTTTTCCATTCCATCTCTCAAGCTTAAATCACAACTTCAAGTATTCTCATAGCATCATCACTATCTTAGGCTTTTGCTTCATAATTATGTGCATTATAGGAAAATTTAGAGCTACATCACATGGAGAAGAAAGAAGGACATGGGAGCTACAAGTGAAAGAGGGAGTTTTAACATTGTGTTGCTTTCTTTTGATTCATTTGGCTTTCATGGTAGACTAGAGGGTAATACTATATGATTATTGAGTTTGTGATTTTTTCATAGTATGTTAGACATTAGCCTATTTTCTAGGCCCTACACCACCTCCACCAATAGTAGTGCCAAATGCAAAGAGAGGCACCTATGAGTCCCATGATGAAAAGGCAATGGATGAGGGGGACTAGTAACATGTTGTAGTTTATAGAATATTTTTGGATGTATTTTTGTGGACATAGACCCAATTTATTGATATGGGCCTTTGTATTTATATGAATACTAGATATCTAGACTATGATTGACTTTAGTATTTTTGTAGAGATGGGTGATTTATTCTTTATTCTTTATGGATGAGCTATATATAGATAATATCATTCTTTCGGGTGGGATATGGCTGTGTGAATTTATGATGTCATGATCTTTTTATTACATGTATTTTTTTATATATGATTACATGTATAAGAGAGACTAGTGTGGTTTTATGTAGGATGTGATGTTATTATATATATGATGTGATTGACATGTTTATGGATATGATATTTATGATGATTTTTTTGGGATAGTGTTGATATGTTGTGATGCAAGAGATGATGTACTTTATGATGATATTTTTGGATAGTACTGATATGTTTGTGATGTGGGATATGATGTGCTTGATGATGAGATGTGAGAAAAATTGTGTTAATGATGATGTTTATGATAACTAAAAAAATAATGAAAAATGAACCAAAGATATGATGATGGATGTAATGTGTTTTGTCTTCTAAAAAATAATAATGAACTATTTTTAAATGAGGATAATAATAAAAATGTAACCCAAGAAATGAATGTGAATCATGATGAAAAATAGGATAAAAACATATGCAAACTAGGGTGATGAATATGCTAAAAGGAGACTTTAAACTATGATAAACGATGATAACAAGAGCATAAACTATGATAATGACTATGATAAAATGCACACAAACTATGATAAAATGAACATGAGATTTATGATGAGGGAACATAATTTAAACTGACTCCAATTATGATCATAACATGTGATAAATGGACTCAAAGCTTATGATGATAACATATGATAAATGAACTAAAGATTAGGATGATGAAACATGATAAATGAACATAACATGTGTTGTAATGAATTTAATCTATGATGGTGAAATATGATAAGATAAATCCAAACTATGATGATACACATGATAAATGAACATAATCTATGATTGTACAACATGGTAAATAAATTTAACACAATGATGGTGGATGTGACAAATAAACATAATCTATGATGGTAAAATATGATAAAGGAATTTAAAACTATGATGTTGAAACATGATAAACAAACTCAATCTATGATGGTGAACTATGGTAAAGAATGAACTTTAAAATATCTAAAACTAAATTGAAGAGTATGATGATGGAAGATGATTCAAAAAGAACTCTAGCTATGATGATAACAAATAGGATAGATGAACATAAGTCTAGAATAGTGAACTATGATAAAGAATGCAATTGATGATGGTGAAACCTTAGCCTAGGGATTATGATTTGTAAGAGTGTGATAATAAACATGAACTTAATGTTGAGGATAAGGAAATTGAATAATGAGATTTTGATGATGTAGGGATCCAAAGGGTGAAAAGGGTGGATGATGTAAAAGAAAAAAATTAAGATGAGACAAGTAATGAAGAAGAAAAGGAGAAGGGACCTAAGGGAAAGCAGAGGAGATGAGTGGTCATGATATGAAAGGTAAGTAGAGTGATAAGAGAATATATGTGGTGATGTACGAGGATGGTGTAGCATATCACTGATTGATTGTAACTTTGGTTTGGAGGGAAAAACAATATGCACAACTTTGAACACAACCTGTGGAGGAGATTTAGGGGGGTGGAATTGGGTAGGAGATTGGGATGATAGGGAAAGGTGAGAACATGCTAGATAAGAGCCTTGAGGGAGCAGGGATAGAGAGAAGAGGTGTGTAGTGTAGGAGAGTAACATGTTATGGAACAAAATGGTGGGAGTGATGGGATACACTTGAAGCTTGAGGGTGGGGTACTTCATAAATAAGTACCACCATGTAGTGTGAGCACTTTATTTGATATAGAAATATTAGGGATATGTCAAGGTTACTAGGAATGTCAAGGCCTTTTCCCCAATATTACATAGGAATAACTCGAACAAGTACGCAAGGATCACCCTAATATCACACATGAGTTCTAGAGAATTAAGTGTGGAAAAAATGTTGGGTGATCCACAAGAAAATTATATTTCCCACCTGCATCATGTGAGCATAAATGAAAACATGTTTGGAATATGCAAGGGTGATATTTGACTGACTCACAACCAGAAGAAGACCTTGGTCAAAACCTTTCTTTCAAGTTGCCCCAGTCAAAGTGCACCTTGATATAAAAGATCATGGCGACCATGAGGAGGAAACAACCAAATCACTTGGAAAAGACCTACTTGAATAAAAATACAAAAAACCCAATATTAGAAGAAAGAATAAATCCATGAGAGAGTAACCTTTTTCCAAAGAGATTAGGATAACTAGATACTAATAGGCCAATTTTATGTACAAGGAGGGATGCATCTTGTAGGAACTTAGCGATAGTATTTTTAGGATAATGACATAATTGGAAACCATAACTTCCTGTGGACAACCGAATAGTGATGTGGGGTTTTGTTATAGGTCTTTGAAAATGCACAAGCAAGACTATACAATGTGGGGATACCTCAAGAACTATGGTAAAATATAGTAGAGGGAAATGTATATGATAGGGAAAAAGCTTAGGATGAGGAGGTAGCATTGATGTAATGTCGTTATGATTACACAGGTATGATACACATCATACTGGTAGTGTTACAAGGGTATGATACATAGGATATTGTTATTCTTACAAGGATATGATACATATAATATTGTTATTGTTACAAGGATATGATACATGGGCATGGTACAAAGGGTAACATACACCTGATATGATACATGTGGTAGGGTACAAGAGTGGGATACATGTGCTAAACATGGTAGAGTACACAATCTAGATAAGTTTTCAAAGCCAATGGACACTAAAAAGAAATGTCATGAGTTGTTGGAGTGTGGGGATGAAACTCTTGGAGCACCTTGGAAAATGAGAAGGTGGGTGATGAGGTGTGAAGGGGTGATGGGAGAGTTGTAGATTAGTAATAGATAATAAATAGGCTAAGTACACCTAGTGAATATTTGCTAGGTTTTCATAAGGGTACCTATCCAATGTGCTTGGATTGCCAAGTTTTCACCATTGGCTGGTTATTTTTCTTTACTATTTTTCTATTTTCTATTCTTTTCTCTTTCAATTTCCATTTGAGGTAGTAGGATACATTGAGGTTTTTAGGAATAGAATTTATTGAGGTGAATGATGTTGGTGGGATCATTTAAGACCTCATCTTCAAGTGTGGATAGTTGATAGGCCCCTGAGCCAAAAGATGTTGTGACCATATAAGGACCAAGCCATGTGGGCTCAAACTTATCTTTATTTTCTCGGTCAACTTGAAGCTTCATGTTTTCATTGAGGACCATGTCTACTTCTTGAAATGGGTGTGGATGGACCTTCTTATTGAAGTTGTGTTTGAGGTGATTCTAGTAGACCATGAGATGGTCATAGACCTATTTCCATTTTCATCAGGAAAATCTAGTTGGATAAGTCTGGCCACTCTGTAATCCTCATATGATATCTAGCCCTACAAAGAAATGCATAGGGATGAGAGTTCAACCTCAATAGGTAATATTACTTCAGCACCATAAGCCAAGGAGTATGGGGTTGTGCTTGTGGATGTGTAGAATAAGGTGTGATAGGCCCATAGGGAAAGGTTGATTTACAAATGCCAATCATGGCTGGAATCATTGACAACTTTCTTTAGGATTTTGAGTAGGGTTTTATTAGTTTCCTCCACCTAGATGTTACCTTGTGGGAAGTATTAGCTGGAAAAATGGTAAAGGATATGCGGGGAAGTAGACAATTCTTCCATATTAAGGTTTTCAAACTTAACTCCATGGTAAGTAAAAGTGGTAGTTGGGATGCCAAAGTGACATATGATATGATAGAGGATAAACTTGGACACTTGAACCTTCATGGTAGTGATAAGTGGGATTGATTCTACCCACTTAGTGAAATAATCAATGGTAGTGATTATCCACTTGTGTCCTTCTAAAGAGAGAGGTGCTATAACACCAACAAGGTCAAAACCCCAACATCTAAATGGCCATGGTGGTGTAATAGGTTGAAGATCTTGAGCTAGGGCTTAGATTAGATTAGTATGTTGCTGATAGGGTAGACACCTTTTTACAAAGTCACATACATCATGCTTTAGAGTAAACCAATAATACCCAGCCCAAAGTATTTTCTTAGCTAGAACTATTATGCTTGTGTGAGCACCACAAAGTCTAGCATGTACCTCTTTCAGAGCCATTGCAGCATTGGTTTGGTCTAAACACTGAGAGAGAATTTCATGATGTCCATGAAAATATAGGGTTTGAGCTATGCTAGTGTAATGGGATGCTCTACGAATAAGGTTCTAGTGTTGGGTTCATGTGAGATGGGGAGATGTGATACCATTTAGTAGGTAAGCATGAATTTCATGGTACCATGGGGATTGGGGATCAACCAAGATACATACCCATGTTGATTCATCATTCTCATATGTAGGCTCGTGTAGTAAGAATTCATATTGTGTAGCCTCCTGAGGGATCTCTAAAAGTGAACCAATAGTAGCCATGGCATTTGTAACCTTGTTTTGTAATCTAGGTATCTGTGTGAATTGAATTTGAGTAAAATGTTTCTTCGACTGATCTATCAACTCTTTGTAAGGCTAAAGCTTATCATCTTTAGTCTGATATTCATCAAGAACTTTCTTGATAATAGGTTGTAAATCTTTGAAGTCTTGTAGCTCTATGATATTCCATTCAACTATTGTTTTGAGCCCTGCAATAAGGGCTTCGTATTTTGTGATGTTGTTGGTACACTAGAATTGTAGTTTAAAAGGTTTAGGAATGTAATCACCCTAAGGGGTAACCAAGAGTATGCTGGCTTTAGAGCCATGGGATGTGTAAGATCCATTAAAGTATAACTTCTGGGATGGTTGTTCTTCTATTAAGCATAGGTGTTCATCAAGGAATTCCATAATGAGAGGGTGATCCATAACCAAAGGTACATTGGCTAAGTGATCCAATATAGCTTGACCTTTGATAGACTTTCTATCGACATATTGGATGTTGAATTCATTAAGAAGCATGACCCATTTAGCCAAGCACCCTGTGAGCATTGTGCTTGACAACATATATTTTAATGGATCAATCTTGGTTATTAGTTTCACAATGTGGCTTAACATATAATGACAGATCTTCTTAGTAGTGAAAACCACAACTAAACAAGCCTTCTCCATTGGTTTTAATTGAGCTCATACCCAACTAGAGTATGACTAATGTAGTAAATGGTCCTCTCCTTTCTTTCATCATCAAATTGTGCTAATAGAGAACCTAGTGCTATTGGGTTGGCTATGATGTATAAAATGAGTAGGCATCCTAAAAATGGAGGAACCAAGATAGGTGGATTAGCCAAATATTGCTTAATCACTTCAAAGTTGCATTGGAAAATAGGGTCCCACCTAAAATTTTGATCCTTTTTGAGTAAATGTATAAATGGTTGACACTTATCAACAAACTAGGAGATGAATCTTATGACTGATTGTAGTTTCCCTTGGAGAGAGCAAAGCTATCTAAGTGTCTTAGGAGGAGACATATCCATGATGGCTTTGACTTTTTGAGGATGAATCTCAATACCACATTGTGATATGATGAACCTTGAGAGCTTTCCTAATGTAATGTTGAAGAAACATTTCTTGGGGTTGAGCATGAGACAATACTTAGCCAATCGATCAAAAAATTCCAAGAGGTGAGATAAGTGATCAAGGGCATTAAGGGATTTGACTAGCATATCATCCACATAATCCTCAAGAGTTTTATGGATTAGGTCATGGAAGATGACCATCATGGCATGCTAATATGTTTCCCTGATGTTTATTAGTCTGAATGGCATCATGTTATAACAAAATGTTCCCCAGAGGGTGGTAAATTTTGTCTTGTGCTAATCTACCTCTACTATCTAAATCTAATTATATCTAGAGAAACCATCCATGAGTGAAAAAAGCTCATGGCCTATTGTGAGATCAACAATCATGCCTATTTTTGGCAATGGGAAGTCATCTTTCAGGCAAGCTTTGTTGAGATCCTTGAAGTCTATGTAAATCCTAATATCACCATAAGGCTTTGTAGTAGGTACCATGTTGGAGATCCATTCTAAGTATTCAATTAGTTGAATGATCTTTGCCTCTAGTAGTTTCTCTAACTTCACTTTAACCAGTAAAACAACTTTGGGATGCATCTTTCAGAGTTTTTGGTTGACATGCTTAGACTTTGGATCTATAGCCAAATGGTGTACCACTAACTTGGGGTCCAACCCTAGCATGTCTTGATAACACCATGTGAAGTGGCCAACATCTTCACAAAGGAATCCAATGGGGAGTTTTTCTTGTTTAGGTGGTAGAGATGTTGCAATGTATGCAACCTTTGATATTTTGATCAAATTGATATTGATCGGTCTAGTTTCTTCTATCAAGATTGATGATATTGTGGGCCTATGATCCTATGGGGGAAGGATGAAATCCCCATCCTCAGGTGCCTCAAAAATGTTTTCACCATTGCACACATCCTTTATTTTCTCTTCATTTTTTGAGTCATTCAATGCTGCTCCAGAGGATTTTTCACTAGAGGATGCCTTCACTTTGCTTTTTTGTTTTTCATTTTATTTTGTAGTTCAATTTTGTGACTGGAAATTTCCTCCTCCTTGAAGTAACTTGGTGGATTTAATTTGTAGGCATATGCTGATGGCAATGGCAGCTTTTTATGTAGTTTTTATGCTCCCATGAATCTAAGGAGTGCATGGTTTGTGGCAAATTCATCAACATGGACAACACTTGGTTGGTCCCAATCAATGAGTCCAGGGTGAGCAAGTGGTAAGTCTATAAGGTTTAGGGATAATTAGTAGAGGATAGAGGTTCCAAGGATAATTTTATCAAGAAAGATATCATCATATGCTTTCTTTTTTACTTCCTTAGGGATGTCTTTGACCTCAACATGACTATTCTAGATGTTTATGAAAGCATAGCCTTCTTTTGTGGTTCCTCTAGTTGTGGGGAGTCCGTAGCCTAGGCCTTTCTTTTTCTATTCTTTGTATGCTTCCATAGGCTACTTAATGCTAGACTCTTGATAGCCTAGACCATATCCTTAATAATCCCATTGCTCAGTAGCAAGGCAATGTGACCATGGGTACTTTTTTTTAAAGTGATCAAGAAGTTCTTAAATTTTTGGAGGTGGCTCTCTATATAGCCATGTACTAATGTCAGGAGTTGTTTCCTCTTTGTTGAGGATACCTTTGGTAACAAATGTGGTAGATCCTAGTTTTTTTATTTGAGGGGTTGTATCTAATCTTGGCACCTAACATGTCATGTGCCCTTGAGTATGTAGATCAAGTGGTAGAGTGCTAATAGAAAAAGCATATGAGAGACTATATTCTCTGCAACCTTGGTAGCTGATCTTAACTATGGAAAGGGTGGAGGCTAAAATGGTATATGGATCATGGTAGGTGTCGAAGGAACTAGCCATGGTGTGGCCAATTTTGATTCTAGGAAAATGGTTGGCATATGAAGCTTCGACTGCATTGTAGTAAGCAAAGGGTTTAGGATTGATGTGGATGGTTATCTTAGTGCCATTATGCATAAACTTGATGCACTAATGATATGTGGATGGAATGGCCTTCATGGTATGAATCCATGGTCAACCAAGGAGGATGTTGTATGGAAGGTTAAGATCAACTAAGTGACAAGCTATTTCTTGAGTGGCTAGGCCAACTTTGAGAGGTAGCAAGATGGTTCCTTTAGTGGTACACTCTAAGTTATCATATGATTTGATGGTAATGACCTTATGGAGGATATCTACCTTAGTGTATCCTACTTGTTTGATGAATTTTAAAGTACATAGATTCAAAGCCAATCCATTATCTATCATGACCCATTTGACTGAAAAATCAGAAACCATTACTGCTATGTGGAGTGAAAGTATATGATCAGGTTCAATAGTGTAGGATTTAAGCAAAAGCGCACAAAAAATCCACGAAGCCCAAGAAAACCTGCATGCAGAAAACCTGTCATGGAGAAGAAAAAGACAAGAAGAGGCAAGGGTTTGATCTCAAAAATTCAGACGAAGAAAATATTATTCAATAGATCTTCATAAAGAAAAATACAAAGAGATCAATCCTTTAAAAGGAGATTGAAACTCGAAAAGGGTAGCCTAAAGCCTAAAAAAGCTAGGGTTGCACATTATAATTAATAAAATATTAATTATATGCACCTACAAGATAGCTTAAGAAAACTAGAGTAATAGGCAACGTAATTAATTAAATCAAAGTGATTTAATTAATTAGTGCAAATAAATAATTACTTTAACACCCCCTCTTAAGCGAAGCTCAGGAGGTAAGCTAACCTAGCACAGCTATAAAAGTAGAAAAGTTGGGTCCTGGCAACAAGGCCTGATTAGGTACCCAATCACAACAAAATCTCTATAAAGAGGAGAAATAGAGAAAACCACATGGGAAAAATCGTACTCCAAAAAGAGATAGTAAAGAATGTTCTAGAAGAAGGAACAAAGAAAGATCATGAAGAGAATCATTGAAGCATGAAGAACTATAAAACTCTGTCAAAATGCTGATATATAGAACCTCCATGGAAATAGAAGGCACAAACTGAGTGTGTCTATATGGTAGATGATCTATCTCAGCAAAATGCATAGGTAGCTAGCCACTACAATCGCCTAGTATGTAGGATCAAGTACTAAATACATAGCTCACACTAATGAACCATCGAACCAAGGAAGCATTAGAACCAACAATATAACCCCCCCTTGATGTAGATGGGGTGAGGTGACAAGCAACTAAAAAGATGGGTCAAAAATATCCTACAACATAGGAACCAAACACATCGAGAGTGAGGTACAAACACCTATAAAGGCACATGTCACTGACACTACATGAGGCAAAAGATGAAGAGGGCACAAAACTGGAAAATAACTATCCCCCCCATGGCACTTTATAAAATAGTGCGAGTACAAAAAACCACAATGATGAAAAGGATCCCGAAATGCAAGAGTGGCACTTTATCTTAGTGTGTTGCATAAAGATGCTTACAATGAACATAAAAAATTATTCAAAAAAACATAAGGCTAAAACAACAAAAGGTAGAGCCCAAAATGAAGTATCTGAAGCAACAAAATTGATCCCTAGACCTAAAACAAACAGGATATCCACTAGAATGCTAAAATGAAAAAGATTGAATAAGATGTGCCTAGAATAGAATTTGGAACAACAACTAGCATCACTAGAAAGAGCACAGAAAAAGCTTTCCAGCGATACAAAGAAGTCCAAAATCGAAGATCGGATGCTCAAGATATGCCTTCCAGAGTGCAAAATAGAACATCTAGCTTTGACTACCAAAATAGGCAACCAAACTGCATCAAAACCTAGAAACACCTATACTATCATCTCCATCACAGAACCAGCTTTCCGATGCAATTTTTAGATCAAAAAAATACGTTCGTATGCTCAAGTTATGGAAGAAAAACCGACAGGGCCTCCGGAACGAATGAATTTTTTTATTTTTTTTTTAATAAAAAAAATAAAAATAAAAATAAAAAACAAAAATTCTCTCCACCACCGGTAGAGCGGTGGCCGGGTGGAGGGAGGGTGGTGGGCCATTGTGAGGCAGAGTAGAGCCACAGTGGTGCCATGATGGGGATGGTGCGAGCCGCTGGGTGGTAACCACCAGTGGGGACCGCAGTGGTAATCGCCACTGGTTCTGCTATGGTTAGTAAACCAGCGCGATGTTTAAATTTCCTTTTTGTGATCTTTTTAAAAAAAAGTACATCTCGATTTATGTGCTAGGGGTCGTATGGCCTTGTATCGCAAAATTTTTTTGCCTCCCAAATCAATGTTGTGGACAAATTTTATATCAAAATGGGGGTTTTGATTCCTTTTGAATCCATCCGTGATGTCCATTTGGCCTCAAACTACTCCAAAAATGAGTGACCCCCTATTTTCTCAGAAAAACTTGAAAAAAAACCAGATCTAATCTGCCAAACCCTTGTTCTCCCTTTTTCTTGAAACAACAAACAAGCTACATCAGATTTGGCTCTGATACCATGTAGGATTTGAGTAAAAGTGCACAACAAATCCACAAAGCCCAAGAAAACTTGCATGCAGAAAACCTATCACGGAGAAGAAAAAAACAAGAAGAGGCAAGGGTTTGATCTGAAAAACTCAGACAAAGAAAATATTATTCAACGGATCTTCATAATGAAAAATACAAAGAGATCAATCCTTTAAAAGGAGATCAAAACCTGAAAAGGGTAACCTAAAGCCTAAAAAAGCTAGGGTTGCACATTATAATTAATAAAATATTAATTCTATACACCTACAAGATAGCTTAAGCAAACTAGAGTAATAGGAAACTTAATTAATCAAATCAAAGTGATTTAATTAATAAGTGCGAATAAATAATTACTCTAACAAATAGTTGGGATATTAAAGGTTTTGAAGGATAGAGCATGTGATGCAGAAAGGTGGCCAACCAAGTAGCAAAACTTAGTGGTATTGATGTCGGTGGGGATGCGTGACTCATGGAGAATACTATCAAAGATCTCTTGATAAAGCAAGCTTGTTCAAGTAAGAGATCCAAATGGAAATATGAGTTGGCATGTTTCCAAGGTGTTCGAAGATGTTATAGTGTAGTCCTAATGGGGGTGGTCCTAATGAAGGTGGTCTCAATGGTGTAGATATAGATGGGCTAGCTATGTTGAGTCGAGCTTGTTGAGTGGTAACTGCGCATTAGGCATTTGGGCCTTTGATATTTATAACATTTATAGAAGGCTCAACTTGTGATATGCATCCAATGAGGTTTCCATAGTCCAAGTATGCTAAGGTATAATTCTGAGATTTATCTTTTTATATCTCCTTGTTTGTTTTGAGTATTGTTGGGTTTGTTATTGACAAGAGTGTTTGTAGGTGCTTTGCCTATGTTTGTGTTATGGGGAGGGAAAGCATTTTGGTATATGATTAATCCTACATTTGGTGAGGCTCGTGCCCCCACTATGATCTTTTTTAAGTTAATAAGTTATTTGACATAGTCCTTGAGTTGCATGCATTTAAGGGTAGTATGCCCTTTGACATAATGGAATTTGTAAAACTCATTATCCTTATACCAGGATGCCCTAGAATGATTAGGTTCTAAGGGTTGTATCTGTGGGTGTTGAATAATATTATCTTTGGCCACTTTCCCAAAAAATGCATCAAGGGGTTCCCCCAATGGGGTATATACATGAGGTTGCCTCTAAATGTGTGGTTTGGATGCAGCTAAAAGTGTGATAGAATTAGTCTAATTTTGATGGGTGGATATCTGGGCATTGTGTTGATTGTCTTGTATAGGTGGTTGCTAATAGATTGGTGGTTGTTGCTGATAAGGTTTTTGTTGACAAAATGTGGTGGGGATGTTGGTTGCTACCCCAATGATATGAACATGTCAAGTGTCAGTGATGCTGTCAGTAACTATGTTCTTATTTTTATTCCAATATTGTGGTTTTTCATTGGTAGGGTCACGGACTTGGTTGTTTTCCTTGTAAATTTTGATGATACCATATTTGATGAGCCCTTGCTTGAGTCCCATCCATTTTTCCTTAATTTCTTTATATGTTTGTAAATAGTTCATATCCATGTGATGGGCCAGACTAGGATGTGCATTGGTAATGAACATCTTGACAATGTGGCATTTAGGGATGGTACATGAAATCTAGGTTGTGAGAGTTTTCCAATGTTGTAAGTATTCTACAAGGCTTTCTCCTTCCTTTTTTTTGTTATGAAGTAGGTCTACTACATATAGCTTGGTCCCAACTAGATAAGCATATTGAGCCATAAAGGCTTCAAAAAGATTAGCAAAAGTTTTAATGGTACCCTGGGGTATATGATAGAACCATTTGAGGGCAATACCTCCTATGCTTTTTGGAAAAAGTTGCATTAGAAAAATATCATTATAGGTGACTTCTTGGTAGTGTATATATAATTCTTTGATGTGTGTGACTTGGTCACTTTTCCCTCTAAATTTATCAAATTTTGGGATCTCAAAATGTTTAGGAAAAGGTGTCATCATAATGGTTTTGTCAAAGGGGTATGGACAATCATTTTCACATTTGAAAGTTTTAGAGTTTCTCCCATCCTTGAGGGCTTTGAGAGAATTTTTCATCTCTTCACATTCAAAGTTTATAGGTGGGTTGATAGGTGCCCCTAATCCCAGTGCCCTTGGTATGAGGTATGTATTAGATGTTGAAGGTCGATATGAAAAACCTTGACTGCCATATGGTGGTGGTTAAAATACAGGTTGTGCTACTATTGGGATACATGTTATGGGCTGTTAGAATGGAGCTTAGACATACTACTACATCTGTTGGATAGATTGTTGATGGGAGAGTTGTGGTGGGGGACATATGTATGGGGTTTTTTCCTAGGTAGATAATTCTGTAGGAGTGCCTAGACATACTGTTGGTTTCATGATTGTAGCTGAAAAGGTGGTGGCAAAAATAATACATGGGCCATGCTCTGAGACTATACACCTTACCTGATATATTTGGATTTTCTTCTACTTGGAAAAGCAACTGAGTGCTAACAGGTGCTAGATAATCGATGTGAGGGAGGGTGTTCACAATCGAGTTTTGTGGCTAAGGGATAACTTGGCAATTTCCTAAGGGTGGCATAGAAAAATAGTTAGTAATGGGTGGTAATGAATAGATGTAAGGTAGAAGGGATGGATCTATCCAAGGTATAGGCATGGATGTAGTGCTAAAGGCAATACCAATGGTAGGCCCTCATGCTAATCCAAATCTCCAAGGTCCTAGTGGAAATGAAGCAGAAGTACTTTGGCTAGTGACAAATAGATTGATAGTTATCTTGGGTGGGATGGAGGATGAAGTAAGGGAAAATGAAATGTTGCTAGATGAAAAAGGAGTATATTGTGAAGCAGGGATAGGGGCGGTGAAACTAGATGCAAATGGTATACTTATGGTTGGTTGTGATTTGGTATGGACTAAGGGTTGAGTGATGATGGGTTGATTTTTTTGTGGAATAGAACCATTGACCTGGGTTGAAGGAATTTTTGGTTCATTTAGTTCTATTTGTGTTGGTTGGTTGGTATCTGTTATTTGATAAAGAATTGTGTTTGACAAGGATAATTTGAAAAAAGTAAAGTTGAACTAGTGAAACTAAAGTTGTTGTGAATGGACTTGGTAACAACTATTTTTGAAACATGGGTCAATGAGTTTGACTCAAAAATCATACAATTAAATCCTAATAGAAATATTACAAGTGGACTTGTTGTGGAAATTATCTCCTACTTATCAAGGATAAGCCTCTTTTAAATGTGACGAATTATGAGCAAATAGTTTCTCAGAGGACAAAGCAACTTTGAGAAAGACAAACAAGTGATCTCTTTAGAAAAAAGTATTTGATAGTAACCATAGAAACTGTGTAAGTTTTTACAAATGTTTTTCATAGGTCTTTTACACAAATAAGACAATTTAAACACACTTTTTATCCCTAAGGTCAAATTTTGGTTACAATATGTTATTTAATGGCCCACAACTTGATCTCTCCTAATTCTAGTGCAATATATCTCTCTAATCAAAGAGGTGAGTTGATACAAGAGTAGATCAACACATGATACACATCAAAGAATCTTCAAGGCATGGCAAATAGAAGTCCCCCTTTTGTGGAGATAATGACTCCTGGAGATGAAACCCAAGTAGCCTTATGCCTCTACTAGGGGAGCACAATGGTGATTAATCTTGAGAGATGTTGTTTCCCTTGCACCACAAATAATATACCAAGGATAAAAGGGTGGTTACTAAGTTGGTTTGTAATTAGGTCTATGGAGTTAGCCAAATGGTTGTTACATATGTATCCACTTAAGGATCTATTCTAGACATGCTAAAATTGTGAGAAATTTTTCCCACCTTAGGCTAACTCGAGAAACACACCACCCGAACTTGGGAGATAGAGTGAAAAAAACCTTTCCCCTCATTTATATACCAGCCAATTTTTTTACTAGTTTGAGCTTCTCACCAAAGGAGATGTGCTTCACAGAGGTGGATGAACTCACTAGAAGCACTCCTAGTTTGTTGCGAATGATCTTGCTAACAACTTTCGGTACATTTGTGACATATTTTAAGGTCTTAATTTGTAGAAAACAAAGAAGACAAAGATGTGCTATAGATCACAATCTCAAAACATGAAAGACAGTTGATTCATTTCTATTTTAAATGCTTTAGTGTATTCTAACAATTAATTTTGAAGACATACATGATTTTAGCATTCAATGTTCATTTCCAACTTTACAACGATGGTCAACAAAATAAATCGTGTCAACAAAAGAAAATCATGTGTGAAGCTTTTGAAAAGGAGAGAATAAGAGAAAGTTCATCTTTATAGCATTCAAGATTGGATGAATTCTTTTTAAATGCTAAAAATGAAGTCTTTTTGCACAATGTTTATTTTCACCTTTTAAATGAAGTGTTCATCACATTGGTTTAGTTTTTTGAAAAACTCACATTCGAGTTGATTTTGTAATTACCTGCTCAAAAATTCCAACAAAAATGTTCTAAGATTTAAACATGCGTTCCATTATGAAAAACTAAAAATTGTTCATTTTAAGCTCTTTAAAAAAAGATTTTCTAACATGCATTCTAAGAAAACCTACAAATATAGATGTTAGAATTCTACAAAAAGATACTTGAAATAGGAAAAATGTTAAAATTTTCCACTAGCTAGTCAAATTAGTGAACCCATGGGCTTTAAGCAGTGATCCCATAGCCAAAATGTATCACCTAATTTAGTAGTGCAAATTGAATACTAAAGTTAATATAAGAATTCGCAATAAAAAAAAAAGTTAACACTTATGATAGGATGAAGGAAAACATTATGAAGGGAAGTAGACCAGGAATGGTAAGCTCCTCAAATGTGTTGCCTATGATAATGTTGGTATGTCCTTGATGGATAAGGGATGTGTTCTCGGTTGTCCTCAAGCTTCAAATGGTGGGTTGTTTATCAAGCATGGGTGTGGAAGGAGGATTCAACAATGGAGGTGAAGATGGATTTTGACATGGAAATGGTGTGAAATGAGTATGATGGAGTGATTAATGATGCATTATAAGTTTGCATGAAAGTTGATGATGGATTGTGAGAGGGAAGGGCTTTATTCATAGGCCAAGGGGTAGTGAGATGGAGGGTCAGGATGCAAGGATAGAAGAATGGTGAGGGAGGGCTAGGATGCTTAGAAAGGGAAACACATCAATTGTGCTTCTTTAGGGCTCTAGCATTGTGAAAATTGTCATAAGGGGATTAAGTGATCAAAATGGAGGGTCAAGGGGAATACTGAGGGAGGATGAGTGTGTAAGAGGGACGTAAGAGGAATTAATGGCATGTAAGAACCATTAATGATCTTGGATAGGGATGGAAGAGGACAAGGGAGACTTGTTGACTTTGGATTGGGTTAGCAGGTCCTAACCCTTTCTTAAAGTTGTGCACATGTTTAGGAGATAGAATAGGCTTAGCTAAGGAAGAGGGTTAGAGGCAAGTGGCTTAGCTTTGATGGGATGAGTTATTTAGGAGGCTAAGTGAGGTTAGTATGGGTGGATAAGTTGGATTTAGGGTAAAGATAGGTTTTAGGGATTTTTTAGGGTTAGGATGATTTATTAAATGATTTATTTAATAAATGGAGGGCGTGGAATTAAATTAAATATATTTGAGTATTTATTTAATTTAATAGAGGAATAGGATTTTAATTGATAAATTTATTTTAGGTTATCATTCAATTTTATCAATTGGACTATAGTTAATTAAATAAATAAATAAACTAGGAGATGACAATGAATTAAATAGTAAATATTTAATCAATAATATCTTATGAGATGACTAAATAAGATTACCTAATGGTGTAATTAGATTTATGTGTCTACAAAATTCTCATCTTCTTTATGGTGATTGCAGTAAGATCAAACTTTGGTAGTTCAATCACCTTATCTAAGATCACATCTCCATAAGATGTATCATCTTGACTCTGATATTTGTGCACTAGGCCTTAATACTTGTGATGGTGTAGCATTAGTGCTCAACCTTTGAAGAGCTTAACTACTAATAGGAGTAACACAAACTAGCAGGGTAACTAGAGTTTGTATGGCTATGTGTTCCTCTAGTGCAGTAGTCACCTTCAATTCTTGAGCCTTATCTTCTATATTCACCTCTTCCTATTGTGTTTCACCTTGCACTTGTGAAATAGGTGCAAGAATAACTTCCCAACCTATGTGAACCTTACTTTCATCTTTTTCAATAGTCAATATTGGTTATTTCCTTGTAATGTCTATCAACAATGTGTTGACATCCTGGTTCACTGCATCCTTCATTTTAAATAAACTATATGCATGGAAACTTATGTGTCTATTATAACACTTGTCTATTAAGTGCTTTCTTTGTGATCTTCTATGTCTTTTGCCTCTATAGATTGAGGGGGCACATTGAATGTGTTTTTTGGTTTCTCCCCTATAGATTCTATTTGTGCCTTCTCAATCTCATCTACTTTCATCAACATAGGATTGTTGCATAATGTTTTTGTTGTGGTGGAGTCCTTCAATATCTTCTTCAAGTCTTCTTCACTTAAAGGATTGATGTTCTAAGCTGAATTATCAAGAACATCCTTAATTTGCACTAAGTCCTACCTACTCACTTGGTCTACATGTAGGGGACTGGTACTCAACAATTGTACATTAGGTACATTCAGATGATTCTTCTACTCTTCAGTAGTTGTGGCCTCTTCTTTGATTGTTTCCTTAGTGCCTCCCATATTATCATCCTTTACTGAAACCTCTTTTATAGTCTTTGCTACTTCTTATTCACATTTCTCTATGATAGCCTTTGTGGATAACCCATATATTATTTTCCAAATGGATGTACTCTTGGTTACCACATCTTCTATATTCTTTTTCAAAATATGGAATGCTTTGTACTTTGGGGTAAATTTTCTTTTGTGCAATTCCATAGCCTCATTAATCATTTTCCTATCCAATTCAAGCATTACTTGGGCTAGAGTAGTCTCCCTGATTTGTCTCTTAGTTTTTAAACTAAATTTCTATTTCTGCTCAACTCAGTTATATAGACTCCTGGATAGTGAGTTAACAATCTCAAGAGAAGTTGATTTTAATGTAGCCATCATCTCATATATGTCTACCTCAACTTTATTCTGATAAAATTTTCCTAACTTCTCAAAATCAATGTGTACAAAACTAGATAAATCTGCATTGGATTTTATATTGTCACACAAATTATCTAAGTTAGAGGAGGGATTATGGCTTACCATTTTGAACTAGCTCAATTCATTTGACTATATTTTCTCCTCATCTGACTCGGCTAGTGGAGTGTACTTTCTCCTTAATCTCTTGTGTGTACTTTTTTTGGCTGACTCTACTTAGCAGTGGCAATAGATCTTTCTCCCTTTGGTTTTTTAGTTTCTTTGACTTTCTTGGTGACTTCCCTTATGCTAGACCTAGTAGCCATTACTATTGGCTTCTATTGTGAACTTTTCACAATATTCTTTGGTTTCTTCACCTCTGGTTCCTTTGTCTTCCTTTTCTTAGCTAGTTCAGGTGCTTCCTCAGCTTCTTCTTCCTTGGTACCTTCTACTTCTTTACCTTGGTCTTCTCCTTGTCCTTGTATTAGTGCTAATGGGGATTGGACTTGTTCTTCCTCTTCATCATCTTCTTCTTCTTCTCCCCTTTCACCAGATCTCTCCTTGAGATTTTTCACAAGCTTGTTCTTCTTTCTTATTACTAAAGCTATTTGTAAGTTCACATGATCCTAGAATTGGCTTCTTCACAGTTTCCAAATGAGGTGGCACTTTTATCAATGTCCTCTGCTAGTAGAGCTATAATAGTTGTAGATGCCTCATCTATATTAATCTCATAAGGCAAGGGCTTCAACCATCTGACCTTGTGTATTTATTCCTGCACATTTGTATAATCTGCATCCACTAGGAAGAAAATATCATTGTAATATTGTTCCACTAGTGACACAGGTATCCTTATCCTTTCTTTCTCAGATTTCTTAGAATCGTCAAAATAACTTGTCGTCACTGACTCAAAGTTGTCTCCAAGTTGCTCTATGAGTTTTGAAATTTGACATACAATTGGCCTATTTGACTTCCAAACCACTTTACCAAATGTGGGAAAAGTGTCCTACACATAGAAGGATATGTAGACAAGTAGAGAACCAAACTTGCAAGATGCACTCTTTGTTTTCCTTATGGCCTCCAAGCTTTTACATAGTTTTCAAAGTTTTAAGTTGGCAATGTCATAGGTGTGATTTCTTTTCACTATCTTATATCCCAAATCCACTGCCATATAGGATATAATGTTCAGTCTGCTAGACTGAAAGAACTTACGTGCAATCACTCTAATGGTAAAGGCAACTAGGGGGCCTGAGATAGAATCAATAGATATCCCTCTCTTATTCCATACTACAAAGAAAAATAATAATAGTAAAGAAAAAAAAATTAACTTCTAAAAAGAAAATAATAATAATAATAATAGTAAAGAAAGAAAAATTAATTTCTAAAAAGGTAAATATAAAATATCAATCCTCAAAATTCTTTTACAATAAAAATATATGAACTTAATAGGTTGAGAGTAAAGTGAGGAAGTAACTAGTAGGCTAATTGTAAGTGTTTTTGGGAAGTGATGAAGTGACTAACACTAAGATGTACATAATGTCATGACAAAGGATGTGCATGTAAACAATAATGACTAGGGTGCAACATAAAAGATAATAATATTTTTTAAAATATAAATTAAATGATTAAGTATATCTATAAAAAACTATAATGAAATTGAATCATACGAAATATTTTTTATTACTACACAATTTACTATATTAAATGATATTAATGTAGTAAAATAAATGTTTAAAAAATAGCTATTATCAAAATTAAAACAACATAAATCACCAAAATAAATTCAAAATTTAACTTATTTAATATATTCATTTGAATTTTTTCAATAAAATAAAATATTATATTATATATTAATAAAATTAATTAAAAAATAAAAAAAAACTACAAAAAATTAATTTAACATTAAAGAAAATAATCTCTTTTAAGTATCCAAGTAAGAACAATGTTTCCCATAACTTTAACTCTACAAAACATTTACTAAGACAAAATAAAGAAAACTAAATGATGAGAACACTTTTATGAATAAATTTTGGAGAAGTAAAAAATATTAGTATATTACTAACTGTAAAATATGTCACCAATCTGCTTTGATAATCATGCTAGTTGTAGTGAAGTGCAACACATTCATTCATACATGATTAGATGTGACATCACATTAGATGCATATATAAATTTGTTAATGGGCTCAATGCAAATATGTTGCACCATAGTTGGTGCCATTATGTTCAACCCTCCCTCATTTTTTCTCCCTAGGCACCCAAAAGGGGCCACACAAGGACATGGACATCCCTCATCACACTCAGACATGTCAACTCAACATATTTGGGTGCAACACTCAACACATACCTGCTAGGTAAGTGGATAGGGAGTCCACAAGAGTGAACTTAGGGGATTAAAAGTTAGTAAAGGGAGATGGGAAAAATTGAGAAGTGTGGGTAGTTGGGCACATGGGTGCTAAGGGTGGGTGGTAGTGGTTAGGATAATGGGGGGATAGTTAAGGGAGGGTGTGATATGTTGTAAAGTTTAAGTTAGGAGATATATGTTAAGTAGGCTAGTGTTAATAAATTTATTGTTAAGGGAAAAAGTAAGTTAGGTATTTAAATGAATTTATTTAGGATATTATTGGATAGAAACCATATAGAAAATTGGGGTATATGTGTAGTTTAATAATTAGATACAAGTATATGCGATACTTCTTTTTAAGTATGTAAAATGATATAGTTAAAAAAATTAGTGAGTGAGTGTGTTTGTGTGTGTGTGTGTGTGTGTGTGTGTGTGTGTGTGTGTGTGTGTGTGTGTGTGTGTGTGTGTGTGTGTGTGAAGTAATATTAGTAGTATATGTTACTTGATATATATATAAATGTATCAAATGGCATATAACTAATTGATGCCACTTGTTATATGCACTTAACAATAATTCATAATTTGTAGAGTGCAAGTATATGAATATAGCCTTAATAGATAATTCAATGCATTCATCAATTAGTAAGTTAAGTAGAAAATTTGTTCAAAGTAAAATAAAATTGTAAATTAGTTAGGTGGGTCAATGCATTAGATTACGATGTTGAAATGATGTGGATATCTAAGGAAAATATGTTTTAGTATGATAGTAGTAGGAGTTCATTTGTAAGAGATTACTAATACTTAGGAATTAATTGTTAATAGTGTGTCCTTTAGCATGAAATAAATAAATGAATTATGGTATATGATTAGTTCATTAAAATGCAATGTTGATAACCATCATCAAAATATGATGCTAAGGATTAGCAAATATTGATTTGCATAAAGATATCTAGTGGTGTTTATATCATAATTTGGGGATCATAATATACTATACACATTTTGTAAGCTAGCTAACTATGATTTGATGGATATGTGTTGGTAAGATGATTGCCTAACCTTATGCCATAACTAACAACCTATAAAACCCAATAATGCTTGTGCTAAGGGAAAATAGATTAAGGTTTTTCTCCCTTAAACTCATGGATGTTGTATCATAAGATTATCTTTGCTGATTCACAATGCCTATTAGAATTGAACATTCAACCAACCTATTTAGGGATCACTTTAGTTAGTATGTTGCAACCTTATCAACATAACTATTAGGTATTCCAAACTCCTAGCCATTTGATAACCTAGTTGATTATGCAGAACTCCTTATGTGAAATCCTAAGTTTTACCTTCAAAAAAATTTGTAGTAGTGCTTTTTCCCTAAAATTTTGGGCATGAGAAAGGTCAACTAAAAGAGTCTTTAAAATTAGATATCAGTAATTTAAATGGAATGTGAAGGATCTAAACAAAGGAAAATGTAGAAATTTTGATGCCCTATGACTTGGAGGATTCATTATCTTTGACATGGTAGGAGAAAACTTTTTTTTTTTTTAATCACAGGAAATAGATGGTTATGCTCAAGAATTCCCTATGCATGTACAATTCCTTATAACATTCTTCTCTTAAATTCAAATGGGTTTTCCCATTTGTGTACTATTTTCAATGTACTATAGTCATTGTAACTAGACATAATTGGATCCTCATCATATTCTAAAGAAATATGCATCCCCAGAAAGAGCCATCAGTAAAACCCTTGAATTTTGAAAAAAAATTGACATTACAACTTAGTTCTTGCTATTTTGGAAGAATGTGTATGAAGGATGCATGAAACAAAAAAAAAAAGGATTTTGCATGCATGATCCAAAAGGTGTTGCGAGATAGAAAAGTTTCATCAAATTGTAGAGGAAAGGTTTAATGTAATCTAAAATTATGGTTAATCACCATTCTGGGCTAGGCTCTCAATAGACCTTGCAAAATCACAATTTTAGGTAATCAGCATAAGATATAATGAAAAAGTAGTGAGATTTCATGAATTCACAAAGAGTGTTGATGTGACCTTGCAAAATAGCAATTTTTGAGAATTCAAGGAGCATGTGATGTGGATGATGAGAAATGGTAATTTTTGCAAAATAATAGGCCTTGTTTGAACTATGCCCCAAAATAGTGAAAAAGAGTTTTTGAGTGCATTAATGATCATCACAGTTTCGAAAAAGGAACCAAATAAGGATGCATAAAGGTGAAATTAATGCAAGGGCATCTTGGGTTTTCTTGTAATTTTGCACATTTTGTTCATTATGGTAGTTTAATTGTGTTCCCATAGTATTGAATGAGCTCTTCAGTGCTAACTGAGTTCGTATGTGCTTGCCGAATTACAATCTTTGCTGAGTGCAGTGTTGATTAAGTGGTTCAATGCTAATCGAGCTTACCTATGCTGATTATTTCCTTTAAGGTTAACTGAGTTGTTCAAAATTGATCGACTATTTCTTCATGCATCAAGTGACCCTATTGATGCTAATGCTTGAGTCCTTTGACTGAGTTGTCTATGTTTTGGTTAATAGTTGGAGCCAACTCTTTTATTTAATTTGGATCATGAATTTAATGATAGGATCTTGTCTAGGGATGAGTCTTGACCAGTTTGAGGTTGACCTTTCTATTATGTAATGTTCTAGAATCTTCTGTAAGTCATTTGGGCAAGTATAAGTAGAAGTGTTTGTTTTAGTTTAGGGTAGAACTCAAGAGGAATTAGAGAGTTAGAGAAGATGTATCTAGGATTATGGATTTGAAGAAGAATTGTAGATTTTAAAGATATATTTTGTATCTGGTTGTAACCTAGAAGGCCTTGCAGCTAGGCATGTATGCTAATAATTTGATGAATCAATAAACTCTCTCTCTCTCTCTCTCTCTCTCTCTCTCTCTCTCTCTCTCTCTCTCTCTCTCTCTCTCTCTCTCTCTCTCTCTCTCTCTCCCCCCCCCCCCCCCCCCTAGTGTTGTTCTCTATGTGTTTTCTTCTATTGTGTTAAATTGGCAAGTTGGTTGGATAGTTGGGTGTGCCTTTGGCCCTAGCTGTTCATACCTTTCCTTGCACCAAAAATAATCGTTGTTTAAAAAATCTTGATAAGTACAAAGAAAATTTTATAAAATTTTAATTAGAAATGACTTAAATGTTGTACATACACAACTAGACATGTGTGGCATGTCATAGCTAGAATTTTGAAGTTAATGGATTATTAAATGCTACTATTTTATTTAAGGATCTCATCCAATGTCAAATTCACAAGAAAAGTTTTAGTGTCTATTCTCTAGTGACTTTTTTTTTAAGGTGCTGAATTTTGGATTGTATGTAAAGAATGGGCTTACCAATTTAGGAACACTAAAAAAGTCAATAGCCTAAACCAATGATGCAACATGACCTTTCAAACAAGAAAGAAGACCAGTTTGATATTATGAACAACATTTATCAAGTTGTATGGGACCTCAAGAAGAATTACACTGCTTATGTAAGTGATTTCCATAAGCTTGAGTTTGAGGAGGATAACATTGCAATTGCATAGATGCTGGCAAAAAGAGAAGTGCAGTCTAGTGAATGAGCATACCTCAATGACATGCTTGACATGTTATATGGCCTTCTCCCTTAAGGAATGTGAAAATTTTCCTTTTTGACTAACATCTTAAATATTAATTATTGATTGTAATTAGTTTAAGTTAATCATTTTTTCAAAGGATCTGAAGCTTTGTTACACCTCTCCATTTACTATAAGGAGAAGTATGAAGATCCAAAAAATATGAGATGACATAATGACTAATATCATAAAATAGAAGATATAAATTGCGAAAGAGAACATGATTGAACTATGCATGCATATTTTTAGTGGATATAGCAAGAAACCACTGCTTTATTGTACTCATTTTTTAAGTTAATAAAAATACTATGTTTCTTCTAAGAACTGTGTAGAATTATCTTGTATTTCTCTTATAGATTGTCCTCTTGGATTTGCATTGCCATTAATAGACTAAAATTTAAAACATTCCTTTGATAAATTAAAATTCACAAGGTTTGTGTCTTTTATTTAGTTGGCCTTTTGGGGTTGAAGTTAAAAAAAATTGAACTAGGATTTGTATTCCAATTCTCTATTTGGTAATTGGTGGTTGGTGTGCACTATCTCTGAAGAGTTTTCATAATCTTAAAACTATACTAAACTAACTCTATCCTTCCCAATCAAAGTAAGGAATTGGTCTAAATTAATTTGAATTAAGAACATTATCAATTTAAATTTTTGGAGTTATTTATCATACTTGAATGTTGTGCAATTCTTAAAACCATACTTATTTAGCAACCTTAAAAAAAAATCATATTAATGATCAATAAAAATGCATACCCTTACATCCTTGATTTCTCCTTGGGAATTCCTTGCTATCCCAAGATCATCAAGAAATAAAATATGCACAAGTTATAAGAAAAAATTCATATTAGGTATACCAACCTAGGTTAGTAGGTCCTAAAGTGAAGAGAGTTTTTCCTTTTAGTTCAAATCCTAGCTGGCCAAATTGTGTTGAATTTCTACATATTGAGAAAGCAAGGCTCATAGGTTTTCCAACCAACAAATTGAGGAACCAACAAAAGGAATTTGGGTAAACCCATCCCATGTTCCAAAACCTCTTTGTTGAGAGATTCCAATTCATCATCTAGGGTGAGTTTATTCTCAAAGATATTGCCAAAGAAACAAGGATTACTTTAGTGGCAAATCTTTTCTCTTTGGCAATCCTGTCTAATGAGTCAATTGTTATTTGGCTAATATTTATCATTTTTGTGTCCAACTGCATCACCGAATCTTTACCATATTTGGGTCCAATGCTCAAGGTGGTCACCCATTAGTTATCACATGATTGGTCAAAAATATTGATGCAATCGCCAATGTGATATATGATTTGGATACACTTATTTTAAACATATTGCCAGCCTTTGCATGTTGTTTCTTATTGGCCGATGATATTTTTTTATTACTATGACCATATAAATTTTTCCTTGGGTTGGGTGTCACCAACCATTTTACTGACATGTGTTGGTCACCCACCCCATTTAGCCAACTCTTTCTTACTATGGGCTTGCATAGGAAGGTGCATTTTTCTTGCATTTGACATTCTCCCTTGTTAATCTTGCCTAATTCACCAACCTAGATTGGACTATAAAAAATTATTATTCTACACAATTTGCTATTTTTTGGTATGGAGACTGGCATTTCTTATTGTTGCCAAACTTTTAGAGTGTTGAGTGCATTGGCCATTGACATGTGGACCCTAGTTTTTGTAAAAGGCAAGTGATTTTTAAATTATTTTGTAAGTGGTACTGGTTTTTTTTTAGTTTCACTATCTAGTGTCCGCTATATTGGGTAGTACCATAGACTTTAGTACTTTAGTAGTAGTGCCCTTTTTTTGAGAATGAATCATATTATTGTTATTATATGTAGTCTAAGTAGTTAAGTCTTTTGTTCAACAACTAAGTTGATTTTTTTTGCAACCTTTATTGGTTTGCCATGTCAAACAAGAGGGGTATGATCCCTCAAATCCAAGAGAGGCCACCATTACCAAATGCAGAACCATAGTGATAGATTTTGGTGGTGGAAATGTTGGCAACCTACAAGATTCACAAGTTAGATCTCCAGTGGTTACTGAAAAAGGAGATTCATCACAAGTTGGACCCTTTGACAGTAGTGAAGTTCAAGTTGGTGAATCTAATATCACAGTCGAGGATGAACTTGAATAAGATCTGGAAGAACTTCCCCTAAGTAGGGAGTCACAAACTAGGATTATAGAGTTGGAGTCCATCCCAGACCAGTGGTTGAGAAAACCAAAATTGATTCCATAAATCAGGTTCATGCACAAAAGGGGAAAAGAAAACTGGAATCGAAGAAAGATTGATCTCACTAGGATTTGTCCAAAAGGAATTTTCAGTTAGAATGGGTGGAAAAGTACTAGTTCATTGAACCAATGCCTAATCCAAATGGTGGTAAGCCTCCTACAGAATGCAGATGTAAGATTTGCACAGAGATAACAAGAGAAGAAGCTATAGCTTAAAATTGATACCATAGAAAAGCATGTCGGTAAAGTTTACAAGAAGGAAATTATGGATGCAGTCAAAAAATCCATGCTAACTTGGGAAAAAAAGGAGATCTGTCTACATATCAGGACACTGAAATATATGAGTTACACCAGCAAATATAGGAGAAGTGTTCTGCAGTAAAAGGTTCCATTGAAGATTTCATTGGGAAAGCAACAGAAGTGCAAAATATGGGAAAAATAGTTCAATTAGGTGTGATCTTTTATATATTGAGTAGAGGATGCCCTATAATGGACTATCCTTCAATGATTTCATTATTGCATTTTTTGAAAACTCAAAACTATCCTAACAGTCACCGGTTAGTAAATAGTGGGTGGGAATGGGCTAAATGTCTTGCACAGGTTGAAATAGAAGATATGAAGGAATCTATAAAAAAATCAAATTTCATTGCATTTTCTCTAGATGAAGTTACAAAAATTGGTAATACTTCCTAGGTGTGCATGCATGTTTATACTGTAAACAATCTTTGTCATCAACCATTTCTACTATCTATTGCTAAATTGAATTGTAGTGCGATAGCTGAAAACTTATATGAATTATTAAACGCTACTCTAATTGAATCTGGATGTTTGGATAGCATGGAGATTTCCAAAAAGTTGGTGTGTGTTGGAGTAGATGGTGCTTCATTTATGCAAGGTCATAAAGACAGTCTTTGCAAAAAGATCAAGAATGATTTGGCACCCTACGCTATTCCCATTAATTGCATGGCACATCGAATGAATCTAGCTTTTGGAATTGTCAACAATTTTGGTTGTGTAAGTAAAGTGGAATCTTTGATCAAAGAGATTTACCAATACTTCTGTCAAAGTCCAAAATGAGTTTGAGAAT
Source organism: Cupressus sempervirens (assembly GCA_028749045.1). Classification (NCBI taxonomy): domain Eukaryota; kingdom Viridiplantae; phylum Streptophyta; class Pinopsida; order Cupressales; family Cupressaceae; genus Cupressus; species Cupressus sempervirens. The sequence continues at coordinate 312,949,390 of CM053787.1, forward strand.
CTCAAAACTTTGCTATAGGACTTACTAATGGGAGGAAGCTTCTTTAAGACAATGATACCAGATGGATCTCTTTGGATGGACTAGCACATCAAGTAATGTCTGAATGCCCATCATTTCTTGGACTAATCCACTCTATGCGAGATAAATTCCCTCAACTATATTCAAGCCTAACTAAAGTTAAGGTAGTCTTAACTTTAGCAACTATTCTCCCCATGCTATAGGACATGAGAAATATTATAAAAAAGGTTTAATAAAGAGCTATGTACATTGCAGAATATAATAAGCTGCATAAAATGACATGTAGTAGCCTAGATACTCTGTATCAATTATTACCATTAGATGAATAAAAGTTTGCAAAGTGGTTAGAAATCTTAGATTTGAACAATGTTAGGAACTTTTTACATATTGGTGCAAATGATGCCCGTGTCAACCCCAACTCCAACCCCAACAAAGCAGGAAGCGAATTTGAATCAAAACTAGAGAAGGTACTTTAATGTGTTACAAGTGAAGCCTTCAAGAAGATCAAAGACTCTATGCTTGACTTTGTCAAGTGAGTTTACTACAATTTGTCGTCAGAAATTAGATTCAGATTCCCTCCAGAGGAACTGTTGGAAGCAATGTCAATTGTTTTTCCACAATATTGGTCTCTAAACAATCCAACTAATTTTTGAAGAAGGATGACCACTCTGGTTCAGCATTTTTGCACACCTAAAGTAATCAATGGAGTCACCATAAATGAAATTTTAGATGAAACTTGAATTAGAGATCAATCATACTCTTTTGCAAACATAATGAGGGAACAATATGCTATTATGGAGAACCCAAATGAAGAGGGAGTGGTAACAAAGCTTTGGAAAAACCTTGGTGAGAGCAATCAGTTGAGAGAGGCAATACCAGAATATTTCAAGCTTCCTAATTTATGTTTGACAATGATATTAGGTTTAGTGGAGGATGAGAGAGTTTTCAATACTTTGGGCTTCCTTAAGTCAAAGGTTAGAAACAAATTAGACAAAAATTTGGATAATTGTCTTAGGCTCTATAATTCTAGGTATGAGGTAGAAAGTTTCCCTTATGACAAGGTTGTTAGCATTTGGAGAAAGCGATGTCAAGGAAGAGGGATTGCCAACATTTCAAACACAAGTGGCAATGGTACTGGCGGTGGCAATGGCAGTGGTTCATATTGTGATATTGAAAGTCAAAGCAATGAAGATGATGTTGAATTTGGCATGCATAGTGAGTCTGACATTGACAGTGAATCTGAAGTAAACACAACAAATAATGAAATTTAATATGCAATAAATGAGGAGGATTCTTATGATAGTAATTGCAAGCTAATCCAGGCAGAATGGAAACTATAACAGCTTCTCAACCTTCTGCGTGAGTCAAGTAGTAGGCTAGTAGCTCTGATCTAAGACTCTACCTACTAATTAATTATGTAACATGTTTGTAGAAGTTAATTTATAGGCTTGATTCACTGTCCCTTTATAGATGCTTAATTTTTATTTTATTTTTTTAACATGTTGATGTTACAAACTTAGTACTTACATGTGGAGATTTTCATTGATTCTAGTTTCTTTAAGAACTTGTAACATAATGCATTTAATAGAATAAGCTCCATTTTTAAAAAATTGTATTATAATTTATAATTACAAATCAGCCTATAACATAATACATTTAACAATTGTCAATTACAAACAATTACAACCCTTTGCAAATGACTCAATGTCAAATTGCAATGACCATGAATTCCCTTTTGTAGATACAATGGAGCAACATTAGTTGTAGGTTGGTTTGTAATTGTATATATGATCAGATATGTTGGCTCTTGATTCTTGATATGCCATAGTATGCTAGTGCCTGGCTGCCCAACTATCCTGATATGCTGGCTCTTGATTCCTATAACAATTAATATTAAAAAAAGTTGAAATTAAATCCAAAATTTAAAATTAAATAGCAACAAGTAAAAAAATGATTATAGTTCTATCACTTACTAAGTTGTTATTGTGTTACTACTTAGTGTTAACATCTTAGCAACAATAATAGTTTGACAAGATGACCCAGCTTCACTGAATTTTTTTAGGGTGCTCCATTCTGCATCATTTGGAAGCCCCATTTTTTTGAGGTTGTAGCTAATTAGTTGTAGTCTCGTCAAAAAAAAATACTTCTAAGAGATAGAATCATATGATAGGAGGAATCTATCTATAACATCACTGATTGTTGATAGTGGTTTGATGCAACTTTCAATTCCCACTGGAGTGAATTCCTTAGGCAATTTCCCTAAATCAGAATTCATCCTACCCTGCAACTTTTGCATGTAATTTTAATTTCCAATGAATGTGCCTTCTGAGTTAGCTATATTTGGTAATCTAACATTCAACAAGTTCACTATGGTGTTATTCATCTTCATCAACTCTTTGGAAGTAGAATTGAGCAATTCAACAATTTATGTTACTTCTTCACAATGTTGAGAGACATTAATGGCCACTACATAGGCATCCAAGAGGTTGTTTATTCCATGGTTTGCCAAATCCCTATCACTGGATCTCTATAGTTTATTGAGAACTTGGTTAGAAAGATCTTTTAAGGAACTAGTGAAGATTTGTCTTTTAGCCTGAAAATCAATTTTTACATTTTTAAAGACAACTTTGAGATTGCTATTTAAATCAAGCCATTCAACCAAACCATCACTGATCATCATTATTTTGTCCCAAATTTCTTGTTTGATAAGCTTAACTATCTTTATTATAGTATCCTTCACATGATGGTCTTTGGAAGAGGTCGTTCTATTTTTTGCCATTACATTCTCCACCTTTTTCTTCATTTCAAACATCTCTTTTTCACTCTTTTGCTGCATTTCCTCTAGTTTCCTTTGCCAGTTAGTTTCTCTCTTCCTCTCATCCTCCAATTTCTTCTTCAAATCTTGGATTTTATTTGTAGTAGTTATTTATTCTTTTCCTTGAGTTCCCTTTTCAAATCATGGATTGTCTTTGAAGTGGACTCCGTTTTTCTTCACCCTATCCAATTCCTTCTTCAAATCATGGAGACTTTGAGTAGACTCCTCTTTCTTCACGTTCTCCCATTCCTTTCTCAAATCGAGGTTTGGTTTTGTCATGCCCATTTTTTAATTTTTTTTTTTTAAAAAGTGGAGGCAAAACACTGCCAATTTTTTTTTGTTTCTTTACATTCTTAATCTATTTACATGAGACATTAGTCATAACCCATTTGATCAAGGACCTTTTCACATAACATTAGTGAACTAATAGATTTGAATTTGAATAACTTAAATCCCTTAGCATTTGAAATCTATTACATTAAATTTCATTTGTAGCAATGATGGATACACACCATACCTAATTTTCTTGTTATCACAATATTGATATCTACTACCATTTAACTACCTGTTTACAATTACCTTTGTGAATGTTAGAATTCTATTGATTTCAATATTTTTGCTTATCATCCCGAGTCAATCCATTACCTCTTAGTTTCTTGATAAATTATTTAATTAGCACTCATACTCCAAGTTAGTACAATAAATATATCTCTGATAATTTCATGCAAATGACATGCCCTCTGATCCTTAATTTTAATTTAATCTTTTTTAAAAAATATTTAGTTCTTAATTATATGTTAAGTCTTTAAATGTTTACCTTCCATACTATGCTACGCAAGTCTCACTCCATTTTACACCACCTTTCAACTTTGTCTCCTAATTTAAGTTAATCATTATTTCTTTATTTAGTCTTATTGTAAATGAATTATCTATTTGTTTACTTATTAATATTGTTTAACATTAATTATTTGTTTTACTAAACATATATAATTTCTTATTAACTAAATTTAGATCACTTTCCTACCTCTCCCTATTTAGTTCTTAATTATATGTTAAGTCTTTAAATCTTTACCTAACAACTTTCTATTATTAATATTATAATCATCCCATCTACCCTAGTCTACATCCCTCCAATCTACATCCCTCCACTTTTTTCCCTATGCCCAAGGCGCCTATGTGGCTAAGGTCTTCATTTGGTTCTTGTTTCCATGTGAGGTGTGAAAGCATAGGGTGAAATGTCTATGGCCCTATAATCCTAGGCCTATGTACTTCTCTTCCCAGCACACTTTTCATTGTTACCTAATGTTATGAAGGGCTTGGATGTCATATTGAATGCAGTCTTTTAAATTTTAATTTTCTTTTCTTTGTTTCAAAGCAAGGTAGTGACTTCATAATGAGAGAGTGCATTGATTATCTGACATCAAGTTAGCATGGGGCAGCGCTCCAGGGTTTTCTTTTTCAAACATGCTAGGCATAAATGGGGAGATGGAATGGTAGGACCCATCTCATCCCTCTTCCCTACGTAATCTCTTTGCTGACAACTAAGTACTGGACGCCCAATGCAAGTATAGGCAGCACAAAGAGAAGGTTGAAGAAGTATCTTGTTTTATTATTTAATTGCTATGTGTCCCATCTTTCCTCTTATGTCACCCCTTCCTTGGGGAGTTCATTTTTCAATAAATATGGTTTTAATTAGCATTGTCCTATATCTTGCAACTTTCTAAACTGACTGCCATTATCATGAGGGTGACTAAATTCTTATATGATTATATATATGTGATATTATCACCCAAAGTTATATTAGTTTAATATGAAGGGGGTGAATATTTTATTGTTCTGTATTGGCAAGAGTCTTAATTTGTTTAACTCATACATTTTCCAGAGAGGGTTTGGACATCTATAGCCTATGTTTGTTTTTCACCATATTCTTCCTTGTCTTTTTCATAAATTTTCTACCTCTAAGTTCACACTATCATTTCTACAATATTACTATGCTAGTTTGGAAGAACTCCTTATGTAGGATAATTTGAATTGATGATTTTTCATTCAACATCCAAAATTGAGCTCATTGCAATGAATATAAATTGCATGATAAGATATAACTTGCTCCTATCTAAATTATTACTATTTATATAATATGAATTTAGAATCTATTTACTCCGAAAAAAAGATGAACTTTATAATCTTAAGAAGATTTTGATTTTGAATATGCATTCATATCTATCATCCAATGAAACTAAAATGATAACAATACCCAAAAGAATAATTCTTTCTATCAATACTATCTCTTAAGCGAATCACTTTGAATGTGTATGCATATCTATCATATGATGAGGTTAACAACAAGATAATTCAAAGGAGATACTACCTCAATCATTACAAAACTTCCATGATACACAAACGTGGTGAAAATCAAAATTCAAAACATACACAATAAGGTGGTGAAATCACTATAATGGAATTTCACAAATGAATAGACCTTGCTACCATACTCAGATGTTTTCTCAATACCCCTATTGCCAAATGGATATAAACAACACCATACACTTTAATCTCAACAAGATACACATATCAAGCTAGGGATGGCACCTCCATATCAATCCAATTACAACAACATTCTGTCATGTCCCCTTTTCAAATAAAAAAAAAATAATAATCTTTGCTAAGACAGGCAGGCCCAAGAAAGTGAAGTTTCGGAAAAAGGGAGTTAATCTTTGGAAACCGTTGGACTAATAAATGATAATTATTATTAAAATATGTTTCATTAACCTCTCTTGGACGTGAGTTACAGTTATTCCCTTTTTAAAGAGGTTTGGAGGCATTTTGGGGGGATTCCAGACTTGATTTTCACTCATTCTTTGTTATTCTTCAGAGGCTGCCAAACCTGTGGAGAAGGAGACCCAAGAACGGGAGTTTGCAAGTTTCCAGGGAGACCCAAGAATGGGAGTTTGTAGGTTTCTAGGAAGGCTAAGGATGGGAGTTTGAATCCATTCCATGTGCATGCTCATACAGAGTTTGCCTTTGTGCTGAATAGTGCAGATTTGTGAGTTTCCGGGTGTATTTTTGTAAGAGTTTGGTGTTTCCGGTTGAGTATTTCATATCAGTTTTGGTTGCTGCTGTATTTTATACTTTAAGCTGTTAAAATAGATCTGAATATATATATTGGGACGTGATTAAAATTCTGAGATAGATTATTAGTGTTCTTGTGGTGTTTTCGGGCATATTTTTGTGCTATTTCGGGAGCCCGATGAGCATAGTTTTGGTCCTACATTTTCAAGCTATTGTGTAAAGGCTATACGGATCTGGAAATGTCAATTTTTAGGCTGTTATTCTGCTGAAAGTTCTGTAAAAATTTCCATTTTCAGATTTATTAATAATTGGTGAAGCTGTGAAGCTTTTGGCACAATTTCTGGCATACCCGATTTGGGGTTTCTTGAGAAATTTGGAGGATCTTTGTGATATTAGTTGTTTGATCTTAAAGATCTGATTAAAGGTTGGAAATATCATGTAAAATCAGAAAAGGGACATTTCACATTCTCATCTCTTGTGCAGAGAAATCCTCATGACTCCCAAGCATCCAAGACATCAGTTATCCTGCAAATTCAAAGAAAAATAAAGAACCATGGAGGCTCACCTCCCAACCTAGGCCTCAAGGAGACCACCCCTACATTAGGGGAAATAAGACTCAACCAGGTTACACTCAAACATCATCACCATAAAAAAAACCAACATGAATATCTTAGTTTAACATCACATTTACAATTCCCAACCAAGGCTTACACAATGATTCACACATGGAATCATAAACATTGGGTGAAGGTGGGCTCTCAATTAGGAGATTTTCCATATCATATAAAATTTGTAACAACAATTTCCATGCCCTTTCGGGGCTTTCATGAATCAATGATTTCCATGCCTTTTGGGCTTTCATAAAAAAATAATTTCATGCCCTTTCAGGGCTATTCACAAACATCAAGTTTTCATACTACCATCAACCAAAGCATCCTTGAATTTCCATACTTCATCAACCTTCTTCCACACCATCACTCTCCATACTATCCAAAGCAAATTATGAAGGCATATGGCATACAATGGAGACCATTCTCCAAGGTTCTCAACTATATCTCAAGCCCAACTAACCCCTTCACCCTAGGCTTGCTCTTCCCTCCCAAGGGTGAGTGAAGCCTTCACACCCATGTACAATTTCAACACTCAAACAATGCAAGGAAATCCAAGAAGAACCCCAAGAAAATACATGAAACAACATACACCTTCACAACACAACACAATACAAAACTCCAATGAAAACACATGATTCCATACTACACTCATAGACCCTATGAGAAGCATTATTACAATGTCTAACTTCAACTTCATGAAATGAAGAAACATGGCATGAAGCACTTACCTGCTTACAAGCTATGGTAATGGAATGAGGAACTCTTCCTGCTTGGTTTCCACACTTTCCTTTCCAATCCCTCTCTGTCTCTAAAGTTAGAGAGTGGGTGAATGAATCCCCAAGATTGGCACAACTTCCCTATAAAGACCTTCACTTTCATCCTCACCTACCTCTTTTACTTTTGTGTTTTTCCACCAATGAGGACTTAACCAAGTGGTGTAATAAGGAAAGAAGTTATGTTACAATATGATTTTCGAATTGGCTTGGAAATGACCATTTTTGAGGGTCCCCTAGGTCCCCTAGACCCACTTATAATTATATTTTAACCCCTAACCCATCCTATTACCTTGTGGGTGACTTGTTTCCAGAAAATTAGCACTTAAGAATCACTTAGGCTCTCTAAAATTCCTATCAATTGTAACTTGCATTCCATCAAAAAGGTGACTCTTCCTAACACTCTCCAAGGTGGTTTAATTGATTTTGAAATGAGGATTAGGCTTAGGTTAAGTGACTTCATGCCAAAGAACCCTATTTGACATGTCATTTGCACATAGACAATACAAGTGTCAAATAACACACACACGCACATAAAAAAAGTTTACACATTACGATGACATGTCTCCAATCAACCATGCTCTCTGACTATAACACTCATACACAGTCACAGTAAAAAATAGCACAATACAATGAGGTTTTGAATCTTCCAAAGATTCACCTTGGCTTAACCGTATCCACATAAGATTGAACCTTGTTTCCTCCATTAATCACCATGGTTCCACTTTCCTGCACACTTAACTTAAACATTAGTAACCCAATAAGATAATATAGGATCCATACAAACATGTACAACATAAATCCAATATCTCATACTACTCATTAACGTATACAAGTAAGTATCATCTAATCATTTATGTTCTAAGTACTATCAATAAAACATTACAATAGCATATTCCATTTAACTTTCATCTAAGTGCATATTCAAAACATTACATTATCATTCTCATAAAATATTTAAAACATTGAAATATCGAATATGTGTATCAACAGTAATCTCTCTTAGTATAAATCAGTTTCAATTAAAGTATCATCATAACTCTTTCTCACATAACAATGAAACTCTAAGTCATCTTTAGTAAATCGTAAAAACAATATAAAATGGATATGTGCAAACAGGTTAACTAGTAACTTTGATTAAGTTAAACATAGTGATGTTCCCAACAATATCCCTTTATCACATTATGAGAGGCTTATGTGATTTTCCAGGTTTAACTCCATAGACTGTTAGAATGTTTCAGTAATTATGTCGTAATGATTTAGAACCAACTCCAAACATTCCCATATGTTTGATTATCATCATAACCTATGTTCCTAGTTATTCTTAGTAGGCTGAATGTTATTTATCCTTCCTAACTGCCTAGTAGATCATCCATAGTGTCTCATGGTTAGGTTCTCATCTTAGACATTTTAAATCTCATTTCCATGTGGTCTTATCTTGTCGACCCAATGTTACTAGATAAAGTCTCGAAACCTACATTAGTCTCCTATAGGATCCCTTAAATCATGATTTGTAATAAAAAAAACTATAAATCATAACTCAATTAACTCCTAACCATTTTTATTTCATCAGGATCTAAAATAAGGTACTAGTGTGGGCCTTACAAGTTTTGCAGCTGACTCCTCTTTTTTCTTTGCATTCTCCAATTCCTCCTTCAAATCACTGATAGTTTTTGTAGTTGACAACTCTTTTTCTTTCATATTATCCAATTGCTTATTCAAATTGTCGATTGTGTCTACACTAGACTCCTCTTTTTTCTTCTCATTCCCCAATTCCTTTTGCAAATCAAAAATCATACTTTCCCTAGACTCTAATTTTTTCTTTTCCTTCTCCCATTCATCCTTCAAAATTTTATTTTCCTTGGCAGCAGATTCCAGCTTAGTTTCCAATTGATTGATGACTTGTGCACTACTCTCTACAAACTTGAACAACTGTGTTGTATACATTTTTTCATTCTTAAGTCTTTTTTGGCACTCATCCAATTCTTTAGTCAAATTTTGTACTTGTTCATTCATCTTTTCTTGCTAGACAATTGCCTCTATAGGAGAAGATTTCCTTATCTTGTTTTGCAATTCTTTGAACCTATTGTCTTTTGCTTTCTCCTTTACCTTCACATTATCAAGGTTTGCCTGTAGCTTTTCTATTTTCTTTGTAAGCCTTTTGTTTTCCCTCTCCACTTTTAGAAGTGTAGAGTAGACCATTTTATTGCTCTCTTTTGATATATTGATTTTGTCAATATATTTCACTTTTGACAAATCAATTTGAAGACTGGTAACTTTTATATCATTATGATTTATTACATTTTTTGGTGGATTATTATCTCTACCTAGGGGCATAATAGCTATGAAGTTCATCATTTCATTGTTTGGATCATATGTTGGAAATATTTTGTTAGTAAATCCCTGACATTTGACAGTTGCATCACTTTTCAAAGTCTTCATAATTTGCCTATTTATTTCTCTTTTTTGTTCAAACTTTGATGCAAACTTGTCCAAACTAAAATTTGGGTTTTCTGACACAATTAAGTGTTTCAAAGGTGAATTATCAACTATATCATTGAATGCTGATGCTCCTCCATCTCCATCTATACTTACTCCACCTACAATTGTATTTTGAGGATTGCCAACATACTGAAGATGGCCCATTCCAAATCTTGGCATTTTAGGACTATTTTTAGGGTTTTGTATAGAAGCCACTGGTGCATACATTGCTAAAGTAACCGCTGACATTTCTTGTGGTGTAATTGTCATAAGTTTTTTCTTTTTTGCACAAGGTTCATCCATGCGAGTGCCAGTGTCAGTGCCAATGCCAATGGGATCAACTACAATTGGATTTGAAGATTTAACAAATAATGTGTTGGGATGACCTTCAGAAGTAGAAGTATTTATTTTTTTCCCTTTTTAGATGAATCATCTTTAATCTTGAAGTTTCCAATGATTGGTTTACTTCCTCTTTTGGGTGGGTCTCGTATTGGAACTAGATTCCAAATCCCATCACCACTTGCACCAATGGGCCCTATACTTGCATAACCCATTTTTTGTATCATAGTTGCTCCTTTACCATATGTTTGTTTAGTAGAATCACTCATTTGAAGTTTAATAATAGCTCTTCCCCTGGTTGACCTAGAATCCTCAATACCTTGAATGTCAGTATTAGACTGGAGGTCCTTCTGTTTGTGAATATCACTGTCACTGCAATTGCCAAGTTGATATAGTACAGTTGGATGCTCTTTATCCCAATAAGTGTTGAAAAGGTCATCCTCATCAATTTCTCAAAATTTTATGATGTCTTTGGTTCACCCAAATTTTGCTTCATTTTCCTAAACTCAGTTATCTTGGTTTGACACCACATTTCATATATGCATGCCTCTTTAATTGCTTTTGGCATAGACTTCTTAGAAGGTTCAAATGCTTTCTCATAGAAATTTAAGTATGTCAAAGGCCCTGATTTGTGTGACTCTGATATGTTCAATATCATAATTTGGGATGACAGTTGTTGCATTGAAATATTATTCTCTATTGCATGTTTCTCCATCTCTTTCTTAACCTCATCTCACAAATCCTTGTTTTTTAACTTTTCTATCAATGGCATCTCCTGGTGTTTATATTTGCTCGCAGAGTTCTCATTGGCAAAAAGTCTTGTTTTTATTATGTTTAGTGGATCATAATTCTAGTGACTAACAAAATGAAGCCAAAAAAAGTTACCAATTCATTTTCCACTTTGAGAGCCTTTCTCTCAAATATGAGGCCTCCAATTGCAAAAGGCAAGGAAGAAAATATCGTTTTCTTTTGTTGTCCACTGAAAAGTTCATCTGTGCTCTCCATCTACCTTACATATTCTAGTGCAAGAACCCTTTCTGTAACATACATTGGAAGTTTGTAGGGTTCAACCACTGAATCGTAAAACCTTAAGATAGTGTACTCTTCCATGAAGAACCAGTTAGCCAATTGAATCTGACTTCCCAGTTGAATGCAATCTTTAAGAGACACAAGCAATCTAGGCATTGTAGTGCCTGTGATTTTTTGGTAAATAGGTGTCAAAAAGAAGTCTACAAAATGGTTGTAGATTTTATTGTTAGAAGTCATCCTCATCTTATGTGTCCACTCATATACTAGACTTGGCGTCTCTAATTTCTTCTGGGTTTTCTCATCAAACTTATATACCTCAATATCAAGCTCGTTGTTCTCTGTCTCAAATATTGGGTGATGCTTTGCTAAAAGAAGGTAGCACAAGTAACTTGTGAACCTAAATGTCTTCGTCTTTCCTATAGTTGTACTTTGTTTAATCATTAGTAATTATTCTTGCATAGATTCAACAATGTACCAAACAAAATCATATCTTACTGCTACATTTTCAACTAATTGACCTCAACAATGGATATTATAAATCATTTCAAGAACACTGGCCCCTACTTCCTTGTTATTGTCCAATCCGAGATAAAATGATAACAAAGAAATAGTATTCTAAACCCATGGCACAAAAATATCATACTGATAAGGATGCTTATGGTCTTTGTCTAGTGTAACACTAGTAGTGGACTTTGAGGGTATTAAACCCTTAATATATGAATTTTGAAAACTTCTTTCTAGCTTGTCATAAGCCCGAGCTAGTTTATCCAAGACAATGCACTCCTTAGATCTTTTTGTTCTAAACCCTAACCCTAGGTCTAACAGAGTGAGAAATTCACTCTTAGTTATTGATAAAATTTCCTCCTGAGTGTTTTTGTTTACAATTTCCTTTCTATTTTCATCATAATTCTGAGCACATAGCATTACAATTTTGAGGCAAGGGAATATTTTAGGTACAATGAGGTTTGCTAATCCAGTAACTAGAGTTGCTAGTTTATTTGTATATGCAACAATACTACTGTTATATTTGTAATAAATTCAACCCCTTTTGGGGATCTTTCCACTTACTAAACAATGAACGTCTAATTGCCATGATTCCAGAATCTCCATGGATAACAGGATAAAAAATATCATGACATTCATTAGTGAAACCTAGGGTTTGTAGAACTTGTCTGAGTTCTATAATGGTGTTCTTTTCCTTTATGGGTGCACTCGTTTGGGAGGTTTTTGACTTTGCTTTGTCCATGCCTGTCTGCTAATGGTTATTAGACTTTAGGCCCTATTCAAAATAATTATAAAGTGTAAACCTAAGACAAATAAAATCAAGATTTCTATTGCTACAAATTGCAATGGAATTTTGTTGAAAAAAATTAAATACCTAGAATTGAGATTGGACAATTGATGTTGTCGTTTGATACCCAAGTTTCACACTTTCAGTCTTCAGAAATCGAAACACAAAATGGGATTTTGCCAATCTTTCAAAATTTAAAATTTGAAAACCTTATGGCTATCATATCAGACTCTCATCTTACAATTCCAAAACTCTCAACTTCATACTTTAAAAAGCTAATACTTGAAGTTTAATAGGTAAAACATAAGTAATAAGTAATTAATGGTTTTAACTTTTATGTACAACGTACATCTAGCTATAATAAATTTTCAAGATTCAATATTAAATAATGTAGTGATGTACATAAGTTACACGTGTCATGATTTTAGATGAATCTTGATAGATGAGAAAGAATTCCCCAAATCGACCCAAAATTCATCTCAGGTCGTCGATCTATAGACTATCAAATAGTTATTAAATTTATTATTATTATTATATTATATTATTTAATATTATTTATATAATATTATTTATATTATATTTAATATAAATAATATTATATAAATGATATTAAATAATATAATTAATAATAATAATAATGACCATCTCAATCTGATAGATTGACGGCTTGGGATGAATTTCGAGCCAATTTGGGGAATCTATTCCCATCTGCCCAGATTCATCTGAAATCGTGACATGTGTCACAATTTCGGATGAATTTGGGCAGATAGGAATAGATTCCCAAATCAGCCCAAAATTTATCTCGAGCCATCGATGACTCGATGGTCATTATTATTATTATTATTATTATATTATAAATATTATATAGCTATGATTATATCATATGGTTGTAATTATATTATATTATAGTATAAATAATTATAGCATATGTTCTATTATTTTTAATTAAATTATTAAATTATTATTGTTGTTAAATATTTTTAATTTTTTTTAATAATGTATTTTTTTTATAAATTATAATATATTTTTTGACATTCAATTAAAAATAATATTACTTATATTATGTAATCATTTAAGATTTATTATAATTATAAAAATAACATTATCTTTATTTATAATTATTTATTATATAATAGAACATATAATACAATTATTTATACTATAATATAATATAATTATAGCCATATGATATAATCATAACCATATAATAAAATATAAATATAACCATCTAATATAATATAATATAATATTATAATAATAATAAATTTAATAAAATATATAATGACCATCTCAATCTGATAGATCGATAGCCTAGGATGAATTTTGGGCCAATTTGGGGAATCTTTTCTGATTTGCAAAGATTCATTTGGAATCGTGACACGTGACACGATTCATCCTACGTGTCACGATTCCAGATGAATCTGGGAGATTGGAAAAAATTTCCCAAATCGGCTCGAAATTCATCCTAGGTCATTGATGACTCGGTGGTCATTATTATTATCATTATTATTATTATATTATATGGTTATAATTATATTATATTAAATGATTATGATTATATCATATGGTTGTAATTATATTATATTATATCATAGTATAAATAATTATATCATATGTTCTATTATTTCAAATTAAATTATTAAATTATTATTGTTGTTAAATATTTTTAATTTTTTTAATGTAAGTGCATTGGTTTATATTTTATATTTTAATAATGTATTTTTTTATAAATTATAATATGTTTTTTGGCATTAAATTAAAATTAATATTACTTGTATTATGTAATCATTTAAGATTTATTATTATTATAAAATTAATATTATTTTTATTTATAATTATTTATTATATAATAGAACATATAATACAATTATTTATACTATAATATACTATAATATAATTATAGCCATATGATATAATCATAACCATATAATAAAATATAAATATAACCATGTAATATAATATAATATAATAATAAATTTAATAAAATATATAATGACCATCTCAATCTGATAGATTGATGGCCTGAGATGAATTTTGGCTTGATTTGGGGAATCTTTTCCCATCTACACAAATTCATCCGAAATTGTGACATGTATCACGATTCTAGATGAATCTATGCAAATGGGAAAAGATTCTCCAAATTAGCCAAAAATTCATCCTGAGCCATCGATCTATTAGATTAAGATAGTCATTATTATTATTATATTATATAAATATTATGTGGTTATAATTTATAATTATATTATATTATAGTATATGGTTATGATTATTATTATATCATATCATTATGAATATAATTATATTATATTATATGGTTATGATTATATCATATGGTTTTAATTATATTATATTATATTATAGTATAAATAATTATATTATATGTATATGATATGGTTATAATTACAATTTAAAAATGTAATTGCAAATGCTCTATTTTTATTCATATTTATTATTTAGTTTCAAAATTAAAATATAATATAGTTATAATATCTATAAATTATTAAAATTTAACATATATTGAAAATTGTGAAAATTGTTTATAAACTATTCTTCATCATTTAAAAGATTTCATGAAAAAAAAGTTAGGAATAGGTGACAAGATATGTATGAAATAAAAATTTGACACATAAATTATCAAAATTATATTTAACTTTTTTAAGGTTATAATCTATTAATCTTTAGTTTTCCTTGAAGCTCCATGTTTTACTTTTAACCAATCAGATTAAAAGAAAACAGATAATTATTAACAGTTCACTATTTTTAACTAAGTCATAGACTAATAGTAACATTTCAACATTGCATAATTTGAGAAGCAAGATGCCAAAAACAAACTTACAAAGTCATAGACTAAGAAGAACAACGATTTGAGAACCCAAAAACTATTTTTTTCATTGATAATATTTTAGACTGTACAATGTACATAATACTGATTCATAGCTTACATATTCAAAATAGCTAATTAAATCACTAATCATCTTGGTTTTACTATTTCATAATTTACAAAAAAGGGTAGGGCCCAATCCAAAGAAAAATACAGATATCTTGAAAATATTTTTTTGGCAAACTTTTGACCTAATCAAGACATTTTTTTTCCCTAAAGGGCAACGGGAATAGGGAACATTGAACTGAGAACTAGGGAACCAAGGAGGCTAGAAGCATGAGTGGGCTAAGGGGCCGAGGGATTGAAGCCTTTAATCAAAAAGGTCTTCAATTCTATCTGTGAGGAATCTATTGGAGAAAATGATGTCATTGAACTCGTCTAGCCATGTGAAGTCCATCTCACTAACATCATCGTCCAACAATAACCATTTCTACAAAAAATCCCTTCTAAGGCGCACCCACTTCTAATGGTGAGTCAGTTGCCATTTGTTCATTTCGAGCAAGAAAGGATGCTTATGTATAATGCACCCTATGTCTTCCTCCTAGCACTTGTCAACTACTCTTGCAAAAGGGATGCCAATACCTAGCCCCAGTACCTACTTGGCCAATACAATAATTTTGACATCATCTTCTAAAAATGTTTCCTTAAAAACATTACACAAAAGCATCAGCAAGTCTATTTTCTTGCCTCCAAGGTCGAGAAGAGACATGAGAAAGTGGGAGGTAATATTCGTGGAAACACAGTACCTCTTATCATTTCTTAAGAATTCATGGCTGAGTACCATGCATATAGCATGGAAGATAAAAGGACTTTGTCCATCTACCTTGCAAACCATGGCAAGGACATCATCAAGAATTTTGCCAAAAAGGGCTTTTGTCGAGCCATATTAGTGCATTTTAGGCAAATTGGCATATCCATGACTATGATTCAAGAAACTGAAAACTCTGCAAAGTGCAACTAAAAACCAAATTTAGATTGAAGAAATTAGAATATGAGAAATGATATTGAAAGAGGAATTGAAGAGCCTATTTAATGGCAGACTGCAGTTGCATCTAATTCTTTGGCGTTTGCAATCTTCCATATCTTATTTTTCATATTCCTATTAATTTTCAAGTGTGTGAAATGCCAAAATGTGTTGACATTAATGTTGAACAATCAATAGTGCCTAACATGATTAATGATTTCTATACAATCTTTTCCATGTGTCTCCATTCTAGAGAATTATGTTCAACTCCAAGTCTTTTCAAGCGAGTGGCCCCGAGATGCATCTACTATCATTGATCTCTAACTAATCAACGGTCAATAAAACTATTGTATTTACTATTAATGTAACAAAAGTGATGGTATTCAACTTGGTAATTGTGACACTGATGTAATGATGTTACAACATTATTAATAACACACCTAAGATAGTACAAAAGTTGAAACTTGGAAGTGATTACTCAATGTTTAGTACAGTCACTAGCCAATACATGTGCAAATTTCACTTTTAGATTAAACTATTTTTTAGTTTACCACTGAAGATTAGCCAAGACCATTATTATTCATTTTCCTACAAAACAAGTAATTTGCCTCCAATATTATTAATTCATTTTTGGCAAGGAAAAAAATAGCCATCATTTATATATCCATCAGTGAAAAAAAATTAATTTGCTACATTTAAAATGATTTTTGCTAGGGAAAGAAAAAAATCGCCAACATATAATATTTTATTTCCCTATATGGAACAAAAAAATTTCCCTCGATATTAAAATTTTCCTACCCACAAGATGTTGGATTTGCCAGCATTTTAGGGTTTTATTTTTGGGAGGGGTTTCTTAAAGTTATCCTTGCAAAGAAATCTGAGTTCAATTCTTTCAATTTTTATTTAATAATCTTCAACTTACTAACCACTTGAAAAAGTTTGGAGCTAGATACTCTGGTTTCATTCCACCATTTCTTAATCAAAGTAAGGCAGTTATCATCCTTACGCCACATTTATTCGAACTTGAAAGGGAAGTGACTTGGTCTTTTATTGTCAATAATTTAAAGCTCAACATGGAAGTGGTTTGATTCCATAACTAGTTTAACTTCATATGTGAATGAAATAGAGAAGGTAGATAAATCCCATGAATGAAGAACCTATCAAGATTTTCAGCAATATTACTAAAACCCTTCCTCCTATTATTCCAAGTGAATGAATCCAATGAGCATTCAATTTCAAATAGATCAACCCTATAGACCTAGTCCACAAAATCTTTTTTTGTTGAGGAGGGATATATGCTAGCACCTTATTTCTTAGAATATCTAAGGATAGCATTAAAATCTCCTCTTAAAATAGAAATCTTTGACCCCCCTTAGACTTATCCTATCTCCTATTTAGATGATGTTGATTGTTTGGGGCATTAAGGCCCCTAACATTACAAGTTAAGATATTCATGATTTTGTAAGAAGGATATTCCCCTTCCCAACATAAAATAAATTCTTTAATTTTGATTTTGCATGGGCTACTTCATCTCTACATCTAAGCTCCTAAAGATATTTACAATCCTGTTTCCTTAAGGATTTGTAAAAATCCAAGTTGGCTCAGCTTGGCAAGTGGAAGGCAAGCCCTAGAGAATCCTACTTCCTATTTGAGACTATATTTTGATATAAGAAAACCATCCCATCATTTGGGCTCAGGGGGATCCTCCACATTCTCCTTATTATTTTTAAGAACCAAATTGATAAGAATTGATTTTTGTCTTCTAAGCTCTTCTTCATCACATATTTCATGTAAAAATTGATTCATGACATTATCAACCACTATATTATTCAAGTCTTATACTTAAATATTAACCTCACTTTTGAATCATCTTGGGACTTCCATGGGATCCTCCCTTAGAGAAATGCCGATTTCATTTTGATTGCCTATGTTAATATTGGGTGTACCCTATTCATAGTCAAAACCATGATTGATATGATCCTTTCTAAGGGATATTTGTACTAAAGCTATATCAACATTAAAATGAGAGGATTCTTCCTCCACTGGGTTCTCTATCCTAACAATTATTGATCAAAGATGGGGGAGGGATCCCTAATCTCCCCTTCTTCACATTATTTAGTCTTATGACAATTTAAATCTCCTCCATTGTCATTAAGAATGAGTAGAACATTTGAGGTAGGATAGCATCTATTGAGTAGTTTGGAGCTAAAGAAGGAAGATTGCAAAGATTCTAGGTTTGATAGAAATGGTTTTACCATTGATGTTAATATCAAGTGGTTTAGATTTTAATATACAAAAATTCATATTAACGATAATAATTTGACTAGAGCAATTAAGATTGATTTCTATGAATCCTAAAAAAGATCCTAGAGTATTACCCATAAGTTTAAGTGTTTTTCTAATAATTAGCTCTATTGGGGAATTTGATAAATTATTGCATGATCTACTTTGAAATCTCCCACATTCCTTGGATCTAAAAAGGGTTCCTAGTCTAAAACTTTGAAGGGATAGCCATTGAAACCTAGGATTTCCCCTTTAAAAGACTCTTTTTTAAATCTAAACTATCATTAGCGATGTAAAGAAAATCATTTTCCATAATTAATAAGTCTATATGTGATTTCTTAAGAGCTTTTTAATTCATTCAACTAAAGCATTTACATCCATACTTGGGCCAGTCCATCAAGCAAAAACTCTAAATTTGTACATTAAAACTAGATGTATTCCACTGAATAAATCGTCAACGTAAAAATGAGGTGAACGTCTACCTTGATCCTAGGTTTGTTACATGGAGACTTTGTTAGATCTAAAGTTGGAAGATACGTTGCAATCGACTTCTTGAGGGTCTAGTGTTCTCCTTGCAGAGTTGAGAAAGAATTTGAGTTAAGCTTGGTATTTCTTTTTCCTCAATGCTTAGGGGGAGCCTTCGCATAGGGTTTCCAATTCATCCTGCCCCCTGATCTTGATCTTCTAGCATCATATTTGTGTGATTGGCGAGATCAAGCTATGATCCAGTCATGCTGATCATCTTCCATAATACTTTGAGGGCTAAAGGGACTAGAGGAATGGTACTGCATATCGTGACCACAAAAGGATATGGCATTGTCTAAGATATCTATTAAATTCTTCATGAGGGTTGAACATTGGCATATTTTGTTCTTGGCGCAAAGGCCATTGCATATTTTTCCCAAAGTACATTCCTATTGAAATGCAATGTTATTTAATTCACAACTTATATTATTTGCATATAATAATCAAAATAGTTATTAAACTAGATCTAGGAATAAATATTTGTTTTCAAAAATAATTTTTTTTATTTTTATTAAACTAGACCTAGGAATAAATGTTTCTTTTCAAAAATTTAAAATAAAGGAGAAGAGTTGAATTTTATAGCACCTTATTGTTGATCTCCTAGTTTGCACATTTGGTCTACTCTTATATATCAATCTGCTCAATGATATCAATCTGAGCTTATTATTTTTTTGATAGTATAGGTGTTCCTCCTTTAAATAATCAAACACAAATGAAATATTTTGATAATTTTCTTATGACTCCTTATTTGATTGAAGATCTAGTGATACTTTGCTAGTGAATCTTAAGAGATTGTCAATCCATGTTCTAGTGAATGGAATGTTTTCTTACAAAAAACTTTGGATCACTCCTTATTTGTGGAGAGAATTTGTGTAAATAATTTGCAATGCATGAAAATAACTTGCCCAAAACTACTACTTGTCAAGAGATTTAAAAATTGTCCATGTATCAATCCTCTCTCTTTATATTATTTTGATGCTTTGAATTCATAAGAATTTCCACTAATTAAGTTGTCAATACTTTGGCTTGTTGAGCAATTTGGTGCTTTCGATCGTGATTAGTATTTCTATGTTTGTCTAAAATTTTGAACTTTGTCACCTATAATTTATTTCCTAGTTGATACCAAATTCTTTGCTTTAAAACCATTGTTGATTGTTGTTCCAAATTTTAATTCTTGTGAAGGTATTTTTTTATGTTCCCTACTCTTCTATTCCCTGATCTAATTGCCTTTACTCTATTCATTGATATGATTCTCTACTCTTCTAATTCATTGATTTGATTCCCTGTTGTTATGATTCACTAAGTACTAACTCTGGCACTAGCTAATCTTGAGACCAAAGGCAAAAAAAATCAAACATGATTCTTTTTCAGATTGACAAAACATAGCTAAATTTTATATTTAAAATTTATTTTTTTTCGATCACAAAATATACAGATCATGAAGATCAAATGCTAACAATTTCACAAAAAAACCATTTTTCTTTTGAAATTTAGTGAATGATGCAATTTTTATAGAAGATGGCTACATCCATTAACTCTAAGGTCTAAAATCCTTAGTTGATTATTTTCCCTTAACTTAAAATTAAAATATTCAATCAATAAACATGAAATTTAACAATTATTATTAAGGGAGAGGGACTAGTAGTCATGAGTGCTAACTTCCTTAGCATATAGTCATTACATGAGATACCATAAGACTTTTACTTTTTTTTAATGTAAAATTGACATTTAACTACCTAATTAAGGTTCAAAGGTGTGACTCATCACATAACTTATAAAAATAGTAGACTTGTGAAGTGTGTCCAAAAAAATGACTTTTTAAATATTAGACCAAAACTTATCTAAAAATTTGTACTAACTATATGAAATATACCAAATAGCTATTAAAAATCATAAATATTTGTTATATATAACTTTTATATAAAAAATAAAAGAACCAATAATTCAACACAATAAAATTATTTTATAAAAATAACACATTATTATATATAAAATACAACTTTGTCATCCCCTCTATTTGCCCAAAATCAAAGCTTTGGAATAGGCTATGGTATAGGTTAAAGGAAGTGATCATAAAATGGTAAATTGGAAAATGCCTAATGTGAGATTTCTACATAAGCTCCCTAGTAGACACTTATCAACCAAAAAAGTATATCTAAATGTTCGATCTCAAAATAGCAACAGTGTGTAAAATTCCATATAGATAAACTGAGAGCCATTTCTTTGAAATATCAATACACATTATAATTGTGTTGATGGTAATTAAAATCTATGTAAGTAAACTATTTTAACTTAATATTTGAAGTTCTTTTGATAATTATGGTTATAAGGAATGAATGTGTTTATTACATGTAAATTTTTGGAGTTAAATTTAATTATTTGATATTGTTTCTTAGTTTTACTTATAAAATCACATTTTAGGTTTAGGTTTAGGTTTGATTTTTATTTCTCAATGCATATGATTATTTTGTTCTATCTATTATATTATTTGTACTCAAAGCTAGCTTTGAAACTAATAATTTTTCATAAGATTATAAGTGAATGCAAGTTCATAATTAAACAATGTGGATTAAAAAAAATCACTTCTTCATCTAAATCAAATTAAATTATAAAAAGCATTTATCATAGTTCATTCTAATATTCTAAAATGTAATTTGTTTCTTTTCAAGAATTTAACTTGCAACAAATTTTCATTAAACTTAAAACTAAAACTTTTTACCTTAGAAGATTTAGTGACTTAATAAAACTGTAAGGTTGATTGAAATAATTTCTAATACCTTTTAACAAATCTAAAATTGCTAAATAACATTTATTTGTATAAATTTTTTTTTAAATTATGTTAAATTTTCTTACACATTATTCTTTTAATCTATTTAATATTATTTATTTAAGATTAAATAATATTTGAATTTTGTCACATTAATCTAAAATAAATTAGTGACTTATTATAAATTTAATTTACTATAATTTGTATTATTCGTTTTTGAATTTTGGAGACAAGTTATTTGATTTACTAATATTTTGCTTGATTATTTTTTTAGTATTTTAATGCTACTTAAAGGTGTTGTGCTATGTGGTCATGATTTTCAACTAGCACAAAATATATACTAGCACTTGCACTAGGAGGAGCAAGAGGTACACCGATAGTGACAAACAGTGCATGCCTATATAAGATGGTTTCCCACATATATTATTTTTGGTATAACATGAAAGGAAATGGGTAGCATAGACGATTTATTCTTAAATTCATTTGTCAATCATATCTATACCACCAGTTTGTCTAGGTAGAAAAGAATTTTTCTATTGCTTCTTTGAAACTTACAGACATTTGATACAAGAGCAAGGAAGTTAGGTGCGAGTTAATAATATTTTTTACATGTGTTATTTCTTTCTTTGAAGGATAGATGGAATGTCACTAGAAAATAATTGTTCAAACATTGGCCATTTTAATAGAGGAGGGGATCCTAACTGGCTAACCATATTTGAAAGCTCATCAATATGTCCTAATGTAGAATTACATAGAAACTATTGAAAATTTTGTATTGGATTGGGATATAAGATGGTTTGAATGAATACTTAGTAGCTAAGTATTCATGCAACTTAATTTTTACTTCCACTTCTCTTTTAAAAATTAGAATTTGGTCACAACTACCATTTTGGATACATCCTACAATTATAACATTCAATGAGACAATATTTTGTGTAGGCATCTTTGTAAGTATTCAAAGAGAATAATCTATATTCCAACATATGTTGTACATGTCATTTACAAAAGTCCCAACTAATATGTTAATTATATCAATCCAATATCCCTAATAAAGGGGTAAAGTTTTAATTTTAAAGTGGAGATTGAGTATATGAGAGCTACAAAAAAGTGGGATGCAATAGAGACTAGAAGGATGAATATTGTTGTGGTTGTGGGTGAATATTCAATAGTGTTTGTCACTAAAGGGATATTTAATTTCTATAATTCTATGAACATTATTCTATATATGAATTTCTTTCTTATACTCATAGAAATTAGCTAAGGTATTTTTTTGTTTAATAACTTGTGCACTATATATGTTCATTTTTAAGAACATTTTCTATTAGATTGGCCTTAGAGTATTGAGTTCACAACTAGGGTTTCAAACCATTCACTCACACATGTGACAACTATTCCAGCCACTGTACCACAGTTTGTGAGAATATATGTCCATGTTGATCTTGTCACATCCCTTATTTGACCTCCTAACCTCTCCTACATCTTTAGCAAAGAAAAATGCCATTGGGATAAATTCAATGAGTTAAATGCCACATAACAACACAAGTGCATTGAAGATATTCCCAAGTTTTAGAGGTCCCAAAATTTTATTAGGCTAGGAAGTGGCTCCTACCTCCACATAATTGAGTTCACCTTAGTTGTTTTAATCTTCTAAGAAATTTAGGCTTTTTATTATTTTGGCTAATGAGTCATTCTAATATTCATAGTATTGTTTGGTTCCCCTCTTTTCATATATATTAACCTACATTTCTCAAGGTATTTGATAAATTTTTTATGTACTTTTATTTTGCTTGATTAAAATCAAATATACTATTCTTATTCTTATTATTTAGATTTTAGCTTATTGTCAACTCGACCTATCTCTTCTTGTAAGAAGAATTTTGTGATACAACATATATATACAAACACTGTGATCTTTTAAATTGAAATAAACACCAAAATTTTTAAAATTGAAATTGACACCAAAAAATTATATTTCAATTAATTGAACATAATTAATAAAGATAATTATGTTCTTTGATTACACGACTCCAAAGGTTCAAAACCCTATAAATATATAACTTAGAAGGAAGATCATGTCCCATTCTTAAGTAATATAAATAATCTTTAATCTTTGACTAAAAATTTAAAAAGATTAATTTACTAAGAAATATTTACTAAGTGCAATTCAATTTTAAATAGAAACATTTCTCATATCACCCAAGCATTCCCCTAAATCTTCTTAGAAAACTCTACTTTTTTTACGACCTCAATCAAAATTAAAATTTCCTAGTTTTTTTCTTTTCACTTGTTTGGGCAATCATTCCTAATTTTATCCATTATTTTGTATTTACTAAATTGATTTTATTTTATTTTATGAATAGATAGTAAGTCACCAACAACAAGCAGTTCTTTTTGTAGAACAAGCTATCTAATTAGTCTTACAAACCTCAATAAGAAGCCAAAAATTTAACTTTGAAATAAATTTTGAAAGTTGTAAGAAAACACAAGAAAGAGGGAATCATGAATCAATTTTACTTGGCCACAAAACATATGTCAATCAGATCATCCCACTAATGAATTCAAAAATTCAATTCAGTCTGAATATCATAAATGGGATGAATATCATATGCCTCGAGCACAAATAGAATGTATCTCAAAAGATTTTCAGAGGGGATTATATGGGATTTGGACAATTTTTCCTTGTTGCAGGAAAGATTTGTAGATTTCTAGAGAGATCAACAATTTTAGTGAATTGTGTTCTTGAGTGGAGTATTATCCAATAATGGTGATTTGAAATAGATTTCAATATTTATCAAAATTTGTTTTCACTATAGAGCCAAATGTTTTATATACAATTGAAGGTATGCAAACTTTCAACTCCACTACAAAAATAGTAGTTGTATAGTATTGGGTATACTTGAAAAAAAAAAGCCACATCTACAACAACAATTATGTGTTCTTAAATGTTTTATGTAGGTAAGGAAATAATTATTGATAACCCAAATAATTTGATGGGCTCTATAGTGCCCTTATTGAAACTGTTATGCCTAAGTAGCTAGTCCTTGAACATCCCAAACTGAAATCAATCCCCAGAGAGACCTTTAAACTTCTAAGAAAGCTTGTGTAACCCTTCCTCTACCTCTCCTCCATCTACACTCCTCTTCTTCAATTCAATACTTTTGCTTCCTAAAAACCTATCCACAATGCCTTTGCTTTCCAATTTCTACTCATGAATTTGTCTACTGAATGCACCTCTCAATACCGTTAATCTATGGAAGGTGTGTTAATAGTTTGTATCCTCTCTTCTGCTCTGTTCCAAGCTAAGGTCTTTTTGGAATAATAAGATGGTAAGTATCTAATATAGGGTATGAGATGATCACTTAAATCTGATGGATGAATCTAATTTGACTCTAAAGTTCATTTTGTAAATCCGATTTGATTTTGCATGATTGAAAATTGCAAACCACCTAAAAATGCAATTAGTTATTTTTAAGTGTCAGATAGGTTTGAAGTGAAATGCTCACCTATAATAGCCTATCGACTAATAATAACATCATCATGCGCTCTGAGTTTGTAAAGTGTCATCAATTTAGACACACTTTTGGTGCAAGAGGGAACAACTCCATTTAGTCAGTGGAGCTAAATTTAGCCAAGAGGTTGGCAGCTCATCTAGAGAAAAAAGTCATTGGCTTCCAATGTGGAATAGTTTGTCTTGTCAATGAATGGGTTGACTCTTTCTATTTTATTTCCACCCTTCTTAATTATGCTCTAATTATGAACTTACCTAACTCTTTTAAGTGTAAAGTCTCAAGATTTTAAAAATGAGGCAAGACCCAAACAATGCTTAAGCGTTGGGACAAAAGACGTTGATAAAGAAAAAAATGATAATTGTTCATATGATGGTTATATAATAGCTATTTCTATTTAAAATTGCAAATTTTCTCAACTAATGTGTGGTTGTGCATCTTTCCCTTGAGTTTGATCTTACATCACCATTGTGGTTATGCTCATGCTCAAATCTCTAACCTTTCTTTGTCCCACCATAATCTATGAATCTTAAAAAATGCACGAGTGAGTCATCATTAGAGGACCTGACATCTTTTTGAGGGGCTTGTTGCAATATTGATGTCCCTGAATTATGCTGGGAGTAATCATTTATGTTGGATTTGTAATTGACAAAACTTATTTACAAATATCAAAAATAATTTAAAAATGACAACTATAAAATGACAAAACTTATTTTTAAATCTAACAAATGATATTGATTTCTCTTGCTTATAATTTTTGTGAGAAATTAATTTTAAAACTTAAAAAATGATAAAATAATAATCTATCTTAAAAACTTATTTCCAATCCCAAAAATTACACAATAATCTAAAAAATTATCAAATTTTACAAAAATCGTAGTCTTTATGATAGCTGAAGAGTATATGCAAATGTCATACTGGGAAATCTTAATTTAGAAGGAAAAATAAATTATAGACTAAGAAAATAAATAAATATTGCGAGGCCACGAAGCCACTTTTTTCTAAAATATTTGAACAAGTCATAGGATATCTTAAAAAATGTCATATTTATACACAACAAGTCATTCCAATGCTTGGAGTTCGAAAATTCTTATTTGATCTTCGTCATTCTTTGATGACATCAGTGATATGGTGTTGCATGCCCTTGTGGACTTCTACAAATGGTTCTTGTTTTCCATGTCGGACATGAGAGATGAGCTATGAGAGATATGAAAGAACAAAGAATAGAGAAAAATTCAACAATATGCAGACAATACACAATGAAAGGAAAATGAACTCTGAAATTAAATAGAGGACACACTTTTAGTGCAGAGCGCCCATTTGATTTTTGGTTATTCCATATCAAAAACCAATGCAAAAAGTAAACTCTTAACAATATTCATGTGAAAAAATATTTTTATTTTCATTCCACATAATTTTTGTACCGAAAACTATTGGCTAAACAAATAATTCTTCTAAATATATGCATGGCATAATAACATACATTAACTAGGGAAGATCATGCATTGAAATGAGCCTAATAACAATTTTTGACAACTTATATTCTAATAATTATAAATTGGAATGATGGCAGTGGAGCTAGAGTTTGATGAGTCTTGAGCAACATTTCCCTACTCATGATTATAGAATATGTCCATAGCAATAAAAACACTCCAACATCTCTTTTCAAAATACAACATAAAAATGCTTATAAACCAAATCACTGAAGGCTCATAACAATGTAAAATTACTTGGACCATTTCCTCCCTTCATCTTGGTTGTTTCTCCATGAAATTTGTGCCTTGTATCCTCCCTTCATCTTGGGTGTAATCTATACATTTCGAGGGTCTAATACAACAAAAACAATGCTTTTAGGGTAAGGAACCATATAAATTATCTTAGAATAAAAATGGTACATGTTGAATTTTATGTGGAGATAAACAATCTCTAAAACTTCAAAACTATTACAAGTTTTTTTTTTTTTTGATAATGTAAGATTTCAACAAGAACTAGTTGTTAATGTAAAGTTGTTATACATGAATTAATGAAAATATAATCTAAAATTGGTAAATACCTTTACAATCTGTTAATAGTAGGTGCTCCCAGATAACAGTTAAAATTTGATGAACATTTCTTGAGTGTTGGATTCCAACAATGTAATCTTATGAAAAAAATGGATGGACTGCAATGAGATGAAAGTGGGGCATCCACAACTATCAACCTTATATGCTTTCATTTTTGGCCAATCAAATTATTTATGAAAACATATTCCTTGCATATATATCATAATAAATACCTAAATCTCCTTTGCAACCCCAAAATTTTGCTTTGAAATTTGTAAATACATTTACAATGTGCCAATATTAAGTTCTCCAAAATAAAAGTTCAAAATTTGATGAACATTTCTTGTGAGTGCTCAAGTCAAAAATTGTAGTCTTACAACAAAATTGGAAGGACTATAATGCATTTTCATTCCCATTTGTTGTGATGGCATCTTTTGCACTTTTTAAGGCCTACTTTAGGTGCATAATAGAAGAATAAGAATGTTTTTTTCATTGATTATGTATTGTACAATTATTTTTTGTTACTATTATAGGGCAATGGCTACCCAAGCAAGAGGATCAATTACTTGGGTATGCCCCCCATCCTCATGCCTCCTCATGCCATCCGCCTCTTGTATCCATGTCATCTTCCTATCCTGTGACTATACTCATCCCTAATGGTGACAGACCATAGTACCTGGAATAGACACATTGAGGAAGGTGGAGAATTTAATTTGTCCAAGATTTGCACACCACGAAACAACTCTGTCCAGTTCGTCAGCACCACATCTTTGCTCATCTTACAATACAGCAATGGCTACCATCCGCTTTTTCATTTCTCTCAAAACAATAGGAATTTAGAAATCAATGTTAGCTATGAATTCATTTTTTCTAATTAAATAATTAGCTATGAATTTAGAAATCAAGATCTTGACTATTGAAGTTGACAACATCTAAAATAGTCAACATCTAAAATAATAGGAATTTAGAAATCAATGTGATATACTCTAGTATTTAGAAATCAATAAAATATGAATTTGATAAACTATTCAAATATAATTTTGAACATCTTCGTAGACATCTCAACAAATATGAAAATGTAGTATTATATATTATGATTCGAGGTTGAAATCTAAATAAAATGAAAATAATTTGAAATTAGAATTAAAGATTTCGAGAGATGTCAAATTAAGGTGTTCAAATCATTGATCCCCACTCTTCTTTTGATTTTTTACAATTTTTATTAAGAAATTTGATTCATTTTTCTTTGAATTATTTACGTTGTCAAACAAATTTGGAGCTTAATTTATAGAAATAAAGGTTTTCTATTTGATTCCATATATTTCTTATTAATTATTAATTATAGTTTTGTACTACAATTAAAGATTAATAAATTAAAATATTAGAGATTAAACTATAATTGATTGAATATTAAGATCTTAAATTCTAGCTTTAATTTACTTAAACTAAATTAATTTATTTTTTATATAATCTAAATATAAAAGATTAATGTATTGAAGATATCTATTTTCATCATTCTTGTAATGAATTTATAATTTTTTTAGAAATGTATATATATATATATATATATATATATATATATATATAATACAAAAATATGAGAACGGGGTCTTGAGATGGGAAAAAATAATGAAAATGTTATTTAGGCAAAATACAAATGAGAATTTCAATAAATAATTTGTTATAAAACTATTTTTTTATTTTCTAAAAGTTATTTACATATTTAGAATTAATGTTTAGTGTTGTATTCATTCTATTCAAAAACTTGCGATAGTTGTGTTTCTTTTTTCAATTATTTTTCATGTTTTTATAGTTTGATAGTTTCATAATGAATAAATTCAAACCTACAAGTGGTATTTATGTTTTGTTACTTGGGTTCAATTAGAATCTCTAAGTCCAATTTCTGAATGGCTCTCAATTGTTTAATCATGTCCTACCAATTCTATGTCAAACTCTAATTGTTTAAATACATCTTTCATATTTATTGTTTTAATATTTGTGATATAAAAAACTTCATCATATTGCTTTTAATGTTGAATTTCCCCAAAACTTTCAAATAGAGAGTAAAAATGTAACTCATAGATACACACTCTTATAACTTTGTATTGCTTGTAGACTCAAGAGCTACCTTCAATTTGTTATGATGTGATTATTGCTTGATTTTAGATACATTCTCTATCTAACATCCAAATTCTATATATTTCTTTAGTACATAATTTGTGGTCCTCGTACATAATTTTGGATAATGTATCTAGCCAACTATTTTACACTACTTATTGAATATTGAATGGATCCAATTTTACACTACTTATTGAATATCATAAAATATTATAATAAATAAATTGGTTCAAAGAAAGCTCTTGAGGGAAAGAAACATAAAGAAAGCTCTCATTCATTACTCATAATATACAAGATGTG
This sequence comes from Cupressus sempervirens, assembly GCA_028749045.1. Classification (NCBI taxonomy): domain Eukaryota; kingdom Viridiplantae; phylum Streptophyta; class Pinopsida; order Cupressales; family Cupressaceae; genus Cupressus; species Cupressus sempervirens. Next base: position 312,979,202 of record CM053787.1, read on the forward strand.
CAAAGTGTAATCACTAAACTAAATTTTTTGATGAAACCAAAAGGATTGCCTTATATCCTCTAGATACTCAAACTCTCACCACATATTGGAACACTAATGAGGCTTTATAAAACAACCATGTAAAGTGCCGACACAAATATAATCATGAATTCATTTATATGAAGTTTGATAAACTATAATGATTATCTCAAGATTAATTAATTAATTTAGAGAGAGAGAGAGAGAGAGAGAGAGAGAGAGAGAGAGAGAGCTGACTTATTAAAAGTAATTGACTAGTTATCAAAAATAAGAGATGGAATTTCCATGTACATACTAGTGGTCTAATTTCAATGAGTGTTATTATTTTTCTTAACAAGAGTAGAATATCACCATATATTATAATAAATAAACTGGTTCAAAAAGAGCTCATGAGGGAAATAAGTGAAAAGAAAACCCTCATTCATTACTCATAATATTCAAGATGTGTAAAGTGAAATCCCTAAACTAAAATTGTTAAGAAACCCAAGAGGCTTCCCTTATATCTTCTAGCTATTCAAACTCTAACCACATATTGGAATACTAATGAGGCTTTATAAAGTAGCCATATAAATTGCCCATACAAATATAATCATGAATACATTTATATAAAGTTTTATAGACTTTAATGATTGTCTCAAAATTTATTGGCCATAATCTTCCATATAGATATCATCAATACCTACAAAATGAATGAGTTAGTTATAAAATTCATTTAAAAATAAGGTCTTAGAAAGTTGAATATCATTTCATAATTTCCTTACCATCTCCACTTGTTGTGTTTTGGTTAAGATCAATAGAAAAGGGCAACCCATATTGTTGATTAGTTTGTTGATCATCTAGTACAACAATGCACATTTAACAGGTCTATTTAGATAAAATTAAATTATAAACTAAAAACTCAAATATAATTTCAAATTTTTATTTTTTCTATCATAACTAAGTTCTAAATCATAATATTGTTCTCATAATCTAGATCACATTATGTAACAATAAGAAAAATCAAAATTCCATTACCTCCACAAGTTTGTTGAAATGTTTGAGGTTGAATAACCTTTGGTGTTGATGGTTGATCTCCACAAACTACATCTTGGTTATTTGATAAAGCATTAAATGCAATTAGAAATGTGAACTAATTAATCAATTTTAATAAAAATAGTTAATAGTGAGTCAATTACTATCTAGTAATTGTGTGTCATCTATTATTGTTTGGTTCAAATCAATAGAGAAAGGCAATCAATGTTGTGGAGATTCTCCTTGATCAACCAAACCTATATTGACACATGTTCAACATATGAAATAAAAATAAAAAGTATTGAGCTATATGTTGAAAATAATAACATACTTTTAAATAAATGTACTCACCTTGTTGTGACAAAATAACTCTTTCTCCTTGTATTGCTACGCCTGAACAATTAATGACTTTTTTTTCCCTTTTTATTTTTAGAATGTATAGAGGGGAATTGAAAATTTCCATGCTCATCAACTCTTTCACTTAAGTTTTGAGTCATAGGTTTCTTTTTTTTATGAATAGGTTGATGCTTATGCATTTTACTTGTACTAAACCATGGTGCCTTTCACTTCATAGGCATGTTCTCTAAGCCAGGAATTGATTCAAAATTGGCATTTGAAGCAAGAGATGCATGTATCTCATTTCTAAATCTCCCAACATGTTAAATGAATTTTATTTTTTCATATTCTTCTCTAGTTGACAATTTTTGGATAAATGAATTTACATAATCAATGCAATTTTGAAGTTCATCATGAGAAGTATCAAATGATCTCACACAATCTGTAGTAAAAAAAAAAAAATTGTAAAGTCAAAATACTATTTTAAAAGGCTATATATTTCTTTAAAAAAAATTTGGTATTAAAAGTTACCAATTCTCTCATCTTCACTAATGTTGACTCCAAGTACATCTTGATCTTCTGAAGGTATAGAACCATCTGTTGGCATTGAGTTATTATTTCTATTAGTGACAACACTTAGCTGTATCAGTATTGCTACTGAGTTCATCATTCAGTCTACAGAATTCACTGAGTGCAGTGATTACTGAGTGCACTGTTCACCAAGTGCAGTGATTACCGAGTGTAGTGATTACCGAGTGTAGTGTTCACCAAGTGCAATGATTACCAAGTGCAATGTTCACCGAGCGCAGTGCTCACCGAGTGCAGTGATTACCGAGTGCAGTGTTCACCGAGTGCAGTGATTACTGAGTGTAGTGTTCACCGAGTGTAGTGTTTACCAAGTGATGGAAGCACAACATTTACCAAATGAAAGCAAGGTAAACAAAGGATTCAATTTTTTTTTACCGAGTGATACTACATTTACCGAGTCACCTGTGGTTACCGAGTTCAGAACTACAACAAGTGATTAGTATGGACTCAGCCTTCACTTCTACCGAGTGCATGACAATGCCGAGTAATGTAGTGGATGTCGAGTATCAAAAGGTCACTGAGTCAGTTTAGTGAACCCGAGTTATTTACTATTGGGCCAAATCAGTAATGTTTTGTTCACTTATGTTTTGGCCGACCTTGAAATTTTAATTATTGGAATGGTATATATGTAATGTATTATATCATTTTATAAAAAGGGATGTATGTAGTATAAGAGACATATAATGTTAGAAAATCAGCAGAAGAATAGAGTATTCGACAAGGTCTACGAGGAGTAGTAATGGTTCATCAGTCACAAGAGGTGATATATATTTCAAGGATCTAATTAGAAAATCAAGTTTGTATGTAGATCCATTGTTTCATTCTAACAAGTGAATTAGTTTTGTAAATCCTTTTACAAGGTAGACTTAATAGTCTTTGTACAAATCTCCTAACAGAGTGCATACTTCAGTGTATGTTTGTAAATCTTTTAACAAGGTGGACCTAGTAGTCCTTTGTGCTCCTAATAGGGCAGATCACCAGAAGTGGTCAATGTAAGCCTTAACAGGCCAACTTCATACAGCAGTAACGAAGTTTTGTGGGTATCATCTCCACCCCAGTTTTACTTTCTATTTGGAAGATTTATGGGTCATCAAATCTCTGTGCACATGTGTTATGAATGTTTGATCTCTCATTTACACAGTAGATTAGATGAATAAATGGTGAATAGTATTTATGGTTAAAGTCCTAAATTGTTTCCAAAGTTTTAAAGTTATTGATTCACCCCTCCCCTCTCAGTAACCTATCATATCTTGAATATTTCCAACAATTGGTATCAGAGCATTTGTGGTTCTTAGGAAAAAACTTGACAGCTTGAGCAAAGATCAAGGACAATGGAGATATTCAGACTTGACAAAGCTATTGAAAATGAAAAATTAGATCTAGAAATGGCCATGGCTCAACTCAAAGAAGCAAAGGAGCATCTTTCTCAATCCCTAAAAAGAAGAAAGGAACTTGCAAGACAAATAAATGATCATCAATATATTGAAGAAAAGATTGAAGACCTTTTTCCATCAAGTAGTTCAAATGAAGCTAATGAGGCAATCAAGGAACTCCTAGCAAAGAATGGTTCCCTGCAAGAACAAATAAGAAAGCTTAAAAGAGAACAAGAAATCCAATCAATCAGGCTATGTGAAGTTTTGGAACAGAGAGACAAGGCAAATGAAGACTTAGCAACAAGAAATAATCAATCCCTTCAGCATGAAGATCTTATAGATCAACTATCTAATGCAAATGAAGAAATCATGAACCTGAAATCTAAAAATGGAGACTGAGAAATGATCTAATCACTGAGAGACAAATCAATGTAACTTTAAAAGGTGACTTGAGATTTGAAAGAAAAATCAATGAAAGTTTGGAAAATGATTTGATCAATGAAAGAATGATGAAATCCCAAGCAGACATAACTCAATTAAATCAGCAGAGTGAGAAAAATCTTCATAGACAAAAAGGGAAAAGCTGGACTTGGTTACAAAGAAGAAGGTGAAACCTCCAAACAAGGTACCCAAAGGAATCAAAGACCTTCTTACAATTACTGTGGTAAGCTAGGTCACACTTCAAACAAGTGTTGGAGCAATGGAAAAGAGAAATTCAATGGTAAATGCTACAATTGCAGTCAACATGGTCACAAAGCTAATGAATGCAAGGAGAAACCAAAATTTGAAGGCAATTGTCACAAATACAAGAAGCATGGTCACAAGGCATTCCAATGCAAATCCAAATCATTCAATGCAATTGAACAACTTGTTAAAGCAACCTTTGGATGGGATTACAATACCTAGTGCAGATGTCATTATTGTGGAGACTATGGACATATTGGCAAAGACTGTTCAAGGCATCATCTAAGATAAAGAGATACAACAGTAAGATGTTATACATGTATAGAACTCGGTCATATAGCTAAAAATTGCATGAATATAGGAAGAATTGAAGATGAAAAGAAAGCTAAAGATGAAAACATTTGAAAGAAAATGAGGCAATAGTGGATTCCAAAATCTACCAAGCTAGATAGCTCAAGTGATGGCAATGTCACTCAAGAAATGGATGACTCCATCATTTCCAATTAGATTCATAAAGGATATGGAACTGTATCATCAAGATGTATCCAAAGTAGTTCCAAATTCAAGTAAGCAAATGATCAAATTAGTATTCCAGATACACAAAGATCAAAGAAAGAGTATCTTTCACCGAGGTGCATCTACCGAGGAAAATCAATCGAAGACCTTACCAAGCTAGGTCGGGAGTAACTAAAAGTTTCGTTTGATCACTGAGTTGCAAGCCTCTATCAAGAAAGTGAATGACAGCCTATCATCTCATCAACCTTCATACCAAGCATTAATGGCAAAATTTTTGTAAAAAGGGCAGAATTCAATTTCATTTTTCATCGCAATTTCAGAGCTAAAGAAATTACCAGTGATTCCAAGCAACTCCAAGAAATTTGCGAATTTCCTGAAAAGAATTTTTTTGAAAATTTATCATCCACCGAGTAGCAATGGAATCCGCAAGCACCAGCAATAGCAAGGCGAAGAGAGGTTCTGAAATGCTCGTGAAAGGAGTTGAATGGAAAGACCCAAAATTCAAATTGGTGCTTGCAATTGCCAAATCACTTGACCAACACAGAGCTCAATTACAAATTCCACCTAAGGTACTTCTTATTAATGATATTCATGCTCACTTCAAATGCACTGTTCAATAAATTGGTACATTAGATATGGATAATGCCCTAGGACAATTATGTGTTGATGGAGCCCTAAAACCTAAGCATAAGCACTTAGAAGAAAAAGGTTTGTCCCACATTCCGCACCTACCAAGGAAGTTCCAAGTAAAATGGGTAAGATATGTTCTAAGCTGTGTACACAATGGTTAGTTGTGGTTGGAACAACTCGTATTGATAACCAAGAACATGATTCATAAAATCACGAGTTTGTCTATGTTGAACAAAGCCAAAACCACTAAAACCCTAGGTCGGGATGAGTTGCAAAAGAAAACCCTAGCAGAATGGGATGGAAGAGGACTAAAGCTCAACAATGTATCTAACATGGAACTAAGGTTTGGTATCTATGTAATTGCATATAAACTATACAGTTCCAGTAGACTGAATAGTGTACCCTATGAAGCTATGGATCTGGCTTTCAAGATTGTAAAGAAAAACCTTGAATTTGATCTGTCGAAATTATTGTTGAGACAATTGAATAAAAATATGGAAAGTATAAGGACTTCCAAGAATAACCCTTGTAAATTCAGCTCTCTATTGATTTGTTTATTTTTCTATGTTCAAAAATTCTTTCCATCAAAAGGGACAGTTTTATGGAGAAAAGACATTCCCATTCTCTATCAGATTAATGAGTTTGTAGCAGAAATGGGTGAAAATTTTGATAGCATCATAGAAAATTATTTTGAAGATTTCAAGGAGAGGATGAATAATAGGTTCAAAATTTCTCCTAAGCTTGTTGAAGATTATAAAGATGATATATGTTTCATGGTTGACTATGATAACATGTACATATAGGCAGCCATACCCCGAGTGGCATGGGTAAAACCATTGCCTTATGAATTAAATATTGATGAAGCAAGAGACATCATTGAAGCATTGGTGAATGAACCAACCACTCCTAATGTCCCTATCTTTGGAACTTATGATGAAGCAAAGGCCAGAATTTAACTTGAGATCAAGCTTCCTTAGGCTATCACCAAGGGCATGTGTTACCTCTTTTTTCCCACTCACAATAACACACTTGCAAATTTGGTCCAAATTTTCTTACAAGATACCATTTGGTTGAAATGGTTTGACTTCTAAATTTAAATGTATTAGGAAGGTCATATAGGTAGCAATCTGTATCTACTATTCTTTTTAATCTCTCCAAAGAATTTATGTAGTATCTCTCCTTTTTGAAGTTTGTTAGAGACCCAAATAATGACAAGTATCTCTTATTTTTGTAGTATGGTTCTACCCTATGAAGAAGAACATGAATGAGCCAATTCATTCTCCTTGTGCATTTTCTAGAACAGTTAGTCAAGTAGTGACTCTTGATGTGTATGTGGTATGACTCTATTGAAGAATTAGTCTCTTGATTTGCGTGAGAGAAACCTCTAAAGTTTTTTACCCACATTTCTATGAAAAAAGGTATATAATGTCTTAGCATATATATAATAAAAGAACCAAGCAATAAAAATAAAAAAATAATGTAATGAATAATGTATATGATCTTACCAATGCGTCTCTCATCATGACACCAAGTCTTTAAGAAGTAATCAATACATTCTTTTTGTTCTTTGAATTCATACATAAATTGTTTTATTAGATGAGTAGTGACATCTCCATCATCACTTATGGCATACATTATCTCACCTAATCTAGTGAACATATCTATTCCAACATCTTATTGCTTACAAACCTATAATAAAAAATATAATATCAACCTATGATGTTAACAAATATAACTTTACATGTATTTTAAGTAGAAATGACTCACTTGTAGACATTCTTCAACCATGCCCTGCATACATGCCAGATACATAAAAGTACTCAACAATTGAAGGACAATCTACAAGTTACATTATAAGTATTAATAAGTAGCATTCAAACACAATTAGTTATTCAACTAAAATTATATGTTTAAATAATTAAATGTATAGTTTTAAAACCTATATATCAAATATAATTGGAGGATAATCAAACCTAATTGCTTCAATCTTGACACTAGCGTCATCAGTCATGAATGCATTGACTTGCCAATCTTCTTATATTGCTTGCCTCTTTTGTAAACTTTTGCTAGCCACCCATGTATATCAGCAATTTTATTTCTTGATGATATGGCCCATGCAATAGGTACATTGACCTATTGTTCATCAAATACAAGTAATGAATATAACTCATACTGCACATGAAGAAATCAATAAGTTAAGATTTTAAATAAATTTTAGATGAACTAAACTAAAGTACATTAATATAGTTAACATTTGTATACTTAGCATGTTTATTTGTTGAAAAAGTGGAATCCATTGCTATAATAGAGTTATGTGAATATCTCACCATCATCTCTCGCATCCATGGTGTTTGAATACCTATGATAAATGGAATGTTTTCTCCACTACTGGGTGTTTTATAGCTAAAGAAGTTGTCTTTCTCCTCCGTGTGCCATAAACTTACACTTTTGGCATCATTTTTATTTTTTTGTGATCGAAGGGAATGCACCCTTTTCCATGCATTCATTACATCTTTTCTTAATAGAAATGCGCCCCTCTTATTCATTAACTTCATATGACCGGGATCTAAATAATGTTGCTCACATATTGTGGAAACCCCCACACCCATCAATAAAAATGACTCAATATAAGATTTATATTTATTTGACAATCTCAATTTAACCATACTCCTTGGATTACCAGAAGGGTCATCCTTTCTATGACAAAATTCACCACTAGCATCTTGATGACTAAACTCATTATAAGTAATGATGGTAATATCTATTCTTCCATACATAACTCTAACACAAAAGTGCATTTTACAACCCATTTTCTTTCCAAACCTTGGTAACCTTTGCATATTTGTTTGGGGTTTTCTTCTATTATCATCAGGTCCAAATGCACATTGATATCTATGTATACATGTACAAATATATTTATACCAATTTATAATCAATAAATTTTAAAAAATTAGAATATTGCATGCTTAATTATTATAATAAATCTAAACAAATCTTGAGTACATCTTGGTAGCATGGTTAGTAGGGTTTTTCAAGTTCATCTTAGTATGTTCTTTTCATATGAATGTTGTTTTTGTACCATCTAGTAGACCTTCTCCCTTGAAAAAGTGAGAGAGTCTCTCAAGAGGGATAGTAGCACATAAATCTATAAATGCATTATGATGTCCAATAGGTGTCCACTCTAGTTGTGCATTTGAAAAATCATTTCCTTCATTGGGGACATCTTGCATAGGTAGTTTGATGAGTGATTTCCATTTAAACTTTATATCCATTCTAAGGAATATTAATATGGAAAGTGATCCTTAACTTGTTGAAACAATAAAACAATATATCCTCAATAAAACAATTAGTATATTGAAATCACAATAAATACAATTATATCCTCAATATGAAATAATTTCACTATACCATCAATGAAATCATTTCTCAAAACTATATTAGAAGTTGATATTATATATATTTTAATCTATATTTTTCTAATCTTGTGATCTAGCAATGAGATGCATGTTAGTGCAAGCCTTAGGACACATGATTCATATTTCCCTAATAAGCAAATTCCTCTTATATAGAAAATAAATTTCTATAGTTTCAAAACCTTTACTAGGAAATCATGTTGACATTTATAAATCTATAGCTATTAAAATCTAATTTTATTAGTCCACTAGTCATACATTTATTATGTCATTAAAGATGATGACCTAATTTACTTTTTAATACTAGGAAAATTGTGTTATGTATGCACATTAATTCAAGCTTATAATAATTTTGAATGAACTTGAATACAACTAACATGGGATGTAATATCAATGGGATAGTTTTGAGATGACCAAGAGGCAAGAATAATGACAAAAGGAAATAATTGTATTGACATCAATGACAAGACATCTCCATGCTTTTATCTTTGCTTCCAGTGAATAACATGTCTTGCTCAAAAAGTGAAGAGGGTCTAGGTATGTTCAATTTACTAAGATTGCTAGGAGGAGTAAACTCAATTTCTGTTTTTCCCTTAGGTGTTTGATCCAAGATACGTTCTTTTCCTTTACATTTTTTACGAGTTGGAACTTAGGATAATTGACCAAAGTTAACTTGAGGTTGTTTACCTTGACTCACTTGAACCAGCATGAGAGGGAAAACACTAGTAAATAGAAAGACTCCAAGAAGTGTTGATATCACTCTTGGGTAGTAACATAATCACTTGTCCAATTAATAAGGTGTAATAATGCAATAGTCTATCACTCTCATTAACATAAAGTGCTAATAGAGGTCTGATGACTAGTTAACACAATATGTCACTGTTGGTCTCACAATTGTGGAATTATCCAAGAGTTATAATATTCTATAATAAAATGTAATAATATGAGATAAATTGATATGTTTAGACAAGTGAATACCCACAATCCAAGGATGAAATCAAAGAATCCCAAAGAAAACTTTCTCCACTAAGAAAATCTCTAACTTTTCAAGTTTTGATGTTGGTGATAAGATAAGACAAGACTTACGAACTCAAAGATAGCTATGATGCAAGGATCCAAAGTGACAACAATGTTAGATGCTCAAGATTGGGTCCAAAATGGTCAAATCAACTCAGAAATGAAACAACCATGGTCACCCTAGAGTCCAAATGATGAATGATGAGTTGTCCATGTTTAACCAACTACGATCAATTTTAGATTTATAAATAATAATCAAGGACATAGAACAAAAATTAGGGATTTCAAGAAAATGTCTACAAGCAATGGGCAAGGGACAAAGTAATCTTGCACATGAAAAAAAATAGTGTCATAGTATGAATCTAATCCCTAGAACCACTACTATGTATGTTCTCAAAATATTTTTCAATCATGCACATATTCTTAGAAAAGAAAATTTGGCAGCACTCAGGTTCTTAGTAATGGTCAACTCTGTAGCTTTTGCAATCTAGAGTGGCCGAAATCTAATCTTGGCATACCAAGGTTTTGACATATTCTAAGAATTTAATCAATCAGAGATACTGAGGAGATCCAACAACCCAATAAAAGACTACACCTATGGGGATTTCCTCCACAAGGATATTTATATAGTGGTTGCTACTACCACATCAAAAATGGCTATTATCACTTGAGGTACCATCCACGTGGTTTACCCAACAAAGGGAATGTCCACTACGATTTAACCCTCTCTAATCAAGGAAGACTCACAAAGTTGTACCACATGAGGACTTGGTTTGGATTTAAGGTTTCCAAGTTTTTGATGTGCCCAAAAGAGAATAGAGCATACTCCTCTAGCCTCTTCACCTTATCCAAACATAGAAAACAAGATTCTTTGACACACTAATTTGAAATCACCTCACCAACTTTTTAGAAAATCCAACAACAAACTCCAGTAGTCTCAAAAGAGAAAGTACTAGTGGATGTTGAGGACAAACCCAAGCAGAATAGTGAGACAATAAAAAATATCCTTCCCTACCTACAAGGGGACCCATCATCAAGAGGAGCTTCACATGTAAAGCAAGCGAATATAGCTCAGTCTCTTAAGATCTCCCAAATAGTTTCATAGAGCCTAATTACTATGTGAAACACATATGCGTGAAAGCAAATCTAGATCCAATTTTAGAGCACCAAATGAAGTGTGAATCTATGAAAGCATGTAAAAGCACTCAAGCCAAACACATGAGATGTTCATTTTAGTTCCAAATCCAAGTGTTATAGAGATCCACCAAAATACCTAGTAATCCTTGCAATGCATTTTTCTCTATTTTACTTTTCATTTATGCTTGAATGCTCACTCACAACGAACAAAGCAACAAGCAAACACAAGATATGTAATAATATACCAAAGCCAAGAGGTATTCCCAGATTAGAGGGAAAATGAAAATTAAATGAAAAGGTGTGACATATTATTACATTTTATTAACATTTAATTATGAGATGTGGAGTGTAAAAATCCATAAAAATTATAAGATGAGGGATGTTTTTATTTAATTTAAATGTAAAATAATCTATTTTTCTTATAAAATAAAATGTGTGACATTTATTTAATTATTTCTTTTAAAATAATAATTGCTACACATAGCATTAAGTGAGGAGGGGTTTTATTTAATCAAAAGGGAGAAAATTCCTTTAATTAAATAATACAAAAATCAAGATGATCCAACCATTTATTTAAAATTAATTAAATAGATTAACTCCAATTTAATCAAGAAAATTGATGTAAAATAATAATGATTAATTAAATAATTAAAATAACTTAATTTCATGAAAGAAAATTGTGATGTAAATATCGATTCAAGCTTGAAATAAATTATGAAATAGGGGCACATAGTCAAGATGACCATTTTAGGGTGCATACACTAGGATGTTGATTCTTAGTTGTTTGTTAGTTGCTAATTTATAGTGTTTTATCCTTGTAATAGGTTCTTTAGTGGAGTTCTAGATCCCTCTCAAAACCTATTTGTAAAGGGATTGAGTTTCCTTTAAACCTATTTTCTTATAATAAAAAATATGGAAAATCATCTTTATAAGCATTTAACAACTATGAGATGAGATCTTTCTCATCTTTATAAAGGATAAGAACAAAAGAGTATATTCTTTAATAGTAACTTGTCAATAATGATTAAGCCCCAAAAGTGCCCTTTATAGAATTTAAGACATGAATTCAACCTTTACTAGTTCTACTATATCCTTGTAAATTTGTAGTATTTTATCTTACAGAGTCTCAATCAATTTTAGATGTTTAACACTTTAAAGCGTAGAGCAGATATTATTGTGTGATTGAAGCAGTCAATCTCACCCTCTGTAATTTATCTATTTTTCTTTTACTCCTAATTTTCTTTGTGCACCTACTTATCCTATCCTTTTCTATTTTTCTTTTTTTGTTGCTATGGATTTTCCATATCAGGTACCTAACACTTCTTTGTGGATGACCCCCATGAAAAAAAAAAATTAGGACTAAGAGTGTAGAGTATTTAAAATTGTTCTTGTTTCAATGACAGATCATTAGATAATTATGCTAACTTTATTCTTGATTATTGAAACATTTATGTAAGTATTGGATCAATTGTACCACTTATTTTGGCTTCAAAGTAAGTGGATAATAGAACAATATAAAATATAATTCAAATGGAATTATGACCACTTTTAACACTTGCACGGGTGAAGGATTCCACAAAATTTTCCTCAAAGCTAAATCAATAGTTATGAGTAAGTTATACACAAAGTTGTCAAATCAAAAGTTGTGCATTAAAAAACATGTAGGAGGTTAGGTCCATTTTTTGTGCATATATATATAAGCAACTCGAAAAAAAATTATGTTTTGAATGTCATGTACCTGTAAGTATGGAAAAGAAAATCATTACAAATTTCAAATTTTGAAACATGTCATTTTAATTTACATTAAAGTTTTTCAATCAGAGATCAAGCCAAAATCTCATGATAGATAAGTTCAAAGATCACTTATCAGCAACTTGAATTATATATGAGACTAAGAAAATGGTCAAAATCTATTGTATCATTAAGTAGCTTAGGATTCAAAATTATTATAGTAGCTCTTGGTAGTCTTCCCCTAGTTTAATTACAAATTGTTCTTTATATTTTTTTATTATTAGCTGAAAGACTTTTGATTGTGGACTTGCCTATACTTTCATGTAGAAAAACTTGTCTCATATTATCAAATCACCCAAAATAAAAATAAGACACAACACAAAAATACTTTTGTTTTATTCTAATTTCATATTTGTTCTAAACAAGAAAACACTCACAATTTGTATTTTTAAAAAACATATATAATTAAATATTATCAACAAGATAAAGAATGAAAAAATAATTGAATTTCTTATTATCAAATGCTTTAATAAATATATATTTTAATATTGTTATACTTAATTAGGATATTATATTTTTAATCTTTCAAAAAGTAAAATAATATATTAAAGATGAAAAATTAACTTTATTATATTCTATTAGTTCTTATTAAATTATAAATAATAATCAAATATATTAGACTTATTATATATATATATATATTAATTATTGTATAATAAAAATATATTAAATTATATTAAAATTTCTACTTTTAATCTTATTAAATTATATAGATTTAAATTACATTATACAATTAGTTATACAATATAAATTAAAACAAAACTTTCAAGTGCTAATTTAAATTGTTATTTATAATAATAATAAATGAATAAATAAATAAATATTGTATATAAAATTTAATTTTAATTTATAACAACAACAATTTTTTTAACATTGATATTTTTTAAAATCTCAATGAATCTAAAATATCAAAAAATTTAGATCACTTAATATTTTATTATAAGATAATCATTATAATACATAGATATATTTATAATCATTAGAGAAATGAGTTTGACTAAATCCTAATGGCAATATCAAGATATGAGATATAGTGATATAAAGATTAGTATTAGAAGTCATGATACTAAAAGTATGGCTGGATTAATTCTCTAATCAAAACTTATTGTTGCCGTTTATTTGGACTGTCATTAATGTAAATATAACTGATGGATATCATATGTGCATAAGATTCAAATTCATATAACTGCTGAGATTAATCACCCAAAATCCTAACTCAATCCAGCTGTGGGCATTGATAATAGGTATAGGAAGTTGAATCAAAAGCCCTCGAGCTCAACATGTTCTTTTGTATAAGTTTGATGGTTCAAGTTCAACATGTTCTTTTGTATAAGTTTGATTGTTCAAGCTCAGCATGTTCTTTTACATAAGTTTGATGGTTTGAGGTTAGCATGTTTTTTGTATAAGTTTGATGATTCCACTAGCTCAACATGTTCATGTTTTTGTATAAGTTTGATGGTTCATGAAGGCCTTTGGCTTCTTGTTAGTCCTATTGAACTTTTTAGCTCCTTATTTTAAGTAATATTTTCTATCATATTTTTTATCTTGTATTTTCTTATGAACTGCTATTTTTTATTTAAACTTTAGATTGACCTTTTTAGATCCTTTTTACTATATTTGCTATCATGTTATTTATCTTGCAATTCTTTGTGAACTGGTATTTTTTATTATACTTAGGCATAGTTCATAGTTCAGTGAAAAAATCAATATGAATAATAAAAATCCAATAATTTTCAACCTCCTCATCCTAAAAAATCAAATAGTGATATTGGATAATCTGCATGAAATCTGAACTGCAATCGTGAAAGAGTGAAATGTGATTTTTTTTGGAGCACGAAGGCAAAACTGACAGAGATCTACAAGAAATCCTAAGTTACAAAGATCTTTGCATTATATATTATAATGAATAACAATAAAAATAAAAGCAAAACTATACCAACGAACGATATGAAAATCAAAGCAAAACATGCTGTGCACATACTTTTTGCCTGGTGAAGAGTGGGGAGGCAGATGGTTGACAGTAACAGAAGTAAGATTTCAGCAGGTGGAGTAAGATTTCTGGACAGCTGATTACCTTCCTGCCTCTTTTTTTTTTAATGTGTCTTCTTTTTGTGAAAGTTGTTGTGTCATTGATATCAGCATGTTTGATTTCTTGGTGTGCAAATCTTGTTTGCAGCCAGCGATCTTGGATGAATTAAATTCTCCACCATACTCAATGCGTCTATTCCAAGTACTTTGGTCTATCACCATTAAGGATGAGTACGGCCGTAGGATAGGAAGATGGCATGGATGCAGGAGGTGGATGGCATGAGGAGGCACGAGGATTGGGCAATGGCTACCCAGGCAGGAGGATCGACTGCCTCGGGTATGCCCCCGCCATGACCCCATCCTTATAGCCATATGCCTCCTCCGCATGCCATCTTGCATCCTTGTCGTCCTCATGTCTGATGGTGATGCAGCGAAGTACCTGCCCCTGCCTGGAACAGACACATTCAGGAATACTAACAAGGATAACGATATACAATGGTTGGACATAGTTTTTGCTTTTTTAAAATAATATTTTCTAAATTGCTTTTCCTTTGCCCGTATGAACTACCACTTTTTTTATTATATTATATGGTTTCTACCTTAAGCTTTTTAAATGAGAAGGAGACTTACACTTTGGTTGTTTTTTTAAAGATTTGTAATGTTTCGATTTTCATATTTTATTCAAAGGTTGGACCGTTGGAGAATAGTTGTTCTATAGATTTAAGGTTGCATTGTCTTCCATATTTTTTAAGTTCACTTTAGAATTATGATTATTATTGTGAGATTTTTAAATTTTCAAATTCAATTTCTAATGTAAATGATTTATTTTAAATATTTTTGTTTAAAAATAATATTTTTTAAGAAATTAAAAGCTAAGATTTTAATATTTTAAGAAATTAAAGAATATAATAAATGTATAAATAAATAATTATTTATTTAAAATAAATATTTTTTTAAAATAAATATTAAGTTATAAATTTAAATTTATTAACTATAAATTATTTTTAAGAAGTATATTATGGTTATAAGTGAGAGTTTTAGTTGTAGATTAAATTATAGACAATATTTTTATTAATTCAAATCTTAAAATATATCAAAATATTGTCATTATAATGGACCAACCAAAAAAATATTATCATTATAATTAATTTTATTTTCCACATGAAATCAATAATCAAACTATGTGTTTTTTTTTTTTGAAAATATATATTAAATATTTAAATATATTTTAATAATTTTATTAATATTATATAATATTTATATTTATATTTGGTAGTAATTTTTATTTCTTGGTAAGTTTTGATTATTAAATTAGATCATGTTTATGCATATAATTTACTTTTAACAATTGATAATGAAATCATCTGATTTACCTTTTTAAAATATTTTTAAAAATGTAGAATCACTTTTTACACAAGTTTTTTTTTTATATATTCAATTTTAATATTTTTTAAATATAATTATTTTTATTATCAATAAATGATATATTAATAAAATCTAAAATTTGATGAATTGAATATACAAATTCAAACTTAAATTTATTTAAAAATAATAATCTAAATTTATTTATTTATTTTAAAAATATATTATAATAGTTTTTAATATTAATTTTAAATAATTTATTAGTAATTTTTTTCATAATTTTTCTATGTAATCCTTTTCTTAATTTAGACTTTCTAATACTCTCTAGCAAGTGTATTAGATATGGAAATCCTATGGACTTAGGTTGGCCTAATAGCCATTTGCACATCCTTTAATAGGGTAGCATCCCAAGTGAATGTACAAAAGTCCTTTAACTAGGCCTACTTTTAGCAGGGTAGTGAAATCCTTTAACTAGGTCACTTTTAATAGGGTGTAAAATCTTTAACAGGATAGACCTTTGACATGATAGACCATTGGAAGTGGTCAAACATTGTAACCTTGAATAGTTACACATTGCTACAATGATATTTTGTGGGTGTCATCCCACCTCAGTTTTACCTTCTCATTTTGGAAGGTTTCTGGGTCACCAAATTTGTGTGTTGTCTGTTTTCATGCATGTCTTTACTTTCATGTTTATTAGATGAATTAGATGCATGTAAATGGTTTTAGTTAAAAGGATTTGTAAAGGTTAATGCTAGTTACTTTTGATTCACCCCCCCTTAGAAGTAAATCTTCCCAATTGTTAATTCCAATAATTAGTATCAGAGCTCAGTTCTCACAAGGAGGAGCCTCATAGCTTGGAGAAAAGATCTAGAAATGGAAGTCTACAAACTTGGGAAGATCATAGAGAATTAGGCAATTGACATACAACTTTCCTTACATGCTTTGGAAGAAGTTAGAGGAGTAATGAAAAAATCCTTAAAAAGAAGAGAGATTGCCATAGCTGAGAATGACACACAATACAAGGAGATTGACACCTCAAATATGTTTTCAAATGGAGATTCCAAAGAATTTGATGCAGCAATATCAAACTTGATGGAGAAAAATAGAGCTCAAGTATAAGAAATCAGAACACTCAAGCTTGAACAAGAATCACAAGCCATGATGCTTTGTGAGGTGACTGAACAGAAGAAAAGAGCCATTGAAGACAAGGCTATGCTAGAAGAAGACAAGAGAAACCTTGCCAAAAAATTGGAAGAAAAGTCAATTGAGCTAGCAAGAATTTCAAACATGTAGTTGGACACCCTGAATCAGATGATGAATGCACATCATGAACTGAATATCAAGGATATTGAGATCTCTACACTAAAGATGCAAAATGAACAACTGCAAAATGACCTAAAAAGAGAGAAGGAGATTGCAGAAAGCTTTAATAAACCTAATGAGGCCATCAAGTACTTTGAGTAGCTATTGAAATCACCAAGGGAAAGCAATGACACTTTAGGACTTGGTTACATTAGCACTGAATAAGGAGAGTCATCCAAGACTATAGAAGAAAGGAGTAACAAAGGTAAGAACACTAAACCTACTTGTCATTTCTGTGGTAAAAAGGGACATACCTCTAATGTGTGTAGGAGCAAGAATACCCATCAGCATGACAAGCCTAAGAATGCAAGTCATTGTCATAAGTGCAAAAAGCAAGGACATCACACACACAATTGTAGGACTAGGACTATTAGAACACCAAAATTTGAAGGTCACTGCTACAATTGCAATAAGTATGGACATAGAGCTTTTGAGTGCAAATCAAAACCTATGTGGACATCAAAATAGGCACCAAGGGAAGGTAACCATGGTCATCACTACAATTGGGACTACAACACCAAATATAGTTGTCATTACTGTCAATAATATGGATACATTCCTAGAAATTGCATGAGGACACATTTCAGAGGGAACTACGACAAATGTTTGAGCAAAACCACAAGTTTTAGTTTCTTGAAGACTGGTCACATCAGTAGGAATTGCCCAACAAGGTCAAAGGCATCCAAATCAAAGAATGACAAAGGTAAAGAGAAGGTAGATGTTAAACACATCAAAGGAGAAATGAACAAAAAATGGAAGAAGAAAGATGAGAGTAGCACATCAAATGAAGGGATTGATTTACAAATTTTTATCATACATCAGTTCCTAGACAAGAAGGTATTGAAAAAGAATAGATCAGCATGAACAAAGATGCAAAGTTAAAAAGTTCAAGATTTCGCAAGTGTTGCTGAGTTGCTCTCAGTTGCCCTCAGTAAAAATCTAGTACAAGCTGAGTTGATTGTCAATACTATAGGAGCTGAATGATTAGTAGGATCCGAATTGGTAGAGGAAGTTGAGTGAAGAAGAAATCTCAGTTGAAGTTGAGTAAGTAATACTCTAGTGGAAGTCAAGTGGTGAAAAGGAAATGGAAGCCGAGTAATGCAGAATACTTCAAAAGCTGAGTGGACAGCTATAAACACACTAAGCATTAAATGTGATAAAAATAGGGTATATTATCATATTTTCAATCATTTTTCCTCATCTCAAATGAAGAGCAAAGATAGGAAAGAACATAGAGTGAATCCAAAGCAGAGAATCCAGTGTATAAGAATATTTTAGTAGCATTCCAATATGATTCCATCAATTTCAAGGTATTTATGACTATGCCGAGCTACATAGTTTCATGTTTTCTTCATGTTAAAACCCTAGATTGTATAAAATGGCTTCTAGCTCTAGAAAAACTGAGGAGAACGAACCATTTGAAGTCCAGTTAGTATCCAAAGAGGTCAAACAACCTGATTTCCATCCAATACCTAAAGTTTCTTATAAAAATGATCCAACTGGAGCCCTATCCATCATACCCCCTAAGGTTGTAATGGGTCAAGATGTAAGGAGATGTTATAATTGTAAGATTGGAGCCATAGGTGACATGGAAATGAGGGAGGCCTATGAAAAATTGTGTGATAATGGAGTGTTGAAGGAAGAATTTTAGATTGTTGAGAGGAAGGGTCTAACATGATCCCTAGAATTCCCCACCATTTTCAAGACTGAATGGATTAGGCTAGTGTTGAGTAGAATGCATGATTGTACCTTATGGTTGGAGGATGGCCCTATAAAAATCACAAAGAGAATTGTACATAGAGTGATAGGGTATCCAACCTTAGATCGGTTGAAGAACCTTAGGAGTGATTCTAAGGAGGCAATTGAGAAAAACACAGGTGCTAAGTGGAATAACAGAGGGATGACAATTGACACTATCCAAGAACCTCTAGTTGACTTTGTTGTTAGGGTCATTGCACACAAATTCTACCAATCTAGCAGACTCAACAATGTGCCCTACATTACAGTAGATGTAAGATACAAATTAGTGAAGAAAGAGCATACATATGGTCTTGTAGAACTACAATTGCAATAGATTAATGAAAATCTAGCAGCAATTAGGAGAACTAAGGGAGCCTAATGCAAATTTGGTGCCATTTTGATATGTATTTTCTTTTATGTTTAGAATGAATTTCCTTCCTTTGAAAAAGTTGCATGGAAAACTGATAAGTCTATTATAGCTCAAGTCAATGAATACATTGAGCAGATGGGAGCTAATTTTGAGACCTTGATGACTAGTTATTTTGAGGACTTTAAGAAGAAAATGAAGCAAAGGCTCAAAATTCTAGTTTCCTTAGTAGAGAATCACATAAATGATGTATTTTTTCTTGTAGATATAGACTATACATACATACAAGCTACCATACCAAGAGTGAGATGGTTAAGACCTCATGGGTATGAAATAAACATAGATGAAGCATCAACAGCAATAACTGCATTATTGGTCAAGGAAGTTGACAAGGATGCACCACATTTTGGAACTTATGATGTGGTGAGATCAAAAGTGGATATGGAGTTGAAGACTGCTTCCACTTTGAAAAACAAGGACAAGCTTGGTAAGAAGCCGAAAGCTAAATTTGGGGAAGGTACTACAAAAGAAGCAGAAGAAGAAGATGAAGATGCCGAGGGTGATGAAGAAGAACCAAATTAGGGGCCACATGCCTTAACCCAAGGAATGGGGGAAGATGCAAATGAGGAAGAAGGTACCAAGTAGGAAGCACCAAAGGCTAAACAAAAGAAGAGAAAAGCTCAAAAATAGCCAGTTGCACAACCCAAGGGAAAGAAGAAGGCTACAAAGCCAAGCCTAGCTAAGACAACTACAAGGGCTAACACCAAGGCTACAACTCAAGGGGTAAAAGAGTAGGAAAAACAAAAGGCAATAGAACAAGGAGGACCTGTAGAGAAGAAGAAGAGAAGAAAGTATGTTGCACCTCCTGAATTAGACAAAGAGAAAACAAAGTTTGATGAAGAACAATTTAGATTTGTAAGCCATTCTACCACATCTAAATTGGAAGGTATTTGTAATAATATTAGAGATAATGCAGATTTAACTGGTCTAAAGACCATAGATTTCAATAAGTTGTCAAAGGAATAGCAGAACATAGTGGAAGAGTCCATTTACATTATGATGGCTAAGTTCAAGACCACCCCACTTGAACTAGATAACTCAATGCCTAAGGAGCTAAGCTCATTAGTTGAGAATAAATGGCATTACTATCTCAAAATGGAGAAAGAAATAAGGAAGTCTACATTGGATCATGTAATGCCAGACCTTACTGAAGGTCAAATAACAAAGTCTAGTAAGAAGCATGGGAGCAAATTTGCACCCAAATACAGAGCCTTCAAAATTTTGCAGAACCAAATAGAAGATGTTGTCCAAAAGTCCACACAAATGTGGAAATTAATATATGGACTGAAAACTATGAAAGAAGGGCAGGAAGACCCTTTTGAAGGAAGAAATGATGAAGAAGAAGGAGAAAAAGAGAAAGACGAGGAAGAAGAAAAAGAGAAATAAGAGGAGATAGTAGAGAAGACACATGGTGAAGAGGCAACAGTTGAGGAACAATAGGAAAAATAGAGTGTCCAAGACACCCAACTACCACCACCAAGTCCTCCACATACCACACATGTAGATATAGTAATTGTAAAGGATGTTCCTAACACTTTAGCTCAGAACATCAATCCTTTAACTATAGAGGATCTCAGAAGGATCCTTCACCAATCTACATTGCAAGCACAACTTTGTACAAATCCAGTTTGGGTGATTGTTGATGAGTTGCAGAAAGCTATAGTAGAGATAATGAGGGAGAAGGAAAGCACCCAAGAACAATCTACACAACCTCCCACAGCTACAACAAATCAACCCAAAGACTAAGAAGAACAAGACAAAATTGCTAAGGTTGATAGTATAGTTACAATAGTAACAACTGTCGACGAGCAAGCAAAGGAACAAATAGGGTAAGATGTTCCTACTGCACAAAGTCAAGGTGCACCTCCTCAAATTATCATTATTGATCAAGGCAATAGAGAAGAGGAGAAAGAAGAAGAGAACACCCCTAAGGAGCAAGAGGCAATACAAACATTGGTGAACTTTCCTACCTCGGGGACTCCTAATAAGAAATCGAGCACTGATGTAGTACCCTTGTAGATTTCAGCACCAAGCTTGAGCTCTACCAAGGTTGCAAAGGTACGTCACTATGGAGACCCTACACTTGATGAAGAAATAGTCATACCCAGTTATGACTCAAGAACTATGAACCTACAATAGATAAATGAAGTGCAAGAGGCACTAGAGAGGAGGAAGAGACAAGAAATACTCAGAAATGAGTTTAGGCAAAAGCAAGCACTAGTGGAAATCAAGGACATATTTCTTGATGCATTCAGCTTGCAAGTACCTGATGAAACCCAACCCATCATAGAGCAATTGTCCAACATTGTGGACTAGGTACAGAATGAGGACCTAGAAACTAATGTTAAATTATTAGAATGGTCAGAAAAGAAGTTTCAAATGAAAGTGAATGAGAAAATATTAGGTGAAATAACACTTTCACAAGTTGAATTGGTCAAGAAGATTGAAAAAGTGAAGAAAGTACTTGGGAATGTATTCTCATTGTACAATAAGTTGTGTGATTCATCATATTTCACACAAGAAACTAGCCAAAAGATGCTGAGCTTGGAATGAAATCTAAAGATTTCCAACACTCAGCTACCCAAAGATCCAGCTCAGAGTGAGAAGCATTTTGTAGCTACGCTTCACAAACAAAAAGAATAAGTTGTATTAATAGCAGAAGATGCCAATATTAAGGCCAAATTAATGCAAATTCAATCTTCCATTACCTCACATCTGGAAGTACTCCATTAGGAGAAGGCCTATGCAAAAAATGTTCTAAAGACAGATCCTAATCTTTCTACTCTAGAAGGCCTTGTACATCTTGCAGTAGAGACAACCATCCAACACAAGTAATTGGAGATTGCTTTAGATAATTAGGATGCTTCTCTCAAGATGATTATGTAGGTAAATAAAACATTTTTGGCAAAGTATTCTATTTATCCTTAGGACCCTTTGACATAAGCATCAAAATGGGGGAGAATATATTCATGGGAGAGATAATTCATTATTGCATCTAATAAGAATGGGGAGATATAATGTTTTGGGGGAGATGTGAATAAGAATGGTTACATAATACATTCTTTGATGGAAGTAATAAAGAATATCCAAATGGGGAGATATTCAAAATTCACATTTTGAGGAAGTAATAAATCCAAAAGGATGCAAAATTGCAAGAGGATGTGATAGGGAACAGATACAAAGTACAGGGAGAAAAAATAGGGTACAAACAAATATAGAGTGTAGAGAAGGCAAAACATATTAGATATATCAGCATGAGACACATTTAACACAAGAATTCTGGTTACAAGAATGGAAATGACACATCAGCTTAGGGGGAGTTACAAGATTTTGAGGTATACAAAATTTTGAACAAGTTTTTTGAAGTCTTGTACATATGCTAAATAGAATATGTAGTATACTCATAAAAATTAGATTTATAATGTTTAGTTAAGTATTTTTGCCACTCATGTCAAAGGGGGAGATTGTTGGTCTCAGATTGGTTTTGACAATTGAGCGTCAACACACTTAACCAATTCTTCAGTTGAGGCCAAGTGTAATATAGAAGCCTAGCTACAATGTATGCCAAGCTAGAAAATTCAATAGGTGCCAAGTGAACTTAGGTTCCGAGCAATCTTCAAGTGCCGAACAAAGTATAGATGTCGAGTCGCTATAGATGCCGAGTGAAACAAAATTTCTATAGGAGTTGAGTGAGCCAATTTTTGTAAATGTGTCGAGCATCAGCAACTAGTATGTGGTGAGTAACACAGAATTAGCATATGAATTTGTGCCTTCACAAACTGAGATGTAAACCATTTTTGGAGCCAACATGGGATGAATCTTGAAGGATCTTGAAAAGAAAATTGAATTTTTTGCATTACCTATGCAATCAGCATGCAACCAATAAGAAAAATGGAGAAGGCATGCAACCAATAGGAAAAGTGCAAGAAATGAGTGGGAAATGAATATTTAATATTGATTGTAGATTCATACCTAACCCTAAGTCTTCAAAATTTTTAAAAAGAGAACAAAGCCTCATTATTCATGAGAGAGGATGCGTGAGAAAGAAGTGTATGGGTGAATTATAGTGAAGTGCAAAAGGGTAAAAGACTTAGTGAAGAACAAAGTAGCAAAACAAAATCTAGTTGTTGAAGAATAGAGTATCAGAACCTCGAAGAGTGACAGAGCAAAACAAGGATCTGGAATCAGCAATTGAAGATTGCAAAGCTATCAGGTTAAATACTTTCTAATATTCTCTAGCAATTATATTAGATATGGAAATCCTATGGACTTAGGTTGGCCTAGCAACCATTTTTAAATCCTTTAACAGGGTGGCATTCCAAGTGAATGTACAAAAGTCCTTTAAGTAGGCCTACTTTTAGTAGGGTAGTGAAATCCTTTAACCAGGTCACTTTTAATAGGGTGTAAAGTCTTTAACAAGATAGGGCTTTCACAAGGAAAACCATTGGAAGTGGTCAAACATTGTAACCTTGAACAGTTACACATTGCTACAATGATATTTTGTGGGTGTCATCCCCACCCCAGTTTTACCTTCTCATTTTAGAAGGTTTCTGGGTTACCAAATTTGTGCGTTATCTATTTTTATGCATGTCTTTACTTTCATGTTTATTAGATGAATTAGATGCATGTAAATGGTTTCAGTTAAAAGGATTTGTAAAGGTTAATGTTAGTTACTTCTAATTCACCCCCCCCCCAGAAGTAAATCTTCCCACTTGTTAATTCCAATAGAAAATTTCAAACTTAAGTAATAAATAAAAAAGGATCATCTTCAATAAATTAACATAATTGAAAACATCAAATTGAACTAGTTTTTATTGAATAGAGTCTTGCATATAGTGTAAGGAACACCCCTTACAGTGTTGGTAAAGTACTACTGAATTACCCCTGTCCTTTTTGAAAAAAGGACATGTGGGGATAAGGAGTTTGTGAGCTTTGGGTAGAAATTGGTTGGCCTAGAAAATCTTGTTCTAATGGCTACCATATCTACTAGCCTCTAAGTCCCTAGAACACAACTCCTCTTAGTGCATGGAAGTGGATGGCCTCTATCTTTTCTTGTGAGGAGAGAGGTTCTCTTGGTTGGCTTGACTTAGGCAAGCTTTTTTTTTCAAGAGTATTATTTTATTTATTTATTGACTTAGTAAAAACTATTATAATATATTGTTTAAATAAATAAATAAATTTAGATTATTATTTTTAAATAAATTTAAGTTTGAATTTGTATATTCAATTCATCAAATTTTAGATTTTATTAATATATCATTTATTGCTAATAAAAATAATTATATTAAAAAAAATATTAAAATTGAATATATAAAAAAAAACTTGTGTAAAAAGTGATTCTACATTTTTAAAAATATTTTAAACGGTAAATATATGATTTCATTATCAATTGTTAAAAGTAAATTATATGCATAAACATGATCTAATTTAATAATCAAAACTTATCAAGAAATAAAAATTACTACCAAATATAAATATAAATATTATAGAATATTAATAAAATTATTAAAATATATTTAAATATTTAATATATATTTTCAAAAAAAAAATACACATAGTTTGATTATTGATTTTATGTGGAAAATAAAATTAATTATAATGATAATATTTTTTTGGTTGGTCCATTATAATGACAATATTTTGATATATTTTAAGATTTGAATTAATAAAAATATTATCTATAATTTAATCTACAACTAAAACTCTCACTTATAACCATAATGTACTTCTTAAAAATAATTTATAGTTAATAAATTTAAATTTATAACTTTATATTTATTTTTAAAAATTATTTATTTATATATTTATTATATTCTTTAATTTCTTAAAATATTAAAATCTTAGCTTTTAATTTCTTAAAAAATATTATTTTTAAACAAAAATATTTAAAATAAATCATTTACATTAGAAATTAAATTTGAAAATTAAAAAATCTCACAATAATAATCATAATTCTAAAGTGAACTTAAAAAATCTGGAAGACAATCCAACCTTAAATCTATAGAACAACTATTCTCCAACGGTCCAACCTTTGAATAAAATATAAAAATCGAAACATTACAAATCTTTAAAAAAACAACCAAAGTGTAAGTCTCCTTCTCATCTAAAAAGCTTAAGGTAGAAACCATATAATAAAAAAAAGTGGTAGTTCATACGGGCAAAACGAAAAGCAATTTAGAAAATATTATTTTAAAAAAGCAAAAACTATGTCCAACCATTGTTTATTGTTATCCTCGTTAGTATTCCTGAACGCGTCTGTTCGAGGTAGGGGCAAGTACTTCGCTGCGTCACCGTCAGACATGAGGACGACAGGGCGGCAGGATGGCATGCGGAGGAGGCATATGGCTATGAGGATGGGATCATGGCGGGGGCATACCCGAGGCAGTCGATCCTCCTGCCTGGGTAGCCGTTGCCCTGTTATAGGCTTAATCAGTTTTTAAAAAATTGACTAAGTCCTTTCCTTCGTATGGAAGTGCATTTTCGTGGCTGTATAGACGTTGCCGTTAGTTACGCCCGTGGCTATACAGCCACGAAAATGCACTTCCTTTACATTGCTTTTTCTAACTTTTTAAAAAATTGACTAAGTCCTTTCCTTCGTATGGAAGTGCATTTTCGTGGCTGTATAGACGTTGCCGTTAGTTACGCCCGTGGCTATACAGCCACGAAAATGCACTTCCTTTACATTGCTTTTTCTAACTTTTTTAAAAAATTGACTAAGCCCTTTCCTTCGTATGGAAGTGCATTTTCGTGGCTGTATAGACGTTGCCATCAGTTACAGGCATCAAAAGTGACACTGATGGGATTGTAGTACGTATTTAAAATCACATCAAAACAGTTGTGCCCTGAAAAGCATTTGCCAAGCAATCATGGCTTTGGGTGGTGCATCAGCATGGATTAGGTAGATATGTTCCTATAGGCACACTGCTAGCTTGTGCTCCTGCTAAATGTCTTGATCTAATACATTTTACCAGTCCTTTGAATTGGTTAGAATTCTCCTCAGGAACTTCTGCTTGTTAGCGTAGCAGCATAATGCACTAGGAAAGGCACCCAGTAATGAATACAGGTGTCATTTGAGGGGAACTACTATTCAAAATGCTACTTGAGAACTAGCATCCGGCCTATGGTTGGAACAAAGAACGTGATGAGATGTACAAAGAAAATGAGCTTTTGGAGTGCTCCGCCAAAAAATTCAGGAGACCAGAATTAGCCTTCTTTATTCAAAAATTTTTAAGTTCTTCTACCAGAGCCATAAAAGCTGCCTTCCAATTGGAGTTCCATGACTGGCTGCTTAAAACTTTATGCAGTGTCTTTCACAGCTCATCTGGACTTGCTTTTTTCAACAAACCCTTGAGCACAGTATGTACCTTTTTAGTTGACACAAGATCTTGAGCTTCTAATTGCCCTTGACGGTGATTATCTGTACTTGACTCATGGTGATTATTGATTGTCGCAAGCAAATTCTTCAACGCTACAGTTCTACAATCTTTTCCAATTTCTGAGTTAAAGCTCTTGTTTCTTTCCTCACTAATATCAGTCTACTCAGAAGGATATGTCTTGACTCCTCTCATTGATCGTGTAGCCCAATACTCTAAACATTTGTGATCACGATCAAGATTCTCAATGGCCTGTCAGTTTGTAATAAAACAGTCGCACCAATCAAGATGCTAATTGAAAAATGAAACAGTCATTCCCATTATAATATACTGAAATTAAAAGAGAATTATAATTCTTAGCACACTTCTATACAACTTGATCCTTAGGCATACCTGAATTATTGAAGGTGATACAAGACCAAACATTTCAAGACCATTTAGGCTCCCCTGGGGGTTGCAAAGAAGGAAGATTATGTTTGCCAAGGCTGCGCTGTCTTCTGATTTCTTGATTTAGTCTCTCTTGCACAAGTTCCCAGCACTTATCAACTGTAGCGTGTATAAAAACCTCTGTTGGTCATCCTTCTACTATAACTTGTCAGATCAAAATAAACATGTCGCTGTCAACTAATAGAAGCTCACAGCATGACAAACCAAATTGTGAATGACATCCCAAAAAATAAGAAATTTTAAAGCTAACCAGTGATTTTGTGCAAGTCTTAACTGTTCAATAATTCCTTCCTCTTTTTCCTTTTTGCGTAAGTCTTAATTGTTCAATAATTCCTTCCTCTTTTTCATTTTTGCCTCTTCCCATTCCGTCTCATCTTCTCACACTATCGATGAATGGGACCTCTTTCTTAATAGTGGAGATGCAGCCTCAGATTAATTCTAATGCAACCTCCGACAGAGAGGAGAATTTTGTTTCAGCCAACCTTTGAGCTTGAGCAATGAATGAGCGTGGAATTCCATTTCAGAGTAGCGAACCTGCACAACACAAAACCGAAAGCAAAAAGATGCCAGAAGCAAGATTGAAAAGAAAATGGACTATAGATATTTTGCAGTAGGATCGATAAGGGCCCGTTTGGCGAGCAGAACACAAGTGGAATAGGCATATGTAAATTTTAAAAATTTTGAATTTTTCATTTGGATGCACCAAAACGGAATTCGAATACAAAGTAAAATAGGAATACATATTCCAATTTTGGTCAAAAAATGGGGTTTTGCAATTCCACCCAAATAGGTGTTATTGGAATACATATTTCTATTCCATTTTTATTTTATTTTAGAAAACATACATTTTGGGGTCTGCGAATTCCCATCAAATATTGGTTGAACCAAACAGCGAATAGGAATGCATAGCCCCATTTTCTATTCTAGAATACATATTCCTATTCCCCTATTCCTATTCCCACAGCCAAACAGGGCCTTAAAAGATATTGTACAATTGCAATTGGATCCTAATTTATAGACAAGGTACAAACCAAACAAATTCATTCATGCACTACCAAAACATATGATGCAGAAGAAGAAGTAGAATTTAAATGTCTTTATAAACAATTTAGGGCAGCGTTAAAGGGTCTGTCGGTTGCACATTACCAAAAGTAGAATCAATAAAATATTTCAAGATCTATATTTATTTAATAAGATTGTAATCTTATTGACTACTAGATTTTGAGTAAGTATCGCATTTATTTAAGATAGCAATCGAGTCTGTTAGATTTCAAAGGTGGCAATAGTGGTAAGCCATCATGAGGTAGGCATGATTAGTATATTTGCAAGTATCTTAATTTATTGTCGGATGAGCAGTTTTCAAGGTAGATTAAATGCTAATGGTATCTGGTTTTAACCGACAAGTTTGGATGAAATGCTAACCTATAATAGTCTATTGGCTAATAAATTCTAAAATGAGTGTAAATTTCAAAATATATCATTCTATGCATATGCACTACTACTCTAATACTTATACACATAAAAATAGTATTTGTACAAGATATCAATAATTATTTTATTAAGTGGTTGTATTATTTTTTAAGTAGACATATAGCTATGATATTTTATTTGATACAAAAAGTTATTTATTTCATTTGTTAATTTATTTATTTTTACTAAAACATTTGCAAGTTCTCATGTGTTCAAATATTAGTCTATTTTTTATCAATATTTTAATATTTTAATTTATATGTAGATTATTTAATTACAATTTAATATAAAAATGTATTATAACCTTAACAGAGGAAGAGAAAAGCAATGGAAGCAAGCAAGAGAATAGCATATGACTGTAATCCATTAGACCAAAGTGGGTTGTTGTATTCCATTTGATATGACCTTTGAGGCACACATTTCCAACCGTTCAACATGAAAAACTTTTAGTCATGCTCAAATAATTTTGACTAATAATATTTAAAAAGTGAGAGTTCATAATTCAATATAAAGAGACACGTGCTGAATCTACTCCCTAAAGTTTCCTCAGGCACCTAAGTATATTCCTTGAAGTTTCGTAGCCTTGGGTCTAGTTTATCATTAGCTATATAACAAATATCTCCCACTTTATCTCACTCTCAAATTTAAATGTATGTTAGTTATGTTCTATTGATTGGCTTAGAGTTTAGCTAGTCTTTAGACTGATGGATTATAATGTTAGAGATATAAAATCAAATTTGCAAACTTTAAAATTCACTCGGCACATGAAGGTCTCGAGTGCCAGTTTTTTTGGCAGCTTAAGGAGCCGAGTGTTAGTTTGCTCGGCACTTGAAGGTGTTGAGTGATAGGCAATAGGTGCCGAGCTAGCTCAACACAAGAGGAAGCTGAGTAAGCTCGGCACACAAAGAGCAATGCTCGACAGCAATGGATGCTGAGTGAGCTCGGCTCAAACTGGAAGATAAATATAACTTAGAAGAATTTCAACGTGAATGCTTTCACCATTAAAACTAGAGAGCCAAAGCTTGAAGCTTCTAAACAAACTTCTCAAATGCAATGAATAGAAGAAGAGCAATGAAAAGTATGCTTTCTTGCTTTCTATTCAACTTTGATTAAACCATTACAAAATTTGGGAGCATTAGGCTTCATCCAAACAACCCTAAAGTAACCCTGAACTAGTAAAAACTTCAAACTTCAATAAAGTTTAAACTTACAGCTCTAATGGCTACATACAATGGTGCCTGGAGCAATCACTGCTTCAATAGGACAAATCCAACAACAATGAACTTACAGTGTGAACAGGGGAAACATGTGCAACTAGAGAGATTAGATCCACTGATCACGTACTTCTTCTTCCTTCTTTGCTCTGCTCTACTCTACTGAACTTTGAACTCACTCTCACTAAATGAATCTAAAACATTCCTTTTGTCATACACATTTTTGCCCTCTTTCCTGATTTAAAAAAAAAAACTCTCCTACCACACAATAAATTCTTTTGATCGTTCTACAAGCCATTAGGAAGGTAGGTGGGCATTTGGCTCTAGGAGAAAACATCAATAGCATTAAATATTCTAACACTCACCCTTTGTCTCGAGCCAAACAAATAAGGATCACTGCTGATCCAATTCAACTACACCAAGACACTCTCTTAGGTGTACAAAACTTCCAATGCCTAATAGCTTGGTAAAAATGTCTACTAGTTGCTACTCAGACTTGCAAAATTCTATTTTGATATCCCCATTCTCCACCAGCTCTCTGATGAAGTGATATCTAATTTCAATATGTTTGCTTCTCCCATAGAAGACTGGATTCTTAGACAATGCAATTGATGATATGTTGTCACAATAAATTGTGGTTCTAGCCTCTTACCTTTCATTCAAATTTGTCAAGATCCTCCTTAGCCAAATTGCTTGAAACAATAGGTTGCTTCTTGGATGCCCATGATCCCATATGAAACATGTATCTAGAAGTTCTCTTCTTATCATCTATACTTCTAGCCCAATCACTATCAATACAACCTATCAACTTAAATTCATTTGCTGCAGTATACAAAATCTCAAATCCCTTGGTACCTTTCACATACCTTAGGATCCTTTTTCCCACTTGCCAATGGGAATCCTTTGGTGTTTCCATAAATTTGAAATTCAGACCTACTATATGCATCAAGTCTGGCCGAGTTATAGTCAAATACATTAAACTTTCAACTATACTCTTGTATAGTGTTGGATGCACTCTCTTGCTAGAGTCTTCCTTGCTCAACTTCAGGCATATAGCTATTAGTGTGGGGGCTAGCTTACTATTATGGATTTTGAATCTCTCCAAGATTTTCCTTGCATATTTTTCTTGAGAGATGAAGATTCCATCATGCATTTATTTTACTTCTATGCCTAGAAAGTACTTCAAGAGACCAAGGTCTCTCATATCGAATTCATTTTTTATGGTCCCTTTGAACTCACCAATTAGAGCCTTGTCATTACTAGTAAAAATGAAATCATCTACATACAAGACAATAATCAATACATTTCTATTTGCTGCCTTGATATAGAGAGTAGGCTCACCATTGCTTTTGCTAAAGCCATTGCTCATCAAATATGAGTCAATCCTATTGTACCATGCCCATGGAGCTTGCTTGAGCCCATAAAGAGCTCTCTTCAATCTATATACTTTATGTTCTTTATGTGCAACCTCATAACCAGGTGGCTACTCCACATATATTTCTTCCTTCAATACACCATTTAGGAAGGCAAACTTCACATCCATTTGATATACCTTCCATTTGTGCTGAGTTGCAATTGCTATGATAGCAAGCACAATTTCTATTCTTACAACCGGGGCATATGTCTCATAATAATCTCTGCCATATTGTTGTTTGTAGCCCTTGACTACCAGCCTTACCTTATGCCTATTAATCTTGCCTTCAGCATTACATTTGGTCTTGTAGACCCATTTCACTCCAATCACTCACTTCTTGGCAGGCAAATCAATTAGCTCCCATGTCTTATTCCTTTCTATAGCATCTATCTTCTCATCCATGGCCTTAAACCATTTCTTCTCCTTAACAACTTCTTCAAAATATATTGGATCACTATGAGAAAATAATGCAAAATTAACACTCTCATCATAATCTTCATACCTTTCATCTTGGTATATCTCCCTAAGACTCTTGGTCTTTCTGGTAATAGGGAGGAGAGTGTGGGATCAGAATCTTCATTGTTACTACTTTGCCAACTAGCTTAGTCTTCACTGTTACTCGGCACTGACACTCAGTCATACCTAGAGTAGCTCAGCAATGACTGAGGCTGCTTGACTTTTCTTCTATCTACTCCTCTTCTTGCTGTTCATTAGCATCTTCTTCACTCATAATTGGCTCTTTACTTGAGGTGCTCAATGATTCATTAGTTGGTCCATACCATGACTAATTTTTAAGAAATTCTACATCTCTTGAGAGAATCATCTTGTTGTTCACTGGGTCATGCAATCTGTATGCCTTTGATTCTGAGTTGTACCCTGTGAAGATGCACTTCACACCTTTGTCATCCAATTTTTGTCTTTTCTCTTTAGGCACATATTCATATGCAACACATCCAAACATAGTTAGATGTTCAACTGTCCATTTTCCTCGTGACCATGCTTCCATTGGAATTCTATCACGAACTACCTTTGTAGGACACCTATTAATTTGATAAATTGATATTGCCATAGCCTCTCCCCAAAATTAGTTGGGAGACCTTTCTCTTTCATCATGCTCCTTTCCATTTTGACAATGGTCCTATTTTTCCTTTCAGCCACTCCATTCTATTATGGTGTATAGCTGGCTATGAGCTCTTTCTTTATACCATGTTTCCTGCAAAAATTTACAAAAGAATTGAAAGTACACTCCCCTCCTCTATCTGATCTTAAGACCTTGATATAGTGTCCACATTTTCTTTCAGCCTGGATTTTTAACTCAAGAAACTTATCAAATGCTTCAGATTTAGATTTATAAAAATAGACCCATGTCCTACTCCCCCCAATGGAAGTAACCTGCATAGGACTGACTAGGTCAGTATCCACTAACTCTAATGGATATCTAGCCCTCCTAGAATTTTCAAAATTAAAGGGAAGCCTATGTTGCTTACCCAAAATACAAGCCTCACACTTGTCACATGAAATTCTTATTTATGGAAAACCTTCTACCATTCTTTTATTTGACAACAAATTTAAACCAGCATAGCCAAGATGAGCATACCTAAGGTTCCATAGTCATGAGGGGTCTTCAATCACACTCTTTAGAGCTAATTGTGTGGGAGGTGCAACACTAACTTGAGATGAGAAACATGTCTCAGTCCTTAATGGAAACATTTTGTTCTTTGTCATTTGAACTACTGCAAGTAAATTCTTTCTCCTATCCTTTTGATGAATGACATACATGTCATTCTCCATCAGCACTTTGTATCCATTTTGAATGAGCTGACCAGTGCTTATCAAATTGTACTTCATACTAGGGTCAAAATACACATTTTGTATTTCCTTCTTCTCACCTTTCTTGGTGCGAACCATAATAGATCCTTTGCCCACAACTAATAGGGTTCCATTTTTACCCATTTTAATCTCAGATTTGAAACTCTTGTCAATGAATAAAAACAAGGTTTCATTACCACTCATGTGGTTGCTACATCCATTGTCGAGGTACCAAACCTCAGGGCTTCCTTCTTCACCAACATTACACATGATGAAGATAGTGGCATTGTTTCCACTTCCCATGTTTACATTAGCCAAATTTTCTTGTCCTAATTGATCATTTTTCTTCTTCTAGCATTCAGTTGCATAATGCCCATATTTATGATAGTAGTAGCATTCTACATTACTCCTATTTGAGTTGTAGTTTTTCTTACCTCCTCTTGAAGTATTTCATGAGCTACTTGCTCCATTTTCTCTTCCTAAGCTTTCTGCTGCAACATTTCTTTTTCCTCCATTACCTCAACCTCTATCTTTGGAGTTTCTACCTGAGTCATTTCTTCCTCTCCCCCTTTCTCTTGAATTTGACTAAGCCTTGAATGCTTTCTCTTGGGAAGAAGAAGATGGAGATCTATTGATCCCATGCTCGTGGATTTGAAGAGTACCCATTAACTCATCCATTATCAAAATAGTCAGGTCTTTTGCCTCTTCTATGGTCACGGCCAAGTTGTCATATTTATGAAGTAAACTCCTCAATATCTTTTCCACTATCCTCTACTCTTGATAGTCTTCTCCATTTGACTTTAGCTAGTTAATCACATTAGAGGTCCTTGAACTAAAATCTGCAACTGGTTCATTTTCCTTCATCTGAAGGTTCTCAAACTCTCTCCTTATATTTTCTAGCTTTACTGTACAGACTTTATCAGTCGCCTTGAAGCTCATCTCAAAGATATTCCATGCTTCCTTTGCATAATTTTCTATTACAACCTTGGGGAATACTATCTCTGTCATAGCTACCTCAATCAAACTTAATGCCTTAGCATCCTTTCTCCTTGACTCTTTCAAATGAGTCTTCTGTGTATTTGTGAAAGCAGCATACTAAGTTGGGTCTATCATTGCATTGAACCCATTAATCA
This sequence comes from Cupressus sempervirens, assembly GCA_028749045.1. Classification (NCBI taxonomy): domain Eukaryota; kingdom Viridiplantae; phylum Streptophyta; class Pinopsida; order Cupressales; family Cupressaceae; genus Cupressus; species Cupressus sempervirens. The sequence goes on from CM053787.1 coordinate 313,013,498, forward strand.
CAAACTCCCATAAATAATTTGCAACCATTATGGTTTTCATCTTCTTTGCCCATGTATCATAATTTTTTCCATTGAAAGGTGGTGGTTGTTGCCATATCTTTCCTATATCTACTACCATGTCAAATATCCCAAGAAAACAAATTTCCTAACTCAATGTGGATGTGGGGCCTCAAAGCTCTGATACCATGTTAGAGATATAAAATCAAATTCAAAAACTTTAAAATTCATTTAGCACATGAAGGTGCCGAGTGCCAATTTCTCTTGGCACCTTAAGGAGCTGAGTGGCAGTTTTCTCAGCATTTGAAGGTGTTGAGTGACATGCAACAGGTTTCGAGCTAGCTTAGCACAAGAGGAAGTCGAGTAAGCTCAACACATAAAGAGCAATGCTCAGCAGCAGTGGATGCCAAGTGAGCTAAGCTCAAACTGGAAGATAAATATAACTTAGAAGAATTTCAACATGAATGCTTTCACCATTAAAACCAGAGAGCCAAAGCATGAAGCTTCTAAAAAAACTTCTTAAATGCAATGAATAGAAGAAGAGAAATGGAAAGTATGCATGTTTTCTTTCTATTCAACTTTGATTAAACCATTACAAAATTTGGGAGCGTTTGGCTTCAACTAGATAACCCTAAAATAACCTTAAACTAGTAAAAACTTCAAACTTCAATAAACTTTAAACTTGTAGCTCTAATGACTGTATACAATGGTGCCTAGAGCAATCACTACTTCAATAGGACAAATCCAACAACAATGAACTTATAGAGTGAATAGGGGAAACGCGTGCAACTAGAGAGATTAGATCTATTGATCACTTTCTTCTTCTTCCTTCTCTACTCTACTCTACTCTGCTAAACTCTGAACTCACTCTCACTGAATGAATCTAAAACATTCCTTTTGTCATACACATTTCCCCCCTCTTTCTTGATTTCAAAAAAAAAAAAATCACCTACCATGCAATCAATTCTTCTGATCATTTTGCAAGCCATTAGGGAGGTAGGTGGACATTTGGCTCCAGGGGCAAACATCAACAACATTAAATATTCTAACGTCTAATTTATGCCATAATCAAACAAATGATAGAACCATCAAATCTATAGATTGCTTGGACAACAACATGTTAAGAGTATGGATTTTTTGCACAACAAAGTATAAGAGTGGGACTAAAATTTTATGTGAGTTTTAGCTTAGTGAAATATTTAAATATAATATTTATTTCAAGGTGTTTAAGTTGTTTATATAAAACTAAGATAAATTTTGGCTAAAGAGTATGAGAAACAATTCACAACGTTTTAGAGGTGTGATAAAATATATCTCAAGGTGTTCTAGTTGTCTCTATCAAACTAACTATAGTGAATAATTATTCCATCTTAAACACTAGATTTGCAATGTTCTTTTAAAAAGAATGTGACAGTCTTTTTCTACTATGCATTTCTCATTATACATGTAATTGACTCAAATTATGGCATAATTAAAAAAACCCACATGGACTGAAAATTAATTCATTTTGATTGGCAAGCCTTGATTTGCAATAGTTATTTCCTTTCTCAAGGAAAAACTCAATAGAAAAAAAATTCACACAATTTTTTTCCAAATTTTTAGGAAAAATAAGATTATCTAGAGTCTTCTAGATGGGAGAAAATTAGTTCCTTAACTAAGCCTCTACTGTCCATATTTGTAGTTGGATTTTAGTAGTAGTTTTTGACTCCACTAAAATAACTATTAGTTACAAACTAATTCCATTGATTTCCTAATAAATTGGTGGGCTATATCATCATCTTCTTATGCAACCATCCATGTGTAGACTCGGTTAGACAAGTTGTAAATGCCCTCTATAAATAGATGAAATGCAATTTCTCACACTAATTCAATAAAAACATTCTCTTCCAATCTATTGTAGCAATTATCCTTATCTTATGTTATGGTGATATATTGTTTTATATTTTATTTTTCTACATGATATGAGAGCAAAGGTTCAACTAGAAATAGATTTCTCAAGTTATTTGTTTACAAGACTTCTATATTGAAAATATTTTTTTTAATTTTTTTTTGTGGCTAACTTGGATTCTACAAATGAGATGTTTCTTATATTTGATGGAAGTGGTTTTATAGATTGGAAGATTGTAATCAATAATGTTTTAAGGGAAAAGGCTTTATGGAGGATTGTGAGTAGGAAGATTAAAGAACCACAAATTGATAGAGAAAAAGAGTTTTGGAAGAGCAAGTTGGAGCAAGCTTTAAGCCCCAACCTCAATAGAAGACTTGTTGATGTTGATGATCCTATAGTGCTATAGGAGATTTTCAAAAAAGACTATAAAGATGTAGATATTGGTAGTACATTTAGTATAGAAGAAAGATTGGTGAACTTAGATTCATCTTGTTTTGAAAAAGTGACTAATTATTTCATTGAAGTTACTTTTTTTTAAATTATCAATTGAAGAAAAATAGGTGTTGAGTATGCAAAAAAAAAAAAAAAAAATGGTAGAAAGTAAGCTCCCTTATCCATACAAGGTATTTAAAGAATCAAGGAAAAGTGTTATTCAACTAAATCCTAGTGCTCCACAACAAATGTTTGATCAATTTTGTAAGTCTATTTTAAATGAAGAAGATCATCTTATCAAAGAAGGATATAATAAGAAAAATTATCCATGTGTAGCTAAAAATAAATTATTTACAAATGATGGAAAGAAGAATTGGAAAGGATATAGTAAATTTCAAAACAATGAAGGTTCTAACAATTTCTCTAGAAATGATGATGCAAAAAACCAAGATGGAGTAAAACCTATTATATGAAGGTACTATGGTGATTGAAATCACATGGAGAAATTTTATTTGAAAAGGAAGGACAATGAAAGGAAACACTTCAAGCCCAAATAAGAAAGGTTTAAGGACATAAATGAGGATATACACATCTTTATAGCCATCTCCCAAAAAGGGAAAGAGAAAACAAAGAGGTAATTGTTGCACTTGAAATTAAATTTAATGTTAAGGGGGATACTTTACTTCAGATTCTATTGAAGAGTGGATTTTAGATTTAGGGGCATCATTTCACATGACTTGAGATAGATCTTTTCTTATTGATTTTCATGAAGGAAAGAATTTAGATCAAGAAATTGCTATCGGAAATAAAATGGAACTTCTAGTTATAGGGACAAAAAGTGTTAATGTAACAAATGAGTCTTTGAAAAATGTTTTGTTAGTTGAAGGATTAGGGGTGAGTCTTATTTTAGTATGCAAAATATTTCAAGGTGGATATGAGTTTTTTTTACTACTAATCATATTATTATTAGAGATAACAAAAAAATATCCAAGCAATATAATTGTTATTGGTATAGTTGATCATGAAGAGAGTCTATTTAAATTTGTGGGATTTGTTGATAATGAATTTACACACTGTCATGCTTATATTTCTCAAGATGATTATATATTAAAAGTTTGTCATGCTAGACTTGGAAATATAAATTATAAAAAAATTACAAGATATGGTTAGAGGACTAGAAAAAATTCACCATCTAAAGGAGTTTGTGAAGGATGTGTGCTAGATAAACATCACCGAGTGTTGGAAATGTAGATGGAGTAACTGAAAGGGGGGGTGAATTAGTTACCACAAAAAAAAACCCATAGATCCCTTAGATGTCAAATAGATTCCTTACTGATGTCACCTGGTAAACATTCATAAAATGTTGTAACTCAGTTAATGCAGTGAATGTTAACTTTTAATCAAATCTTAACATGTATGAAATAGCTTGCAATCATAAAAGTAAAATCATGAACACAAGAGACACCAAATTTAATGTGGAAACCCAATATGGGAAAAATGACCAATGTAACTAGCTACTGATTTTCACTCTTCTGAAGTGAGCTTTGTTAGGAGCCAACCTTGTTAAAGGTTACAAAACACACTGTTAGGTGTGACCTTGTTAGAGGATTTATTCACCCTATTAGGAGTGGCTTTGTTAGTGGCCTTTATAAAAATTCAATTGAACTGTCACCTTGTTAGAGGATTGACAAAATGGCTATTAAACCAACTCTATTAAGATATTTTGGAATCACTACTAAAATGGTTAGAAAGTAACAATGAAATGACCTGAATGAGATGCAACTAAAATTGTTGATTACAAATCTCTTTTCGGCATCATTATATTCTCCTTGATCAAATATAGTTTTGTTGCTCCTCAATGATCTCTGACCATTCTTCAAAATTTTCTCTCACAATAATCAGTCCACTTTCACATTCATATCACATTAATTCCACTTCTTCTTAAAATTAGTAACTTGATCTTTCATATATACCATTCAGACTATCAAGTCAGCTCAATTACAAGTTATAATCACCTATAATCAATACCACAATGGCTAGAAATAATACTTAAAACATTTAAGCTTTAATCTTATTTTAACAAATTCCTTCACTGGCCGACCCTACTCAATAAACACTACTCCAAAAAATAATTTCTTGAGTTAACCATCTAAGACTCGGTTAATACTATAAATTTTGTGAAATCCTTTGGTTGTTGAGTGAACTTGGTAAGCACTTATTTTTCCTTTACTAACCTTGAGAGCTCCTTAACATCTGTCTTCTACCACATTTTCCTTCATTGATCGAGTGAGCTTGGTAGACACTATCTACACAAGGTAAAGTCTGAGAATGCTTGGTAGACATTGTAAATCTTCTTTGCAAACCAATTGAGCTCAATAAATGCTAATAGATGACTAGTATGACATTTTTGTAACATCAAAGACAACACACAATTGGATAATTGTGTCCAAAAATCTCCCTCTTTGGCATTGATGGCAACACAACATGTCATAGCATGCTGAAATTTGAGAGTAGGACTCTCTCTAATAGAAAGTTTCTCCCTCTTGGATTTTACATCTCAAACTTTAGTTATCCACACCACCAACTTCAATTATCTGTAGCAATGTCCCTCTATGATAGCAAACTCTCCCTCTTTCATAGTAATCTCTTCCTCTAACTGATTCCAAATAGATATAATAGTAAACTCTTCCTTTTAAAAATTTTAAAAAGATATGACAGTAAACTCTTCCTCTTTGACAACATATGCCAAAGACAACACAACTCAAAAAAAAATCAATGTACCTTAAGTACTGATTCATATGAAATATCTCCATTACTCTGCTGCATCAACTGATAGATCTTTTGGTTCCTATTGATGCATCACTAAAACTTTATTTTAGTGAGCTTTAGATAGGGGAATGACCCCTAACTTACCTCTTATATACAAGAATGCATCTTTAGGTAGTGGCTTAGTGAATATGTTAGCAACCTATTCCTTTGTATGGACATATTCCAATTTGATTTCCTTATCCTACACCAATTCTCTAACAAAGTGATACTTTATAGCAATATGTTTGGTTTTGGAATGCATTACTAGTTTCTTTGAAATGTTAATTGCACTTGTGTTATCACAAAACATGACAACTAGTTCTTTAATCTCTACCTTTATGCCTTCTAACAATTGTTTGAACCAAACAGTGTTAGAATAGTTCATTGCTACTACAACATACTCTATATCTACTGTTGATTGAGATGTACAATTTTGTTTTTTACTTGTCCAAGATACCAATTTTTTACCAAGGAAGAATGCACCTCCACTTGTAGTTTTTCTGTCATCAATGTTTCCTACCCAATCAGCATTAGTAAACACTTTCAAATCTAGATTTCCTCCAAGTTTATACCACAATCCATAATCTTCAGTTCCTTTCAAGTATATTAAGATCCTTTTTACTGTCATCATATGATTTTCTCTTAGTTTAGCTAAGAATCTTGCTACTATACCGACTGCTAAGGTAATATCAGGCCTTGTATGAACAACATATTGCAATTTTCCAATCATTGATCTATATAAGGTCTGATCTACCTCTTTTGAATCATCATCCTTTGTAAGCTTTAGTCTAGTACACATAGGAGTTCCAACTAGTTTAGAGTCCTCCATACCAAATTTCTTGAGTATCTCCTTGATATACTTTGGTTGGGTGATGTATATACCATTCTTGCTTTGTTGAATCTGAAGACCAAGAAAGAATTTAATTTCTCCAAACATAGACATTTCAAATTCTTTTCTCATTTTCTCTAAGAATTCTTTACATTGATCATCATTCCTTGTAAAAAAACTATCATCCACAAAGATTTTTGCCAAAACAATCTTGTTATCTGGTCCTTTCTTGATGTACAAACTACTGTTATCATTAGTTCTTTGAAAACCAATCTAAATAAGATAGTTATGTAGTCTTTCATACCATGCTCTAGGGCTTGTTTCAGACCATATAGTGCTTTGTGTAACTTAAAAACCATTTCTTTATTGTCTAGATAAATGAAGCCTTTAGGTTGCTCAATGTAGAATTCTTCATCAAGAATACCATTGAGAAATGTAAACTTGACATCCATCTGATAAACTTTAAATCCTTTATGAGATGCATATGCAAGTAATGTTCTAACACCTTCCAACCTTGCAATAGGAGCAAAAGTCTCTCCATAATCTACACCTTCTTCTTGAGAATATCCTTTGCATACCAATCTAGCCTTGTTCCTTGATACCTATCCATCTTCATTCAATTTATTTCTAAATATGTATTTAGTTCCAATCACATTCTTGTCCTTCGGTCTAGGTACAAGAGTCTAGGTTTTATTTTTCTCTATTTTCTCTATCCCTTCATTCATATCTTCAATCCAACTTTCATTTTCCAATGCATCTTTGACATTTCTAGGTTCAAAATCAGCAAGTGAACATGTACCTTTAAATTTACTTCTTGTCGTGGCACCTTCAGATTTGTTTCCAATGATCTGATCTAGTGTGATGCCTCCTAACATATTTAGCTAACACATGTTCCTTGCCTTTTGAATGACTTGCATTGTTATCTTCTTGTGGTTCAACTTTTGGTTCTAGTTGCTTGGTCTTGGTAGCTATTGGCTCAGTAGCTATTGACTCAGTAGCTTTAATCTATGACTCAGGTCCTTATGACTCGGTTTGAACTATTTCCAACTTGATAGCTATGTTGGGCTTGGTAGATACTATCCTTTTGTTGATAGACGTATTTGATAATGTGGCAATAAAAATGAATCTTCTATAATCTTTAGGTTCTTTCTTTCGTTTTTCTACTATATTTTTTTGCAAACTCATCAAATTTCACATCTGCACTTTCTATAACCTTGTGAGTAGACAAATTCAAACATCTATATGCCTTACTTTTGAAAGAGTATCCTAATAATATTCCTTCATCACCTTTAGCATCAAATTTTTCTTTTCCAGATTCATTCAAAATGTAACATTTACTTCCAAATACTTCAAAATAACTTACATTAGGTTTGTAGCCATACTATAACTCATAAGGGGTTTTGAATGAGTCTTTCTTCAACTGTATTTGGTTCAAGGTATGGATTATAGTGTTGATTGCATCCTTCCAGCTTTTGATAGCAATGTTCTTTTCAATAATCAAAGTCCTTGCACAATCCATGATGGATTTGTTCCTCCTTTCAGCTATTCCATTATGCTTAGGAGTTCCAAAAGTGGATACTTGTCTTTTGATTCCTCTTTCAATGCAAACATTAATGAATTCATTTGAGATGAATTTACCACCTCTGTCTGATCTCAAGCACTTCAATCTTTTCCCTATTTCTTTTTCCACTCTTGCTAGATACCATTCAAACTTTTCAAATGCCTCTGACTTCTCTCTTGAGTACATAAAAGTTGCCATTCTAGAGTAGTGATCAACAAAAGAAATAATTTTTTTAAAACCAATATAAGTTTTTACTCCAATAGGTCCACATAAATTAGTATGCACGATTTCCAAAATATCTTTAGATTGATAGTTTTTACTTTTGAAACTAGTCTTTCCCATCTTACTAATCTGGCAATTCTTACATAGAGTAATATTAGGTTTCTTTAAATTAGTATTTCCTTTAGCTTTTCTAAATTTGCTAATTTTCACCATGTTGTCAAAGTTTACATGACACAATATTTTATGCCATAACCAACTTTCTTCAATTTGAGCAATAAAGCATGAACATTCACCAAATTAAAGATAAAACAAGTTACCTTTTGTTTGTTTGCTTGATCCAATCAGCTTTCCTTTGTCATCCAACAATCTTGCTTTGCCATGCATGAATTCCACCTTGAATCCAATGTTGATCAGCTATGCTACACTTAATAGATTGTGTTTCAGTCCTTCAAACCAATATGCATTATCACATACAAGTTCTTTGGTTAAAAAAATTATTCCTCTTCCTTTATACAACAAGGTTCATTATTACCAAACCTTACACTTCCACCATCACAGTCTTCAAAGTTTTCAAATTTTACTTTATCACCAGTCATATGATGTGAACATCCACTATCTATGATCCAAGTATCATTCTTGCTCACATGAGAGATAAGTATCATCTCATCATCTTCTTCCTCATCATTATCAAATTCATCTTTTATAGAAATGTAAACAATTTCATCTTCACTACTATCTGAATCTTTTGAATCTTTGGCCATAAAGCATGTCTTCTTACCTTTGTCCTTGAAAGATTTTTGTTTTTTAAGTTCTTCTTGTCATTGCACTTGTGACATTTCTTCTCATCCTTGTTCTGCTTGTTTGGGGACCTAGTTGCAATGTGACCTATTTCTTTACATGAAAAATAGATTAAAGGAACTTTACCTTTTTATTTTCCTCTGCTTCTTGAATATTTGTTTGCAGGCAATGCTTCAACCACTTCAAGATCATAGTGAGAACTTTCTTCTGATTCTTCTTCACTATCTAATTGAATGTTCTTGATCTTCTTGGCTTTCTCCTTGAGTGAAAGCTTGGATTCAAATGTTGATTCAATGTTCTTTGAGGCTAGAACATAATTACCAAAATTATCTAGTTCAAATGTTGTTAGTCTTCCTACATGGCATCCATATTTATGTTATGATTTTCTTCACATCTCCTTCATTGAATTACAGACACTCTTATTGCATAAATAGGAAGTAATGTTCCAAGAACTTTATAATTGTCTCATCCTCTATTTTCCCTCTAGAAGCTTTGATAGCACTAACACTTGCCTTGATCCTTTCAACATATTTGGCAATGTTCTCATCCTCTCTCATTCTCATCTGATCAAACTATCCTCTTAGGATTTCTTCTTTGGCTCTCCTGACATTATCATCACCTCCATTGATTTCTTTTAGCTTTTTCCACATTGCATTAGCAGATTTGTAGTTCTTGATTTCATCAAATTCTTCATAGTTTAGGGAAAATGCAATATCTATCATCATGTTGTTGTGAGTCTTCTTTTCAGAAATATCATTGACAAATAATGTGCTGGTAGGTTCTAAATATTCAGCATCAAGATATTTCAGTCCTATATCACTTATGGAAGCTAGATGGAGTCTCATGAGACCTTGCCATGCTGAGAAGTTATCCCTATTAAGTCTTGGAATTTCCCTCTTGTAAGACATCCTGATCTTTAGCTTAGATTCTTGAAATTGTTTCCTCCAAACACCAAAAGCTTTGACACCAATTTTTGAAAATGTAGATGGAGTAACTAAGATGGGGGGGGGGGGGGGGGGGGGTGAATTTGTTACCACAAAAACAAACCCACACATACCTTAGATGTCAAATAGATTCCTTGCTGCTATCACTCAATAAACATTCATAAAATGTTGTAACTCAATTAATGTAGTGAATCTTAACTTTCAATTAGACCTTAACATGTATGAAATAGCTTGCAATCATAAAAGTAAAATCATGAACACATGAGACACTAGATTTAACATGGAAACCCAATATGTAAAAAACCAACAATGTAACTAGCTACTAATTTTCACTCTTCTGAAGTGAGTTGTGTTAGGAGCCAACCCTCTTAAAGGCTACAAAACACATTGTTAGTTGTGAGCTTGTTAGAAGATTTATTCATCCTGTTAGGAGTGGCCTTGTTAGAGGTCTTTAGAACAATTCAATTGAACTATCACCTTGTTAGAGGATTTACAAAATGGCTAATAAACCAACTCTGTTAAGAGATTTTAGAATCATTGCTACAATGGTTAGAAAGTAACAATGAAATGACCTGAATGAGATGCAACTAAAATTGCTGATTACAAATCTCTATTCGGCATCATTAGATCTTCGATCAAATATAGCTTTGATACTCCTCAATGATCTCTGACCATTCTTCAAAATTTTCTCTCACAATAATCAATCCACCTTCACATTCATATCACATTAATTTCACTTCTTAAAATTCACAACTTGATCTTTCATATATACCATTTAGACTATCAAGTCAGCTCAATTACAAGTTAAAATCACCTATTATCAATACCACAGTCAGCTAGAAATAATACTTAAAACATTTAAGCTTTAAACCTTAATTTAACAAATTCCTTCACTGGCCGACACTGCTCCAGAAAAAAAATTCCTAAGTTAACCACTTGAGGCTCAATTAATACTATGAATTTTGTGAAATCCTTTGGTTGCAAAGTGAACTTAGTAAGCACTAATTTTTCCTTTGCTAACCTTTAGAGCTTGGTAACAATTGTCTTCTGCCACATTTTCCTTCATCAACCAAGTGAGCTTGGTAGACACTGTCTACACAAGGTAAAGTCTAAGAAAACTTGGTAGACACTGTAAATCTTCTTTGCAAACCAACTGAGCTTAGTAAAGGCTGAGAGATGACTGGTATGACATTTGTGTAATATCAAAGAGAACACACAGTAAGATAAGTGTATCCAATGACAGAGATCCTTTTAACTCAGGTAAAGCATGGAGAGCTAATCACCCATTACAAGTTATTCATAGTGATTAATGTGAATTAGGTTATCCTTCACTATCAAGTGCCACGTATATTCTCACTTTTATTGATGATTATAGCATGAGAGTATAGGATTATTTAATTGACAAAAAGAATGAAGTACTTGAGTTTTTTCACAAATTTAAGGCATTATTTGAGAATCAAAGTATGACAAGGATTAAAATCTTAAGAATGTATAATGGGGGTGAATAATTATGCATTTGAGTAATTTTGTGGAATTTGTGGCATTAAAGTATAAAGAATAGTTCCTTATATAGTCCTCAACAAAATGGTTCATTGGGGTGGGTGAAAGAATAAATACAACTCTTTTAGAAATGGCTCATTATATGTTGCACTTAAAAGTTTACATAATAAATTTTGTGGTTTTGTTGTTTCTTGTGATGCATATATTCTTAATATAATTTCAACCAAACTCTTCATGAATATCACCCCCAATGAAGCTTGGAGTGGTAGAAAGCCTCACAATGGTTATTTTAAAGTATTTGGGTGTATTGCTTGGGTGCATATTCCTAATGAAAAGTGAAAGAAGTTATAACCAAAGAGCCACAAGTGTTTGTCAATGGGTTATAGTGAAAAATCAAAGGCTTATAGATTATATGATTCGGAGAGATATAAAGTTCGATGAGCATTCACAACTTACAACCACCTCCTCTCCTTTCACAAAAATAACTCCCTCCCATATTATAGAAAGAAGTGAAGACTATATTAATGAAGACACAAAGAATACATTATTGACAATAATGAAACAACTAATGCTTGTGATCAACCATTATCTCCAAGTAGTGCTAACAAAGAAGATGCTTTTACAGCTAGACAAAAGATAAGGAGTATTGAAGGAATCTATGGGAAAGGCTCAAAGATCCGAGGAAGGAGTGGTTGTGCTCTCATGGCCAAAGCATTACCATTAAATGACCAAAAATCATATGAATAAGGTAGAGGATAGAAAGAATGGGAGCAAGCCATGAAGGAAGAATATAATGCATTAATGGAAAATAAAACTTGGGAACTTGTACCCCAACCAAGAGGTAAGAATATTATTGGTTGTAAGTAGGTTTATAATTTTTTTTTTTAGATCAAATGGTGATATAGAAAAATTCAATGCTAGATTGGTTGCTAAAGGATATAATAAAAAAGAAGGTGTTGATTATAAAGAGACTTTTTTCTTTGTCATTAAAATGAATATAAATAGAGTTATTTTATCTTTGGTTACATGTCTTGGGTGCACTAGTATATTTTTTGCAAAAAAATGACTACATGACTAAAAAAATTAGTCACATGACTAAAAATGATCAAATTATAGTAATATTTTATAATTTATAAATGACTAAATAAATGACTAATTTGGTCATCAACTAAAATCATAAGGTTAAACAACAATAAGTGCCTAAATAAATTATCAAAGAAATGACTAAAGAATTGATCACTAAAATTAGTCACCAAAATAAATGATGAAATGAATGATCGATATATATTTTATCATACTAATACATTCTTTAACTTTTTTAAAAACTTCTATTACTCATCGATGGAGTTTTTATCATATTAATACATCATTATTAGATAACTTTCTCTAATGTTCTCTAAATTAATATTTAACTATAAATGAACTTAAAATCACCCTAATCTACACTTAAACAACTCAAAATTTATCCTTGAACTATTGAAGAAAATAAAAACTCTCCATGTAGTAAAAGGATCAAAATGTTGATTTATTCTCTCATGGCTTTATTGATATAAATATTGCTATGTACATTAAGTAATGTATTTGTAATAATGTCATGATGTCAATTTAAGTACAAGTAGACAAAGTGGCACTAGAGATAGCCCACCTGTAGGAGCTTCTTGCTCACTAGGGTAATGTCCCTTACATAGTTGCTAGGGTACCATCAAACACTTTATCTAGTGATCATACGCCTCCTTGAGGTTGTAGGAGAGGTCATAGTAGCTTCGATCACCACTTGCATACCTCTTGGTTGCAACCTTTACGATGCTCTCCTAGTAGTAGTTTTGGTGGTCAGCATTGCTTAGCTTTGCCTCTATGGAGGTCAAGTATGGGCTAGTCCCTGATGGATCCTCCCACTACTCCTAATGCAACATAGGGACCCTAAATGGGCATTCCTTGGCTAGATTTGGCTATCTCCACTCCCAGGCCAGAGGGAGAAAAAGAAAAAGATGATGTGCTTTCATCACTGCTAATAGGTAGGCTCCTCCTAAGCCACTCGCCAACCCCATTGATGCATGGCGTTTTGATGACAAAGATCCTCCCCCTCAAATGACATTGTTCTTATAGCCTGATGGCTTTTGTCTTGTCTTTTTTTTTTTTAAAGTCTTTAGCCTTCAAGCTTTTTATGATTTTTTGGTGAATACTTGAGATTCTGGCTATATGCCATTTGAGCTTATGCGGTGATCTTGTATCCCTTGACCCATTTTTTTGTGAATATGCAACTTTAAGATTTAACTAATAGGGAAGGGACTATTCATCAAAAATTGAAAAATCCAAATTTATCTATGTATATCAAAAAGATTAGTTATCAATTAAGTATTTTACAATCTCAACATATAATTACTATTAATCACATTAATGTCATTTAATAACCTTCTTAAAATATAATAATGTTTTATTATCATTACATTTAATATATTTTAGTATGTAGGCAAGAGCCTACAAGACAATGGTAAATTGTGAGCCTCTCATCAAGGAGGTATTGGGTTCAAATCTACTTGAGATTAATACATAATAATAATTAATTTTAACAATAAATGAATAATAAAAAAATAGGCTTCAATCAATTTTTTATATACATACATACATACATACATATATACATGTATATATATATATGTACACATATATATATACATGTATATATATGTTTACATATATATATATATAGATGTATATACATATATATGTATATATATACATATATATATATATATACATACATACATACACATGTATATATATATATATATATATATATATATATATATATATATATATATATATGTATGTATGTATGTATGTATGTATGTATGTATGTATGTATGTATGTATGTGTCTTTATATTTAATTATATTATCATTATAACTAATTATGTTCATTAAAAATTTTTCCTTATGTTAGACAAGAGCCTATAACAAAAGAATAAATTGTGGGCCTCTTATCTTGGAGGTCTTGGGTTTGAGTCTACTCAAGCTTAATGAATAATAGTAATAATTAATTACAACACATAATAATTAATCTTGGCTTTAGCCTCTTACTAATTTAAAAAAAAAAAAAACAATTTTTCATTATGTTATTAATAAATGTAATTTAAATCATAAATATTTATTATTTTTATTATTGAATTAAATTATTTTATGCTTAATATTTATTAAATAGTAGTTCACTAAATAGTGAGAACCACTATTTAATAAATATTAAATGATGAATAAAATGATTTAATAATTAAAATAATAAATATTTATGATTATTATATTTATTAATTGTTGGAATATACAAATAGGAAGATTACTTCTGAGCAGGTAGGCAGGTGGGTGGTGAATTAGAAGTAACACACTTTGACCTTTAAAATTTTTTAGCTGAAATTAATTGCATGCATGTAAACATATCAAAAAAACATAAAGTAAAGACATGCAAGAAAACACATAACACCAAATTTCGGTCACCTAGACACCCTCTAGAATGAGAAGGTAAAATTGGGGTGTGGATGACACCCACAAATTATCACTACAACAATATGTAGCTGGTTAAGGTTACAAAGTTTGACCAATTCCAATGGTCTGCCCTATGAAAGGCCTGCCCTGTTAAAGCCTTTACAACCTATTAAAAGTGACCCAGTCAAAGGATTTACAAACATTGACTTGGAATGTTACCATGTTAAAGGATTTATCACCTTCTTAAAGGCTTACAACATCGTTGTTAAACCAATCTATCTCCATAGGATTTTTATTCCTAATACGATTGCTAGAGAGTATTAGAATGTATTGACCTGATGACGTACAATCTTCAATTATTGATTCCAAATCCTTATTCTACTTACTTTATTCTAATCCTTCCTGATCTAATCTCTATGCAAAATCTTGATACTCTATTCTAATCAATTGAATTTTGCAATGTTCTTCAATTTCTAAGTCTTGACACTGCTGCTAACATTCTATCATGTATTCCATGTAATTCACTCTCGACATCATCTTGAATTATGGGGTATTGACCTCATTATAAAGGCCTTGAAGACTTATGGTTAGTATGAATCCACAATCTTCTTTTCCCACTCAAATATTTACACTTTTCCTATTGGTTTCATGCTTTTCCATTTTTTTTATTAGCTACATGTTGATTGCATAGGGAATGCAAAATATTCAATCTTATCTTTAAGATTCATCCTCAATTGACTCAAAAATAGTTTTCATCTAATTTTGTGAAGGCACAAACTCGTATGTTGATTATGTGTTACTTGACACTCACTAATTGATGATGCTCAGCACATATAAGATTTTTGTATTGCTCGGCTCCTATAATAACTCTGTCTTGCTTGGCATCTATTCTTTGCTTGACACCTATAGTGACTCGGTATCACTTATCACTCAACACTTGATACTTTCTTAGCACCTAAAGTTCACTCGACACCTATTAGATTTATGGTTTGGCACATTCTATAGCTCGACATGTATAGTGTACTTGGCATCAACTTGAAATTGGTTAAGTGTGTTGACTCTCAATTATCAAAACCAATTTGAGACCAACAATCTCCCCCTTTGACATGAGTGTCAAAAACACTTAACTAAGCATTAGGAATTTGATCACTATGAGTATAATATACATCCTGTTCGACATATGTACAAAACTTCAAAGACTTGTTCAATTTTTTTGTAAAAGACTATATACCTCAAAAACTTGTAACTCCCCCTGAGCTGTTGTGTCATTTCTTTATCCAAAATAATTTAAGTTGGATTTTTCTCATGCTGATGTTTCTGATACTCTGTTTATCTTTGCTTTGTTTGCTCTATTTCTACTCTATTCTATTTGTACTCCCCCTTTCACACATCTTCCTTGCAATTTTTGTATCCTTTTGGCATTCAAAATTCAAAATTGTATTATCTCCCCTTTTGAGTGTTATCTCCTTCATTTATTATATCTCCCCCATTCTTTATTTCTCCCCCTTTTATCTGCACAATATATTATCTCTCCCTTTTTGACACTTATGTCAAAGGGTCCTAAGAATGAATGAAATATTTAGCCAAAAAAAATTGATTTACCTCCCTTATTATCTTTAGAGAAGCATCCCTATTGTCTAATGCAATGTCCAATGCTTTGAGCTGGATGACTATCTCTACTACAAGGTATACCAACCCTTATAATGTCAAAAGATTTGGATCTTTCTTCAAAACATTTTCTACATAGGACATCTCTTTATGCAATACTTCCATGTGTGGGGTGATTGCAGACTAGATCTGTATCAATTTGGCCTTAATATTAGCCTCATTTAATATTAACATAGTTAACTCCCTTTGTGTGTGAAGCATTTTTGCAAAATTCTTCTCACTCTGAGCTAAATCCCTTGGTAATTGCATACTTGATATCTTCAAGTTCCCCTCCAAGATCAGTATTCTCTGGTTAGACTCTTGTGTGAAATATGAGAAATCACATAGTTTGGAGTACAATTAGAATATATTCTCAAGTAATATTTTAACCTTCTCAATTTTCTTAGCCAGTTTCACATGTGTTAGTGATATCTCACTTGATATCTTTTCATTTACCTTCATTTGAAATTTCTTCTCAGACCATTCAAGTAATTTGATATTTGTATCAAGGTCTTCATTTTGTACCTGGTCCACTATATTGGATAGCTACTCCATGATGGGCTTTGTTTCATTAGGTACTGGTAGGCTGAAAGCATCAAGAAAGATGTCTTTCATTTCTACCAATTCTTGCCTCTACCTATACTCATTCATGAGTATTTCTTGCTTCTTTTTCTTCTCTAGTGCCTCTTGCACTTCATTTATCTATGTTATGTTCATTGTTTTAAGGTCATAAGTTGGTATGACTATCTCCTCATCAAGTGTAGGCTCTCCATAATGAAGTATCCTTACTACCTTGGTAGAGCTTGAATCTGGTGCTAAAATTTGTAATGGGACTACATTAGTGCTTAGCTGCTTAGTAGGAGTCTTTGTAGTAGAAAAATTCACCAACATTTGTATTACCTCTTGTTCTTTCTCCTTAGGGATTTTCTCCTCTTCCTTGTCTTCTTCACTTTTACTTCATCAATTATGGTGATTAGAGGAGGTATACCTTGACTTTGTGTTGTAGGAGAAGAGGTAACTTTCTATCCTATTTTCTCCTTATCTTGCTCCTAGGTAGTTGAAGTTATTATCACTATGGAATCAACCTTAGTAGATGCATCTTGTGCTTGTTGCTCTTATTTTTGTCCACTTGTAGTTGTAGGAGTTTGTGAAGGTGGTTCTTGTGTATTCACCTTCTCCTTAGTTATTTCAGCTACTACCTTTTGTGATTCCTCTACACTCACCAAAATAGGATTTGTACATAACTATGATTGCAAATTTTTTTGGTGACAATTTTTTTTGAGATCCTCTATAGTCGATGGATTAATGTTCTAACATGAAGTATCAGGAACATCCTTCACAATTACAAACTCTATAGATGTAGGTGCTACATGTGGAGGAGGAGGTGGTTGTAGCTGTGTGTCTTGGACACTTTGTTCCTATTGCTACTTCTCAACTATTGCCTCATCACCTTTTTGTGTTTCCCTCTCCACTTCTTCTTCCTTTTCTTTCTCTCCTTCTTCTTCTTCATCATCTTTTCTTCCCTCAAAGGGATCTTCTTGACTTTCCTTTATTGTTTTTGGATAACCATATATAACTTTCCACATGAGAGTGGACTTCTTTACAACATCCTCAATCCAATTTTGTAGAATACTGAAGGCTCTATATTTGGGTGCAAATTTGCTCACTTGTTTCTTGTTAACCTTTCTTATTTGACCTTTTGTAAGATTAGGCATCACACAAGCCAATTTTAACTCCCTTATTTCCTTTTCCATATTTAGGTAGTAATGCCATTTATTTTCAACAATTGAACTTAGCTCCTTAGGCATAGAGTTATCAAGTTCAAGTGAAGTAGTCTTGAACTTGGCCATCATAGTGTAGATTGATTCTTCCACTATGTTCTTCTCCTCTCTACTTAGCTTATTAAAATCAATTATTTTCAATCCAATTAAATTTTAATTACCCCTAATGTTATCACAAACATTTTCAAGATTAGATTTAGTGGTGTGTCTTACCACTCTAAATTGTTCATTTTCATATTATGTCCTCTCTTCATCTGACTCTAGGGGTGCCAGATATTTTCTTCTCTTTTTCTCTACTAGCTCTCCTTGTTGTGTAGCTTTCTTCTTCTCCTATTATTTTTTCACCTTTTTTGTTGCCCTTGTATCTACCCTAGTGGTAGGTTTTTCTAGGCTTCACTTGGCTACTTTCTTCTTGGCTTTTGGTTTTGCAACAAGTTGTTTTTGTGCTTTCCTCTTTTTAGGTTCTTCCTTAGGTGCTTCCTGCTTAACACCTTCTTCTTCTTTAGCATCCTCACCCATTCCTTGGGTCAAAGCTAATGGTCCTTTCCCTTGCTCATCTTCATCATCATATACCTCTTCATCTTCTTCTTCCTCAACCTAAGTTTCCCCTTCTCCAAATCTAGATTTGAGCTTCTTCACCAATTTATACTTTTTCTTAATGGTGGAGGCCATTTTCAAGTCCATTTCAACCTTAGATTTGACAACATCATAGGTTCCAAATGGTTTGAAATTTTTATCAATTTCCTCTACCAATAGTGTTGTTATTGTTGCAGATGCCTCATCAATGTTTATCTCATAACCAAGAGGTCTTAACCATCTAACCCTTGGTATGGTAGCTTGGATTTATGTGTAATCAATATCCACAAGAAAAAAAACATTATTTACATGATGTTCAACTAATGAAATAGGTATCCTCGGTCTCTACTTCATGGTCTTCTTGAAGTCCTCAAAAAAATTGGTCATAATTGTTCAAAATATGCTCCCATTTGTTCTATATATTCATTTACTTGGGCAACCACTAACCTATTGATCTTCTAGCTAACTTTACCAGAGGATGGAAATTCATTTTGTACATAGAGAAATATACAAACCAAAATTGCACCAAATTTTCATTGTGCTCTCATCATTATCCTTATAATTCCTAAGTTTTCAATGATTTGCTGCAATTGCAATTCTACAAGATCATAAGTATGATCCTTCTTAACTAATTTGTAGCTAACAGCTACTACAATGCATGGTACACTGTTCAGTCTACTAGATTAGTAAAATTAATGAGAAATGACTCTAACAATAAAGTCAACAAGAGGATCCTTAATGGTATATATCTTCATGCCTCTCTTGTTTTATTTTGCTCCTGTACTTTTCTCAATGACTTCCTTAGAGTCACTTCTGAGGGTCTTGGACCGAACTAGGGTTGGATACCTTGTCACTCTGTGAACAATCCTCATTTGATATTTTGATTGGTCCATCTTCCAACCATAAACTTCCATCATGAATCCTACTCAACACTATTTTGATCCTTTTAGTTTTAAAAATAGTAGGAAATTCAAGAGCACGAGTTAAACACTTCATTCCAACAATTTTTTATTCTTTCTTTAAGACTCTATTTTCACACAACCTATCATAAGCTTCTCTTATTACCATGTCTCCAATAGCACCTATCTTGCAATCATAACATCTCCTAACATCTTGGACCATAAATACCTTAGGAGGAATTATAGATAGGGCTCCGACTGGATCATTTTTATAGGGAACTTTAGGGATAGGTCAAAAATCAAGTTTTTAAACTTTATTTGACACTAATTGGACCACAAATGACTCTTTCTTCTAAGGTTTCCTAAAACTAGAGGCCATTTCTTCTATCTAGTGTTTAAACACGAAGAAAATTTGAAACTGAATAACTGGACACTAGTATAAATATCTTAGAATCAATGAAATTGTGCTAAATCACTATTGAAATTGGCTTAAATGTTGGATTCTCTATTTGGAATTTTCTCTGCTCTCTTCTTCATCTTTTCTCTATGATCATGATGAAGAGAAATGATACAAAATGCGATCATATACCCTCATTTTGTAGCATTTAATGCTTAGTGCATTTATAGCTATCCACTTAGCTTCTTAAGCATTTCCACATTACTTGACATCCATTGTCTTTCAACCACTTAGCATCTAGTGGAGTTTCCCTTACTCAGCTTCCACTACCAATTTGGCTACAACTAACCACCTAGCCTCTATTGACTTTGGAAAACAACTTTAAATCTGAAGAAAACTCAGCAACACTTGTGAAAAATGTGAAGTTTTAACTTTGCATCTCTATTCATGTTGATCTCTCTTTTTTAGTACTTACTTGTCTTGGAACTAATGTATGATAAAGCTTTGTATATTAGTCTCACATACCTTCTTTTTCTTAGTTGGATGAAGTGTGAACACTTGACCTTTTGGGTGAACTAATCCCTCCATTGGACGTGCTACCTCCATCTCTTCTCTTCCATGTTTTATTCATCTCTCTGATGTGTTCAACATTAACTTTTTCTTTTCCTTTGTTGAACTCAGAGTTGGGTGCCTTGGACTTGGTTGGACAAAACTTGCTAATATGTCCTATCTTTAGATAGCTGAAGCATGTGGTTTGACTCAACCACCTATTGTAGTTGCCACTAAAGTGTGTTCTAATGCAATTCTTAGGAATGTGTCCATACTCCTAATAGTAGTGACAACTCTACTTGGTATTGTAGTCCATATTGTAATGATTTCCATGACTTTTGGTCTTTGCTAGTTCATTTGGAGTCTACATAGGCTTTGATCTACACTCAAAAGCTCTATGGCCATACTTCTTGCAATTCTAGTAGTGACCTTCAAATTTTGGTGTCCTTGTGGTTTTGGTCCTACAATCTTGTGCCTAGTGTCCTTGCTTATTGCATTTGTGATAGTGACCCATGTTCTTAGGTTTTTCATGCTAATTGGCCTTCTTACTTCTGCATACATTAGACTTATGTCCCTTTTCACCATAGAAATGACAAGTGGGTTTAGTGTTCTTACCTATGTTACTTCTTTCTTCTGCAATCTTTGATGACTCTCCTTCTTTAGTGCTAGTGTAACCTAGTCCTGAAGTGTCATTGCTAGATCTTGGTGATTTCAGTAGTTGTTCAAAGTTCTTGATGGCTTCACTATATTTGTTGAAGCTCTCTAAAATCTCCTTCTCTCTTCTCAAGTCATTCTACAACTGTTCATTTTTATTTTTAGTGTGGAGATCTCAACATCCTCGACATTCAACTCATGATGTGCATTCATCATTTGGCTTAGGGTGTCTAGATGCATGTTGGAAAATCTTTCAAGTTCTATTGACTTCTCTTCCAATATGTTGGCAAGGTTTCTCTTGTCATCTTCAATCATAGCCTTATCTTCAATGACTCTTTTCATTTGTTTAGTTACCTCACAAAGCATCATGACTTGTGATTCTTGCTCAATTTTGAGAGATCTGATCTCTTCTACTTGAGCTCTATTCTTCTCCATCAAATTTTCTATTTCTGCATCAAACACTTTGGTATCTCCATTGGCAAACACTTTTGTGGTGTCAATCTCCTTGTATAGTGTGTCATTCTCAACTATGGCAATCTCTCTTCTTCTTTTTAGAGATTTCCTTAACTCTTCCCTAGCTTCTTCAAGAAAATAAAAAATGAGATGTATCTCAATCTCTTGGTTTTCTATGATCTTCCCAATTTTGTAGACTTCCATCTCTAGATCTTTTTCTCCAAGCTGTGAGGCTTCTCCTTGTGAGAACTTGGCTCTGATACCAGTTGTTGGAATATACAAATAGGAAGATTACTTTTGAGGGGGGTGAATTAGAAGTAACACACTCTAACCTTTAAAATTTTTTAGCTCAAATTAATTGCATGTAAACATATCAAATAAACATAAAGTAAAGACATGCATGAAAACATATAACACTAAATTTTGGTCACCCAGAAACCCTCTAGAATGAGAAGGTAAAACTGGGGTGGGGATGACACTCATAAATTATCACTGTAGAAATATGTAACTGGTTAAGGTTACAAAGTTTAACCACTTCCAATGGACTACCCTGTGAAAGGTCTACCTTGTTAAAGGCTTTACACCCTATTAAAAGTGACCTAGTCAAAGGATTTACAAACACTCACTTGAAATGTTACCCTATTAAAGGATTTATCACCTTGTTAAAGGCTTACAACATGGTTGTTAAACCAACCTATCTCTATAAAAAATTTATTCCTAATACAATTTCTAGAGAGTATTAGAATATATTGACACGATGACTTACAATCTTCAAGTGCTAACTCCAGATCCTTGTTTTGCTCACTCTATTTTGATCCTTCCTAATCTAATCTCTATGTGAAATCTTTATACTCTATTCTAATCAACTAAATTTTGCAATGTTGTTCAACTTCTAAGTCTTGACACCCCTACTAACATACTCTCATGCATTTCATGCAATTCAATCTCTACATCATCTTGACTATGGTGTATCGACCTCCTTGTAAAGACTTTGAAGACTTAGAGTTAGGTATGAATCCATGAACTTCTTTTCCTGCTCAAATCTTTACACTTTTCCTATTGTTTGCATGCTTTCTCCATTTTTCTTATTGGTTGCACATTTATTGCATAGGGAATGAAAAACATTTTATTGTATCTTTAAGATTCATCCTTAGTCAGCTCAAAAAGGGTTTTCATTAGAGTTTGTGAAGGCACAAACTCATATGTTGATGCTCGACACATATAGGATTTATGTGTCGCTCAACTCCTCTATCTTACTTGGCATCTATTCTTTTCTTGGCACCTATAGTGACTTAGCATCTATAGTGATTCAACATCACTTATCACTTGGGAACTTGATACTTTCTTGGCATCTATTGGATTTATGGCTTGACACATATTGTATCTTGACATGTATAGTGTACTCAACATCAACTTGAAATTGGTTAAGTATGTTGACACTCAATTGTCAAAACCAATCTAAGACCAACATTAATAACATGTAGATTTCTTTTATGAACATAGTTTCAAAATAAATAAATTTACTAAAAAAAATCATACTACATTTATGACCCCACGGAGATTCATTTGGAAAAAATGTCATAGTTTCTAAGGGAAAAATGCCCATGACCATCAGATACATAGGGTTCACAAAACCCCAAAACAAGAGAGACCACTTTCATATTGTACTTGACATGTTTCAAAAGCTCTATTCTATAACTAGATTTTTATCGCCTTTAGATTTATAGGTTCAACATATTGTTGATGCCACACTCTCATATGAATAGGGTCCACATCTTGGTAAGGATCTGCTTTATCTTTTTTCAAACATATTTTGTGTGTCACCTAATCCTTACTATATTTTATTTCATCTTTTGACTTTCATGATATCACATTATTCCACAACTTTTCTATATAGCTTTGCACCAAAATGAGTCTCCAACGATTACAATGATAGTAAAAGATGTAATTTGTAAAATATTTGTTCTTTGTAACCTTTTGTTAGAATTTTAGAGTAATTTAGGGGGGCCGGGGGGGGGGGGGGGGGGGAAGTGAATCAATTACTCAATATCCACAAGTACCATTTGAACAATCAAACAATAAACATTAACTATTATGCTTAACTTGTTATAGCTATGTCTCTACTGAATACTAAAAAATAAAATTACTAGTAGTTTACTGTCCTAATACAAAAAACTTGCTAAATGTAAAGATTTAAAATGTAAAACATCATAAAAAATTCAACACAAGTTTGACACTAGTATTTAACAACATGTCATCACTTTTTCACTCTTCTAAAGTGAGCCTTGTCAGGAGCCAACCCTGCTAAAGGTTATAATACACACTATTAAATGTGGTCTGGTTAGAGGATTTGAACACCCTATTAGGGGTGACCTTGTTAGAGGACTTTAGAACATTCTAATAAAATTTCACATTGCTAAATGATTTACAAAGACTATTAAGTCCTTCAATGACTTCTAGATCAACCTTTAATTAAAAGGATTTCAATACAAATTGTTTACATGATTAGAAAGAAAAAAAAAAGAAGGGTTTGATATGTATGATTCCAACACACTTTATAGTTCTAGATCTTTATTTAGTTAATGTTTTGATTCCTTGATAAACCTTCCTTGTCACCTCTATCCTTGATTCGCTTGGCAACCCTTCAAGAAATCATCCTTCTCTTTACAATAAACTTAAGCCTTCTTCTCATATCTTCTTATCAACCTCGACAGCTTTGTTCTATCTCATTAGAAACACACACAAATTCTCTTCTCTTTTCTCTTCTTCTCTTTTCTCATTTTTACTCTTCTTTCTTCTTGTGCATCCCCCTAAAGTTTGTCTCTGTACTTCCTTAGATAGGTAATTATGGTCCTTTTCTATTTTCCATTATCACTATAGATCTTAGGGTTTATGATTTGATCCATTAGATTCATTATATCTATTCATCTCCATCTCTGATCTAAAAACTTCTCATTGAATTAATTCATTTAGATATCTTACCTAATCCTTTCCTTGAATTAAATGATCCAATGCTTCAATCCTTATCTTCAACATGCTTTCCATATCCCAAGAAATCAATTAAGTCACTTGGAAATCATGATTTATTCACTCAGTCGTTACTAAGTTTTGACACTCAGTCATCACTGAATTTCTTGGTCACTATAAGGCTTCTTGCTCGACATCAATAGTATTATTTAGTTGATACTAATGCTCACTCAACACTAAGTTTCACTTGGCTTGTACTGGAGCTCAATTGACACTAGCATCCCTTGGTATAAACTTAGAATCTACTGATCTTCTACTCTCCTTCTCGGTCAATCTCATGCAGTTTGTTAGTGACTTCACATGTCTTCATAACATAAATAATAATATTATCTTTCCATGGTCTAACTAATCTAATATCCATTGTATATTCCTTATCATAAATCAACCTTTCCTTTAGGTTCTTTTGTTATGAGATATTTCTCAAATCCTCTTCATCAATCAAATAGATATAACATTTAGATTAGATAGCAACATGTCTCATCAAATAGATTTGACATTAATGACAACATAAAAATTATTCCAATTGTAGTTTCCAACAATCTCCCTCTTTGACATTGATGAAAACACCTTAAATATTTTCTCTATAAAAATACAATCTCCCTCTCTATTACAATGCAATCCAAAAGATTTCACTTCCATTAGTGACCATTATCCTTAGTTTCATTATGATTTTCATCCATGCAATTTAAAAAAATCCCTATAAGTTTTGAGTTCATACAACCTCTTGTATAAATACTTTCTAATTATATTCAAGTCTATCCTTCTTACATTATTTATCTCTCAAATATTTCTCTCCCTCTTTAGTAATTCTCTCCCTCTTTGACAACAATGGCAAAGACACTAGCTTGTTTGGCTTCAATTCCTCATACATCTTGATTATTTAGATAAGTACATGTCAGGGCTGAATTCTATAATTTTTGTATGATTGATTTGTTATTTTATTATCCTTCTTCTTCTTTACTTGACACCTTAGGCATCTCCAAAGATAGTTCACTATTTGCATCAATGTGTGAGGTACTCCTATTAGCACACTTGATGTAATGGATCATTTATTCTTAAGTTTATTTTCTTAGGGGAATCACCCATAGTTTATGTCTAAGATATTCATAAGCATATTTAGGTAAGGCTTTAGTGAATATGTCAAAAATTTGTTCTTTGGTGTGTACATATTCTAACTTCACTTCTTTGTCTTAAACTAGTTCTCTCAAGTAGTGATGCTTGATAGTAATGTGCTTTATTTTAGTGTGCATCATAGGATTCTTTTATATGTTGATAGAACTTATGTTATCACAATAGATGATCATTGGATCTTTGATTTCTTCATCTCTTTCAGTAATTGCCTGATCCACATAATGTTTGAATACTTCATTGCAACTGCCACATATTCAACTTCAACTATTGATTGGGTAATACCATTTTTTTTCTTACTTGTTCATGAAACCAATATCTTTCCTATAAATAATGCATCTCTACTAGTGCTCTTTCAATCATCAATATTTCTTGCCCAATTAGAGTTAGTGAAAATCTTCAGTTTAAATCTATCACTCCTTTCGTGATGTAATCCATAATCTTTTGTACCTTCAAGATATCTCAATATCCTTTTCATAGCCATCATGTGATTTCCTTAGGATTTTCAAGAAATCTAGCAACTATCCCAACTACTAATGCAATATAAGGTCTACTTTGATAAACATATTCCAATTTTCCAATCATTGATCTATATAGTATTTGGTTCTCATCACCAGATTTGTCATTTTTAGATAACTTATGTGTAGTGCCTGCCCCTAGGTCCCATTTTTGCTGTCATTGTCAAGCTCTTTTGGGGCTAGTTTCATGTTGATGGTTACCAACATTATTTTGAGACTATTAGATATTGTTCTATGGATTTAGTTTATTATCTGATGAGATCACTTAGACTTTATATTTCATGTATGCATGATGATTATTTTCAGTGATTTCAGTTATTGATGGTTATTAGCTAGATGGTTTTTATTATCATATGTGTTTCTTATGGATACTTACCCCATACTCGCATGTGTATGATGTGTGTGTTTCCTTTTGTATGACGTTTTTGATGTTGTTAAGGAAGGGAGTTGTAGTCACCTGATAGTCGGGATCTACACGATGCACCACTTCCTGCCATTGCCTGTTTAGTTTAGGATATATTGTGCTTGTACATGCATGATTTTTATGCAGGTTGCAGGTACAGGGTATCGACTTTCTTGAATTGCCAAGATGAGCGTACCCTATCACATTATCTCAATGATAAGCGAGGGGAGATAATTCTCAAGTCCAAATCCCAACCCTTTAAGCCATTTGTCTTAATTGAAAATTAGGACAAGTATCTGAGTTGAGTACCCTCCGAATACGTTGGATGACGTAATTCGTGATATTAACCCTTGGTTTGATTTTGTATGTATTTTGGCTATGATGGATTTCCATATTTTACCTTGAGAGTCTTTGATGTATTTTCTATTAATTAAGCCTAATTAAAAGATTTAATTAATGTTTTAATTTAATGAAAAAATTAATATGATATTTTAATATTTATTTTATTTAATTAATTGAGAAATTAATTAAATAAAATAATTAAATTAGAAAATAAAAGTTACAAGTTTAAATTTGGAATATATTGGAGTTCATTTTTAAATAAATGACTACATAATATTATTATTAAAGCTAATAAATATTTTAGCAATTAAGTTTTGAAAAATGAAATTTAAAAGTGGAAAATATATTAAAATTATTAAAAGATTCTAGATTTCATGTGATTAAAATATAAATATATTAAGACTTAAAAAGTGGAATTATTAAAGTTAGTGCATGAGATTTATTAATAAATAAATCAAATTGGAAAGAGTAAATTAAATATTATATTAATTATTGTGCATTATTTTAATGTTTGATCACATAGGAGTTGGAAAATTCTCGAGAGTTGTCATATAGACAACACAGGGGTTTGCACTCTAAGAATGCATAAGTTTTCTACACTTAGGAGTTAGCATTTTATTTGAGCACATGGTGTCTACAACCTGAAGACTTATCTAGAAGGTTGGAGAAGACCCATGCTTGGTTGTCATGCTTATCTTCTAGTTGTCTCTAGAGACACTCTAGATGCATCTTAGAGGCTTTTAAATAGAGGCTCTCCTAGTGTGTTTGGACAAGATTAATGGAAGTTACAAGCTATAAGCTACAAGCTTCAAGAAAAAATGGAAGCTTCAAAGCTTACATGCATTTGAGAAGCTCATACGCTTCTACATGCTCATATATTTTCTACATGCTCTATGCTTCTTCTAGCACTTCTAGTCACTTGGAGGATTCAGTTGGCTTGGTTCTTGGAGGAATTGTGAATTATGGAGAAGGAAGAGATTTCCTATGGATTTCTGAGGCATAGCGGATTAGCATCAGTGTCCAGGTACACTAGTGATATTCGCATAATCTCTTTGCACTATTCCTCTTCCTGTCTTCATCATGTCTATTATATGTGTCTGAATATTCTTTGTGGTTGAATCTACAATTTGAATTGGAATCTAGATATTTTATTTGGTTTAGAAGAAAACAATAAGAAAACCCTAGATTCAATTAAGGAGAAATAATTAGTTATGAATCGGGTTTGGGTTCAAATTTATATTAAATTAGAAAGACAAGATTTGGAATTAAAATAGAAATTTTATGGTGAAAATTTGAATGATTAGATGTAATCTTTCTATCAATTATATTTTTAGATGTGTATGAACAAACCCTTCTATGGTTAAATTTAGAGAACAATTATTTTAAGAGGAAATTCTTAATTCATCACAAATTGTCCTGTCGCTGCCCCTTGGATAGACTCGAACTCAGTCATTCATAACTTTTTATCATGATCGGATTTATTCAATCACTCCAGTCAGAATTGGCGCTACTTGGCCCTCTCCAACAAATTTCAATTTTAGCCCAATCCAACAGTTCATTAGGGAGATATGGCCCTCGTACTGAGACTGTTTTATTCAAAGACAGATATTTCTCCATTTCCCATAACCAAGAGTTCTTTATGCTTAAACTTCACAAAAATAATATATCAAAGCATGGAATGAATTAAGATATTATTGCAATCTTCCCTTAGTAGAAAATTATTAATATACATTAGTTTTATATAGTTTATTATCTAATCTAATTAAATCAAATTTAATTAAGATTAGTTAATAGTAGAAGAAGTGTAATTAATTATTAGTCAATCTAAGTAAATAGATTTTTAAATGAGAAAAAATTAAAAGAAAAGAGATTTTAATATAGTTTATATAGTAAAATTTTTATAATGTATATTGAATACTATTTAATATATTTAAATAATTTTAGACTTGTTTAATGAAGATAATAATGTTAAGAATTTGGAGATTATTCATGTTAAAATCTACAATGAGTCTTATTGGTTTGTGATAGGGATCTTTTTCAAACAATGTTTATATAGACAAAATATTATTAGAACAATTAGAAAATGGAATCTAATGGTTGATTTTAATATTGATTAAATAATTGTGAGATGATAATTTATATTATGTTGATTTAAATTTAGAAACTCTAAATGATATTGGATTAAGATTGAATTATTATGTTATTGGTTAATACGTTTGAATACCTTAATGGCGTTAAGAGTTAGTCAAATATTAACTAATGGAATTTATGGAAATAATAGTTTGATGAGTTTATTATTTATTAATGTTTGTTGGGTCTAACAAACTATTAATAAATAATGGTTTAAATAATTATCAATAAATTCGATTAGAGTTAATCTAGAGGAGATTATTTGATGATTAAAGTTTGGTAAAAGATATTAATTTTTGGATTTGGATTATAATTGATTTTTAGTCAATTTATATTCATTGAGTTGATATTATAACTATGATATTAATAATTAAGTTGTGCGATAGAGCCTTATTTGAAATGATTAATGATAATATGAATTTGTCAAGGGAATGTTGACGAATGTGGTCATTATAGATTTCCTATAACTTGCTATTAAATAATAACAAGCCATTATTGAACTATTAATATGAATATTAGAGATTTGAGTTATAGTTGACTTTTAACGTACAAATTATAGATAGTTATTAGCCAACTGATATTGGTTGGGTTGATGGTATGGTTGTATAAATTATTAATTAAATCAATTAACTAGAGTTAAGTGGATTTAGTTGATATAATTCTTTTAACGAGATTGTAAAAATATTGATATCAAAGTTGGTAGGTTTTATTTTGATGACTTGAATAATGACCTTAAATATTTTAATGGTGAGACTTAGTAATATTTAATTGAGAACTATTAGAAGGTTAAAAGGTCATGGATTGTGTACCTGTTTTAATTGATTGAGATAAATAAAGTTATAATCTTCTTATTCAAAAATTGATAATTGGTTCTCTTAAATATAATGAATAATGATCCTTTGATTATGTTGAAAAGTTGAAGTAACATTAAAGAAGAGATAATCAATATGAATACGAATCTTAGTTAAATAAAGAGAACAATTTAATTAAGGGTCAATGATGATCAGTTTAATGAGTAAAGTATTTACGCTTAAGTTATTCTTAGAATGTAATTTTAAATAATGGAAGAATAATGTTATTGGGGAAACAAATGGGTTGATGTGTAGATCAAATGAAGAACTTTACACATTTATATTTGAAACGAAAACTAAAGCTCTACACATTATTTAGCTATGTGATTTTAATAAATCAAAACATGTGTTTGCATTGTGTATTCTATATGCTTCTTATTTTGGGTTTTGGGTTGACTAGTGTTGACCAGTTATAGGATGTCTACCAGAGGCTCGAGAGTTATGATTGTGATGTCATGATGATGTCTTAATTTTGATTTTTATAAACCCAACCATGGTAATGTGATGGCATGCTCTATGAGATGTTTGCATTTACTGATTGTTATTGCTTATCTGTCTTCTTGAGTGAAGTTGAGTTATTTGTATCTGAGACATTAGACTTAACCATTTTTGAGTCATTGATCAGTTATCCTTGGATTTCTTCCAGTCTCCATGATGGGACTGAAACGTTGATTTATTTCTTGATGATGTCATGTTGTGACATGTTTGACTCAACCATTTTGGAGTCTTTGATCAGTATTATTTTGAGATATTCTTGGTTTCTTGATAAGAACAAATGGATAATGTGATTCATGTTGGAGATTATATTTATGAGGTGTATTTTGTGCTACTTTTATGTGTTCTTGGATAGGAGAACCATCTTATTATCAAGTTTCCTGTTAAGGAACTGAGTTTGATCTTTATGAGTGTTGTGGTATGGGACACAATTGTGGATTTATGTTCTTAGGAGAGGTTGTCTAGGTACATGACTATGGGAGCGGCTTGCATAGGGGTCCGGGGCTCAAAGTGGTCAGTACCAGGGTAACCTAATGCAAGTTATGTAATAAGTGATAATCTAGTAATTAAAATTTATGGGGGGAAAACACACTAAAAAGATAAGTTAGAGATATTTAAATCACCCATGCCTTGAGTGTTCATATAGACTAAGGATGAGAGAAGTGTCTCATCTTCTTGAGAGGGCTTCTTGGTTTCCACATGTGCCACGTTGAGGGTCCGGGGTTCAGAGTAACCAGTCCAGGGTAACTCAACGCTTGAGAGTCCGGGGTCTGATGAGAGACCAGTCGAGGGTAACTCAAGAAACCATGTGATGACACTCCCTAGTATGTAGCCTGAGTCTCCTCTATAGATTTTGTGTACCTTTGGTGGTGTACTTATTGTTGTGCCTCTGGGATTAGATGTCAATTTTGTGATTAGAACTTTTGAGTTAGTATACTTTTAGGATTCCTGGACTTAAAAAGTATTATGCTATGTGATTTTGATAGCCTATTTGGGACTTGAGATTATCTCCTCAGCATGGTGGGAGTGGACCATTTAGGTTCCACGTAGTCGGGTGGTAGTGTTTTATCACTCTTATCATTTGAGATCCATCTGAGACACCGTGGCTGGAGTATTCTTGGTTGGTATTTATCTTCATTCTATTCTTGGATCATTATGATAGGTAATATACCTTATAATGGATGTATTTACTGGTATGTTTCTTATATTGATGATTTGCATATGTTAGATGATGATATCCTCTGCTTACTTTGCATGTTAGATTACTTTCTGCATATGATGTAGTATGTTTTAGGAGTGACAATCCTACTATGTTTATAGCCAATGATCTCTTCGGTGCTTTGGAGTGTTACGCACGGAGGATGGCTAGGATCCATGATGGTCTAATGATGCTATTTATGGTTGGGAGGAACCATGCACTTAGTTATTTATGTTTGTGATATATGATTATCTTTTATGATGGATGTTGATATCTTTTGTGATGATGTATCATGTATGACATGTGGTTTCATTTACTTTAATTGCATCATGGATTAATATTGGATGTTGATGTACTTTATTTACATAGATGTTTTTTCTTTTAAGCCTTTCATACCTTGTAACATGTACATTGGATGATTGAGCTAAACTAAAATGTAAATTTCGAAAAGGACACTTGTATATTGTTTAAGAGCTTTGGATGTATCATTTCTAAGGATGTAATGATAGATGGATATTTAGTTTAGATGTAATTCAACGTTAAGGGATCTTAAAAGAATGTAATCTGTTATGTATGTTATGTTTACTAGAATTGTTTCTATTGCTTCCGCGAATGTTATGAATAGTTTTACTTTCATGTTTAAAAAAAAAAATGTTTGTCAAACTTTAGGTTAATTCTTTGGATCCCTTGGCGGGGCATTACATTTGTTATCAGAGCTCGAGTTTCAACCTTAGGAGCTCTAGGTATATTGGAATGCCACTAGTCGTTAACTAGTTGAACAAAAAAAAAACTTTGATCTATCGTGTGTATCTCCTTTAAACTGAAACTTTAAACTAATTGAGTTGAAACAGAACTTAAAACTGTTACTTGCATATTTTTCATAATTCAATACTTAGCTTTCAAAACTGAAAATTCTACTTAAACCTAAATGAGGGCAAAACTGAAAATTGAAACTCATTCTAGTTGCAAAACATGTATCTTTTATCTATGTTGTAAGGTAGTATGCCCTTGATTATCTTTGCAAGCATTAAGTTGCTCTTGTTTAGAATGTATTAGGGGATCTATTTTAGTAGTTGTTAAAAGAGTGAATGTTGGATCAATGTAGTTTTTGATTTATCATTAAACCAAAATCATATTGCTCTATGTGTGTTGTAGTGTTCTTAGTGGAATCATATTTTCCTATAGGAGGGAAAGGGTTCAAAGAGACCTGCATAGTGAGTATCTTAGTTTTACCATCTTGTAGGCTTTTGGGAGTAAGCCTAATCCCAGGGGGGGTGGATGTAGTGCCTGCCCCTAGGTCACTTTTTTGCTGTCATTGTCA
Organism: Cupressus sempervirens; assembly: GCA_028749045.1. NCBI lineage: Eukaryota > Viridiplantae > Streptophyta > Pinopsida > Cupressales > Cupressaceae > Cupressus > Cupressus sempervirens. The sequence continues at coordinate 313,046,322 of CM053787.1, forward strand.
AGCTCTTTTGGAGCTAGTTTCATGTTGATGGTTAGCAACATTGTTTTGAGACTATTAGATATTGTGTTATGGATTTAGTTTATTATCTGATGAGATCACTTAGAATTTATATTTCATATATGCATGATGATTATTTTTAGTGATTTCAATTATTGATGGTTATTAGCTAGATGGTTTTTATTATAATATGTGTTTCTTATGGATACTTAACCCATACTCGCATGCGTATGGTGTGCGTGTTTTCTTTTGTATGACGTTTCTGATGTTGTTAAGGAAGGGATTCGTAGTCACCTGCTAGTCAGGATCTACACGATGCACCACTTCCTACTATTGCCTATTTAGTTTAGGATATATTGTGCTTGTACATGCATGGTTTTTATGTAGGTTGCAGGTACAGGGTATCAACTTCCCTGAATTGCCAAGATGAGCATACCCTATCACATTATCTCAATGATAAGAGAGGGGAGATAATTCTCAAGTCCAAATCTCAACCCTTTAAGCCATTTGTCTTAACTAAAAATTAGGACAAGTATTTGAGCTGAGTACCCTCCGAATACGTTGGATGATGTAATTCGTGATATTAACCCTTGGTTTGATTTTGTATGTATTTTGGCTATGATGGATTTCCATATTTTACCTTGAGAGTCTTTGATGTATTTTCTATTAATTAAGCCTAATTAAAAGATTTAATTAATGGTTTAATTTAATGAAAAAATTAATATGATACTTTAATATTTATTTTATTTAATTAATTGAGAAATTAATTAAATAAAATAATTAAATTAGAAAATAAAAGTTACAAGTTTAAATTTGGAATATATTGGAGTTCATTTTTAAATAAATGACTACATAATATTATTATTAAAGCTAATAAATATTTTAGCAATTAAGTTTTGGAAAATGAAATTTAAAAGTGGAAAATATATTAAAATTATTAAAAGATTCTAGATTTCATGTGATTAAAATATAAATATATTAAGACTTAAAAAGTGGAATTATTAAAGTTAGTGCATGAGATTTATTAATAAATAAATTAAATTGGAAAGAGTAAATTAAATATTATATTAATTATTGTGCATTATTTTAATGTTTGATCACATAGGAGTTGGCAAATTCTCGAGAGTTGTCATATAGACAACACAAGGGTTTTCACTCTAAGAATGCATAAGTTGTCTACACTTAGGAGTTAGCATTTTATTTGAGCACATGGTATCTACAACCTTAAGACTTATCTAAAAGGTTGGAGAAGACTCATGCTTGGTTTTCATGCTTATCTTTTAGTTGTTTCTAGAGACACTCTACATGCATCTTAGAGGCCTTTAAATAGAGGCTCTCCTAGTGTGTTTGGACAAGATTAATGGAAGCTACAAGCTACAAGCTACAAGCTTCAAGAAAAAATGGAAGCTTCAAAGCTTACATGCATTTGAGAAGCTCATATGCTTCTACATGCTCATATATTTTTTACATGCTTCTATGCTTCTTTTAGCACTTCTAGTCACTTGGAGGATTCGGTTGGCTTGGATCTTGGAAAAATTGTGAATGATGGAGAAGGAAAAAATTTTCTATGGAATTCTAAGGCATGGCAGATTAGCATCAGTGTCTAGGTACACTCGTGATATTCACATAATCTCTTTGCACTATTCCTCTTCCTGTCTTCATCGTGTCTGTTATATGTGTCTGAATATTCTTTGTGGTTAATTTGAATTGGAATCTAGATATTTTATTTGGTTGAGAATAAAACAATAGAAAACCCTAGATCCAATTAAGGAGAAATAATTAGATATGAATCGGGTTTGGGTTTAAATTTATATTAAATTAGAAAGACAAGATTTGGAATTAAAATAGAAATTTTATGGTGAAAATTCGAATGATTAGATGTAATCTTTCTATCAATTATATTTTTAGATGCGTATGAACAAACCCTTTTATGGTTAAATTTAGAGAACAATTATTTTAAGAGTAAATTCTTAATTCATCACAAATTGTCCTGTCGTTGCCCTTTGGATAGACTCGAACTCAGTTATTCATAACTTTTTATCATGATCGAATTTATTTGATCGCTCTAGTCAAAATTGGCGCAACTTGGCCCTCTCCAACATATTTCAACTTTAGCTTGATCCAATAGTTTACTAGGGAGATATGACCCTCGTACTGGGACTGTTTTATTCAAAGACAGATATTTCTCCATTTCCCATAACCAAGAGTTCTTTATGCTTAAACTTCACAAAAATAATATATCAAAGCATGGAATGAATTAAGATATTATTGAAATCTTCCCTTAGTAGAATCTTATTAATATGCATTAGTTTTATATGGTTTATTATCTAATCTAATTAAATCAAATTTCATTAAGATTAGTTAATAGTAGAAGAAGTGTAATTAATTATTAGTCAATCTAAGTAAATAGATTTTTAAATGAGAAAAAAAATTTAAAAAAGAGATTTTAATATAGTTTATATAGTGGACTTTTTATAATGTATATTGAATACTATTTAATATATATTAAATAATTTTAGAGTTGTTTAATGAAGATGATAATGTTAAGAATTTGAAGATCATTCATGTTAAAATCTACAATGAGTCTTATTGGTTTGTGATAGGGATCTTTTTCAAACAACATTTATATAGACAAAATATTATTAGAACAATTAGAAAATGGAGTCTAATGGTTGAATTTAATATTAATTAAATAATTGTGAGATGATAATTTATATTATGTTGATTTAAATTTAGAAACTCTAAATGATATTGGATTAAGATTGAATTATTATGTTATTGATTAATACGTTTAAATACCTTAATGTTGTTAAGAGTTAGTCAAATATTAACTAATGGGATTTATGGAAATAATAGTTTGATGAGTTTATTATTTATTAATGTTTGTTGGGTCTAACAAACTATTAATAAATAATGATTTAAATAATCATCAATAAATTTGATTAGAGTTAATTTAGAGGAGATTATTTGATGATTAAAGTTTGGTAAAAGATATTAATTTTTGGATTTGGATTATAATTGATTTTTACTCAATTGATATTCATTGAGTTGATATTATAACTATGATATTAATAATTAAGTTGTGCGATAGAGCCTTATTTGAAATGATTAATGATAATATGAATTTGTCAAAGGAATGTTGATGAATGTGGTCATTATAGATTTCCTATAACTTGCTTTTAAATAATAACATGTCGTTATTGAACTATTAATATGAATATTAGAGATTTGAGTTATAGTTGACTTTTAACGTACAAATTATAGATAGTTATTAGCCAACTGATATTCATTGGGTTGATGGTATGGTTGTGTAAATTATTAATTAAATCAATTAACTAGAGTTAATTAGATTTAGTTGATATAATTCTTTTAACGAGATTGTAAAAATATTGATATCAAAGTTGGTAGGTCTTATTCTGATGACTTGAATAATGACCTTAAATATTTTAATGGTGAGACTTAGTAATATTTAATTGAGAACTATTAGAAGGTTAAAAGATCATGGATTGTGTACCAGTGTTAATTGATTGAGATAAATAAAGTTATAATCTTCTTATTCAAAGATTGATAATTGGTTCTCTTATAATATAACGAATAATGATCCTTTGATTATGTTGAAAAGTTGAAGTAACATTAAAGAAGAGATAATCAATAAGAATACAGATCTTAGTTAAATAAAAAGAATAATTTAATTAAGGGTCAATGATGATCAGCTTAATGAGTAAAGTATTTACCCTTAAGTTATTCTTTGAATGTAATTTTAAATAATGGAAGAATAATGTTATCGGGGAAACAAACGAGTTGACATGTAGGTCAAATGAAGAACCTTACACATTTATATTTGAAACGAAAATTGAAGCTCTACACATTTTTCAGCTATGTGATTTTAATAAACCAAAACATGTGTTTGCATTGTGTATTCTATATGCTTCTTGTTTTGGGTTTTGGGTTGGCTAGTGTTGACAAGTTATAGGATGTCTACTAGAGGCTCGGGAGTTATGATTGTGATGTCATGATGATGTCTTAATCCTAATTTTTATAAACCCAACCATGGTAATGTGACGGCATGCTCTATGAGATGTTTGCATTTACTGATTGTTATTGCTTATCTGTCTTCTTGAGTGAAGTTGAGTTATTTGTATCTGAGACATTGGACTTAACCATTTTTGAGTCATCGATTAGTTATCCTTTGATTGCTTCCAATCGCCATGATGGGACTAAAATATTGATATATTTCTTGATGATGTCATGTTGTGACATGTTTGACTCAACCATTTTGGAGTCTTTGATCAGTATTATTTTGAGATATTCTTGGTTTCTTGATAAGAACCAATGGATATTGTGATTCATGTTGGAAATTGTATTTATGAGGTATATTTTGTGGTGTTTTTATGTGTTCTTGGATAAGAGAACCATCTTATTATCAGGTTGTCTGTTAAGGAACCGAGTTTGATCTTTATGAGTGTTGTGGTATGGGACAGAACTGTGGATTTATGTGCTTAGGAGAGGTTGGCTAGGTACATGACTATGGGAGGGGCTTGCATAGGGGTCTGAAGCCCAAAGTGGTCAGTACCAGGGTAACCTAATGCAAGTTATGTAATAAGTGATAATCTAGTAATTAAAATTTATGGAGGAAAAACACACTAAAAAGATAAGTTAGAGATATTTAAACCACCCATGCCTTGAGTGCTCATATAGACTAAGGATGGGAGAAGTGCCTCGTCTTCTTGAGAGGGCTTCTTTGTTTCCACATGTGCCACGTTGAGGGTCCGAGGTTCAGAGTAACCAGTCCAGGGTAACTCAACGCTTGAGGGTCTGGGGTCTAATGAGAGACCAGTCTAGGGTAACTCAAGCAACCATGTGATGAAACTCCCTAGTATGTAGCCTAAGTCTCCTATATAGATTTTGTGTACCTTTTGTGGTGTACTTATTGTTGTGCCTCTGGGATTAGATGTCAATTTTGTGATTAGAACTTTTGAGTTAGTATACTTTTAGGATTCTTGGACTTAAAGAGTATTATGCTATGTGATTTTGATAGCCTATTTGGGACTTGAAATTATCTCCTCAACACAGCAGGAGTGGAACATTTAGGTTCCACGCAGTCGATTGGTAGTGTTTTATCAATCTTATCATTTGAGATCCATCTGAGACACCGTGGCTAGAGTATTCTTGGTTGGTATTTATCTTCATTTTGTTCTTGGATCATTATGATAGGTAATATACCTTATAATGGATGTATTTACTGGTATGTTTCTTATATTGATGATTTGCATATGTTAGATGATGATATCCTCTGCTTACTTTGCATGTTAGATTACTTTCTGCATATGATGTAGTATGTTTTAGGAGTGACATTACTACTATGTTTATAGCCGATGATCTCTTCGGTGCTTTGGAATTTTACGCACAGAGGGATGGCTAGGATCCATGATGGTCTAATGATGCTATTTACAGTTGGGAAGAACTGTGCACTTAGTTATTTATGTTTGTGATATATGGTTATCTTTTATGATGGATGTTGATATTTTTTGTGATGATGTATCATGTATGACATGTGGTTTCATTTACTTTAATTGCATCATGGATTAATATTGGATGTTGACGTACTTTATTTACATAGATGTTTTTTCTTTTAAGCCTTTCATACCTTGTAACATGTACAGTGGATGATTGAGCTCAACTAAAATGTAAATTACAAAAAGGACACTTGTATATTGTTTAAGAATTTTGGATGTTTCATTGCTAAGGATGTAATGATAGATGGATATTTAGTTTAGATGTAATTCAACGTTAAGGGATCTTAAAAGAATGTAATCTATTATGTATGTTATGTTTACTAAAACTTTTGCTATTGCTTCCGTGAATGTTATGAATGGTTTTACTTTCATGTTTAAAAAAAAAAAAAAGTTTCACAAACTTTAGGTTAATTCTTTGGATCCCTTGGCGGGGCATTATGTTATGTCCTATAGACATAAGTGTACTCAATGGTCTTGATTCTTCAATTCTAAAAGTTTTTAATTAGTATCTTCTTGATATATTTGGACTAGGTAATGAAAATACCAAACTTCATTTGGTATACTTTCAAAACAATAAAGAAATTGATTTCACCAAACATTAACATTTCAAATTACTTCTTCATTTCATTAGCAAATGATTTTCATAATGCTTCTTTTCCTCCAAGTATAATGTTATCAACAAAGATTTCAGATAGCAATACCTCATTGTTCTTACAAGTCTTAAAGTATAGATTATTGTTATCATTTAATCCTTTCAAAACCAATATTCTCTATCTAATTATGAAGTCTTTCATACCATTCTCTTAGGGATTGCTTCAATCCATATAGAGCTTTGTGTAGTTTTCATATCATATTCTTCTTATCATCATCCACAAGTACTTCAAGTTGTTCATACCATTTAAAAATGCAGATTTGACATCCATCTTATATACCTTGAAATACTTGTAGGCTGATTATGCAAGCAAAGTTTTGACTCCTTCCATTCTTGCTACAGGAGAAAAAGTTTCTCCTTATTAAATTCCTTCTTCTTGATTGTATCCTTTGGATACCAGTCTAACTTTATTCCTTGTAACTTCACCTTTTTCATTCAACTTATTCCTAAAAACCCACTTTGTTCCAATAATATGTTTGTCCTTTGGTCTTGGTACTAGGGTCCAAGTGTTGTTCTTCTCAATTTTTTGAATTTCTTCATTCATTGCTTGAATCCAATCTTCATTATCTAGGGAATCTTCCACTTATTTGGGATCAAATTCAAAAAGTAAACATGTATCATCTTTGAGTCTTTTTCTTGTGATCATAACACTTGATTTAAAATCACAAATTATTTTTTAGGTCTATGATGTCTTCTTACATACTTGACCAGCACAAGTGGTCTCCTTGTATATTCTTCAATAGGTTCACCATGAAAAATAATTTCAGGCTCATTAACTCTTTCTTCTTTAGGTTCAGTTTTGATTCTACATACTTGGCATTATCTATCTGATGGTTAACATTTCCTATCTATGACTCGACATCTTCTATTTTTTTCTTGACACTCACCATATATTACTTGAAACCTCTCGTTACATCTGAGAATTCCTTGTCTACTGGGGAACTATACCTTTATTTTCTTATTTAGTGGGAGTGCTTGAAGTATCATCATCCATGTATATGAATGTGTTGTAATCTTTAGGTTGCTTTTTACATTCAACATCTCTTTTGACAAACTCATCAACTTCCACATTTGTACTTTCCACAACTTTGTTAGCATTAGAGTTGAACACGTATGAGCTTTACTCTTAGTGGAATATCTGAGGAATATACCTTCATCACTCATTGCATCAAGTTTTTCGATCCTATTACCTATAAATATGTAGCATTTTCTTCCAAATATTTTGAAATATTTTACATTAGGAACATGTTCATACTATAGTTCAAATGGTGTAGTATTTGTTCCTTTCATGACTTGTACTCTGTTTAGGTTATAGAAAGAAATATTGATAGCTCTCTCCAATATTTTTGTGATAAATTCTTCTCCATCATCAATGTTCTAGTATAATCTATTATTGATCTATTTCTTCTTTCAACTGTCCCATTCTAAGGAGGGGTCCTTGGTGCTAACATATTTCTTTTAATTCCTCTATCATTGAAGAATGCATTGAAGTCATTGGAAATGAATTCACCAACTTTTTCAGATCTCAATAACTTTAGACACTCCCCTTTTCCTTTTTCAATTCTGGCTAAATGCCACTTAAATAACTAAAAAGCACTAGATTTAGCTTTGAGAAACATCATAGTCATCATCCTAGAGTAGTCATCAATAGAAAGAATGAAATATGTATCTTCACAATAGCTTTGAACATCAATAGGTCCACATAGGTTAGTATGAACAAAATCCAAAATATCACTAGATGTGTATGTTGTCTCTTGAAACTAGGCTTTCTCATTTTCCCAATTAACATTGTTCACAAATAGCATTGTCATGTTTCTTTAGTTTTGGTAACCCTCTTACTTTCTTCATTTTACTAATGTTCACCAAATTGTAAAAATTTAGATGACATAACCTCTTGTGCCCTAACCAAACATCTTCTTGTTGTCTAAAAAAACATGTCTCATTAGATAAATCTAGATAAAACAAGTTACCTCTTGTCTAATCACCATTTCTAATCAGCTTAACATCAACATCATATATCTTGGCCCTTTTGTGATGGAATTCAACTTTGTATCCAGATTTTTTAGTTGTTAAACACTTAAAAAAGTATTATTAAGTCCTCCCACTCAGTAAACATTGTCACATTTGATTTTGTTAGTCAATTCAATAGTTCCTTTACCTTTCACAATACATGGAATATCATTATCAAATTTAACAAATGAACCCTTGTATGGTCCAATATCTTTGAACTTGTTTTTATCATTGGTCATATGGTTAGAGAAGCCACTATCAATTATCCATATATCACTTTTGTCCACACAAGAAATTAGACCATTTTTCTCATCTTCATCAAAATCCTCTTTCATAGGAACATAAACAACTTCATCATCACTATTTTCAGATTTAGTGTCATTCTTATTCTTCTTGTAGTCTTTGTCATCTCTCCTTCCTTTGTACTTGCTTTCCTTTATTTCATTCTTGTCTTTCTAGTTAGAACTCCTGCAACAATACGACCTTTGCATGAAAAAAAAATAATAGGTAATTTACCTTTGTATTTAACTTTTCCTCTTCCAAATCTTTTTGCAATAAGTGCTTCAAGCTTGTCAAGCACATCATCAAAAGTGTCACTTTCACTCTTCGCATATTTTCCTTTTCTTTTGCTAAGAACTAGTTCTAACTTAAAAGCATATTCTATAGTAGCAGGTGTATGGTTATCAAAATTAGACATCTCAAAAGTAGTAAGTCTACCAATTACACCTTCTAAACTCAATTTATTACATGGAGTGCATCTTGTATCTTCTATTGAAAAAAATCTAATGACATATATAGGGAGAAGAGTTCTCAATACCTTACTTATTACAATTTCATATTTAATTTCTTCTTTTGCACCTCAAATAGCATTGACAACTTCCTTGATTCTTGTATAGTATTCTACTATGTTCTCACCTTCCATCATTATCATTTCATCAAATTTACCTCTTAGGCTCTCTAATTTTGCTCTTAGAACATTGTTTGCTCCTCCATATATGGTCTTTAGCTTGTCCTACATTTGTGTTGCACTATCATATTTGTTTATATCATTAAAATTGACATAGATTAGGGTTGAAGCAATCTCCAACATTGTCTGATTGTGTTCTTTCTTTTCCTTTAGCTATTAGGTTGTTAGAGGAACAATGGTTATCTTCACATATCCTTTTTTCACAAAGTTTATTGTAGAATCATAGATAATAGATTTATGTAGCCTCATCAATGTTTTCCATGAAGGAAAGTTCTCCTTGTTTAGCTTTAATACCTCCCTTTTGTAAGTCATGATCTTTAGCTTTGAGTCCCCTCAAGCTTCTATTTATAAGCACTAGTACTTTGATAGCAATTGATATAATTTTTAGAATAAATTTTGGGGGGGGGGGGATGTGAATTGGTTACTTAAGGTCCATAAGTACCATTTGAACAATCAAACAATAAACATTAACTATTCTTCTTAACTTGTTGTAGCTTAGTCTCTACTGAATACTGATAAACATAATTACTAGTAGTTCATTATCCTAATATAAAAAACTTGTTGAATATAAAAATTTAAAATGTAAAACACCATAAAAAATTCAGCACAAGTTTGACACTAGGATTTAACATGGAAATCTAATTTGGGAAAAACCACCAGCAGCATGTCACCACTTTTTCACTTTTATGAAGTGAGCCTTTTTCACACCATAAAAAATTCAACACAATTTTGACACTAGGATTTAACATGGAAATCTAATTTGAGAAAAATCACCAACAACATGTCACCACTTTTTCACTCTTATGAAGTGAGCCTTGTTAGGAGCCAACCCTGTTAACAAGGTTACAATACACACTATTAAGTGTGACTTGGTTAGACGATTTAAACACTTTATTAGAAGTGGCCTTGTTAGAGGAATTTATAACATTCTATTAGAATGTCACCTTGCTAAAGGATTTACATAGAATTTTAAGCCCTTGAATGACTATCAGATCAACCTTTGATTAAAATAATTTCAATACAAATTGTTTACTATGATTAGAAAGAAAACAATAGGGTTTGATCTGTATGATTACAAATCACTTTGTATTTTCAAATCTATGTATAGTTCATATGCTTATTGCTTGATAAACCTTCTTTTTTACCTTTATCCTTGATTTGCTTGGCAACCCTTCAAGAAATCATCCTTCTCTTTGTTAGGATTAACCTTAGACAAAAATTATAGTAACATGCAAATATAACCAATATCCAAAAATAATAAATCGAACAAAAGAGGAAGAAAGACACAAGGATTTAACATGGTTCACCTAATCCTTGGGCTATTTCCACCAACAAAAAGTCCAATATTAGTATTATCTAGTGATTCCAATCTATTTTAGGATAAACTTCAGACATAAATAGAAATTACATGAAAATATAACCAATATCAAAAACTAATAAATCACACAAATAATAACACAAGACACAAGGATTTAACATGGTTCACCCAATCCCTGGGGTACATCCACCAACAACAAATCCACTATTATTATTCTCTAGTAATTAAATTATGCAATCCCTTACAACTCTATACTGCCACAAGAAGCTACAATATTACCATAAATTATGAAATCCCTTACCCTAAGCCATTTTATATAGGCTTTTTCTGCTTACAAATTTAGGGCTACAATAAGTCATCTAATAGAAAAATATCAACCGACACCTTTTACAATATAAGTTCATTTTTGGCTTTGGGAATGCTACCCTCAAAAACCTTTGTGAGGGCATTACCCCTAAAAATAGCTACAAGTGTGTTGCCTCTTGACCCTACCCTATACTATGATAGGGAGCACACCTAGGGTGCTATGCTCGGACCCCCCAGGGGCACTACCACTTAACTCTATCTTGGGGGAGCTACCCCCAAGCCACCATAGAAATAATATAGGGAAAATCATGCTAAAGAGACATCTAATTCTTATGAGGCTCTAAATCACAAGAATCTCCCACTTGGAGATTGATTTGACTCCACAATAATGACCTCCCACTTGGAGGCTGGTCATAGCACCACTAAACTTACAGCTTCCACTGGAATATCAAACCACCTTGGACTTTGTTGTTCTTTAATTTTGTTTAGTCTAGAAGACCAATCAAAGCTAAAGAGGACTTCAACTTATCCCTTGTTAATCACCTTAGTAAACATATATATTTTTTATTAAGGAAAATAGGCTTTAAAAGTGCCCTAAAACCCCATACATAGTTAAAATAGTCAATAGTTTAAAAAAAAAAGGCTACCAAGAGCTGGAAAGAAAAACAACAGCTTCCATAAATAATAAACATGAAAAAGTTAGGCAGAAGCACCAAAAAACTAGGAAAGGCTGCCAAAGGCCACAACACATTAGACAATTTCTCTGAGCATCTTAGCAGCATTGATTTTAAGTTCAAATAGATTTCCCACCTCTTCCTTCATCCCAAAAGGCTCCTACTTAGGGGTTAGAGTGTCTTTCTTCCTGGTGCTAGATCTAGTTCTTTTCCTTGCACCTTCATCTAGAGGCTTGTCCTTTGGGATGATGTCTTGTTCCTATTCCCTACCAATATTCAGATCATCCCCAAAGTGGATGACCCTTTTAATGGTCTCATTTTACTTGGGAATGTTGATATTTTTCTCACTAATTCCTTGTAAGGTATTCACCCTCTCAAGGGATGTAGTTTTGAAAGCATCCATTTTCTTATCCACACTAAGCTCATCTTCATTAACCTTATTCTTGAGGCTGTAGGTATCCCTTTCCAGCACACTAAGTGTATGTTTGAGCTCAAGGATTTCATGGAAGATCCATTTAGTGGCCTATAGCTATCCATGATACTAATCTTAGCATTATTTAGAACATCCATCTCTGGATTCTCCTTAGCAATGTCACTCATGATAACCAAGGTAGGATCAATAAGTTCTTCTAGTTGGATCCTACTTTATTTGTTCTCTCTGACCTGGGTATGAATAAGTTCTCTTTTGATCCCTAAATTGGCCTTGGAATGGTCAAAGTTTCTCCAAACCACCTTCCTATCCATCCCACTAATCGAGCACTTATAGGTGGAAGTGCCAACCTCATCATAACCGTGGGTGGTATCCTACTCTAGTTTGTCCATAAGTTTCTCCTCCATCTTCTCACTTCCCTCCCCCTATGTTTCCTTGTTGTCTTCCAAGCTTTTCCTTTCTCACTTGACAGTCCCTATGGCATCCTTTTCTCTGCTGGAAGGCACTTTTATTATTATGTTTCTTTTGCTCTTCCCTCGGTCTTTTCCTTCCTTAGCCCTAATATTCTCCTCATCCTCGGAATTATCACCTCACATTTCCATACCTTCATCCTACTCATTGTATCCCTTGTTTGATGAGGTATCATTAAATTTCATGAGCTTGAGGGGTGCAACCAACTCCTTGCTATCATGGGATTTTTTGCCTGAGATGTGTTGTGGGACCTTAGAGTCCTTAGAGTCCATATATATGTCCATAATTTTCTCCATTTCTAAAGGGGAGTAAATTTCATCAGAATCATCAAAGTCCCTTTTCACTTTCTTTTCCTCTTTCCTATATTTGATGTGCTTGCTAATATTCCTAGCCTTAAAATATTCATAAATCAATACTCATTTATGTTCTTATTCATGGAAGAATAGAAGTAAAAGGGGATGGGCATTTTAACCCTATACCTAAAATGGTTGAGCAACACAAAATGGTAGGTGAAAATGTGGTCAAACCTAGTGTTAAGCATGATTTATTTGATGATAGCCCTTAGCAAAAATCTCCAAAGAGGGTTGATAGACCTCAGGAGGTAGTGGGTGCCCTACTTCACCAACCATTTTTTCTCCTCCTAGTTTTTGGTAAACTCTACAATTGCTTTCCCTAAGATTTTACGGGGTATATAGAATTTTTTGCCAATGATGGGGATACCAATAACATGTGATATAATTTCTTCTATGACTGAGAACTCCACCCCATAAATTTCAATTATGCCCTCATTCCAATTTTTGACCATTAATTTGGTAATCAAGGGCTTCCAACCATGAACGTGCTCAATGTAGCTAGTAATCTCACCTTTCTTTAGGATTTCCCAGACTTTGGTTCTCCTCTTCTATTTCTATGCCTCATCCTTTGGTTCCCATCTATGTCATTCTCCCACCAGGACATTCTATTCACCTTTCCCTCTAAAACTCTAAACCTTCAAAGCCTACAAGTCTTTGGCTCCCCTATTTTTCTTATCACTAGCAATGTTATTATCCTTGTGAATTTGGTTTCTTTTAGCAGTACCTGGCTTACAATGAAAGATATTGTTGATATGGAAAGTACTAGAGAGATGGTACTTCCACTCCATAGTTTTGTGCCTTCCTAATGTAATAATAATTACCTTATTTAGAGCACACATGTTGGTACTACACCCAGCTTGCAAACAACTAATTTTCATTATGATCATTAATAATTTCCAATTTTCCTAGGATAGGATCCTTTTCAATGACTTCATTAACTTTTGACAAAATGTCAAATCCATTTGTCCATTTGGACACCTCACTATGCTTAATCCCCCAATTCACCAGCCTGTCTACCACCATATTGGCCTCTTGATACTCATGTGCCATGTATATTTTTCCAAAATATTGGAGGTCTTCGATGCTTTCCCCAATTATATTAGCCATAGTCCAAATAGGTTTTTTTTTCCCTTAAGGAAATTTATGATATTTTTAGAGTCTCCCTCCAGCTAGAAACATTTAAATCCCACTTCTTTGGCTAACTTGATAGCCTAGTGAACTGCCAATGTCTCAACAAAGTGATTGGTTTGATTCCCAATGGGTGCAACAAAAGCCACTATGCCTTTACCATGTTCATTCTTGATGATTTCCCCCTACCTTTAGTAGCCCCATCAAAATTGGCTTTGAGCCATCCCTCAAGAGGGAGAGACCAGTAGTAACCTTCTCTTTTATTATTAACTTTAGGCATAAGGGTGGGGATAAGGCCCTTAGCAATGGTATGGTTTCCATCAGAGCATGAAAGCATTTATGGAAAACTGCCTTCTCATTCACCTCCTTATCCCTAAAGATATAGTTATTCCTCTCCTTCCACACCCCCCAACAAAAATGGGGTAAAGCCCATAGCCATAAGGACTTGGAAATTTTAAACTCCAAACCATATTGCCAATGAACAAAGAGCTGTAGGATATTAGAAGGAAAACACCAGGACATATTGAAAAAAGATAGGAGATGAGACCAGATGGATGAGGTGAAAGGGAAATGTAAGAACAAATGATCTATACTCTAACAATTCCTTTTACATAAAATAAATCTATTAGGTATCATGTTACCTCATTTGATGAGATTATCCATAGTGAGGATGCAATTTTGTAGAAGGATTGAGAAGAAAAAGTTGATCTTTGGGGTAAGACCAGGGAGCTAGGCTTTTACCCATGCCAGGGCTTGGACTTGAGGTAGGAGAGACTCACAGCCAAAAGCCACTGAATATAGGCCATTCATGGTGTCCCCCAAATAATAACATCCTTATTATTAGATAAAGGAATGAGTCTCACCTGGTCCATGAACAACTTTAGATCCCCATAAATCTCAGTAAGGTCAATCCATCTATCATTGGATCGATAGTCCCTCACCTTGTTGCCAAATATTTCAAGGAAAATATTAGCCTAGACATTGAAATCCTCATTCTCCTAGAGAGGGCACTAGCTAAGCTAGTCATCCCTCCAAAAATTGATATCTTCTCCATTTCCCACAGACCATTTGGCTTTGCCAAAAACCAAGTCCTTAGAATGCACCAACCCATTCCAAATGAAAGAGCCACAAGGGTGAGCCTCCTTGTTAATGAACTATTTAAGGTCTTCTAGTAAACATATATGTTGTATTGTCATCTATATGTATCCTCTTCATCTTTGACTTTCCATCATCCAAAATTGATCTAATGAAATGGTGTCTCAACTATATGTGTTTCTTCTTTGAATGTAGAGAAAATTTATTTGCAAGATGAATGGCACTCTATCTATCTATAAACAAATAATTATCCCTCCATTGGCGTCCCAATTATCCCATGAAGAACTAAATCCATATCATCTCCTTGGCTACCTCTATAGCAGCAACATACTATGCCTCTGTAGTAGATAAAGAATTAACCTTTTCTAATTGAGAAACCCATCTCACTATTTCCCCACCAATAGTAAATACATAAACTATAGTACGCTATTTGGTATCAATACCCCCTGCCAAATTTGAGTCAACATAACCCTATAAATCAATATAAAGGCAAGACTTCACCTAAATGATTTCTCAAAAAAACCCCAATACTTGACTCACTATGATTCCCTCTAGATGATTTGTCAAAATTTAGCTTGATGAATAAAGAGTCAGGAGGATTCCATTTTGCTCAAGCTCTAAGTAGAGGGATTTTTTTGACACAACAAAAGATAGGAGATGATGGAAAAGGGATAAGTTTCCAAGATCAAACTACTAGACTATCCCAAGAGGAAAAAATGGCATTCACATTAAAATGACCAGAAGCCATATGATTTACTTTCTAAGAGATAAGTCTTTCTATTGTGGAGATGACTAGAGATACATCTGCCACCTCTTTTCTAAAAAAACTTTTTTTACACTTCCACCAAATAGACTAGATAACTGATGAAGGAATAGTAATCCACAAACATGCAAAAATTGAATTTGTAAATAGAATGGGCCAAGCTTGAAAAATATCCCATAAGGATCTATGGAGGGGAAAGAAAATGGACATACTAGAATTGTAGAGAAAATTGGCAATGCACAAAAAGATGATCAAATAATTCCTCGTATAATCCACACATAACACATTTAGAGGGAGCAACTATATGAAATTTTACTAGTCTATCACTAGTTAAGATTTTGTTTTGAATAGCCAGCCAGGAAAATATGCTAGCTTTTGGATGGACACATTTATCCCAATAGAAAATAAAAGATCATTGAGAATTATGTTGCTCATCCATTTTTCGAAGGGCCTCATACCCATATTTGATAGGATATAAACCATTTTTGGTAGGACACCATAGAAATTTATCATGATTGACATAAAAACCAATCTATTTTCCAAAATATCCACGAGTTTCCTTGCCAAATTTCCTCCTATAGAGAGAGAAAAAGGATATTTTGAAATCACCTTATGTGATACAATATCAATGCAGTCCACATTATATACTAATAATTGCCCCCAAACTAAATAAGAAACCCTCATAATGTCATTTAATGAAATGGTGAGACATAAAGCTAGACAACCATATCAGGAATCCTTCCAAAAAGAGATATTATAACCATTGTGAACCCACCAAGTTAAAAATATAGATACAAATTCTCTAGAAAACATCATAAAATTCTAGGTAGAAGAGCCAAAGAGGGGATTAGAAATAGTGGAAATTCTATGGGAGTAAGGGGAATCTAAATATTTGGCTCACATAAGATTGAGATTTGAAATACATATTCCAAACTAACTTCTCACCAAAATCTTTAATTCAAGAGATATATGTTGCACCCCATCCCCTCTAGAAAGTTTATTGATGGAAATCTTCTAAAAGGATACAAGAAGAATCTTACTGGAATTAGTCATATTAGAGGAGCAAAGAAAATTTTGAATGATTTTTCCAATCTAACAAATAACAGATGATGGCACTTGAAGGACAAAAATATAATAGTTAGGAATAGCTAGGAGAATAGTTTTAATCAATAAAATTCTTCCAAAAAGAGAAATCCACCACACTTTTTAGGATGAGATTACTTATCACACACTGAATTCTAAACTTGCTCGGCTCCAACTAAGAATTTGTTCAGCTTGAACTAGCTTTCTTACCACTTACAGATGAACTTAGTTAAGCTTTGCAAATTGACTTAGTTACACCTTACACTTTGAATGTATCTAATTGTGTCTAACCCTTGTGTCTTAGAGTATGTCATCAATACACTATTTCATCAATGTCTTAACTAATCCTTATACTTCATTACAACAACATAACTTCAACCTTTTCTCTAGGTGCTCTAGTTACATCTTTTTTTATTAACTCCTCCTTGTCAATCAACTAAGTGATAGTACTTGGATCATTTAAGAAGTTTTCATTCTTGCAAGTAGAAAGTTTGACATCAATGACAAAAAAATGATTGAAAAAATTCTTTACCAATTCAATGATTCTTCAATCAATGATCTTTTGAATCATTTCCAACAATCACCCTCTTTGGCATTGATGGCAAACCAAACTAATCAATTGGTTAAGCTAATCAATGTAGTTACCACAAAACTTATGTGGAAAATAGAAAACTTGTTGTCATTACATATCCATCTATTCCATATCTCCTTCTTTCTAACATATCTCCCTCATTTACTGATACAAACTAAATCCTCTATTGTGCTTCTCCCTCTTTGTTTTTGTATGTTTGATCCTTTGTAGCTGTGTGTTGATCAGTTTCTCATTTCTCCCTTTGATCTATTATTGATTAGTTTCTCCTAAATCTCCCTCTTTGATAATATTCAGTTGTGGGTAAAAAGATTGAAAATAATGATTCACCCTACTCTTAGTATTATCTCTTTCTAACAATTGGTATCAGAGCCTAGTTATTCAAAAGAGGCTTAGCAGCTTGAATAAAATCCCTATGGATATGGAATAGTTGAAGAAAAATCCTAAAGAATCTCTTGAAAAAATTGATGTCCTTATTGATGAAAGATATGGCCTAAAAGACAAATGCAAAGATGCAAAAGCTTATATTGGTGAACTAAAGGACAAGATAGATAACTTGAAGAGAAAAGGACCTAGTAAGTAAACTAGTGATGATAATATTGAAGATCTAAAGAAAGAAAAATGAGATCCTAAAACATGAGTTAAAAATTGTTGAACTTAAAATAAGTCTTAAGAAAAATGGAGGAATGAATGGCTCTAAACTAAAAGCTGAAAATGTAGATTTAAGATCCCAGTTAAGCAAAGTAACATCATAATTGAAATCTATCAAGTTAGAGCATGCAAAATTAGAGAAATACAACATTATTGTGAAAGGTGAATTGGTACAAACCAAATAGAAACTTGAGAAATTATATACCAGCAGTGAAAATATTGAAGAAAAAATTTCTATACGAAGACCTAATTATGATAAGACTAGACTTAGATTCTTCCTTGGACAATCCACCAAGAAATTTATTAAAACAAAAGAACCTGATACTCCTAAAGTCAAAAAGGATCTAGACATTAGAAAAACAAATGATACATAAAAAGACAAAGAGAATGTTAATCACTCTAAGAAATCTAAAAAATTTGATCAAGATGAGGATAATAGAAGAAAGGAATCTCATGACAAGAATATTGAGGACAATTGAAAAGGTATGTCTTTTAAACCTATCTCAAATTTTTATTGTCATAATTATCATGGATATGGACATTATGCAATAGATTGTATAAAAACCTAAATTTGATAATGATAATGCAAATAGTAGAATGTTTAGGAATATTAACCATACAGGAAATAGAAGAAGATCTCATAGCAATGAAAGTGGAGAAAATAGACAAATTGTTCTTTATAGGTACAACAACCTTGGACACATTGCAAGGAATTGCAAAGCACATGATGATCAATAGAATGAATAGAGAAGGAATGTACCTATATGTCAGTTATGTAATAACTTTGGACACACAATAAATTTTTGCAAAATGGATAGACAAAACCTAAACAAGAATCGTAATTATAGAAGGAATAATGATAGTCTGAATGAAGAAATGAAGGAACAAATAGAAGAATTCAAGGGAACATTTGTAAACACAAAAGAACCTAAAAGTTCTTATACAATTTTAGAAGAATTACACCCTCACGCACCTGATAAGATAGTAAAATCACTTATTGTCTATGACTCATCCTAACTAAATTAAGCATTCTCAATAAAATAGCATGTTAGTTAATAATAACTGATGTTAGAGAGAATATCATAGGTTGCGCTATTAAGAGTATATACTAGACATTGAGAGGAGTCTACATTAAAGTGCACTTTTCTTAGTATGATCAGTGTAAGATAATGTAAAAAGAATAAACTCTCTCTTATATAGAGACAATAAATTAAACTAGTGGCAGATACACATTTAATGTGAAGTACAGATTGTGAAAGATTTAAAGGATGCAAATTGATTTATGAACATTAGTTTCTTATAAAAAATATTAAGTGCAAGATTGAAGTGAGATTTGAAGTCTTGAGGAAGTTTGCAAATATGCTAGTTCACTAAAAACCCTAAAATGTAAAATTAAGCTATTCTTCAAATTTGTTGAGAATATTTTCAAAAATGGCAAGACAAGAAGTGTTTAATATCAGTAATAGACCTAGATATAACTTCAAGAAACACCCATTTGTTTCTCTTCTTGATGACCCCATTGGAGTATTTTTTCAAGCATCAAAAAATGTTCTTCATGTCGAGGACATTAGAGCTTATATTGACTAAAAAATAGAAAGCATAGGAGCTACTGAGATTCATAAGGAATTGGAGAGAGTGTGCAGCAATGACTTGTGACTAAAACCAAAATATGCATACCTAGAACAACTTAACCTAGTTGAGCACATATTCTAGATAGACTTTGATAACTAGGAGTGGACAAGAATAATTCTAAGCAGAGTTCATGATGACCTTCTATGGTTGGGAGATTATATTATATGCATTGATAATGACCTAATTCACAAGGTCACAGGTTTGAACAATGAAGGATGCAATCATGTCAATATAAATAATGTGTGCCGATTAGTTGAAACAAATCTCAACACAAGTTTTGATGACAGAAACATGAAGATCAAAACCATTCAAGATGATGGAGTGAGACTTATCAGTAAAGTTTTTGGATATAAATTCAACCATGGATCTAGGATAGATTTAGTCCTTGTTAGATTTCTTCATGCAACCTATGCAATGGCAGTAAAGGGTGAAAAGGTTAATCTATGTGATATTATTCAAACTTAGTTGTTGGATAACATATTAAAAATAAAGAAATCTAGGAACATGGTTCTTAGGTTTGAATCCCTACTGACTCATATATTCTTCTACATAGCAAAGAAGTTTCCTAGTATTTTAAATTGGGATGGAAGTGAGTGCGCAATGCAGACTATCACTCGTGCATATAGAACTAAACCAAAAACACTCAGAGATAATGATATTAACCAAATGATGAAATCATTCCAAGTTGAAATGAAGCAAAGGTAAAGGATACCTCCTATGCTGGTAGAAAAATATAAGGATGAAATATGTTTTATAGTAGAAATAGATTTCGCATGCATGGAGGCAATAGTTCCTCGATTAAAGTTCATTAAACCTATGGGTTATGAAATGAGTGATGAACTAATTGAACAATATGCATAGATAATTCTACACTCTAAAGTTGATTCTAAATCAAATGATGAGAGAAGTCAAAACAAATCAAACAATCAAGGATTCCAAGAAGAAGGTAGAAAAAGTAATTGATTCTATCTTAAAGGAATCAGGGATATCAAGAAAGGAATTTCAAGAGGTGAAAGGGATAGCCTTGGAAATGAAGGCTAGTAGTCAATTTGAACTATTGACCCCTACACCTATTGTAGTGGTTGGACCTACTAAAGAGGTCATAGTTGCACAAACAAGTGTGCAAGCACCTACAATGTCATATGCAGTAGTTGCACAATAGCAACCTCTGAGGGGTCCAAAGAAAATTGAGGAAGTGCCAGCACCAAGGAAGACCACAAGGCCTAAGAAAACCAAACCCCCTCCTAAGAAGAGAATCAAGAAAGCTACAAGTAGACCAAGCAAGAGGAGAAGAACCTTACAAATCAGTTCCTCATAATCTAAAGAATAAACTAGTGATAGATTAGTAGAGTTAGCAGATTAGGAAGCAAAGACTTTAGCAAGAAGAAAAGCATGGAAACCAAAGATAGAAAATATTAACATGCAAGTTATTAATGATAATAATTTTGTGCAATTGAATAAGTATTATGACTTGTATAATAATGTGGATAGAAGACAACTACAGAAAGTTGTAGTTACAAATATGATCCTAAAAGATAAAAGGTTTGATAGAATAAGAGGTCAAATACTTGAAGATTTGTAAAATATACTGAAAAATAGAAAAGGAAGAGTAATTGAGGAAGATAAGAAAATAAGGATAAATATGGTGAAAAATTTATGTATAGTAAATAATGAGGAAGAAATAATGGAAATTCTAAGAGGAATAGCACCATTATTGTGGAATAAGAAGGGATCCATTCTTCTTATGGCAGGAAATTATGAAGTGAATATGGAAACTCAAAAGGCTATAGTTACATACATGTCTACTATGCCTAAGGAGATTGAAAAGAGTGCATAGATAGAGGAAACAAGTCCTATAGTGGTAATAATTATTCCATCTCATAGTTTTGAGCAACCAACTAAAACTTCAATTCCAAGTGATTCAACACACATTACCATTAGCAATGAATCTATGCAAGTAGATAACACCAATGTGATAGTGGATAGAACTGAAGACCCATTTAAATATTTTGGCTCCAACATTATTGGCAATATTTTTTATTACAATAGCTCGTCTAATAAAGAGAAAGAATAGGAGAAAATGGAAGAATATGTACCTTCTAAAAAGAAATTTGAATCTAGCACTGAAGCAACTACTACAAGTGTGCCTATAGCTATAGAAGCAACAAAACCATCTACATCAGCTACACAAGTAGCAGTGGTCACTACAATAGTAGTACAATCAGATGAAGAAGATGAGGCACAAAACCTTATATCTTCTTTAAGTAAATTCCTTGAAAAGAAGAAATTAGTCAATTCTATTGAGAAGACTTTAACTTCAATTTTTGATAGATCAGAAAAGATAGTGAGTTTTGTTGATACACTTGCAAACATTCAACAAAGAGCAGCAATTTTGTGCAAAACCTTTGATAATGAGTTTACAACACTTACCAATGTAAGCACAAAATAAGCGTGATGGTAAAATTCTTAATATTATGTGTACAAACATAAGAAATGATATAGAAACATTAAATATATGCATTAAGATATTGAGGTAGAGTATAGAAGAAGGAAATTAAATATATGCTAAGTGCAACTTGGCATAACTTCACCTTCATAGTTTTGATGAGAAAATCAAAGAAAAGATAACTGAGCTTTAGACACTCACTGAATTTTTTTTGAAATAGAATCAGAAGTTAGAAACCCTTGAGCATGTAGTACAAGAAATTCACTATAGCATCCAATATATACAAGAAAAAAAAAACTTTAAAAAGATTTACTCTTTTGAGGGATCATTTATCCCCACAGATTACATTATTACAAAATCAGGTGGAGGAATACTTGGTAGCCAAGACCTCATATGAAAAGTTTGTGGCTACAAATTTGAATGCAGTAGAGTTAGCCACATATGCTCTATGTGTGCTAATTAGTGTGTCTGATGCACTGAAACATAGTTGGAAGAAACACCTTACATAGATGAAGATTAACTTAAATAATTGCTTCTCCAAGTTTTGATGTAGCTTCTAGATTTTGACAAGATTTTCTTTTTGTTGACACCTTTGTCATTGATGTCAAAGTGGGAGAAATAAGAAAAATTGTAATCATAATTGTAATTGTAAGTTATATAGTTGTATTTTGAGGTATAGTAGTAAGCTTTGTAATCAAAGTTATAAGGGATGTAATCTTTTTCAAAATATGAATACAATGTTTTTATTGTGTTATGGTTATTCACTTTGATTGGTATGACAATATGTTTGGGACTTAGCCAATTTTCCCAAAATATTGTCATCAATGCCAAAGGGGGAGATTGTTGGAAATATGACCAATAAGTCAAATAAGGTGAGATATGTGGTTTTCATTTATGGGAACATATGTTTTTCATTTTAGTTATGATTATTTGTGAAGGAAAATTGTCTAAGTATTGGAGAATGTTATAGCAGCACAACGAGATTTGTTGATAGTGGAATATACCCTTTGAATATTCTCTTGTGTAGTTAACCCTAGATACATGATGTCATCTTGATGATGCATACCAATGTACATGACTGTACAAGAAACTTAGTTCAAGTTATGGAGGAAACATTGATGTAGTTGTTTCACAGTGCAAAATAGAGCATGCTAGTAAACTATGTTGAACGATTAAAGAGTTGTTTTAATTATCAAATCTTGATGAGCCAACTCTAAGTATGATATGTGACCTGAATAAGGAAGAATTTATTAATATGATTGATATAAGTAAAGAAATTCAATTACAAAGTTAGAAGGTAATGTGATGAGATACTATGTGATGCGAAGTATTGTTATGTGATGTGAGATTTGATGCAAATTGATATATGCACAGTTACCCCTTATATGAAGAATTGACAATCATAGGAAATGTGAAGTACAAGAAGTGAGCTAGTGTTGTATGTATGTCTTGTTTAATACAATTAATTAATTATGTTTTGTTATTGATGTTACAAAAATGTCATATCAATTGTCAATTAGTGCATGCCAAGCTCACTTGGGTATTGAAGATAATTTTCCATGTCTACTGAGCATGCCTATGCAGAAGATAGTGTCTAATGAGTTCACTCAGGCATCAAAGGGATCCATATGGAAAAAGAGTGTTAACCAAGCTCACTTAGTTAATGAAGGAAAGTTGGATGGAATTAGTATTTCTCACTTAGTTACCAAGTATTTCTCACTTAGTTACCAAAGGATTTTCATAAGTTTGCAGTATTAACCAAGCTTCTATTGGTTAACACAGGAAATCACTTCTAAGTTAGTTTCTACTGAGTTGGGTCAGCTAATGGGGGATTTTTATTATTTTGGATATTAATTTCAATTGATTTATCTATTGGTTCTAGCCAACTATGGTGATGAATATTAGTTATTCTAAATTTTATTTGAGTTGTTCTGACAATATGAAAGGTATAAGTAAAAAGGTCAAGTTTTGATTTCAAAGTGTGTGCAAGTTGTATTGAATGAATTGTAAGAGATGAAGAGAGGAAGTGAATTTGAAGGATAAGTTGAATATCCTTGTGGAGAAAAAAATATATATTCGATCAAGAGAGATTTAGTAAAAACCAGAATAGAGATCTGTAATTAGTAATTCAGTTACATCTCAATCAAGTCATTTCATTGTTACTCTCTAACCATTGTAGCAATGATCTAAAACCTCTTAACAAAGTTAGTCTAACAACCATTTGTAAATCCTCTAACAAGGTGGTAATTCTATTGAATTGTTTCAAGACCTCTAACAAGGCCACTACTAACAGGGTGATTAAATCCTTGAATGGGGTTGGCTCCTAATAGGGCTCATTTTAGAAGAGTGAAAAATAGTAACTAGTTACAATTGGTGGTTTTTCCCATATTGGGTTTCCATGTTACATCTTGGTGTCATATGTGTTCATGTTATTTCTTGCATGCTTGCAATTGAGAATCAATAATAACTAACAATATCTTAAATATTTTCAAAGTTAACACATTCAGTACATACCAAGTTATAGTATTCATCTATGTTTACCGAGCATCAACATTATTCGATTTTTAGATTGTAATTTTATATTGACATCTAAGGGATCTAAGATTTATTTTAGTAGTAACTGATTCACACCTCCCCTCTTAGTTACTCCTCTTATATTTCCAACCTATCTATTCTCTTGAAGAACTCAATTGTATAATTGCATGTTAGGGTAGTGGGCTCTTCTTGCACACATTTGTATATGATTTTCCAACTCCTAAAAGGCTTGAGGCTTCTAATAAGGCCTAGTCTCCTAATAGGAACTCGAGACACTATACATTCTTCATAGACTCCTAACAGGGTCAATATCCTTAACCAAATTCTTTATATAGTGAATCATCTTGTGGGTTTCATCCCCACCAAGTTTTTCCCTTGGCCAGGGTTTCCCTAGTTAACAAAATATGGTGTTATGAGTTCTCTTTATGTATGGTTGTTTATAGTTTATATTGTTTAGCATTATTGATTCTTTTTCTTATGCACATGGCAAAGTAATTGATAATATGTTGTTGTGGGTAAAAAGATTGAAAATACAAATTCATCCCCCACTCCCCCACCCCACACCCCCCTCAGTATTATCTATTTCTAACATAGATCTACTAATAGTTTCAGCCATCATAATAAACAAAAGGGGAGATAATGGATCCCATTTTCAAACTCCCTAGGTTGATTTGAAAAGACAAGAAGGTTTACCATTAATAATGGCTGCAAAGGTGGCACCAGATAGGCACTTCTTAATCCATTTTCACCAAGCCACCAAGAGACCAAATTTTGAAAGGATTTTCAATAAGAATGACCAAGCAACTTTATCATAAGCTTTCATCGTATCTAATTTTTCCACAAAGGAAAGAATCTAAAAAGTTTCAATAGTATGTAAGACTTCCAAAGCATCTAATACACCATCAGAAACATCCCTACCAAGAATAAAACCTCCTTGTTGGGGAGAAACTAATCTAGGAATTAGATGTCTGAGCCTAGGATAAATTTCCTCTGTGGTGATCTTATATATGGAATTACATAATGAAATGGGCCTAAAGTCTACAAATATTCGAGGATATTTTCACTTGGGGATCAAGGTGAGATTAATCTTGTTAAATTTTTTAAGAATATATCCTTTCTTGCAAGATTCCTCTATAGCCATTAAAAGAAAAAAACTAATGGCATCCCAACACTTCTGATAAAACAACATAGTGAATCTATTTGGGCCAAGAGATTTATGTAGGGCCATAGAGAAAATAGAAAAATGAAGTTGTTCAATATTAAAAGGCCTCATTAGATTGGTGTTATCCTGACTCATCACCAAAAATGGGATGGACCATAGGAGAGCATCCCTATCACTCTTATTATTTCTCAAAGACAAGCTAGGAGCAAGTAAGTTTTTGAAAAAATATTCTCCTTTGTTTCTAATTTCCTATTGTGAAAGTAGGATATTCCACGATGATACACTTTTAATGTATAGAATAGACAATGAAGCTTTCCTAATTTTATTAGAAACATGAAAAAACTTAGTATTCCTATCATCTTCTTTCAAACACAGCTCTCAATATTTTTGTCTCCAATAAATTTCCTCTCTTGTACATAGTGTTTCCCAATAGCATTGGAGAGATTTTTGTTTCTCTGCTACTTTTGCATCTAGCCAGAATTTAGCAATATGATCTAAGATAAGACTAAGATCATTTTCTACCCTAGCCTTTTCATGAAATATATTCTTAAAGAATTCCTTGTTCTAGATTGTAAATTTGGATTTTGTAAACTTTAGCTTATCATAAAATTGAAACATTTTGGTTCTTTCATAGAAAGGCACACTCACCCACCATTGCCAAAGAAGCTGAAAAAAGGAGGTGAGTGAAGCACATACTTCCAAACTTAAAGGAGGAGAACTTTTTATAATTGTTTGTATTTATCAATTCAAAGGATATAGGAAAGTGTTCAGATTCTAATGAAGAAAGAATAGCAGCAGAGAGACTACAATTTAGAAGATTTAGATCAGAAGAAATGAGGAATCTATCCAACCTAGAGGAAATGGGTGAAATTGATCTTCAATTAGTCCAAGTAAAATTCCCATTTGAGAATGGGACATCACACAAGGCATTATTTTGAATAAAAAAATTGAACTCATCTATAATTCTTTGAGTTGTGGCATTACCCCTAATACTTTCATCAGGCAATGCAGTGGCATTAAAATCACCACATAGAATAAAGGGAAGAGTTTCAATCTTGCTAAATTATTTAGTGAGTGATTCCAACAAAATGAGTTTTTCTTAGGGTGTTGATAGACCATAGACATTAAAAATAAGAAAATTAACATCAACAAGAAAATTTAATGAGTTTCCAAATGGATTTTGCATCCAATACTTGTCCTTTAATACACTTACTCTTCCAAAAATAAATAAGGCCTCTAGAGGAATGGGAGATAACTCAAAACCTAAGAAGACCAATTCCTAAAAAAAATATCAAATGGTTCTTGAATAAGAATGATATCTACTTGAGAAGATATAATGAACTTTTTGATTCTACTACTCTTGTTAGGGGTGTTTAGACCCCTGACATTCTAGGACATAATTCTCATTGGGGGGATGGAGAATGAACCAATTTCTTGGTTGTAACAATTAGTGAAAATGAATCTAATAATGTTGAATGAATTCTAGCTTCAATTTCCTCTTTAACTTTTGAAGCTAAAGGTTTTCTTGTTGGAATGTTGGAGAGATTGTTGGAAGATTGGTTTGATGATGATATGATACATTCATGACTGAGTTTGTCATTGATGTCAACATAGCATGTTTGATGTCTTCTATGGTATTTGATAGAAGAATAGTGGAAAGATCAAGCTAGTATGGATGGCTAGTGGAGCATGATAACCACCTGAGGTTATGGGAATATTTATATTAGTACATCATCTTGTGGGCATCATTCCCACTGGGGTTTGCCCTCTAATCAAGGTTTTCCCAAGTCAACATATCTAGTGTAACTTTTTAAATGCATCTTTGTATGGTTGTTATTTACTTTGGTTGAATAGTTAAGTTTGTTTGAAGAAGATAAGTGTTTTAATTGTTGGATAACTGATTCAACCCCCTCCCCTCCCCACCTAGCTCTTAGTTATCTTGGTGGACTATTATTTCTAAAAATTGGTATTAGAGCTTCAAGTCCTTGAAGAAAAAGTTTAACAACTATCAGAGATCCATGGTGAACATGTTTAGGAAGGATATTTGAAAGTTTGATGGAACAAATTACTATAGCTAGAAAAAAGATAAAGATATATTTGTTGTGTATGGGTCTGAGATATTGAATCTTGACAAAAACATCAAATAAAATCATTGAAGAAAATGGCTTGGAAACTTGTACTAAAGCAGAAAGATATTTTTCATGTGTGACATGAGAGCTAGAGAAGCACTATTGACTGCACTTCCTGAAACTAAGCACAATCAGGTAAAATCACTTGCTACTTCACATTTTATTTGGAAAGCTTTGGAAAATAGTTTTGAAGGTGATGAACACTCTAAAAGTTGAGGCTACAAAATTGGATTTGTATATTTCAAGATGCCAAGATGATGGAGGATGAATCTGTAAGAACATATATAGGCAAGATATCAAAAATTACTATATGTATTCAATCTCAAGGAGGAACAAAGGATGATGATAAAGTTATATGGAAGATATTGAAAACTCTAACACCACCATTTAAGTTAGCAGTTCAAATGATACAGTTGTTGATAACATGCACCAAATATTTCACAAATGAAACATTGCTTAGAAGACTTGAAGTAGTTCAGAATGAACTTAGATATTCTAGAGAATTGACCAAAATAGAGATAGATTTTAGTGCCTTAAGTATTTGGCCTAACTTATCAAGGAGCACAAGTTCTAGAGGATATTTTTCTAGGAACAACAAATCTAAAGAAGACATAAAGATTGATGACATAGTAGCTCTTCTAGTAAGAAGAGAAAAAGGAGGTAAGAAAATCTTTAGATGTTGGACTTATGATGAATATGGTCATTCTGTATCTAAGTGTCCTAAAAGGGTGAACAAGTATAAGGTAAATCATAAACATAGAAAAGACAGTGATTGTATGTATGAAAATGAAGATTATGATTTTGATGAAGAAACATTGAGTGCTAATGATGATGGAATTGGATTTGTGGCAATTAAAGAAGAAATTCCAAAGAAGGTAGCTTTGGTATCACAAGTTGAGAAGAAATCTAATTGGATAATTGATAGTGGTTGTTCACATCATATGATTGGTGACATGAACAAGTTTTTTGACTTCAAAAGACATGATGGAGGAGTTGTCAGAGTTGGAAACAATGCAACATGTCAAGTAAATGGTATTGGATCTGCAACTCTTAATGGTAAGACCAATACTAAGGATGTATACTTTGTTCTTGGTTTAAAGCATAATCTTTTGAGTGTTGGACAATTAGTAGACAAAGGTCATCTGTTGCAATTCTTAGAAAATTCATGCATGATCAAAGATAAAGATGAAAAGGTAATTGGAATAGGAACTAGATCTAGAAGTAATGTATTTTAGTTGAGTCCTACTGAAATGACATGCTTGGTTGCAAAGGTAGATGGTAATTGGTTATGGAATAAGAGATTCTATTATATGAACTTTGATAGTATTGCGAGGACAAGTAGAATGTTTGTTGT
Source organism: Cupressus sempervirens (assembly GCA_028749045.1). Classification (NCBI taxonomy): domain Eukaryota; kingdom Viridiplantae; phylum Streptophyta; class Pinopsida; order Cupressales; family Cupressaceae; genus Cupressus; species Cupressus sempervirens. The sequence continues at coordinate 313,075,583 of CM053787.1, forward strand.
TAGAGATGTTTCAAAGATTGTAAAGCCTACTAACACAATTTGCAAGGAGTGTGTTTTGGAAAAACATAACTAAAATTCTTTTCCCAACAAAAGGCTTACCACTACAACAAAGTTGGAGATTTTAGACATAGATCTTAGTAATCCTACAAAGACTAGAGGATTCTGTGGTGAAAGGTATTTTATGATTCTAATGATTTTTCTAGAATAATGTGGGTTGCATTCCTTAAATAGAAATCTAAGGCATTTGATAGGTTAAAGATATTCAAGAATAGAGTTGAGAATGAATCTGGTATGAAGATTAAATGTTTAAGATCAAATAGAGGAGGAGAATTTACTTCAAATGAGTTTAACATGTTTTGTGAATAAAATGGAACTTAAAGATAGCTATCAACTCCAAGAACCCCTGAACAGAATGGCATTGTAGAGAGAAGGAACAAGTCTATTACAAAAGCTACAAGAGGCATGTTAGCAAAGAATGATGTATCCAAGAAATTTTGAAGAGAAGTTGTGAATATAGTAGTCTACACTATGAATAGAGTACAAATTAGGAAGGACACAAAGAATACACCTTATGAATTGTGGTTTGGTACACCTCCAGTTAAGTATTTTAGAACATTTGGAAGTAAGTATTATATAAAGAGATATGATGATATTAATAAGTTTGATACTAGAAGTGATGAAGGTATGTTTCTTGTTTATTCATTGAAAAGAAAGGCTTATAGCTATTATAATCAGAGAACTAAGACTATTATGGAAAGTGAAAATGTGAGAATTGATGAGAAGTTCATAATACAAGAGAGTGTAGTTGATTACAATTCAAAAGATGATGTTCTTACCAAGCCAAGGAATGATGAGAAATTTCTTGATACTAACAATGATTTGTAGAATAAATAAGAGCCAAGTTAAGAACCTTTAGTAGAACCAAGAGTTGAGATAGAAACTCCTACTTTAGGAAAGAACATGATAAAGAATCACCCATTTAAATATACCACTGTAAGCAAAGACAAAGGTGTGATGACAAGAAGCAGAGTGAATGAAGAATATGTTTGATATCTCAAGTTGAACCAAAGAATGCAAATGAAGCATGTAAAGATGACTACTAAAAACAAGCTATGAAAGAGGAATTGGATCAAATAGAAATGAATGGAACATGGGAATTGGTCCCTAGACCAGCATACAAGAATGTGATAGGAACCAAATGGGTATTCAAGAACAAGATGAATGAACAAGGAAAAGTTGTAAAAAATAAAGCAAGATTGGTATGTAAAGGTTACTCACAATAGGAAGGAATAGATTATGAAGAGACATATGCTCCAATGGCTAGAATAGAAGTAGTAAGACTATTTTTAGCCTATGCACCACAAAATAAATTCAAAGTATATTAGATGGATGTCAAGTCAACATTTATAAATGGAGAACTTCATGAAGAGGTATATCCTTTAACAAATGACAAGGACATAGTATGCAAACTGAAGAAAGCATTGTATAGATTAAACCAAGCACCTACAACTTGGCATGCAAAGTTATACAGGCATTTGAAAAAGCTTGGATATAGCAAAGGTATGGCAAATAGCAATCTGAATTAGAAAAAAATTGATGATGGTTTGATGATTTTGGTAATATTTGTTGATGACATTATATTTGGAGGTAATAATGAAGAAAACAAGAAGTTACAAAAGAAATGAAGAAAGAATTTGCAATGAGTATGATAAGAGAGATGCAATATTATAGAAGGTACAAAATAGTAAAAAATAAAGAAGGAACCTTTATTTCTCAAACTAAGTACTTAAAGGATTTATTGAAAAATTTTGGTTTGGAAACATGTAAACCTATTGGAACACCTATGATAACTGGTCACAAGTTATCTACAAAGGATTAGACACCCACTATTGAGCAGAAGAAGTATAGATCTATGATTAGAGGATTGCAATATTTGAATCACACAAGGCTGGATATAGAAAATGAAGTTGGAATTGTTACAAGATTCTAGGCTGATCCTAGAGAAGCACATTATGTACTGGTAAGAAGGATATTTAGATATTTGAAAGGAACTTCATAATTTGGATTATGGTATGATAGAGCTAATGAATTTAATCTAAGTGATTCTACTGATGCAGATTGGGTAGGCAGTATGGATGATAGAAAGAGCACTAGTGGAGGAGCCTTCTTTCTTCGAGGAAGACTAGTTTCTTGGTTAAGCAGGAAGTAGGATTGTACATCTCAAACTACAATAGTTACAGAGTGTTTTTCAACAACAAACAATTGCAATCAAGTTATTTGGATGAAGTAGATGCTAAAGGATATAAGGATAAAAATTAGTGAACTTATCATTATACATTGTGACAACACAAGCATGGTAAATATGTCTAAGAATCTAGTGTTGCATTCAAAGATTAAGCATATCTCTATTATCACATGTTTAGAGAAAAAGTTGCAGAAAAAGAAATCAGATTGGAGTATGTAAGCACAAAAGAGCAAATTGTAGATATATTCACTAAGCCTCTTCCCAAAGAGACTTTTGAGTATTTGCAAGGTATGCTTGGGGTTATGCCCCTTCCTACATTAGAGAAGATGCATGAATGTGTCAGTCCAGGGTCATAGAGTACCATTTTTTGTCTCAACTAGATGTTGATGCTTCCTATATGGGGGAGTATCTATGATGGACAGAGTCATGTAGGACTCATGATTGATATTGTTGTAAATAGTGTCTTTTAACACTTAAGCTAAGAAAGTATCATTTGTTGTAGAGTTTGACATAGAGATGTTGGTTTTAGAAACCTTTGCATTGATGTCAATAGGGGGGAAGATTGGCATGAAAAACATCATAACTTAGATGAGAAGTTTGGCATCCTAATATAGGAGAGAAGCGTTGTAGGAAAGTATTATACTAGAAGAAAAGTTTAGCAATATGTTGAGGATGATGTTTAGCATAAGCACAGTAGTTGTAATGATAGTTTGATATAGAGCAAATTGAGGTACATAAATGGGAGAGTATGATTGATGAAGAGAATTTAAAGATTTTCTATCTTTTTTTGGTATTCTTGGAACTAGATGTTTTTCATCTATGTTGCCATCAATGCCAATGGGGGAGATTGTTGGAAGATTGGAGAGGTTGTTGGAAGATTGGTTTAATGATGATATGTTAAATTCATGATGGAGTTTGTCATTAATATAAAAATAGCATGTTTGATATCTTCTATGGTATCTGATAGAAGAACAATGGAAAGATCAAGTTAATACAGATGGTTAGTTGAGCATGATAACCACCTTCTAGAAAATATAGTTAATGTCAGAAGTAGAGAAGATAAGTCTAGAAGACTTCATGTAAGTTTTGGTGATATCTATTCTGAGATAGAGTTTACAAAGGCATGTTCTCCTAAATGTGTTATATCTCTTAGCAGAGTTGATATATTGAGGATCGAGGTTGAGGACATAGAGAAGACATGTTGAGGATGAAATGGCTAAGCTTGCTCATCATATTATGGAATGTACAAAAAGTTATTCAAGTTGCAAGGTAGTAGATTTGTGTTATCACTAAGTGTAGCATGTTCTTAATGTGGTCCTATAATAATTAATTGAGAAGGAATCGCAACTAACTCAAGGAATTGTTTTATGGACTTGGTATAAAGGAAGGATATTTTCCTTTATCATGGAATGGATATATGTGAAGTATGAATGTTCAAAAAGAAGAAAAGAGTGTGGAATGAAAAGTTAAGTTGAGTAGTGTGAAAGTGAAGGAGACTTCATTTCTAAGGTTTTGTTGAGTGATATAAGGTTTGATATTTGGATCTAAGGTTCGTGACCTAGTCTACAAGGTCTGATAGTGAAAGGTATGGTCAACATGATAGAGGAAAGAACAAGAAAAGGAAGACAAATAATAATAAATTACTTGTTTAAGAAGTGATCTCTTCTTGTATTTGAAATTTCATGTTTCGGCAGTGGGCTCTTCTTGTATACATTATACTACAACTCCTAATAGGGTTTGCACAACTCCTAACAAGGTTGGAATATCCTAATAGGGATTCAATGTCTCATAGGGAGTCATTGTACTAAATGTTATAATAGACTCCTAACATGGTCCATCCTTTAACAAGGAATATTTATATTAGTACATCATCTTGTGGGCACCATTCCCACTAGGTTTTCACTCTTATCAAGGGTTTCCCTAGTCAAAATATCTAGTGTAATTGTTTATGTGCATCTTTGTATGGTTGTTATTTATATTGGTTGAATGGTTAAGTTTGTTTGAAGAAGATAAGTTTTTTAATTGTTGGATAATTGATTCAACACCCCCCCGCCCCCAACTACAATTATCTTGGTGGACTATTGTTTCTAACATGTGTGCCCCTCTTTCTAGGAGTTTTTGTTGGATACAATTGTTAATTGTGTATTATCTTTGATGTTACACAAATTTCATATCAGTCATTAGGTAGAGTTTACCGAGGTTAGATGGTTAGCAAAGAAATTTATAGTGACTACCAAACATTCCTAAACATTACTCAATAAGTAAGCTTTTATCGAGCTCACTCGGTAAGCAAAGGAAAGTTAGCTTCTACCGAGCTCACGTGGTAAGCAAAGGAAAATTAAATTTTACCGAGCTCACTCAATAAGTGAAGAAAAGTTATCTTTTACTGAGCTCACTCGTTAAGCGAAGAAAAGTTATCTTTTACCGAGCTCACTCAGTAAACAAAGGAAGGTTAGTATTTACTGAGTTAACTCAATCTTTGAAGGAAGTTGCAAGGTTTGCAGTGTTTACCAAGCTTCACTTGGTTAACACGGGGAAACCATTTTGAAGCAGTGGTCACCGAGCTGAGTCAGGTAGCAAAGAATTTTACAATTCTAAAGAATTAAGTTTAATTGTTTTGTGCAGCCAACTGATTTATGTTTTTCAATTGTTGTAAACTTGTAATTGAGCCAACTTGACAATCTGTAAGCTATATATGAAAGGTCAAGTTGTGAATTCATAAGGAAGTAAGTGTGTAAGTGTGTGTGGATGCATAAAAGTGCGAATGTATGAATAAGAAAATACATGAGCGAATGTTGAGGAAGAATTTGTCATCCCTATGAAGCTGCAAAGTTGCATTCGATCAGTAAGGATTCGATGAAGCAGAATAGAGATCTATATTCAGCAAGAATAAGTTGCATATGTATATGAGCAATATTAGTATGCTAATAGAAACTAAATTTAAATAAAGCTTCTACAAACTAAACAAAATTCATAAACTTCAAGATAGACTAAAATGAGCTCTCAATTGAAAATATGAGCCATTAATGGGCTCTCTCAATGAGAAGCTCTCTTGTTGAGTGGCTTTATCTAAATGGATAGGATGTATGCTCAATATGCTTCCAAAGGCTTCAATGGATGATTATGGATTTTTGGTGTGGATAGATAGCTTTAGTATGCATTTGGCTCTCAAAATAGCATTATAAATTTACTTCATGGATTGTGTTATTTTGCAAAGGGAAAGGATCCAATTTATAGGCAAGAGGCTTGAGGGATTGAGTGCTAAGATGCAAGGATGGGAAAAAGCTCATGGAGGGCTTAGATTGCATGAGAGGAGAGCACATGGATTGTGCTTCCTTACAACCAATCAAGGAGTGACACATGTCACATGGTGAGAGGATGGAGGAAAGGGGAAGGATGAGTCAACAAAGGAGGCTCAATGGATAAAATCTTCATAAAGACCCTTCATAAGTGCTTTGTAAGAACATTTATGACTTTGTGGGCTTTATAAAGTTTTGTGGTTGAAGATATTTGTGAGAGATACCATGAAATTCGAATTTGAGGGTTTAGGGAGGTTTTAAGCTTGCTTAGGGTTGTAAAAATGATTAGAGGAAGGGTTAGAGATGGCTTAGGACTAGGCAAGTGGATGGCAAGTGGATTGCAATTAATGAGGGTGGGTGAAGGAGGAGATATTTGTTAACTTTGGCTTGAGTTAGCAAGGTTTAACCCATGTTTAGGGAATGTGACAAGGTTAGGAGGGGATTAGGATTAGGGTTAAAGACATCTTCTAGAAGAGTCTAGGCTTTGGATGAGGATGAAGACTTTCTAGAAGAGTCTAGAACTTCGTAGGATAAGATTTTATGAAATAAATAAAGTATTATTTATTTCAAGGGTTTGGGTTGAGGAGATATTTATTAAAATATTTTTAATAAACATGAGGATTAATATTTAATCTTGATTAAATATTTTGAGTTGGGATTAGGGGTAGGAAATGATGAGATTAGCCATTAATCGAAATTAAAGAAGGATTAGAAGATTTTGGAAGAGGTTATTAGTCTTAAGGAAATTGGCCAACTTTTGGGGAAAAAAAAATTATTTATTTATTTTGGGATTTTTGGTCAATTTATTAATTAAATAATTAATAAATAAGAAAATAATGTTTAAATAAGATTTAAACATTTTTGGGAGGGATTTCTTAATTAAATATTTTTAATTAAGATAAAGGGATTTAATGGCATAAAAATAAATAAATTAATTAATGATGATGTCATCAGGAATTTTTTAGAAAATAACAAATACTTTATTTTCTAAAGGTTTTTTAGGTGTCTACATTTTGCCCCTCTTTGATGTGATGCCGCAAGTGGCATGACATCAAAGATAAGAAAATAAGATGCCCAAGGCTAGAGTAGAAGAGGAGAGAATGGACTGTGAGATGCCCCCTCAAGAAGGCGGTGGGGAGAGAAAGTGAGGCTCGACGACTTCTTGAAAAGTACAAGAATCTAAGATGAGCAAGAAGACTCAGATTTGCTTAAGAGAAGAGGTTTGGTTAGCTCAAACTCTCACTACGGGAGAATGATAAAGGGAGAATTAGAGGCACAAGAGGAAGCAAGCTTAAGATCTCAGGGATTGCAGAGGATGAAGGAGCAGAGTGCTATAAAAGGAATCCAGGATGGGGAGATGGATGAGGGGATTAAAAAAGCTGATGCAACAGGATTTCAAAGAGTCGGATTGGCAGAAGATGAGTTTCAGAGATCCCTAGGACTAGGATTGTGGATCTCGAAAGATGAGGCTTGGTGGATTGATTTGGATTGGTGGATCCCTGAGACTAGGATTGTGGATCCCTAAAGCTAAAGGTGAGGAGTGATTCAAAGAGATACTGATGCATAAGTTGGGGTAGGAGAGATGGATGCTGGATATGGATGGGGGATAATGGAGATGAAGGAAAACCATTGAAGCTTTTTGAGTGGGGGGGATACTTCAAAGAGAAGTACCACCATGTAGTTGAGCACTAGATTTGCTATAGGACTGTTGGTTAATTGCCAAGGTTACCAAGAACATCAAGGCCTTTTCACCAACTTTCTAGAGGACTGACGAACTGACTCAAAACAAACACGCAAGGATTGCCCCAGTATCACACATGAATCCCAGAGGAAGCAGTGTGGAAACGACACTGGGTAACCCACAAGCAAAAAAGAAAACAAGCAAAAGACATGATCAAGACCTTACGTTTTGATTGCCCCATTCATAGTATACCATGATATGGAAGATCGTGGCAACCTTGAGGAGGGAACAAGGAGATTTCTTGGAAAAGATATTTCAAGACCCAATAGGGAAGAGTCCAAATCAAAAGAAAGCAAAAATCCAAAAGAGAACCGTTTGCCAACGAGATGGGTAGGACGAGGTACTAACGGACCAAGATCAAACATGAGAAAAGCTATATCCTGCAAGGACCTATCGGAGAGCACCTAAGCTGGTGGATTTGGATGAGTGATGCATCTAGCAAGCTGAACTAAGAAAGATAACACTTTGGTAAAAGGAAATCTAGCTAAAGGATGCATTGGAATAGCTAACCAAAATGTGCGATGGGTGCAAGATGCTGATCAAGGACGAACTGACACGAATGCTGGATAGATACAATGGTACTAAGCTAAAGAGGATGTACAAGCTAACAGACCAAGATATTTACAAGTGAGCTAATCAAGATATGGTACAAGCTAACGGACCAAGATAGTTACAAGCTGGAAAAAGCTCAGGATGATAGGATAGCGAGATGGTTCGATGTTGTGCAATATGCAAAAGCTAAGGGTGGGGTGATAGTGAAAGATATGGATTTGGCAGGATGCATCCAATGTTGATGAGAGATTTTGTGACCAAGGATAGCTAGAGGAGCAGGATGAGATGGCTGGATAGGATGGTAGATAGCTAGGATTATGATGGATATAAAGAGATGACATTGGGTTTGCATGAGGATAGCCTAGAGCTAGATATCGATGACAAGGGAGGATGGACAAGACAAGATCTCCAAGGAATATAGTGCCCCCAATCAGAAGATAACGTGCGGAAGGAGGTCTTATGATGGATGTGATAGGATTGAAGCTAGGATGGAAAAAGCTGAAGGGGCTAGGGAGATGGATGATAGCTGAGATGATTGGCTGAAGCTGCATAAGATTAGTGGATGGTGTGAGATGGAAGCTGGAGGATGGAGGATAGGTGGATAGATTGGAAGATGGAGTTGGATGTCAAGAGATGACCAAAAGCATGAGGGTGATAGGCTAAGCTGGGGATGGCGGGATTACGCATGACACTTGTTTGCCAAGTTTTCATCATGGTACTTGTCCAAGGTGCTTGAATTGCCAAGTTTTCACCAGTGGACGCTTTATTTTTCTTTTCTTTTTTGACTTTTTGACTTTGGACTTAGCTGGAATGATTTTGACTTTCTTCAGCTATTTTGGCTTTTTTGGGATTTTTCACTAGCTGTTGGTACACCGGATGTGTGATTTATTCAATAGATCAGATTAGATGGGATTGATGGTAGGAGATGGAGGGATGAAAATGCTGGAAAGGAGCATGAGATGGGGATGCTTGCAAGAGAAACATTGGCACATGTTGGAACGGGTGTGAAAAGAGCATATGGGGGATAGATGGTAGATGCGGGCGTGATGGAGGATTTGTGGAAGCGTGCTTGGGGATATAGGCACCCAAGATGGAGGTAGGAGATGGGGGACATGAGTCACTAGATGGGGGATTAGCAATGGTGGATGCCATTATGCATTGGCTTTCAACTTTTTTCTTGGGGATCCACATGGTTTTGGATTTTCTTTTCATAGGCTTTTGCATTGTTTTGCATTCTTTGATTGGATTTTGCCTTTTTGGAGTATGTCTTTTAGAATAGACATATGATTGCCTAGGATGTGGATTTTTAGCTTTATGCATTTTGAAGTTGGCATTTACATTGTTGTGGTAAGCTTTGGGAAGATGGTTAGGAGAAGCTTTGTGAGAAGGAGAGGATATGAAAGAGCATGTAGGGGGATGATGATGGATGATGTGCCCTGATATGTGCCTTTATTGATCTTGCATAGGAATGGATGGAATAGAATTTTTATGATGGCTAATAGGAGGATGGAGGATGGTAGAGTTTGGGACATAGGGACCCAAAATGGATTTAGCGAATGAAGCGGGGATATGGTAGGTTTTTTTGGGTTGCAAAGATGGTGGAGGGGGGATGACATAAGATTTCTTGAAGGAGTGATGGGAGGCTGGCATGGTGGGCTTGGAGATAGGCTTGGTTTGGGGGTGTGGTGTACCAACACCTTTAGATGGTGATCCTTTGGATACATATCCAAGACCATGAAATCTTAGATTTTTTTGTGCAATAATAGGCTCTCTGATTCCTTGCTCTTCTGGTCCTAAACCTTGACCTTGATAATGCCATCGATTGAGCATTTGAACAAGCTGAGGAAACTTTTTGCTTGCAAAAAATGGTAGAAGTGATTTATTAGGTGTATTTCAATGGGGAGATACTGTTCTTAATTCTTCTACTGAGAGAGGGCCACCATGGATGAATGTAAGTGAACCAAGAGGGTAGATTATAGATGGTGGAATAGCTTGGATAGGTGGTAAGATGGAAGCATGGAGCGGGGGAGATGGAAGGATAGGATCTTGATGTAGCTGGTGGGATGACAAGATATCTTGTAGTGGAGGAGATATGGCTTGAGGTTTTGGAGATGGAGGAGATGGTGACTGCACTATGGATGGAAGACATGGTATGATGATATCTTCATTTATGCTTTGGGGGATGTCAACATGCTTTTGGGCAGGATCTTGATAGGATTGATTTGGAGTGGATGGTGTGATAGGAGGTGAAGGGATGGATTCTTCAAAGGCAGCGGATGGATAGATGGAAGATTCAGTAGTGGAGATGGGTGAGTAGAAGATGGATGCATAAGGGTCATTACGAGAGATTTGGGAAATGCTTGGAGGTGATGTGGATAGGATTTGGAGGGATTTGACAGGTGGTGGGATTTTGATGCTTGCGGGAAGTGGAAGGATTTTAAGCAATTTGATGGATGGTATGGGGATGATACCTATGGGAGATGGAGGTGATATTATAGATGGGGAAGCTTCATCACTGACTACTTCACATGGTTGGATTAGATGACATGGCTTATTGACTGTTGGAGGCAACTTTTCTTGTATTTCCTCTAGGAGATTCCTTGGAGACTTGTGTGTCGAAGGTGGAGGTGGATTGACAGGAATAGCTAGTGTGATGGGGGTGGAAGATTGGAAGCTTGGTTGATGGGGTGATGGAGGGGAAGCTGGAATATCAGATGGCATGACTACATAGTTTGGAATAACTCTTGGATTTTGGGGGATACTTGGGGGAATGTTTCTAAGGCTTTCAATATACCCATCATAGTCAACAAGATTTTCATCATCATTTGAATAGGAGGTAGCGGGAGCAAGGACAATGCGACCAAATACATCATGATAGGATTGGTACTTCATGCTTTGATGATGAGTTTGATGGGGATGGGGTCTTGCGTATGGATGAACACGGAAGCTCATGGTTGGATTTGGGTTAAGCACAGATTTTGGATTGGTTGATGAAAGATTTCCTAGGGAGAGTCAAAGTTTCATGACAGACCTAAGGAGGATTGGCTGGAGAGTTTTGGCTTTCCTGTGGATGGAAGACTTCAAGGGCATGCTGTCAAAAAGTGAGAGTTTTGCTTTCCTATGCGCTGGATTGGTGGAGATTATGTCAACCTAAGAATAGACTAATGATCCTATGGGCATGAAACAAGATTGATCACTTGTGGATCCCAACCTTTAGCTCAAGGTGATGAGGGATAACAGGTGACAAAGCTAGATTACCCTAGACAAAGCTCTGTCAAAAGGATAACCATGGTAAGGCTAGTGGATTGATCAGATTGATTGGATAACAAATTCTAGCAGAATGACAAAAACTCTCTAAAGGCTTGGGTGTGATTTTGGATTAGGTTTCTAGCTGGCTAGGGGGGGATGATTTGGAGAGACTTTGGATTTGGGATTGTTCTAAAGAAAGGAACTAGATAGATTTGGTTATAGCGGGGGAGCTTGGATGATTTTCTGATGAGGCAGTGACTATGCTAAGTATGCCTTGAGCTGGGAGATTTTTTCTTTTTTGGGATTTTGACCAAAGTTGGCAAACATTCATTCAAAAGCTATGAACAAATAAGCAGACAAAAGTTTTGAGCAAGTACGTCAAACACACCAACATCCTAGGAAGCTTTCTACAAGGATGAAATTTGTTATAGCTAGGGAGTCCTCGATATACGCAAGGTACGTGAGGCCCAAATCCGTAGATGAAACCAAAAAGATGTCACACAGCCGAGAGGAGCGGTAACCCACTTCTCCTCTTTCACTTCTCAAGGGTATAAAGTTCCTTGAGGCTTAGCCCAAGTGACAAAATTCTGATCCCAAGAGAGGTGTCTTTGGATTCACCTCCCGATCTTTATACTCTGCCGGAACACTGGAGTTGAGGTCGTCCCAAGGGGTGATGAAATCTCCAAGCAGGCCTCCTAAAAAGTGTAAAACAAGACCACATACATGATCTTGGGCTTTAAAAGACACGTGCTCATTCCAATTGATGATTTAAATTTTGTAAGCTATGATTGAAGACACTTGTGATTATGGCATACAATGTTCATTCCAATTTGATAGCGTCATTAGAATAATGAAAGTCGAGAGATCGTCAACATAAGAAATGTGAGCGCCATTGAGAATGCATCAAAACCATGCGATGTTCATTGATTTTTAGGCATTCAAGATTGAGTGTGAGTTTATTTTAAGCCCAAAACAAAGATGTGTGAAACTCGATTGCCAAGCGTGCACCCGGAGGCCCTCCACGTCAATAGTTGTTCAATTTTAGTGCTCAAAATTGAAGTGTGATTGATTTAATCTAGAGTTTTGGTCATTTTAAATTTTTGATAAAGTTAAAGCAAATGTTCAAAGACCAAGTGAGTGAGTTAGATTGTGGAACATTTAACACCTTTTTCAAGTAGACCCATCCCCATAAATGGTGCTGAGATTGCAACCAATGGTTGAATTGATGGGTGATTAGAAAAGAGGTGAGTCCAAGGAACTACTCAAATTGATTTTTGCAAATTTGTATTTAACTTAACAAAGTCTCTTAAATATCCAAAAATCAAACTTTACCTAAATTGCATGTGGAAAAGAGATTTGTTTTGTTCAATTTTAGAAGCTCCAAATGAAGTGTTTGATATTGCAATGGTTAATTGATCCTTGGTATTCAAGATTAGATTTTTTGTTTTAATCATGCATTCAAAGAAAATTTGATTTTAATCCATGGCATTCAAGAGTGTGTTTAGCAACATGCATTCAAAGACAAGTGATTAAACATTCAAGTTTTTTCCTTTGAGCATTCAAGATTGATATTTTGTGTGTTGTTTTAAGAACTTTGAAGTGCTTTGTTTTAACCTTAGATCATTCAAGATTGTTTTGGACTCAAAAGTGAAAATGACTCTTTGGACTTTTCTTTTCATTCAAGATTTTGTGTTCTAGTTTGCATGTTTTAAGCCCAAAAATGATATTCCTAGATTGTTTTGATGCATGAAAAACCTAAGAAACATTCAAGATTTTGCAACAAGACATTTGTTTGGAACAAATAACAAAAGTTTTAGGACTCTTAGTTTTCATGAGATTTTTAAAAGAACTTTAAAATATTTTCAAATGAGGTTCATTTTATCCTTGATTGATGCTTTGAGTTTGATTTAGATTTTAGTGTGCACTTAGTGTTGATTTTGAACCTTTTGAAATGGAAACTTGAAGTTCTTTTTAAATTCCCAAAAATGAAGTGTTCCTAACTTTGCATGAATGCATCTAAAACCTTGATGTTGCAAGGATGCAAATGATTAGATTGGTTTAGTTTCACTTGTCAAAAGATTTTTTCTTTTTTGCAAAATTTTAATTTTTTAATGGATTTAAGTATGATTTGGGGGTTCATTTTAAGCACTAAAAAGAAGTGTGTATGATTTTTCTTCCTTAAAAAAAAAATGGCCAAGATCTCCCACAAGAAGAAGAAAAAGAAGTAGATGGAATAAGACGAATATAGACAAGAAGAGGAAGAAGAATTCCAAGTGCTTTGTCCACCTATAAGCTTGAAAAATCTGCAAATACTATGAGATAGACTATGAGTTCCTTTGTCTTCTTCATGCTCATGTGGACCTACAAAACCAATTTATACAATTCTACCAATCATAAAAACAAGCAAAATTAGCCAAAATCAGCAAATGACATACAAAACTTGACTAAAAAAGCTAATGAAGATGACCCATGCGGGGTCCCACCGGGCGTGCCAAAATGTATATGAGCAATGTTAGTATGCTAATAGAAACCAAATTTAAATAAAACTTCTAAAAACTAAACAAAATTCATAAACTTCAAGATAGACTAAGATAAGCTCTCAATTGAAAATATGAGCCATTAATGGGCTCTCTCAATGAGAAGCTCTCTTGTTGAGTGGCTTTATCTAAATGGATAGGATGTATGCTCAATATGCTTCCAAAGGCTTCAATGGATGATTGTGGATTTTTGGTGTGGATAGATGGCTTTAGTATGGATTTGGCTCCCAAAATAGCATTATAACTTTACTTCATGGATTGTGTTATTTTGCAAAGGGAAAGGATCCAATTTATAGGCAAGAGGCTTGAGGGATTGAGGGCTAAGATGCAAGGATGGAAAAAATCTCATGGAGGGCTTAGATTGCATGAGAGGAAAGCACATGGATTGTGCTTCCTTACAACCAATCAAAGAGTGACACATGTCACATGGTGAGAGGATGGAGGAAAGGGGAAGGATGAGTCAACAAAGGAGGCTCAAGGGATAAAATCTTCATAAAGACCCTTCATAAGTGCTTTGTAAGAACATTATGACTTTGTGGGCTTTATAAAGTTTTGTGGTTGAAGATATTTGTGAGAGATACCATGAAATTCAAATTTGAGGGTTTAGGGAGGTTTTAAGCTTGCTTAGGGTTGTAAAAATGATTAGAGGAAGGGTTAGAGATGGCTTAGGACTAGGCAAGTGGATGGCAAGTGGATTGCAATTAATGAGGGTGGGTGAAGGAGGAGATATTTGTTAACTTTGGCTTGAGTTAGCAAGGTTTAACCCATGTTTAGGGAATGTGACAAGGTTAGGAGGGGATTAGGATTAGGGTTAAAGACATCTTCTAGAAGAGTCTAGGCTTTGGATGAGGATGAAGACTTTCTAGAAGAGTCTAGAACTTCCTAGGATAAGATTTTATGAAATAAATAATGTTTTATTTATTTCAAGGGTTTGGGTTGAGGAAATATTTATTAAAATATTTTTAATAAACATGAGGATTAATATTTAATCTTGATTAAATATTTTGAGTTGCGATTAGGGGTAGGAAATGATGAGATTAGCCTTTAATCGAAATTAAAGAAGGATTAGAAGATTTTGGAAGAGGTTATTGGTCTTAAGGAAATTGGCCAACTTTTGGGGAAAAATAAAATTAATTAATTATTTTGGGATTTTTGGTCAATTTATTAATTAAATAATTAATAAATAAGGAAATAATGTTTAAATAAGATTTAAACATTTTTGGGAGGGATTTCTTAATTAAATATTTTTAATTAAGATAAAGGGATTTAATGGCATAAAAATAAATTAATTAATTAATTAATAAATGATGATGTCATCAGAATTTTTTTAGAAAATAAAAAATACTTTATTTTCTAAAGGTTTTTTAGGTGTCTATAGCATATATCTCAGATCACTTCATTTTTGCTTTCTAATCATTATAACAGTGATTCAAAATCTCTTAACAGAGTTGGTTTGACAGCCATTTTGTAAATCCTCTAACAAGGTGACAATTCAGTCGAATTGTTTTAAAGACCTCTCACAAGGCCACTTCTAACAAGGTGATCAAATCCTCTAATAGGGTCACACCTAACAGTGTGTTTTGTAACCTTTAACAGGGTTGGCTCTCAACAGGGCTCACTTCAAAAGAGTGAAAATTGGTAACTAGTTACTTGGTGGTTTTTCCCAAATTGGGTTTCCATGTTAAATCTGGTGTCTCTTGTATTCATGTTATTTCTTTATGCATGCATGTTAATCATTTTAAATGCTTAATAAAGTTAACAGAACATCTATCAAGTTTCAGCATTTATTTGTGTGGTTACCGAGTGTCAGTAGCAGCTGTATTTTAAGACATATAAGGATCTATAGAAATATTTTTGTAGTAACTAATTCACCCCTCCCCTCTTAGTTACTCCATCTCTATTTCCAACAATTGGTATCAGAGCTTTTGGTGCTTTCAGGATAAGATTTCAAGGATCTAATCCAAAGATCAGGATGTCTTACAAAAGGGAAATCCCAAGACTTAATAGAAATAACTTCTGAGCATGGCAAGGACTGATGAGACTTCACCTAGCATCCATTGGTGATACAGGACTGAAGTACCTTGATGAAAAATATGCAGAACCAGCTGGTACACTAATTGTCAATGATATTGCTGAAAAGAAGACTCACAACATTATGATGATAGATATAGCATCTGCTCTGAGTTATGAAGAATTTGATGATATCAAGGACTGCAAATATGCCTTTGAAATGTGGGAAAAGCTAAAAGAGATCTATGGAGGAGATGATAATGTTAGAAGAGCCAAAGCAGAAAGTTTGAGAGGACAATTTGATCAATTAAGGATGAGAGAGGATGAAAACATTGCAATATATGTTTAACGAGTTAAAGCATGTGTCAGTGCAATCAAAGCTTCTGGAGGAGATATTAGTGAAGAGACAGTTATAAGAAAAGTTCTCAAAACTCTACTTCCCATTTATGCAATCAGAGTCTCTGCAATTCAGGAAAGAAGATGTGAAGCAAATCATAAGATAAATCTAGAGGCTATAGTTGGAAGATTGACTGCATTTGAACTGGACAACTTTGATAACTATGTTCTAGCTTCCAAGAACATTGAATTAGCATTTGAAGTCAAACTTTCACTCAAAGAGAAAGGAAAAAAGAAATCTCAGTCAGAAAGTGAAGATGAATCAAACCAAAGTTCAGACAGTGATCTTGAAGTAATTGAAGCCCTTCTAGCAAGGAAATATTCTAGAGGCAGAGGAAAATACAAAGGTAAAGTACCCCTAATCTATTTTTCATGTGAAGAAGTTGGTCATATTGCTACTAGATGTCCAAACGAGCAGAATAAAGATGAAAAGAAATGGAATGGCAAGAAATATTTCAAATCATTCAAGGACAAAGGAAAGAAAACATGTTTTATGGCTAAAGATTCTAATGATTCTAATGATGAAGAAGAAGATGAGATTGTCTATATTGCTATGAAAGATGAATCTGATAGTGATGAAGAAATGACACTTATTTCTCATTTGAACAAAAATGATACATGGATCATAGATAGTGGTTGTTCTCTTCACATGACTGGTGACAAAACTAAGTTTGAATACTTTGAAGACTATGATGGTGGCAATGTAAGATTTGGTAACAATGAACCTTGTTGTATAAAAGGAAGAGGAAGAATCCCTCTAACCAAAGAACTTATATGTGATAATGCCTATTGGGTAGAAGGACTAAAGAATAATCTGTTAAGTGTGGCATAGCTACTCAATAATGGAATCAAAGTAGAATTCATGCATGGTAAAACAAGACTACTAGATGGGAAAGGAAAGCTGATTGGATCAGGTACTCAAACTAAAGGTAACTTGTTCTATCTTGAACTAGGTGAATGTTCATGTTTCATTGCTCAAGTTGAAGAAAGTTGGTTATGACATAAAAGGTTGTGTCATGTAAACTTTTATAATCTAGTAAAGATAAGAAAATTCAGAAAAGTAAGAGGCATTCCCAACATAAAGAAACCTGAGGTCGGTCTATGCAAAAATTGTCAGATTGGAAACATGGGAAAGACTAGTTTTAAGAGTAAAGACTATCAGTCTGAAGATATATTAGAAATTGTGCATACTGATTTATGTGGACCCATTGGAATTGAAAGCTATACTGGAGAAAAGTTCTTCATTCTTTTTGTTGATGATTACTCAAGAATGATGACAATCATGTATCTAAGAAATAAATCAGAAGCATTTGAAAAGTTGAAATGGTAGTTGGCTAGAGTAGAAAAGGAAATAGGGACAAGATTAAAATTCTTGAGATCAGACAGAGGTGGAGAATTCATTTCACATGAATTCAATAACTTTTGCATTGAAAGAGGAATCAAAAGACAGGTATCAGCCTTGGAACACCCCAGCAAAATGGAATAGCTAAAAGAAGAAATAGATCCATCATGGATTGTGCAAGAACATTAATGATTGAAAAGAGCATTGCTATCAAATATTGGAAGGAAGCAATTAGCACTGCATTCTATACCTTGAATCGAGTACAGCTAAAGAAAGACTCATTCAAAACCCCCTATGAGTTATGGTATGGCTATAAACCTAATGTAAGTTATTTTAAAGTATTTGGAAGTAAATGTTACATTTTGAAAGAATCTAGAAAAGGAAAATTTGATGTAAAAGGTGATGAAGGTATATTATATGGATACTCATGCACAAGTAAGGCATATAGATGTTTGAACTTGTCTACTCACAAAGTCATAGAAAGTGCACATGTGAAAGTTGATGAGTTTGTAGAAAGAACTAAAGAAGAAAGCAAAAAGGAACCAGAAGATTATAAAAGGTTTATCTTCAGTGAACTTGATACAGTACTAGTTACATCAAAGAATCAGGAAACTTCTACTCTCGAGTCAACTATAACCAAGTTACAGGAAGTTCAAACTGAGCCACAGCAAACCGAGCAAATATCTACTGAGCCAAAATAGACAGAGCCTAAAGTTGAAATGCAAAAAGATAACAATGAAATCCATTCAAAAGGCAAGGAACTTGTATTAGCCAAGTATGTCAGGAGACATCATTTAGCAGATTAGATCATTGGAGATAAATCTGAAGGAACCATGACAAGTAAATAAGCTGAAAGGTACTTGTTTACTTGCTGATTTTGAACCTAGAAATGTCAAAGATGCATTGGAAAATGATAGTTTGATTGAAGCTATGAATGAAGAAATAGAGCAAATAGAGAAAAACAAGACACGGAATCTTGTACCCAGACCTAAAGACAAAAATGTGATTGGAACTAAGTGGGTATTCAGAAACGATATGGATGAACATGGTAAGGTATCAAGAAACAAAGCTAGACTAGTATGCAAAGGATATGCTCAAGAAGAAGGAATAGACTATGGAGAAAATTTTGCTCCTGTTACAAGATTGGAAAGAGTCAGAACCTTACTAGCATATGCTTCTCACAAGGGATTCAAAGTTTATCAGATGGATGTCAAATCAGCATTCCTTAATGGTATACTAGATGAAGAAGTCTACATTGAACAACCTGAAGGTTTTGTTGATCCAAATAAGAAGAACATGGTCTACAAATTACACAAGGAATTGTACGGTCTGAAACAAGCCCCTAGAGCATGGTATGAAAGATTGCATAACTATCTTATTCAGATTGGTTTTCAAAGAACTAATGATAATAGTAGCTTGTATATTAAAGAAGGACCAGATAATAAGATTGTCTTGGCAGAAATATTTGTAGATGATACTGATTTCACGAGGAATGATGATCTGTGCAAAGAATTCTCAGAACAAATGAACAAGGAATTTGAAATGTCTATGTTTGGTGAGATCAAATTCTTTGTTGGTCTTCAAATTCAACATAATAAAAGAGGTATCTACATCGCTCAATCAAAGTACATCAAGGCGATATTGAAAAAGTTTGGAATGGAAGATTGTAGACCAGTTGGGACTCCTATCTGTACCGAATTAAAACTTACCAAGGAAGATGAATCAAAAGAAGTAGATCAAACATTGTATAGATCTATGATTGGAAAGTTGCATTATGTAGTTCATACTAGGCCAGATATTGCCCTTGCAGTTGGTATTGTAGCAAGATTTTCAGCAAAACCAAGAGAAAACCACATGATGGCAATCAAAAGAATAATGAGATATTTGAAAGGAACTGAAGAGTATGGGTTATGGTATAAGTTTGGAGGAAATTTGGATTTGAAAGTGTTTACTGATGCTGATTGGGCAGGAAACCTTGATGACCGAAAAAGTACAAGTGGAGGTGCATTCTTTCTTGGAAAAAGGTTGGTTTCTTGGACAAGCAAAAAGTAGAATTGTACATCTCAATCAATACTAGAGGTAGAGTATGTTGCTGCAGCAGTAAACTGTTCTAACATTGTTTGGTTTAAACAGTTGTTGGAAGGCATGAAGATGGAAATCAAAGAACCAGTTGTTATGTTCTGTGATAATACAAGTGCAATCAACATATCTAAGAATCTAGTGATGCATTCCAAAACCAAGCACATCACAATAAAATATCATTTTGTCATAGAATTGGTGCAAGATAAGGAGATCAGATTGGAATATGTTCATACAAATGAACAAATTGCTGACATATTCACAAAACCATTACCTAAGGATGCATTCTTGTATCTAAGAGGTAAGTTAGGGGTCACTCCCCTATCTGAAGTTCACTAAAATAAAGTTTTAGTGATGCATCAACTCATACCAGATTGAAGATCTATCAGTTGATGCAGCATAATCAGGAAACATTGCATATGAATTAGTACTAAAGGTACACTAAAATTCATTTGAGTTTGAGTTGTCTTTGGCATGTGTTTTCAAAGAGGGAGAGTTTATTACTGTCATATCTCTCTGAAATTTGTTTAAGATATAGAGTTTGCTATGTAATTCCTTCACAAAGGGAGATTACTGTAAGAGGGAGAGTTTTCTATCTTAGAGGGAGAATTTTTATGTTCACATGTTGAGTTTCCATATAAGAAAAAGACTTGTTTTCAAATTTCATTTTTGCTATGACATTTTGTGTTGCCATCAATGCCAAAGAGGGAGATTGTTGGATACAATTGTTAATTGTGTATTGTCTTTGATGTTACACAAATGTCATATCAGTCATCAGGCAGAGTTTACCAAGCTCAAATGGTTAGCAAAGCAATTTATAGTGACTATCGAGCATTTCTGAACATTGCTCAATAAGTTAGCTTTTACCAAGCTCACTCGGTAAGCAAAGGAAAGTTAGCTTCTACCGAGCTCACATAGTAAGAAAAGAAAAATTAGCTTTTACCGAGCTCACTCGGTAAGTGAAGAAAAGTTATCTTTTACCGAGCTCACTCGGTAAGCGAAGAAAAGTAATCTTTTACCGAGCTCACTCGGTAAACAAAGGAAGGTTAGTATTTACCAAGTTAACTCGGTCTCTGAAGGAAGTTACAAGGTTTGCAGTGTTTACCGAGCTTCACTTGGTTAACATGGGGAAATCATTTTGAAGCAATGGTCATCGAGCTGGGTCAGGCAACAAAGAATTTTATGATTCTAAAGAATTAAGTTTAATTGTTTTGTGCAACTGACTGATTTATGTTTTTCAGTTGTTGTAAACTTGTAATTGAGCTGACTTGACAATCTGTAAGGTATATATGAAAGGTCAAGTTGTGAATTCATAAGGCAGTAAGTGTGTAAGTGTGTGTGGATGCATAAAAGTGTGAATGTATGAATAAGAAAATACATGAGCGAATGTTGAGGAAGAATTTGTCATCCCTATGAAGTTGCAAAGTTGCATTCGATCAGTAAGGATTTGATGAAGTAGAACAAAGATCTATATTCAGCAAAGACAAGTTGCATATATCTTAGATCACTTCATTTTTTCTTTCTAATCATTGTAACAGTGATTCAAAATCTCTTAATAAAGTTGGTTTGACGGCCATTTTGTAAATCCTCTAACAAGGTGACAATTTAGTTGAATTGTTTTAAAGAGCTCTCACAAGGCCACTTCTAACAAGGTGATCAAATCCTCTAACAGGGTCACACCTAATAGTGTGTTTTGTAACCTTTAACAGGGTTGGCTCCTAATAGGGCTCACTTCAGAAGAGTGAAAATTGGTAACTAGTTACTTGGTGGTTTTTCCCAAATTGGGTTTCCACGTTAAATTTGGTGTCTCTTTTGTTCATGTTATTTGTTTATGCATGCATTCTAATCACTTTAAATGCTTAATAAAGCTAACAGAACATCTATCAAGTTTCAGCATTTATTTGTGTGGTTATCGAGTGTCAGCAGTAGCTGTATTTGAAGACATATAAGGATCTGTAGAAATATTTTTGTGGTAACTAATTTACCCCTCCCCTCTCAGTTACTCCATCTCTATTTCCAACCATTTTAACTTTTGGCATAGAGGATAAATAAATAAGAGAACTCTTAGATTTTCCAAGGGATAGTTCTTAAGAATAATCATACCTCTTAGCAACAAAAGGAGAATTAGGATCAATGTCATCACACAAGTACACTCCCTCTTCCAAAGATATTTCATCAAATAATTGTATCACCACTAAAATAATAATACTACCAGACATTAGACAAGTTTCTTATCCAGAGAGAAAAGTAATAGAAGAAGATGGGGTAGGAAAAAAAGGTTGGATACTAAAATTAGGTTTTGTATAATACCATGCTCTTCAAATGGTGGAGGTGAATGTCACACTAAAGGATGGTCACCCCAAATAGTAGATGAAATGAGAAAACAAGATATAGAAGAAGCCAATGATTCAACAAAAAATAGGGTACATGAAGTGAAAGATAAGAGAGGGCAAAGAAAATAAGAAATATCATCCACACAAGAAAACTTAAGATAAAACATCTTAGGGGTTAATACACAAAAATTCAAATAAAAAGAAGGAAGAGATAGAAAAACTTGCTAGATCACTATAAATACCTGCAACTCTGAGCTCTTATCCAAATCACAAAAGGAAGAAAAAAATTAGCCAAATCTTCCTCATATAACAAGCTACATGCATGAGAAGTAATCTACCTAAAAGAAATTGATTGAAAGGGGTAAGATTCTTATGAAGAGTGATGGAAGATAAATGGGCACAACTTAGGATTAGAGACCAAGCTTTTACAAATATCAGATGACAATAATAGAAGATTCTAGTTACTAGATTTACTGCACCCAAATCCCAAATCTAGACCAAATTGAAATTTCTAATGGTAAGGAATCCATCTTCATGAGAATACAAATGCTTACTAGTAGGTGCAGCTAAGAAAATGGAACCAAATCATGTTTAACATAAATCCCTAGTTTATTTACAGTTATCTCCACCAGGGAGGGATCTCTATATTTAAGAGGAATATTCAAGAAATATATCCACTGAGGTTGAAATAGAGAAATTTATTTATTAACATCAAAATGAGGCATCCATGCCAAAATAGTAACTTTTGTCCCCTTGCAAAACCAACCCTTGAACTTATGCACATCCAACTTATGTTTCTAAGACTGAAAAATTGCAACAACACTTAGGGAATCCTTCTCATACAAAATTAGCTCTGTAAGCCCCTCCCAAACATAACTTTCCTAAGAAATTAGTGAATCAAACTTCATAGAATATTGTAACATACCAATAAGCACAGATGAATTTAGTTTATCCACTTTGGAACTAATCATATCATATTGGAATACAGCCCTAGGTTCTGATAGTCAATGGTGTAGATTTTCCTAATGTAGAATGTACTACTCTTGATTCTAGAAGGTCATCAAAGGAGAATTAGATTTAGAACACTCTAAGTTTTGTTTGAAGAGAGCTCAACAAGACTGCAACAAGGGTATATTACTAAAAGATAAAAGAAATGAGGGTTTCAAGACTAAATTTTGGTTAGGAGAAGACACAAAGGGAGGAAGAGGGCTACCATAAGCCATGGAAATAGGCAATGAGGGATAAGAATCTTGAAAAATATCAAAAGGGGGTTGATGAACAAAAGGTTTCTTCCACCTAAAACATGATTATAATGTTTATTAGGGAATTTATAGGGCTTATAATGGAGGGAAGGATAAGGGCCAAGAATGTCAACAAAAGTCTTACCAAAATGAGCACCTTTAGAGGGATGAGGGCCAAGGATACCTCCAAACTCTGACACCCTGGGGTGAAATGCAAACTTTTGGGTCCTTGGGGAGTTAATTAGAGTATATGGAGCACAAAACTTCTCTGGCTTCACACTACCTCTCCATTTACCTTGTTAGAGAACCTGTTGTGGAATATGAGTGGAAATTTTCAAACGCACTAGATCTTCCACATAGAAAGGTAAATCTAGCATTTGGTGCATCGACCTTGGCCTCTAAACCTAGCACTTGTGAGATAACTTTTTGTCATGATGCCAGACCTCCTATTTCCTGACAAGAATTTCCTACATAATCATCAAGCTCATCTCTCGCAATTGCCATTTTTCTCTAGAGAAATTTACCCATTTTACTATACAAATCATAATAATTGTTCAATTTAAAAAATTACCCTCATGAATAATTACATAATTTATTTTTCAACTTTAGGCTTCCATTATTTTCATCTTTCCTTACTCTTTTCTTGCTTTTATTGTGACATTGGGGGTATTAACCCGACCTTTCATTTACTTCTTCCCTTCATAGGAAATTAATACCTTCTACCTTTTACCAAGTCTAATTTCCATCTCTTTCATTCTTGTCTACCAAGGGGCCTCTTTTAGTTCTTGGTTTATCTTTGTTAACCTTGCAAACTTTCTTTTCACCTTAACTATTATTACTTCTTCTTCTTCTTCTTCTTCTTCTTCTCTTGGAAGAGTTGGTAGAGGTGGAATTACTTGTGGTTGCGCTTGTGCAATTTCTACATATGGAGTAGTGGATGGCTTAGTTGTTTGTTTAGATACAGTAACTCTGATTGATGGTGTTGAGTCTAATGAAACTACTACCAATGGTGGCACAAACATGATGTTTTCTTCTCCAATCTATCTTATACACAACATCATCTTCCTTACTATAATATATTCCTTAGGAGTCATATTTACTTCTTCCATGGTCTTCTTCATTGTGGTCTCTACCTCCTTTTTATAAAAGATTTCAAGCTTAGCTTGACAAGCCAACTACATGTGTTCCTCAAAGGTTCCAAATCTATCAACTTCTTCACTAGACTCTGATTTCAAGATTGCTTTTACATAACTTCCAATATCTTCCTTACTCACCTCATATGCTAGAGGGTCTATCTAAAGAATTCTAGGTTTAACTACTTCAATATAGGTAAATTTTGTGTGAACCATGAAAAAAATTTCTTCCTTGTATTTTCTCACAATTGAGGGTAGAATTTTGAATATCTACTTCATCTCACTTTGAAATATCATTAATATCAATGAAGTATTGTCCTTAATCTTTTTAATTTTGTGCCTCCAATGTAGATCTATTATCTTCTCCATATCACATTTATTACTAATTTTCAACTCAACAATTGACACAAAAGGAAATCTTCTTATCAAGTGGAAAACATATAAGTAATCAAAGACTAAAATTTAAATTGTCCATTTCTAACTTTGTTGATTTTCTTTAGGTGTTCTATCAACTGTGCTCTCAATATTTTACACAAATTGACTTTTTTTATTTCTCATCACAAATTTCTCATGTTGTATGGAAAAATCCATCTCCCATATCATTCTCTCTTGAACTAGAACATAGTCTAGATGCAGTGATTATGCAAACAATTCTTACATCATCTAGTTTTATTTTTTCGATAACAATTCCTCTTCCATTTTAGGTTGACTGTGTACTTTTCTATTTCTACTTTTTTGACATTCTTCTCATTTAGTGGAATAAAACTTTCATCACTGAAACCCATGAATTCATGAATAAGGTCAATTGATATTTCTATTACATTTTCTCCTACCCAAAACTTCCCATCATGAATTCTTCTTAGAATAATCTTAGTTCATTCCTAATTGTTGAACTCGCAAAAGAACAAATAGTTAACCACTTCATTCTAACCCAAGTATTTGAAACCTAATTTAAATGATATATCATGGTTATAGACCATATCAAACTATTTTACAATTTTTTCCTCTCCTATAGACTCAAACTTGCATCTGATATAGCTATTATTATCCTCCAAATACAAAATGTTGTTGTAGGATCATCACCCAAAATTGGGATAGGGTTTATCTTCATCTTGGATCTAGGAATGTCTTCTACATTATGGATCAAATTTTCTTCCACATTAACTGATAAATCACTCTATTCAACTGGACAAGATCAAAAAACACCATAGAATTGTGGAACATAATACCATTTCTACCAACAATGTTTCCTCTAATAAGTCTATTATCTACAGGGTTAGTACTTCTTAACATTCTACCATTATTGTTAAATATAGGTTTCCTACATTCACTAGATTTATGCCTAAAACCATAATAATTATAACAATAATCAGAAATAGAGTTAGTATACTTATAAATACAGTCCTTCTTTCTAAGACAATATACTTATCAATACAATCCTTCTTTCTAAGACCAACTTCATTTCATGCATAAAATTTTCTAATAAATTTCTTTCTTACTTCATTAGGTGGTTCATCTTCTTTAGGTACATCTTCAAATTGGCTTGACTCAACCTTGTTATGATCTTCTTCTTCTTGTTCAATCTATCATATCACAAGATCTAATTCCTTAGTAACCTCAGATCTCTTAGATGATTCTCCTCCAAAGTATCCGAGACCAATCTTATCATAATGATTTATCTACATATAGATCTTCTTATCGAGCATCTTGTTACTTGAATATGACTTTTCAAGACATTTCCTAGAATATACAAGTTCTCCTTGCACAATTGCATTGTACTTCTCAAGTTTTGCATATTGTAATTTTGATTATTCAAGTTCAGATGCCACTTTTGCATGTTTTTACTTCAAATATACATGCTTTAATCTTATATCTAATTCAATCTTCTTGTCATCATCTTTCAATATCAATCTCATAGTTTTAATTTCTAGCTCATGTTTCAAGATCTCATTTTCCTTCTTAAGTCTTGCAACTTCATCACTATCCTTGGTCTAAATTTTAGACTCTTTCTTGGATATGATATATTCTATCTTGTCCTTCAGATTCTCAATGTAATATTTAGCATCTTTATACTTACCCTTTAGAGTATCTCTTTCTTTAGTAAGTACATCAAGTTGTTTAAGAGCTTCATCTAGGTTCTTTTATAACTGATCCATATCCATAGAGATCTTACTCAAGTTTTTAGGCCATCTTTGAGTAACTAGGCTCTGATAACTTGTATAAATGAATACATTGATTAAGTTCAACAATAAACACAACCATAAAGAAATACAACACATATCACCATATTTTTTAACTAGGGAAACCTTGACCAAAGGAAAACCCCAGTGGGGATGGTACCAACAAAATGATACACTAATCAAAAGTACCTTGTGAAATATATTGACTCTATTATGAGTCTATTACATTTGTATAGTGTCTCAGTCCTTATTAGAAGCCTCAAGCCTATTAGGAGTTGTTATTACTATTACAAAAAGTATGCAAGATGAGTCCACTTCCTAGACATGCAAATACAATTATATTTAGTATAAAAAGGTATAGATACAAAAACTTCTTTACAATTGTTGATATCTTCAATATTTGATATGATATTTATAGCTTACTGTACCAACTTCACATATAATACCTCTTATTTCTCTGATCACATAGTTAACATCACAAAAAAATAGCATAGTTATCACAATAATATCACATTACATCACACAACTTTTCATTTTAAAATGTGTCCTTTATACGATAACATTTCATAATATTCTGCAATGTCCACCTTCATGCTTCTATGTGTATCAAAAAATATGAAATTATACTTTTCTTGCTGATGGTTAACATATAGGACATCATCCCTAAATAATTATTTATGGTAAACAAAATAATTCCTTAATATAAAATACTCAATTCCTTATCTATGTCCTATTGTGTTTGCTGAGTACTGCAACTGGAAAACTATCATACATTTTTCATATTGTCCATACTACATTGCACTCTTAGGTATGATATCTTGACATACTATACTATTACCAGGTAACTATGCACATTCTATGGAAATTATATTCTACTTATCAACTATGCATGTGCCAACAATGTCTCCATGAACCATTCCAAGCAAAAATCTATTTGTGTTGCCAAATAAATTGCATAATACTTGGACAATTTTCTAAGTCTAACTGCCAAAAATTTATCTTTGTACTTTTCTCACTTCATTTTGATTATATGTTTCCCTAAATGGAAAATCCATACAAACTACCTAACCAAATTTCAAGCTAGCATCTCAATTTGGAAGAACAAAGAGTAGAGATCATAGAGGAAAATATGCATTTATTACATACTACATAGAAGATGTAAATAAGTTCAAAATCATAATCAACCAAGATTTTGGGTTAGAAGATGAAGTTTCCACCTAGACTAATGATCTAGTTACATTAGAAGATTAAGGGGTAGAGATATAGGATGTTGCTAAATTTTTACACTTGAGAGGAACTAGATAAGATAGATTATTGGATATAGAAGATAGAGGTCATGAAAAAGGTCATGTTATCTATGTATGAAGACATCAAGGATATGCTAGGAAGAACTCATGCCCAATTATTAGAAGAAGATATAGTGTGACAAGGCTAGAGAATTTTTATGATGAATTTGGAGAACTGTTATGCTTAATGGAAGTGATAGTATAAAAATTTTGAGAATGTTTTGAAGCAATGTCCTCTGAATATGATATTTGACATGTATTCAAGGTTAAGGAGGTGTTAATGGAGTTGGATTCAGAGATGGATGATTTTGTTAAAGTACAAGAAGTTAATGATTTTCATGAGGAAGTGAGGGCCAAGTATAAAGATTTAGATTTTTTAGATCCCCAAGAAATCACTATGGATATTAAAAGCTTAAGGAGTCTCAACCACACATCATTTTGGTTGACGAACAATAATAACTCACAACTTTGCAACTCTACAACTCTACAATTTTAAACATTTTGGTGAAATCGCAAATTTTGTCTCTTAAATTATGCAACTCTATAACTTTGGAGGTCATCTATATTCTATCTTCTTCTTCTCTATTTTTAAAAGGTTACTAAGCACTAAATTTGACTTGGAGATGTTTATCTTCTATTTTCTTCTTCTCTTTATTGTTTTAAGTCATGTAAAGGGTCATGTTGTTAGCCGCAATTGCTAATGTAATTGGTAACTCTATGAATGTATGTAAAAGAGTCATATCATTGTTATGCTATCATTGATGCTAAGTCTTAGTTGGCTAGACATTATGCTAACCCAATAGAGTGCTATATCATTTGATTGATGAAGTGGATTTGATTGATTAAGAGGATTTGAAGAAAGCATGTTGAAGACAATATTGATAAGTATGGTATTCAATGGGCACCTAAATGAGTTGGATGTTGTAGTGTAAAGTTGTTTTGATTGTTTTATAATCATGTAATATTTTAATATATTGAGCTACATAAGCTAAACAGAGTCACAAGGTTAAACAAGGAAGACAATATTCATCGAGTGGCTATAATGTTAGACAAGTAGTTGGCAATGTTAAGTTGGAAATTTGCTATTTCCCAAGAAAGTCTAGTATTGAGTGAGTGTTATTTTACCTGGGTGAAATATTATGTTTACAAAGATCTTAAACACATTTGAGATGGAAGGTTTAAGCACCACATCCCCTTGAAGACTGAAGTTATGCCCTTCACACAAAAACTACAAAAGTATAATCCCAAGGTCTCAAAAGAAATCTAACTGGAGGAAGAAGGATGTTAAAGGAATGAATTATCTATCTAATCTATCATTCCATATAGATAGCCAATATTGTTCCTATGAGAAAAAATAATGGAGTAGCAAGATTTTGTGTAGATTTAAGATATATGAATCAAGAAAGTATCAAGGATTGTTATGCCTTACTATTCATGGAACATGTGTTACAAATAGTGGCAGAGAAAAACTGATTTAAAATCATTTATCCTACATTCTCATTAAATAATTAGCATTTTACATAGTTCCTTAGATAAGTGTAGGAATGTTTAAACATGCCAAGCTAGTAAAGACAATTTCTCATAATCTTAAAGGCCATGATAGTCAAGAAGAAATGACCTCCACCCACTTTTTCACAAAATGTTCTGAAGAGATCTCATTTTTGAACTTTATCCATGTACCTTAAATAGGTTCTATCTACACCCCATTTATATAATACTCCTTGAGAAATAACACGTACATACATACATACATACATACATACATACATACATACATACATACATACATACATATATATATATATATACATATACATATATATATATATACATATACATATATATATATATATGTATATATATATACATATATATATATATATGTATATATATATATATATATGTATATATATATATATATGTATATGTATATATATATATATATGTATATATGTATATATATATATATATATGTATATATACATGTATATATGTATATATATGTATATATATGTATGTGTGTGTGTATATATATATATATATATATATATATATAATCCTCAAATTCATTTTTCCCTACCAATCATGTCCTTCAAACATTCTCCATGTGTCAAATAAATGGCTATGTTAGAAAACCAAAGGTCTACTATGCTTACTAATAATGCCAGAGTTTCTTCCATGTCTTCTTCTTCACATGAACTCCTACTTTTTTCTATTAGTTTATAGAGCACTTTCCCATGAAGCAATTTGGTGGGTTCAATAGTGAGATCATATTCTTGAATCTTGGACACCCAAGATGTTGTTTTGTTAATTCCCACCTCTATTTGAGTCAAAATAGCTTTTACTGTAGTTTTCATAAGATATACTATTGAATGTGAATGTAGGATATAATCTTCGAACTATTTTTCTACCTTCACCAAAAAAAATGCATGTTTCTCAATCAATGAGTATTTCAACTCATGATTCTTCAATGAAATTTTCATAAAAGAAATTAGGGCTTCTTCATCTTTGTCATTCTTCTAAGTTAGAATTCCTTAAAAAGTGTGATCTAAGGCATAAGAATATATGATTAAATCTCTTTTAAAATATGGGTTGACCAACATAGGGGCCTTTGCAGTCATAGACTTTATATCATTAAAGGCCTCTTTCCATCATCACTCCATTTAAAATACTATATTTCTTTCATCGTATCTATTATGTGTTTCGTGGTTTCTATAATATCTGGTATAAAGGCCCTCAAGAAATTCACCTACCTAAGAAATATTTTACTCCACTTCTACTTATAGGAAGGCTCAACTGTTGGATGGCTTGAACCCTATCTATGTTAATTTTAATCTCCTCTCTAGAGATAATGTGACCTAGGAGCTTCCCTTCTTTAACATAAAATATCTCTTTCTTTGGTTTCATGGATATATTATGTTTAGGGAACCTTTGTTAAACAATTTTCAAGTCTCTTAGATGGTGTTTTCTTCTTCTCAAGAACATAGTTAAATCATCTAGGTTTAGAACTATTATTTTATCTCTCAAGTCCCAAAAAGAGAGGTTCATGACCCTTTAGAAAGTAGCTCCTATATTCCAAAAGTCATTCAACTATAGCCATAACATCCCTAGAGTGTGATGAATGTAGTTTTATGTTGGTCCTCCTCTATCATGCTTATTTGATTTTACCCCAAAAAACCATCCAATATTGACATCATCTATGATCCTACCACTGTTTTTAATACATATTCCATGAATGGTAAGGCATAATTATCCTTGAGGTTTTCTTAATTCATATTTTTAAAATCTACACAAATTTTTGTTTCTCCTTTCTTCTTTCTCATGGGTACAATATTGGCTATCAACATGGAATGATGGATCATATAGATAATTCATGTCTTTAACATCTCTTCTACCTCCCTTTGTATTTCTTCTAAGACCTTGGGGTGATAATTTTGTAGTTTGTATTTAAGAGGTGTAACTTTGGTCTTCAACAGGATGAGGTGCCTGAACCTTACACCTTGAAGTCATTAAGATGTACATAACTCCATGCAAGCACATCTTTGTAATTAAGCAATATCTCTATTAAATTTTATCTTTCAATGGGAGAGCATGACTAACCAAATATAATCCATTTATATTCCTGACATTACCTACATTGATCTTATCACATTCCTTGAAAACTTGTGGATGAGGGGTTTGTTTCACAATTGAACTATCATCTTTATTTGAAAAATACATGTTCTAGAGAGACTAGCCCCTTTGGTACTCTTTTTCCTAGAACCATACATGGTGTGCTCCACTAGGTCGAAAGGAGGCATGGGATGCCCTATTACCCCTTATGACCCATTATACAACATATGTTCATAGGGGTCCTAGGACACCTAGGGTATACATCTTGTGTTCTAATGGGTAGATTGGGGTCATAGAGTATCATATGACCCCTTTCAACCCATTACATAATAGCATGTGTTCTTAGGGGTCCTAGGACTGCAACAAACATATTTATTCTACTGTAATTGGTCAAAAGGATCCATAGAGTATCTGATGACACCTTCAACCCATTACATGACAACATACATTCCAAGGGTTCATATGACCCCTAGGAACATATGTTGTCATGTAATGGGTCAAGAGGGTTTGTAGCATATTTGATGATCCATTTGAACACAACATGTATGGCCTTAGGGTTCTTAGGATCCCTAGTAACATATGTTGGCATGTAATGCGTAGAAAGGGATCATAGGATTTTGACCCATTGGAAAACAACACATATGACCATAAGGGTCTTAGGACCCTTAGGAAAATATGTTTTTAGGTAATGGGTCAAAAGGAGTCATAGGGTACTGTATGACCCCCTTTTACCCATTCAAATTCAAGAGGCATGTCTCTAGTGGTCCTAGCAACCCTAGGAACATATTATGTCATCTAATGGGTCAAAAGGGGTCATAGGGCACCCCTTTTACCCATTGGAATTCAAGAGGCATGTCCCTAGGGGTCCTAGAAACCCTAGGAACATATGATGTCATGTAATGGGTCCAAAGGGGTCATAGGGTATCCTATGACCCCTTTTGGCCCATTATATGACATCATATGATCCTGTATTCTATGACCCCTTTAGACCCATTAAATAATAGAATATGTTCCTAGGGTTCCTAGGACTGCTAGGGACATAATTCATGTGTTTGAATGGGTTAAAAATGACCACAGGGTACCTTATGGCCTCTTTTGATTGATTAAATTATAACATATGTTTGTAGGGGTCATAGGACCCCTAGGAACATATATCATATGTTAGAATGAGTCAAAAGGGTTATAGAGTACCTTATGACCCCTTTCGAACCATAATATGACAACATATGTTCCTATGGGGATATTTATCTAGTGTTTGAATGGATTGAAAGGGGTCATAAGGTACCATATGACCCCTTTTCATCCATTATATGATAACATATATATTTGAGGGGTACTAGGACCCTTAAGGACAAACATCATGTATTTGAATGGATCAAAATAGGTTATAGGGAACACTATGACCCGTCTCAACCCATTATATGACAAGATATTTCCTTGGACCATACATCATGTGTATGAATGGGTTGAATGGGATAATAGAGTTCCCTATGACCCCTTTTAACACATTAAATGAGAACATGTGTTCCTAGGACCCCCGAGAACATATGATGTGTTTGAATGATTCAAAATTACCCTATATCCCATTTTGACCCATAATATGACATGTGCTCCTAGGTATATGCATCATGTGTTTGAATGGGTTGAAAGGGGTCATAGGGTACCCTATGACCCCTTTGGACCCATTGAGTGATAACATCTGTTCCTAGAGGTCCTATGACCTCTGTGAACATATATATTATATTCAAATGAGTTGAAAGGGGTCATAGAATAACCTATGACCCCTTTTGACCTATTAAATGAAAATGTATGTTCCTAGGGTACTAGGACCCCTAAGGACATATATCAAGTGTTTGAATGGATTAAAATGGGTCATAGGGTACATTATGGCCCCTTTTAGCCTATTATATGATGACATATGTTTTTGGAGGTACTAAGACCCCTATAGACATATGTAATGTGTTTAAATGAATTAAAAGGTGTCATAAGGTATGCTATGACTCCTTTCAACCCATTATATGACAATGTATGTTCCTAGGGGTTCTAAGATCCTAAGGGACATACATCATGTGTTTAAATGAGTTGAATGGGATTATAGGGTTCCCTATGACCCCTTTTGACCCATTAAATGAGAACATATGTTCCTAGGGGTCCTTAGACTCCTAGAAACATATATCATGTGTTTGAATGACTAGTAGAAAGGGATCATAGAGTACCATATGACCTGGGCTTTAGACTCATTATATGGTAGCATATGTTCCAAGGGGTCTTAGGACCCCTAGTAACATACATCAAGTGTTTGAATCATTCAAAATATGTCATAGGGTACCTTATGACCCCTTTTGACTGATTAAATGATAACATATGTTCAAATGAGTTGAAAAGGTTCATAGAGTACACTATGACCCCTTTTGGCCCATTATATGACAACATAAACTCTTAGGGGTAGTAGGACTCCTAAGAACATATGTCATGTCTTTGAATGGATTGAAAGGGGTCATAGGGTATGCTTTGATCCCTCTCAACCCATTATATGACAACATATGTTCCTAGGGATCCTGAGACCCTTAAGGACATACATCATGTGTTTGAATGGGTTGAATGGGGTCATAGGGTACCTTGTGACCTTTTTTGACCGATTAGATGAGAATATTTCTATAGACCCCTAGGAATGTATAACATGCGTTTGAATTAGTTGAAAGAGGTCATAGAGTACCCTATGAACCCTTTCAACCCATTGTATGACAACATATGTTTCTAGGGGCACTAGGAAACCTAGGGTCATACATGAATGATTTGAATGGATAAAAAGGGGTCATATGGTGCCTATGGCCCCTTTTGACCCTTTATATGACAATATATCTTCCTAGAAGTACTAGGACCCCTAAGGACATACATCATGTGTTTTAATGGATTGAATAGGGTTATAAGGTATGATATGACCCCTCTCAACCCATTATATGACAACATATTTTTCAATGGGTTCTACAACCCCTAGGGGCATACATCGTGTGTTTGAATGGGTCAAATTGGATCATAGGGTACCCTATGAGACATTTTGACCCATTAAATGAGAATATATGTTTCTAGGGCTCCTAAGATCCCTATGAACATATATCATGTGTTTGAATGAATTGAAAGGGGACATAGAGTACCCTCTAACCCCTTTCGATTCATTATATGACAACATATATTCTTTGGATTACTAAGACCACTAAGGACATACATCATGTATTTGAATGGATTAAAAGGGGTCATAGGGTACTCTATGACCTCTTTTGATCCATTATATGACAATATGTGTTCTTAGGAGCACTAGGACCCTTAAGGACATACATCGTATGTTTGAATGGATTGAAAGATGTCATTGGATAAGCTATGTTGTAAGAACCCCAAATAGGCTCTACGTTGATCACTGTTTGTTTCCCTGGGTGTAATAATTGTTTTTGGTTTGTTTTTGAATGTTTTAAGCTGTTTTTGGGTTTTTGAGTTGATGAAAAGAAAATACAAATATTGAAAACTAATCTACCTCAAATTATAACTCAAATCTGATTATAATGCTAATCAAATTCATTTATTCAGATGGCTCCTAATGTTTGTACAATACTTATTGCTGGAAGCATACATTAAAAACATCATCATTAATAGTTGAAAAAAACCTGATTTTTGTCTCCGATATGCAACCACACTACTGGTTGCTTCCTCCTTGGGTAGCGCCTATCAAAAACCGCAATATTAAATCTCTGATTTTTAATTCACTGTAGCATTGTACTGTTCACAGCTCTGTAGCTGCTATTATAACCCCTTCCAACCTATAACAGATTCATCCAATTCTTTCCTACTAAACACAATATTGACTCCAGAATGAAGTCAACTCATAGGCAAAATTCAAGTGATATTTCACACCCTCAAATTGCATCAACTCTGAAGATACTACGTCCTCCATAGTCTGAATTCTTCTCAAACTTGTAGAAACCCTTGTTGCCACAACTTCAAGAAATTTCACAAGGCAAAGTCTTTAAGCACTTCTCATAACCTGCTCTTGAAGGAAGACAAGGTTTGTTTATAAGGACTCCTCGACTTCAGAATGAGTCTCCACACTCAATGTGGGATAAAAGATATAATAATAACATAAAAAATGTTATTACATTAAAACTTAGAAAATCCCTTTTAATTTTTCCATAAGCTTGGACCCACAATTAATTGAAACAATGGCCCCTTTTATGATATCATGACCCTCACTTAAGTTATATATTATAACTTAACAATATAGGCTCAAAACCAATAATGTTTATTTTAACTAAATAAAAATTAATATTTCCATTATTACTCAACATTTTTTGAATGTTGTTTGGACTGGGAGCTAACATGATAGAACTGCATATGACCATACCCCTTTTCTAAAAATAGCAGGGGTCTATCTTTATAACTCCAAAACTACTAAAAATAGCCTGACCAAGCCAAACTCAAAGGAAAACTCATCATAAGAAAACTCTAGCAACCCAGAAGAGTACTCTACTTTGGTCCTTGGAGGATCTCCACACCAAGGTGACCCTCTATCCAATCTTATTAGCCTATGAGGGTCTCTGATAGGCTAATCACTAGCTAAAGTGATGTCTCTAGCTAGAAGGGGACATCACAGTCTGCCCTCCCTGAAATTGCTTGTCCTCAAGCAATCTCAACTCTGGATGCTGTAAAATCTCCTCGCTCTCCCAAGTAGCATCCTCTATCGACAAATCCTTCCACTTCACCAAATATTCTCGGATGGTACGTTTCCTCAAGTTCCTCTCTCTAAAATCAATGATAGCTTCTGGTATCAAAACAAGTTTTCCCTCATCATCCAGGGGTGGTAGTACTGTAGAAGGCACAATATGATGCCCTAGCGCCTTTTTGAGGTGTGACACATGAAAAACATTGTGCACCTTGCTCTCCGCCGGCAAGTCTAACTCATAAGCCACCTCTCCCACTTTTCTAATAATCCTAAATGGACCATAGTATCGTGGCTTGAGTTTCTCGACACCACTCTTCTTGAGAGTGGATTGACGGTAAGGCTACAACATAAGATACACCATGTCTCCAACCTCAAAAGTCTGCTCAGTCCTCTTCTAATTTGCATACTACTTTTGCTGATTTTGTGCCTTAGTTAGATTATCCTTGAGAGTCTTAACAAGGTCTTGACTCTCCTATAACAAATCACCTGCACTGGGCACTCTATTGTCACTCAAAAGTAGATCCATAAAATTGGGTGCCTCATACCCATACAGGGCCATAAAGGGTGACATCTAAATAGACATGTGATAAGTGGTATTGTAGCAATACTCATAGAGATAAATCCATTTTACCCATGCCCTCTATTGCCCTGCTATATAATTTCTGAGATATCCCTCCACCCATTTGTTTACTATCTCTGTTTGACCATTTTTCTGAAGGTGGTAGCTAGTACTCGGAGTGAGCTCTTTCACACACAACCTGAATAGCTCCTGCCAAAAGTGACTCATAAACCTGTTATCTCTATCACTTACAATGCTCCGAGGTAAGCCATGTAATCTGAATATCTCTTTGAAGAACAACTCTGCCACCTATGTAGTAGTGTATGTAGCAGTGATCAGAAAGAAGTATGCAAACTTCGTAAGGCGATCCACAACCACATATATGCAGTCTTTGCCTTGGGCTCTAGGCAGTCCTGTGATGAAGTCCATAGACAAACACTCCCACTTCCTATCAGGAATCGGAAGTGGCTGAAGTAAACTGGCTGGATAGGAGTGTTCTTGCTTATTCTGTTGGCAAGTGGGACACTCCCTAACATATTGAAGTACCTCTGCTTTGAGCCCTTTCCATGTGAATTGCTCTCTAATCTGTCGGTATGTCTTGTAGAAACTAGGATGTCCTACCATAGGTGAATCATGACAAGATTTCAAAACCACCCTCCTCACTACTGATCCTGGGACCAAAAATATTCGTCCTTTGTAAATGATAAGCTCATTCACAAGGGTGTATCTACTGTCCTGAATAGTCCCATCTATGAATCTAGCTGCCCAAGTGTCCTTTGCATACTCTACAAGGATCAAGTGTCTCCAATCCTCCGATATGTCTGTCAATAAGCTCAAATGGGGCCTACGTGATAAGGCATCAGCAACTACATTTTGTGTCCCCTTAAAATATGTAATGTCAAAGTCATAGGATTGTAACTTGCTCACCCACTTTTGCTACCTATCATTGAGATCTCACTGCCCCAAAAAGTGTCTTAGGCTATTATGGTCGGTTTTGATACAAAATTTGCTGCCTATCAAATATTGCCTGAATTTGGCCAAAGCATGCAAATGGCTAACATCTCCTTATCATATATGCTGAAGCTTCGCTCTAGCCCTCTCAATTTCCTGCTCTCATAAGCAATAGGGTGCTTCTCCTGCATAAGCACTGCTCCAATGCCCTCTCCAGAAGCATCACAATGTAGCTCAAAAGGTTTGCTGAAATCTGTTAATGCTAACACTGGACAAGAAGTCATCAACCCCTTAAATTTCTCAAAACACTCCTGTGCCTCAAGAGTCCACAAGAAAGCTCCCTTTCTCATCAAATCTGTCAAGGGTGCCGCATGCCTGGAATATCCATCCACAAACCTTCTGTAGAAACCACATAGTCCTAGAAAGCCCCTCAACTATGTAAGGTTCACCGGTGAAGGCCACTCCACAATGGCATGAATCTTTTCTGGATCCATGCACATGCCCTTTGCACTGATGATGTGACCCAAGTACAACAACTTTGTCATGCCCAAATCACAGTTCGACTCCTTTGCATACAAGGATTCTCTATCCAATATACCCAGCATCGTGTCCAGGTGAACCAAGTGCTCCTCCCAAGATCTACTATATACCAAGATATCATCGAAGAAGACAAGTACAAATCTCCTCAACTAAGGATGGAAAACCCTATTCATTGTTGCCTGAAAAGTAGCAGGTGCGTTAGTTAGCCCAAATGGCATAACTACAAACTCAAAATGGCCACAATGACATCTAAAGGCTGTCTTCTCGATATCCTGCTCTCTAACTATGATCTGGTGATAACCTGATCTCAAATCTATCTTTGAGAAGAAGCAAGCTCCATAAAGCTCATCTATCAACTCATCAATCCTGGGAATGGGGTATCTGTTTTTAATCATCTTCCTATTAAGCACTCTGTAATCAATGTACATCCTTAATGTCTCATCCTTCTTCTTTACTAACACCACTGAAGAAGCAAAAGGAGACTTACTTGGTCTAATGTGGCCCATAGCAAGTAACTCCTTTATGGTTTTCTCAATTTCATCCTTCAACCTCTTCAGATGCCTGTACGGTGTAATCATGATGGGCTTAGCCCCCTCCTCTAACTCAATGATGTGCTCAATACCTCTATCTGGTGGTCTACTTGGTGGAATGTCACTGAACACCTTAGAGTGTTTAACTCTAAGCTCCTAAATATCAGGAGGATATTCAATCTTATGCTGTCCCTCCTGTGATGGCATCAACATGCACTCTGCTGCCCACTCTACCTAATCATGTTGAATCAATCTAGCCATTCTACAAAAAGAGACCATCCTGAGATCACTGTCCCTGATTGCCTTAAGAATATGTGTCTTCCCATTCACTTTAAACCTCATCTCCATCTCCTTGAGGTTAAGAGTGAACTCACCAATATCGTCCAACCAACTCATCCCAAGAACTATATCTGTATCTCCCATAGGTACAACATAAAAATCTGCCTTAAAGTCATAATTATTAACTTTCAATGGGAGTCCAGTGATCCTACGATCACATTTGAGGACATAGCCATCCGCTACCCTCACTCTAATTCCCCCAAACTCCTCTGTTCGTATGCCATGCTTCTCCACCATCCTAGCATCAATGAAATTATGAGTGGCACCTATATCAACAAAGGTTATGACTCGCTGTCCAGCGAGTACTGCTCTCATCCAGAATGACCCTTCTTGCTTAATACTAGTGAGACGAGCTTCCCTAAGTTGCCCATCTCCTTCCCCATCCTTGGACTCCATTTTAAACAAGTTTTCAGCCTTGTCTTCCTCTTTTTCACCATCTATTTCCTCTATATCAGACTGCTGATCTGAATTATCTGATTCTTATTCCTCATAGTATGCCCACATAACTCTGTTAGCTTTTCCCTTTGGCCTAAGAGGACAATCATGGTTTGCATCATAGGGTCCCTTACAGTAGAAACATAATTTTTTCTTCCTTAAATCGTTTAATGTTTCCTTGTCAAAAGGTGCTGGAGTTTTATCTTTAGAATCATTTTTAAAATCAGTCCTCTCTGGTTTTTTATAAAATGGTTTGTTATCCTTACTAGAAGATGCTCCTTTGGACTGAAATTTGTTTGTTGGGACTGCATGTTCCATACTTCTTTCCTTTTTCATCGCTTCCTGTAAAGAAATAGGATCAAATGCCTTTATCCAACCTCTCAGTGGTTTGGATAGGCCCTCAATGAAAACAACTATCAATCTATGCTCTGAAATGTTTGGCACCATGACTGCCAACTGCTGAAATTCACCAATGAAATACTCCAAGTTGCCTATTTGTTTTAGCTGTGCTAAGTCCCAGAAGTAAATCTCTGGATCTTTTTTGTCAAATCTTTCAACCAACCTATCCACGAAGTCCTGGTATTCTATCACTTGGTTATGCTGAAGTGTTACCATACCATGGTACCACCAATCATGTGCTATTCCCTCCAAATGCAAGGTGGCATATTTCATAGCTTCAATCTCTGTCATTGGCCTCAGTGCCAAAAATGTGTCAAGCTTATGAATCCAAGCTTGAGCTGTCATCTTACCACTCCCATCAAATGTAGGCATAGTAAGCTTGCCTGTAGCCCTCTTCAGCTCACTATTTTGACCTCTAGGCCTCCTATCTTGTTTGAGTGACCTGTAATGCTCTCTCCTCTGATTTACAAAGCATTCAAAGGTCATCCTCTCCCAAACCTGCAGAGCTAATAATTCCCATTCATCATTTGCAGCCATGAGTGCATCTGCGAATATGGGGTCTCCTCTCGCCTCCTCTATCGGAGCTTCTTTTGGCTCCTCCAGAACAAGTGTAGGGCATGTAGGCCTATCAGCTGTTCTGGAATGGGTTCGTTGTGGTCTCTGATTACCTGTAGCACTCCTGTTATCTCCCTGTTCTCCCGACTCCCCATTTTGTCTAACAGGTGGGTTCATCCTTTCTACCATAGTAGTGAGTGCCTGTAATGCCTGTGCCATCTGTTGCTGCCCTATAACCATAGCACGGTAGAATTCTCTGGTATCCTGATCATCATTATTCCTCCTGTTTCTAGGTGGACTACCATCATGCCTCTTTTCCATATTTCCTATTTCTTGTAATTGTTCTCTTTCAATCAGAGCTCTCCTACGAGTATGGTACCTGTGTGGTCCAATTTCTGGTGGCTGCATATGACTCCCCAAACCCTCAGGATGGCAGGAATGAGGCTTTGATACCAATGTAAGAACCCCAAATAGGCTCTATGCTGATCACTGTTTGTTTCCCTGGGTGTAATAATTGTTTTTGGTTTATTTTTTAATGTTTTAAGCTGTTTTTGGGTTTTTGAGTTGATGAAAAGAAAATACAAATATTGAAAACTAATCTACCTCAAATTATAACTCAAATCTGATTATAATGCTAATCAAATTCATTTATTCAGATGGCTCCTAATGTTTGTACAATACTTATTGCTGGAAGCATACATTAAAAACATCATCATTAATAGTTGAAAAAAACCTGATTTTTGTCTTCGATACGCAACCACGCTGTTGGTTGCTTCCTCCTTGGGTAGCACCTATCAAAAACCACAATATTAAATCTCTGATTTTTAATTCACTATAGCGTTGTAGCTGCTATTATAACCCCTTCCAAACTGTAACAGATTCATCCAATTCTTTCCTACTAAACACAATATTGACTCCAGAATGAAGTCAACTCACAGGCAAAATTCAAGTGATATTTCACACCCTCAAATTGCATCAACTCTGAAGATACTACGTCCTCCATAGTCTAAATTCTTCTCAAACTTGTAGAAACCCTTGTTGCCACAACTTCAAGAAATTTCACAAGGCAAAGTTTTTAAGCAATTCTCATAACCTGCTCTTGAAGGAAGACAAGGTTTGTTTATAAGGACTCCTCGACTCCAAAATGAGTCTCCACGCTCAATGTGGGATAAAAGATATAATAATAACATAAAAAATGTTATTACATTAAAACTTAGAAAATCCCTTTTAATTTTTCCATAAGCTTGGACCCACAATTAATTGAAACAATGGCCCCTTTTATGATATCATGACCCTCACTTAAGTTATATATTATAACTTAACAATATAGGCTCAAAACCAATAATGTTTATTTTAACTAAATAAACATTAATATCTCCATTATTACTCAACATTTTTTGAATGTCATTCGGACTGGGAGCTAACATGATAGAACTGTATATGACCATACCCCTTTTCTAAAAATAGCAGGGATCTATCTTTATAACTCCAAAACTGCTAAAAATAGCCTGACCAAGCCAAACTCAAAGGAAAACTCATCATAAACAAACTCTAGCAACCCAGAAGAGTACTCTGCTTTGGTCCTTGGAGGATCTCCACACCAAGGTGACCCTCTATCCAATCTTATTAGCCTACGAGGGTCTCTGATAGGCTAATCACCAGCTAAAGTGATGTCTCTAGCTAGAAGGGGACATCAGATATGTCCCCTCTCAACCCATCATATGACAACATATGTTCCTAGGGTTCTTAGGACCACTAGGGACATACATCATGTATTTGAATGGGTTGAACATATTCATAGATGTGCTCTATGACTGCTTTTGACCCATTAAATGATAACATCTATTCCTTAGGGACATATATCATGTGTTCGAATGAGTTGAAACGGGTCATAGAGTACCACATGACCCCTTTTGACCCATTATATGACGAAATATGTTCCTAAGGTTACTAGGATTCTTACTGTTATACATCATATCTTTGAATTGGTTAAATGGGGTCATAGGGTTCCCTATGATCCCTTTTGACCCATTAAATGAGAATATATGTTTCAGACCCCTAGGAGCATATATTGTGTGTTTGAATGAGTTGAAAGGGGTCATAGAGTACTCTATGACCCCTTTCAACCCATTATATAACAATATATATTCTTTGGGATCCTAGGACCCCTAAGGATATACATTGTGTGTTTGAATGGGTTGAATGGGGTCATAAAGTGCCCTATGACCCCTCTTGACCCATCAAATGAGAATATACATTCTTAGGGATTCTAGGACCCCTAAGAACATATATCATGTGGTTGAATAAGTTGAAAGGTGTCATAGAGTAAACTATGACCCCTATGTACACTTAATTTCATCAAAAGGGCCAAAACAGATGATTAGGTACCTTATAACCTATTTTGAACCATTTGATTGAATTATCTATGTCCTTAGTGGTCCTAGGATCCCTAATCACATATAATATCATTGAATAGTTCAAAATGGGTCATAAGGTACCCTATGTACCCTTTTGACCCATTTGATAGAATTAAATGTATGGTTAGGGGTCCTAGGAGCTTTAAATGCACTTAATATCTTCAGATAAAAGGAGAGATAGGCTATTTGATGACCCCTTTTAACCCTTTAGATCATATTATAGACATCATTTTGAGTCTTAGGATTTCTAAGCACACTAAATATCATAGAATGGGTTAAAAGAGGTCATAGGGTATCTTATGACCCCCTTTTACCTATTCGATCATATTAGTTATGTGGTTAGGGATCCTAAGACTCTTAAGAAACTAAATATTATCAAATGGGTCAAAAGGGGTCATAAGGTACCCTATGGACCCTTTTGACCCATTTAATCAAACTATATACGGCTTTAGCATTCCTAGGACCCCTAAGAACATATAATTTCATTGAATGGTTTGAAAGGGTTCATAGGGCACCCTATGACTCTTTTTGACCCATTTGATCAAATTATTTTATGGTTAGGGGTCATAGGACCCCTATGCACACTTATTATCTTTGGATGGGACAAAAGGGGACATAGGGTATCTAGTGACCCCTAACCCATTAGATCACATTATCTTTGTGGTTAGGGGTCTTAGGACACTAAGCACACTTAATGTCATAGAATGGGTTAAAAGGGGTCATAGGGTATCCTATGACCCCGTTTGACCTATTATATCAAATTATCTATGTGGTTAGGGATCATAGGACTCCTACAAACAATAAATATCATTTAATGGATCAAAATGGGTAATAAGGTACCCTATGATCCCTTTTGACCCTTTAGATCAAAAAGTCTAGGTGGTTACCCAATTAGGCTTGGTTTTTATTTGATAACAATCCTTCATTAAAAAAATCCCAAAAATGT
Source organism: Cupressus sempervirens (assembly GCA_028749045.1). NCBI lineage: Eukaryota > Viridiplantae > Streptophyta > Pinopsida > Cupressales > Cupressaceae > Cupressus > Cupressus sempervirens. Next base: position 313,119,200 of record CM053787.1, read on the forward strand.
TTGTTTGGTTTGTTATTGTGTGTTTCCAACTTTGTCCATGTAGCTAGAACCTATTTTCATCCAAATTTGATGAAATGAAAAGGATTTCTTGAGATTTTTCTTAGCTTTCCATTGATATTATGTTTGTCAAATTATAAATTTAGAAAGTAATTATTACTTATTTTCTAATGGAGTTAGCTACAAAGTGTTGATTGACATTTTGATTGAAAAATAATTATAACTTTTAAATAATATAACATTTTTGAAATGAAAAAGATGTGTCACACTCTATGCTTCACCTACTATAAGGAAAGAATAGAAGATTTTATTTTTGAAAAGTTTTGAATTAGCTAAGGTGGTCAAACATGAGATTTTTTTTTAATTCTAAAATAATTATAGTATAAAATTAATAACTAATTACTTATTTGAAGTAAAAATACCAAAAATATGCATCACATTGAGGTGTGGGTGTACTTATATCTAGAATATTATTTAAAAATATTATCATTTGATTTTGATTAAGGTGGTCAAACATACACCTACTTCTTATTTTCATCTGATTTGTTTTGTACTATCGTATTAAAATAAAAAAATTTGACCAATCAAAATTATTTTTCTTCAGATAAGGCCTAGTAGTTTAGAAACTACATTTAATTTCTTATAGATTCTTAACTTTAATTTCTTTGATAGAAAGTCCATAAATACTTTAAAATTATGTGTCAAGTTGACATAACCCTAATTTGTTGATTTTTTACTACTGCTTAAGGGCATAGTTTTGTTGAACATGATCTTGCACATACCCAAAAGTTAGTTTCAATAGGTGTAATAAAAATAGATTACAAAATGGTAATTGAAAAGGAATATCTTGGCATATATGAAACTATGATACTCTAATTGTTTGAAAACTTGAGGATGACAAAGCATGATAAGCACCACCCTTTCAGATTTGGATCAGTCGTTCTACACATTTTCTTTCACATAATACACAAATTTTCCAACATGGTACATGCACGAACTAATGATAGATGCACCATGGATTTGACTATTGAGCATCATCATAAATAATATAGAGGCTATATTACTACAAATTGTTTTGGAATTTTGAAAGGATTCAAAAATGAGATAAATAAAAGATCCAAAATTCATAGATTAGATGTAGAAAAATATGCACATTGTATGCTTTATGGTTGAAATGGACACAATGTGCATGAAAATAGTGCAACCAATAGAAGTATTCATCTATCAAATGGGATATGATTTTGATAAGGAAACACTTGAAGGAAATGAAAATGTGATGCTTGCATCACCCATTGATAAAGAGTGTGAGAGATGTGGAACCTATAAAGAGAAGTTCAACCAAGTTAGAGAGAAATTGTACAAGGGTACAAAGGAAAGGAAAGTAAAGTAGATGGTTGAGATAATTTCCATTCAAGAAGGGATAACTAAGGAAGAGAGGGAAAAATTCCTAGAATGATGCGGGTATGTGCAAAATCATGGTCAACCAAACTATGGCCTTAAGTGGCAGTGAAAAACTAGCAAATAAGGGTTATGTCAAGTTGACATATAATTTTAAAGTGATTGGAAATTTTATATCAAAAATTTGTAAGAAAATAATCTGTAGGAAATTGAATCTAGTTTCTAAACTACTAGGCCTTATCTAGAGAAAAAAATTTGATTAGATTTTAATGCAATACTACAAAAATTTCAAAGCAAAAATAAAAACTAGGTATATGTTTGACCACCTTAATCAAAATCAAATGACAATTTTTTAAATATAATTATAGATATAAAAAGTAGACTCATGCCCGAATGTGATGCATATTTTTTGGGTATTTTTATTCCAAATAAATAATTAAATAGAAATTTTTACTAAAACTTTTTTAGAATAAAAATACTCCCATGTCTGACCACCTTGACTAATTGAAAACTTTACCAAATTTATTTATTTATTCCTTATACTAAGCAAAGCATAGAATGTGATGCAACTTTTGGATTTAAAAAATGTTATACCATTTGAAAGTTATAGCTATTTTTCAATCAGTATGTCAATCAACACTTTACAATCATCTTTATTGAAAATTAACTAATAAATTCTTATTGAACTTAGAATTTGACAGCAATTATATTGATGGAATCTTGAGAGTGTTATAAAAAAACCTTTTTTGTTTCATTCAATTTCGATGAAAATAACATTGTCAAATGGCTACTTGAAGTATAAGTGTCAGTGAAACCCTTCTGAAACATGTTTTTTGGGTTGACCAAATAGGTTTGGTAAATACCAAACCTAATCAGATACCTAAATTCAAATCGGGTATCCAATTAAAGATCGGATACCTGATATGAAATCGAGGATCCGATTACTCTGAATTTTCCAATTGGGAGGGAAACCACCTACATTGGAAATTTTGGAAGGAAATTTTAGAGGAAATTTTTAGAGAGAAGCTTTATAAGGAAATTTTAGAGGGAAATTTATTTTTAGGAAGTGTGGGCATTATTATTATTACATATGACTATGATTATTATTATTAACAATTATTATTATATATGATTATAATAATTATTATATATAATAATATGTATGATTATTATGATTATTATTAAATATAATATAGTTATAAATATAATTTATATTATAACTAAATATAATATAGTAATATATATGATAAAAAATATTATTATTAAATATATATAGTAATATTATATGATTATTATTATATTAAAATATACAGTAATATATTATTATTATTAAATATATTATTATTATTAAATATAATATTATTATAAATTGCATCGAAAGGGGTCATAGGTTAACATATGACACCTCTCGATGCATTTCATAAAAACATATGTCCCTAGGGCCCCTAATGACCCCTTTTAACACATTCCCAATGGGTCCCTAAGGGTCCTAGGGCCCCTAGGAACATATGTTGTTATGAAATGCATCAAAAGGGGTCATAGGTTAACCTATGACTACTCTTGATGCATTTGAACTGACCAAATGCATCCCTAGGGGCCCTAAACATATGTTGTCATGAAATGCATTGACAGGGATCATAAATTAACCTATGACCCCTCTCGATGCATTAGGACCAACCAAATGCCTCCCTAGGGGTCCTAGGACCCCTAAGAAGATATCTTGTCATGAAATGCATCGAGAGGGGTCATGGATTAACCCATGATCTCTCTCGATGCATTGGAACCAACCAAATACATCCCTAGTAGACCTAGGGCCCCTAGGGACATTCGTTGTCATGAAATTCATTAAGAGAGCTCATAGGTTAAACTATGACCCCTCTTGATGCTTTCAAACCAACCAAATGGGTCCCTAAGGGCCCTAGGGCCCCTAAGGACATACATTGTCATGAAATGCATCGAGACGGGTCATAGGCTAACCTATGACCCCTCTCGAAAAATTTGAAATGCGTTGACCCCTCTCTATTAGATTGTGGTGACTGATCAGAAAAGTATTGTACATACTCCATCATTTTTGGGTCGTGGTTGACGTTGTAGCCAACATATGGCCGACATATGGCTGACATGTTGTAACCCTAAAATGACATAAAATACTTGTATAAAAGGGTTTAGGGTTAGGTATTTTTCATTATGTTGTGATGCGAAATTGGTTCTTGCAACAATATTGAGCTATAAGGGATTACAGATTGTAATTAGGTTGTAATCACTAGATTGTAATAAGATCAAACTTGTTGTTTGGTGGATGTCACCCAAGGATTGGGTGAACCATGTTAAATCTTGGTGCCTTGTGTTCATTTCTGTGTGATCTATTATTTTCTGTTATTGGTTATATTTGCATGTAGATTTTATTTCTATACATGGTTTTATCCTAACACTCTCAATGCATTTCATGACAATATATGATGCATCAAAAGGTGTCATAGGTTAAATTATGACCCCTCTCAATGCATTCAAAAAAACCAAATGTGTCCCTAGTCCTAGGGCCACTAGGGACATAAGTTTTCAAGAAATGCATCGATAGGGGTCATAGATTAACCTATGACCTCTCTTGACACATTGGAACCAATCAAATACATCCCTAGGAGCCTAGGGCCCCTAGGGACATTCATTATCATGAAATGGATTGAGAAGGGTCACAAGTTAACCTATGACCCCTCTTCATGCATTCGAACCAACTACATGGGTCCCTAGGTGCCTTAGGGCCTCTAAGGACATTCAATGTCATGAAATGCATCAAGAGGGGTCATACATTAACCTATGACCCCTCTCAATGCATTTGAACAAACCAAATGGGTCCATAGGGGTTCTAGGGTGCCTAGGGACATACATTGTCATGAAATTCATTGAGAGGGGTCGTAGTTTAATCTATGATCCTTCTTGACACATTCAAACCAACTAAATGCATCCCTAGGGGCCCCTAGAGACATAGGTTGTCATGAAATGCATCGATAGGGGTCATAGATTAACCTCTAACTCCTCTTGATGCATTGAAACCAACCAAATGGGTCCCTAGGGGTGGGGCATTCATTGTCATGAAATAAATTAAGTGGGGTCATAGGTTAATCTATGACCCCTCTTGACATATTATAACTAACTAAATGGGCCCCTAGGAACATTTTTTATCATGATATGCATTGAGAGGGGTCATATGTTAACCTATGACCCCTCTCGACACATTCAAACCAGTCAAATACTTCCCTAGGGCTCCTAAAGTGCCTAGTGACATATGTTGTCATCAAATGCATCAAGAGGGGATGTAGATTAACCTATGACCACTCTCGATGCATTAGAACCAACCAAATGCATCCCTAGGGGCCTTAGGGAACCTAGGGACATTTGTTGTGATAAAATTCATCAAGAGGGTTCATAGGTTAACATATGACCCCTCTCGATGCATTTGAACCACCAAAAATGTCCCTAGGGGTCCTAGGGCCCATAGGGACATATGTTGTCATGAAATTCATCAAGAGGGGTTATAGATTAATCTATGACCCCTCTTGATGTATTGGTACAAACTAAATGCATCCCTAGGGGCCTTAGGGCCCGTAGGGACATTCATTGTCATGAAATACATCGAGAGGGATCATAGGTTAACCTATGATCACTTTCAATGTATTCAAACTAATCAAATGCATCCTTAGGGGTCCTAGAGCCCCTAGGGACATATGTTCTCATGAAATGTGTGAAGAGGGGTTATAGATTAACCTATGATCCCTCTTGATGCATTGGAACCAACCAAATGGGTCCCTAGGGGCCTTAGGGGCCCTAGGGACATTCATTGTTAGAAAATGGGTTGAGAGGGATCATATGTTAGTCTATGACCCCTCTTGATGCATTTTATGACAATGAATGTCCTTAGGGGACCTAGGGACCCATTTGGTTGGTTCAAATGCATTGAGAGGGGTCATAGATTAAGCTATGACCCCTCTTGATGCATTAGAACCAACCACGTACCTCCCTAGGGTCCTAGGCATCGTAGGGATATATGGTATCATGAAATGCATCGAGAGGGGTCATAGTATAACCTTTGACCCTATCAACAAATTCAAACCAACCAAATGCATTAGTCCCTAGGGACATATGTTGTCATGAAATGTGTCGATAAGGGTCATAGATTAACCTATGACCCCTCTCAATGCATTGGAACCAACCCAATGGGTCCCTAGGGGTCTTAGGGCCCTCGGGACATATTTTTTCATGAGATCCATTGAGCGGGATCATAGGTTAACCTATGACCCCTTTCAATGCATTAGAAACAACCAAATATGTCCCTAGAGTAACTAAGGCCACTAGCGACATATGTTGTCATGAAATGCATTGAGAGAGGTCATAGGTTAACCTATGACCCCTCTCAATGCATTCAAACCAACCAAATGTGTCCCTAGGAGTCCTAGGGCCCTTAGGGATATGTGTTTTCATGAAATGTGTTGATAGGGGTCATAGATTAACCTATGACCCCTCTCAATGCATTGGAAATAACCAAATGTGTCCCTAGGGATCCTAGGGTCGCTAGGGACATATGTTATCAAAACCAACCAAATGCAGGACCCCTAGGAACATATGTTGTCATGAAATGCATCAAACCTATGACCCCTCTCAATGCAATCAAACCAACATATGTTGTCATGGAATATGTCTATAGGAGTCATAGATTAACCTACGACCCCGCTCAACACATTAGAACCAACCAAACAGCTTCCTAGGGGTCCTAGGGCCCCTACAAAATATGTTGTCATGATATTCATTGAGAGGGGTCATAGGTTAACCTATGACTACTCTTGACATATTGGAACCAACAAAATGCATCCCTATAGACATTCGTTGTCATGAAATGCATCGAGAGGGGTCATAGGTTAACCTATGACCCCTCTTGATGCATTCAAACCAACCAAATGCATCCTTGTGGCCACTAGGGGCATATGTTATCATGAAATGCATAGATAGGAGTCATAGATTAGTCTATGACCCCTCTCGATGTAGTGAAACCAACCAAATGAGTCCCTAGGGGTCTTAGGGCCCCTAGGGACATATGTTATTATGAAATGCATTGAGAGGATCCATTAAAACTAGCCAAATATGTCCCTAGGGGTCCTAGGGCCCCTAGGAACATATGTTCTCATGAAATACATCGAGAGTGGTCATAGGTTAACCTATGACCCCTCTTGATGTATTTGAGCCAATGAAATGCATTCTTAGGGGTCCTCGGCCCCTAGGGACATATGTTGTCATGAAATGCATCGATAGGGGTCATAGATTATCCCTATGACCCCTCTTGATGCATTGGAACCAACCAAATGGGTTCCTAGGGGTCCCTACGCCCCTAGGGACATATGTTGTCATGGAATGGATTTGGTTAGTTTTGACCCCTATCAATGCATTAGAACTAACCAAATGCATTTCTAGGGCCCCTAGGGACATTTTTTATCCTAAAATGTGTTGAGTGGGGCCATAGGTTAACCTATCACCGTTCTTGACACATTGAAACCAAACAAATGCATCCTTGGGGGCCCTAAGGCTCCTCGAGACATTTTTTATAATTAAATACATCAAGAGGGGTCATAGGTTAACCTATGACCCCTCTTGATGTATTTGAACCAACCAAATGGGTTGCTAGGGGCCCAATGGCCCCTAGGGACATACATTGTCATGTAATGCATTGAAAGGGGTCATAGGTTAACATACCCCCTCAATGCATTAGAACTAAGAAAATGTGTCCCTAGGAGCCCTAGGGCCCGTAGGGACATTTGTTGTCATGAAATATGTCAAGTAGGTTAACCTATGACCCCTCTCGATGCATTAGAACCAACCAAATATGTCCCTAGGGGCCCTAGGGCCCCTAGGGACATACGTTGTCATGAAATGCATCAAGTGGGGTCCTACGTTAACCTATGACCCCTGTCAATGCATTCAAACTAACCAAATGGATCATAGGTCATAATAATAATAATAACAACAAGAATAATACATGTTGTCTATATTATATTTGATAATTATAGTAAAAATCATAATAATATAATATAATAATCATATATACATATATATATATATATATTAATATATTATATTTATAGGTCATAATAATAACTATAACAATAATAACATATATTATGTTAATATATTTAATAATAATAGTGAAAATCATAATAATATAATATAATAATTATATATATTATATTTATAGTTAATAATAATAATAACATATATTATTATATTTAATAATAATATAATAATCATATATAATAATAATCATAAATAAATTATTTATAACAATAATCATATATATAGTAATCATACATACTAGAATGAAATTTGTTTACATTGCCCATAATTCCCTCCAAAATTTGGGAATCAATATTAGTTATCCAATCTAATATCAGATATCCAATTTAATATCGAGTATTCGATTTGAGATCAGATACCCGATTAAATTGGCATGATTTTTCCAACATATTCCCTATCATTGTAGACTCGACAATATCACTTTTTGTGGGCTATTTTCACGAGTTTTAGGAAAATTAACTTTTTGGGGCCCAAATGATCGAAAATGGTTTGATAATATATCATTAGGTATCTAATATTGTCATCTAAATGGGGAGCAATAGTCATCAAAATGCTAAATGCAAAAGGAAGGTATTGAATGAAGATATTGCGGCATATAGGGAAAGGGACAAGCTAAACCACTGAAGGAAAAGACAAGGTATGTTATATATGAGTCAAGTTGATGATGTATTAGTCAAAGGTGAAATCATAGAGTTAGATAATGAATATGTGCAGTTGGAGAATGAAAATGTACCAATTGATAATGATAATCTCAGGATTGAAGATTTAGAGAATGAAATGCTACTAGATCATAATGTAAATTGGATGATTGACCATGTCAAACATGACAATGCATAGGAACCTTACATATTGCCTAATTATAATCGACATGAAGGTTCTAGAACACCAAAATGGATAATTAAAATTAATGAAATGATTATTACCAATTTGGAAGGGAAAAAATTAGAAAGAACCATTTGATTATGGGCTTCAAAACTATATAAGATGTTCTTCAGCAACAAGACAATGGTGGAGCAATGCCAACTTTTTATGCACTTATTAAAGATACAAAAGATCAGATCTATGCTTTCCAAATTGAAGATTTGTGTTAATGAAAAATTGGAAAGAAATGTCATTATTGTGAAGAATCCTTTTAGTGTTCTCAATAGCATTGGAAAAAATAGCAAGGAGAAGGATAAGAGAGTTGCTTGAAGGGTTACTACAACCTCTTTGGTAAGTCATCATTTGAGAAAGGGTAGATATATAACACAAACTTGTATTGACTTGAACCTAAATCATACTACTTTGAGAAGAGCACTTAGTGGATGAGAGAGAATTTATTATCATCTTCAAAATGAAACATGGGCTTTTGGTGGGAGACTTCCACATTTTGATAAAAAGCTATCTAATGATGTGAAGGAAGAAATTACACAATTTTGGCACTCTAGCTCAAGAGTATCACTCAATGCCACATCTTGAACATTATTTAGAGGTAAGTCAACTGTGTTGTTCAAACAATTTAGAGAGAGTCATCCAAGTCTTCATATATCACAAAGGGCTTTTGAATCTTTGAAGCCACTTTATTGTGTGCCATTTAAAATTCAAAATATATGTTGTTGCAAATATCATGTCGAGTTTTCTATGCACCATGGACTATTACACTCCATTCGTTCTACTTTGCATAGTAAAGAAATGTTGGAGAATTGTGGTGCTAGTGGTCTTCCAAAATCATCAAGAGACTTGCTAGATTAATTTTTATGTCATAGAGTTGATTGTTGTTTCTTTTATAGAAATGCTTTTTTAAATGAGAAGTGTTCAGAATGTGGTGGTTTATCCAAGTTTGACACATGTTTCCATGAGTAGTGCGAGCAAGATCTTGGGAAGACAATAATAAAAAAGAAGGTATATGAAAAGGTGAAATACACATTGAAGAGTGGGGGTGAGGGCTCTAGATGTGAATTGGTTGCAAAAGAAATTAGTGTGGCTAGTTTAATTTCAGATTTCAAGACAAATCTTTTCTACAAGTATGCAAGAGATATTCACAAGTCTCAATAGTTGGATAGAATGTGTAAGGAGACTTTTCTCATTGGCACTATTATATCAGTTGTTGACTTTGTTGAGAACTACACATTCTAGACTCGAATTGAGACACAATCTTAATATTACAACTCCATTCAAATTGGTATTTTTATCCACATAAAATATAGACATGCCCCTTATAGTGTGGAAGATAATTGAAAGATTATTAGAGAGTATCATTCTTATATGGGTGATGATAGATCTCACTCTCATGAGTTTTTGCAACATTGTTTCGAGAATTATTTTGATTTCTTACAGGAGCGTACAATTGCTATGGATAGATATATCATTTGGTCAGATAACTATATAAGTCAATTCAAGAATTCTAGCATGTTTTATTGGTTGTGTAGGATGCACGTAGATAGGGGGTGCATCATATTTGAAGTTTTTTTGAGTCTGTCCATGGGAAAGGGAATTATGATGGAGCAGGGGCATTTGTAAAGAGAGCTCTAGTTAAGGATTAATTGAAGATTTTAGCAGTAGAGCTTCTTGATGCTCATAGCATTGTTGATTGGTGTAGTTCAACACTATCCCAGGGGGGAATCTTTATTTAGTAGTACACAATTTCTTTTGGTTGGTTGAGGAAGGTTCCATAGGTGATAGATCAGATTGTGCTACAGAGAGAAACTCATCAAAAATGCATTCATTCTAGAGCTGTGATTCTAGTACATGGACCATTTGGACACGACAACTAGCTTTCTTTTGTCCTATTTATTTTCAATGTGATTGGGATCATGATGAGTCAAGTGAGTGGGTGGACACATGGGATCCACATTATCTTACTCCATTGTCTATCATACCCTCTATTAGAAATGATGACATGGAAAGTTCACTTGAGCATAACCATCTAATAGATCTTCTTTAGCCAGGACATGTCTTTGCATTGGTTGCACCATAGGAGAATGATGAGAAATTAGATTATTATTTAGTACATTGTGTAAGAGGTAAAAGAAAGATTTCACAACCAATCACAGATGATGATGGATTTACACATCCTACTAGTTCTATGGTTGTCACTGGAACATGGCTACGGACATACATGCTTAGAAGGAATAGAATTCCTGCATTTGAAGACTATCAGAAGCACAAAATAATTCTCATATATTTGCATCTTATTTCAAATGTAAATTTTTTGAAGCATCAAGGAATTCCAAAAGTAAAAGAACTTTTTACTATTACTAATGTTGATCATGAAGCCCTATTGGAGATCCTAATATAGACAGATGACCCTACTGGAACACTCAACTAGCTATATTTACTTCTTATGTTATTTTGTTCAAAATGATTTAGTGAACCAACGATTATCTTGTTTAATACAATAAGTTACTAATATTTTTTATGATATTGGAATGTAGATACATCATGAAGAGTAGCCATGCATGAAGATAAAAAACTAAATAAGGAGCATAATGAAGAAAAATCTATTCTATTTTTGACACTACAATTTTTGACAATACTTTTATTAACACTATGATTTTTGACACTACTATTTTTGACACTATGATTTTTGGTAGTTGTGTATTGATGTAATAATTATGAAACACTTGATATATTGTAAATGTCAACTTGTTGATTTAACGTAAGAAACAAAGATGATTTTACTTAATGCAATTTATGTGGAGGGACCTAAAAAATGATGATTTTAATACATACTAACACCAAACTTGCACTATGCCTAATGCCAAAAACTTGAGAGAGGTAAAAATAATATTTTTTCTTTTAAAACTAATTCTAGTGATACCCTTGTTCCAGCTACAGAGAGTGTCCATCATCTACGGCCACCCCATACCGAGAAGTCTCCAAGGTGCTCTAAGTGCATGTTGAGGTTGATCTTCTAAGAGTTGTAACTTGGAGCTTGTGGGGGCTATCAATGAAATGTCAAATGCTATAGGAAAATCATGTTGAGGCCTAAAACAACCTATCCCATTTTTGAGAGATCACATTCTATTTGGATTTGGCATAACGATCTCGCTTGATGCCAAAACTCATAGTTTGCCTCCGTTCATATGTGCACCATAGTGTAACTTTGAAATCACTGAGCTTGGCATCAAATCATTAGTGTCATTAGCTCTAGATGGTTAGGTGAACCTTATTGACATCCTTGTTCCACCCATGGAGAGCCTCCATCATTTGCAACTACCCCATATCGAAGAGTCTCCAACGTTCTCTAAGTGTGTATCAAGTCAATATTTCAAGGGTCGTAACTCAAAGCTCGTGGGGGCTATCAATGAAATTTCAAATGATAGAAGATAGTCATGATGAGGCCTAAAATAATATATCTCATTTTCAAGAGATCACATTTTGTTTGGATTCGACACAGTGATCTCGCTCGATGCCAAAACATGTAGTGTGCCTCAATTCATAAGTGCACCACAATGTAACTTTGAAACTACTAATCTTGCCATCAAATCATCAGTGCCATTAGCTCTTTATGGGTGGGTGAACCCTAGTGACACCCTTGTTTTGGCTGTAGAGAGCTTTCATCATCCATAACCACCTCGTATTGAAGAGTCTCCAAGGTGCTTTAAGTGCCTATCGACATTGATCTTCTGAGGGTCGTAACTCAGAGCTCGTGGGAGATATTGATGAAATGTTGAATACTATATGATGGTAATATCAATGCTTAAAATAATCTATCTCATTTTTGAGAGATCACATTCCATTTGGATTTGGCCCAACGATCTCGCTCGATGCCAAAAATCATAGTGCACCTCAATTCATAGGTGCATCACAATGTAATTTTGAAACTGCTAATCTTGGCATCAAATCATCAGCTCCATTAGCTCTAGATGGGTGGGAAAACCCTAGAAGCATCCTTTTTCAGGCCACATAGAGCCTCCATCATACGAGCCACCCTATACCAAAGAGTCTCCAAGGTGCTCTAAGTGCATATCAAGGTCGATCTTTCAAGAGTTGTAACTCAGAGCTCGTGGGAGCTATTGATGAAACATAAAATGCTATAAGATAGTCATGCTAAGGCCTAAAATAACCTATCTCACTTTTGAGAGATCACATTGCATTTGGATTCGGCACAACAATCTCGCTTGACACCAAAACTCATAATGTGCCTCAGTTCATAGGTGTAGACTAGTGTAACTCTAAAACTATTGATCTTGGCATCAAATTGTTAGTACCATTAGCTCTAGATGGGTGGGTGAACCCTAGTGACACCTTTGTTTTGGCTGCGGAGAGCCTCCATTATTCACGGCCAACACATACCGAAGAGTCTCCAATGTGCCCTAAGTGCATATCGAGGTCAATATTCTGAGGGTCATAACTAAAAGCTCATGAGGGCTATCAATGAAATGTCAAATGCTATAGGATGGTCATCCTAAGGCCTAAAATAATCTATCTCATTTTTGAGAGATCACATTCTATTTAGATTCAACATAGCGATCTCGCTCGATGCCAAAATTCGTAGTGTGCCTAAGTTTATAGGTGCACCACAGAATAACTCTAGAACTATTGATCTTGGCATCAAATTGTCAATGCCATTAGCTCTAGATGGGCGGGTGAACCCTATTGACACCCTTTTTCTAGCCATGGAGAGCCTTCATTGTTCATGGCCACCATGTACCAAAGAGTCTCCAAGGTGCTCTAAGTGTGTATCAAGGTCGATCTTTCGAGGGTTGTAACTTAGAACTTGTAAGGGCTATCGATGAAATGTTGAATGCTACAAGATGGTCATGTTGAGGCCTAAAATAGCCTATCTCAATTTTGAGAGATCATATTCCATTTGGATTCAGTAAAATGATCTCCCTCGATGCCAAAACTTGCAGTGTGCCTCAATTCATAGGCGCACCATAGTGTAACCTTAAAATCATTGATCTTGGCATCTAATCATTAGTTCCATTAGCTTTAGATGGATGGGTGAACCATAGTGACACCCTTGTTTTGGCTATGGAGAGCCTCCATCATCTGTGACCACCCCATACCAAAGAGTCTCCAAGGTGCTCTAAGTGTATATCAAGGTTGATCTTCCAAGGGTCATAACTTGGAGCTCATGAGGGTTATCGATAAAATTTTGAATGCTACATGATGGTCATGTTGAGGCCTAAAATAAGATATCTCATTTTTGAGAGATCACATTCTATTTGGATTTGGCACAATGATCTTACAATGTGGCTCAATTCATAGGTGCACAACATCCTAACTTTGAAATTGCTGATCTTCACATCAAATTGTTAGTGCCATTGGCTTCAGATGGATGGGTGAACCCTAGTGACACTCATTTTTTGGCCACAAAGAGTCTCCATCATCTATGGCCACCTCGTACCAAAGAGTCTCTATGGTGCTCTAAGTTCATATTGAGGTTGATCTTCCATGGGTTGTAACTTGGAGCTTGTGAGGGCTATTGATACTCTCTTACTAAGTTTGGTGAACTTGTCTAATTAAGAATTTAAATTTATAGCAAAAATTGCTCAAAATTAAAATTTTGAAACTTTTTCTTGCAAAGTGAAAATGAGTGTAAAGAGTTAGTTAGAGGTTTGAGCACAAACATACAAGGTTGGAAACACCTATATAAGGTGTGAAATGATAGAGTGTATTAATGAAGCCAATTTACATAAAAGTTGCATTATATGAAAAATATGGACCAAAAGGCTAATCATGGGAATGTAAGGGACTATAGGGTTTTTAGAACTATATAGGGTGGAAAATCTCTTATCAGGGCCTTTAGATGTTGATTAGATCAATAATGGGAAAACAATGTAATGACAATTTAAATTACAATTAAAGCTTGACAATAAGTTGTCATCAATTGATTCAAACGGAGTAGAAGTCAATTAGTGGAGAAAGTGTTAGGATTAAACCACAGGCAGAAATAACAATTACATGAAAATATAACCAATAACAAAAAATAATAGACTACATAGAAAAGAACACAAGACACCAAGAATTAATGCAGTTCACCCAATCCCTGGGCTACATCCACCAAACAACAAGTCCAATATTTTTATGATCCAATGATTACAACCTGATTACAATTTATAATCCCTTACAGCTCAATACCACCACAAGAACCAACTTCACATCACAACTATATAAAAACAACCCTAACCCTAAGCCCTTTTTATACAAGTATTAAAACATTTTAGGGTTACAACATGTCGGCCCCAAGCCCCAAAGAATTTATGAATTATGTACAATACCTTCCTAATCAGTCATCAAAAACTAACAATATCCCACTTGGGGACTGATCAGGCTCCACACTAAACAACCATCTCCTACTTGGAGATTGATCCTGTAGCTATGTCCCTACTCCATTAGGCTCCCGCTGGATCAAACCACCCTAGACTTTGCTATTCTTTTATTTATGTTCAGTCTAGAAGACCAACCGAAGCTGAAGAAGAGTTAAACTTCTCCCTTGTTACAACCTTCATCAACATATTTTTTGGATTTTCATTTGTATGTATCTTCTCCAGCTTTAACTATCCATCCTCCAAAATTGACCAAATGAAATGGTACCACAACTATATGTGTTTGGTCTTTCAATGTAGAGCTGAATTCTTTGCGAGATGAATGGCACTCTGACTATCTATGAACAAATAATTATCCTTTTGAGGATTTTCTAATTCCTCCAAGAAGAACTAAAGCCATATCATCTCCTTGGCTACCTCTATAGCAGAAACATACTCTGCCTCTATATTGGATAGAGCATGAATTTTCTATAACCTAGAAACCTAGTTCATGACTGTCCCACCAATAGTAAAGACATAACCTACAGTACTCCACCTAGTATCAATATCTCTAGCCAAATCCAAGTCAACATAGCCTTGTAAATCAATAGTAGAGCCCCCAGAGTGTAGAAACTTATTGGATGTTCCTCTCAAATATTTGAGAATCCATTTGACTGCATTCCAATTCTCAATTCCTAGATGACTCATATACCTACTAATGACTCCCACTACATGTGTAATATCTGGCCTAGTACATACCATAGCATACATCAAACTTCCTATAGCTAAAGCATAGGGTACCTTGGAAATATTATCCTCCTTTTCTTGTGTCTTGAGACACATCTCCTTAGTCAACTTCAAATTGCCAGGCAAAGGTGTGCTGATAGCTTTAACATTCTCCATAGAGAAATGTTGCAACACCTTCTTTACATAATCAACCTGAGATAGCATCAATGTTCTATTCTTCCTATCTATAAAAATCTTCACACCAAGGATTTATTTTGTTGCCCCCAAATCCTTCATAATAAATGCATGTGATAATTGGCATTTCAGTCCCTTAATATGATCCATGTTAGACCCATCTACAATCATATCATCAACATATAAACATAAAATAATGTAGCTGTCATCATCCAACCTCTTAAAGTAAGCACAATAATCTGAATGACACCTATTATAGCCATGCTCATTGCATAAACCTATCAAATTTTAGATACCATTGATGAGGTGCTTGCTTCAAGCCATATAAACTTTTCTTCAATTTGTATATTAAGTTCTCTTTACCTTTGACCTCAAATCCATGTGGTTGAGCCATATATATTTCTTTATCCAAATCACAATGAAGTAAGGTTGTTTTAACATCAAGCTACTCTAAATGGAAATCTTTAGTAGCTACAAGACTTAAAATAGTATGGATAGAAGTCATCTTAACAACAGAAGAAAATATCTTATCAAAATCAATTCCTTTTTTCTATGCAAATCCTTTCACAACTAACCTGGCTTTAAATCTTTTCTTACCCCCTTCCTCTTCTTTCAACCTATAAACCCACTTATTCTACCTTTTTACACGTAGGTAACTTGCACAAATCCCATGTCTTATTCTTCAACAAAGAGTCCATTTCATCTTTCATTGTAGACTCCCATTGAATCTTAGTATCCACCTACATAGCTTCATCATAACATTTAGATTCATGAGTATCAATAAGTAAATTTGAATACACACAGAGAGAGAGAGAGAGAGAGAGAGAGAGAGAGAGAGAGAGAGAGAGAGAGAGAATCTTTTTGAAGGTCTAATTTTCCTTGTTGACCATCTAGCATTCACTGGTGTGTGTGGTATTTTTTGTTGCTATTGTTTTACATCATGAGGAATGGCTAGAACATCAACTTTTAGAGTATCATCCAACACTACATAATCATCTTCTTTCTTCTCATGTTGCTGTAACAGATCTTTGTACAAAACTTTCTGATTGAATGTGACATCCTTGCTTCTTAGAATTTTATGATTTTCAAAATCCCAAAGCCTATAACCAAATTCATTAATTCCATATCCAACAAATAAATATTTCTTTGACTTAGCTTCCAGCTTGATTCTATTTTCAGAATCTATGTGAGCAAATGCTTCACAACTGAAGGTCTTGATAAAAGAATAACTCACCTTCTTACCAGTCCATGCTTCCTCTAAAATAACACAACCCAAAAGAGTAGAGGGACCTCTATTAATCAAATATATAGTAGTATTGACAATCTCCACCCACATGTGTAAGAGCAATCCATCATGCAACCTCATGCTCCTTGCATGCTCCATTATAGTCCTGTTCATTCATTCAGCCACTCCATTTTCCTATCAAGTCCTTGGAATAGTTTTTTGTCTACAAATACCATTAGTGGAAAAATAATATTCAAAATCATGACTGCAATACTCACCACCATTATCAAATCTGAGACAGTTTAATTTCTTATTAGTCTCATTTTCAACCAAGCATTTCTAGTTCTTAAAAGTTTGAAATGCTTGAGATTACTGTCTAAGGAAATAAACCCATACTATTTTGGTTGCATCATCAATAAATGTAACATAATAATGAGAGCCTCCAAGGGAAGATACTTGAGCTGGTCCCCATACATCAGTGTGCACAAGCTCTAATTTCTCCTTTTTGTTTTCCTTCCTAGTCTTTACAAAACTCACTCTCGTTTGTTTTCCATACACGCAACTTTCAAAGAAATCCATATTAACACATTTTAGACTTTGTAAAACTTTCTTTGAATGAAGTACTTTCATACCTTTCTCACTCATGTGCCCAAGTCTGTTGTGCCATAGCACTGTATTAGAATCTATAACAGGTATTTGTTCTCCCTGCTCAACTACAACAATTGTTCCTAAACATTCATTTTCCTCTAAAGCAATTCAAGTAGAAGGAACAATATGACCTATACAAAGATATAAGGTGCCTACTTTCACACCTTTTTCTATGACAAGG
Source organism: Cupressus sempervirens (assembly GCA_028749045.1). Classification (NCBI taxonomy): domain Eukaryota; kingdom Viridiplantae; phylum Streptophyta; class Pinopsida; order Cupressales; family Cupressaceae; genus Cupressus; species Cupressus sempervirens. The sequence continues at coordinate 313,136,922 of CM053787.1, forward strand.
GAACCTTTTGAAACCTTCCAAGTTTTATCATTACAAGTAACTACACAACTCTCATCACCAAGGTGCCCTGCTAAAATTAAATTCTTACTAAGCTTTGGAACATGTCTTAGCTTATATAGTTGCCAATGATTCCCATTCTACAACTTAATCTTAATTTTTCCCTTTCCAAAAATCTGACAGGGTAACATGAAATAACCAGAATCTAAAATTCATGAATCATCAACACTTTCTAAAGATGGAACCAAAGCATCCTTGTCAGATTTGTTACTTACCACATTTTCCTCCTTGTCCTCATCTAGTTTATCTCCTTCATTTTTCTTTTGATTCCAACAATCTTTCCTTTTGTGTCCCGATTTCTCATAGTACCAATAGTCATTCAGTCCTCTCAATTGAGACCTCCTCCCCTTTGACTTTCCTCTTGATTTCCCATGATTTTTAGAATTACTTCCTCTCTCAGTCGTTCTGCCCCTACTTTGTGCATGCAAAACACTTCTTGATGTAGATCCACCTGAGGATTTCCTACAAGTTTTCTCACTCAAAATAACATCAATCACATCATCATATTTTAGGGTACTAGATCCAGGAAGAAAATTACTCACAACCATTACCAAGCCATTCCAACTTTTAGGCAAAGAACACAAAATTAAGAGAGACCTAATTTCTTCATCAAAATTGACACCCATAGAAGATAACAAACTAGTAATAGTATTAAACTCATTTAAGTAATTTGTAACAGATCCACATTCTACCATTTTCATATTAAATAAATGCTTCATAAGAAATACCTTGTTTGAAGTGGAGGGTTTTTCATATAGTGTCACTAGGGTTTTCATCAAATCTTCTATTTTCTTTGCTTTTGTAATGTTAAATGCTATCGATGGTGCTAGGCATAATTGAATGCTTCCAAGTTCCTTTCTATCTAAAAGATCTCATTCATCATTTGACATAGGTCCCTGATTCTTTGTTTTTCCTTCTAACGGCTTCCATAAATCCTTACGATAAAGATAGTCTTCCATTTTCATCTTCAATAACTAGAAGTTCTACCCATTAAACCTATCAACCCTTAGCTTACCCTCATCTGCCATCACTCCCACTTGACCATGAGACTCCCATTCAACCATGAGACTTTCCTATAGAGGATAACTAAAAAAAAACTTCTCTCTAATACAACTTGTTAGGATTAAACCATAGACAAAAATAATAATTACATGCGAATATAACCAATAACAGAAAATAATAGATCACGTACAAAAGAACACAAGATAGAAAAATTTAATGTGCTCCACCTAATCCCTAACCTATGTCCACCAAAAAGCAAGTTCAATATTTTTATGATCCAGTGATTACAACTTGATTACAATCTGTAATCCCTTACAGATCAATACCACCGCAAGAACCAACTTCATATCATAACTATATAAAAACAACCCTAACCCTAACCCCTTTTTATACAAGTATTAAAATGCTTTAGGGTTACAAAATGTCAACCAAAATCTTGAAAAAATAGGGCTAAAAAAAATAAGACTAAAAAAAAAAATTTTGGGGCGATACCCAAAGCCCCAAAGAATTTATGAAGTATGCACAATACTTTCCTAATTAGTCACCACAAACTAACAAAAAGCTAGTCAATTTATAACTCTTAGAGAGTATCTTTAAGGTATATTGTTCAAATACAAACAAGATGTATGGTGTATGATTAATAAGAAGTAATAAAACAAAGCTTCTTTCTACATTTTGTATCATTTTCCATTGTTACATTTTGTTGGTAACATGTTTATAATAAGATTGTCAAAGGAAGATTATTTTGTCATAGAATTTTTAGTGCTTTTGTCGAGGCCATATCTCAATTTTCCACCATTGGATTGCCCTGATTTTTGGATATGTTATGGAGGGTCAAGTGATATAATTACTCAATGGTTGAATTGAGGAAATGAAGTATGGTTCAAAATTTATGAATAATTGTGTTTGGGTCTATACAAAGGACAACAAGAAGGTATGTTTTGGATGATTTGGCTCCTAAGTTTTGTTAAGTGGGTCAATATGGGTAATTTGATCAATGTGATAAATGTATAGATATTGTTCATATGGAGATGGTACTAGGGAACCAAGTTAAAAAGGTTTGATCTAATCAAGTCTCTTAAATTGAGATATTTTGAGGTTGTGTTGAAATTAAAAAGTTGTAGTGTGAGTATAGTAACAAAGTGAAGGGCTAGTTATCAAAGATTATGAGTCTAGGAATGAGTTCATGGTTGGGAATATAATTCATGGTTGAAGAGTGGAGTCCTTAAGTTTGTTGAGATTATATTTAAATTCAACAGTTAGTTTCAAGGTTGAAGGTGGAGTTTAAAATCAAATTTGGGGTTATGTGAACATTGCATAGAAGATTAAAAAGTGTGTTAATGTTATTGTCTAAAATGCCATGGATCTTTGTTGAAGCCTTTGAGTTTATCCAAATTTCTTGATATACTATCATCCTTTTGTGAATCCCCTAACTTAAATTAGTGTTTATTAAAGGTGTACTAAAGGGCTCTGCATCATTCTACCAAGATAAGGAATAAATCCAATCTAAAACAAAAACCACAAGGAAAAAAATATTTTTTTGTATGTCACTTGTTTCTATGATTTCTTTCTATAAATAAGGTTTCCCTATTTTTCTTACTTTGAATCACATGATAGAAAGTGAACTCTCATATATTAACTATAGATTTTTTGATAGAAAAATGATATAACTCATGATAGCATTTCAAATTAAACATTGCATCCAAATTTGATAATAAAGGTTGTTAAAATATTATTCACAAATTATTGCATTTAAATCAAATATAACAAACATGATCAACATGGAAATTTTTTAACAATTGATAACTTGAAAAAAAGGGGATTCTACATAACAAACCGTTGTTGCCTTTGTGAACAAAAGGAAGAAAGTATTTACCACCTTTTCATTGAATGTCATTTTGTGGTTGACATCTGGACTAAGGTTTGGGAAAGATTAGTGGTGGCTTGGGTCATGAAAGATAACTTGGGACAGTTTGTGGACAATTGGGATTGCCCATTCCATCATCCAAGACTAATCCTTTTATAGAAGATTATCCCACAATATGTATGCTGGCACATATGGAAAGAAAGGAATAACATGATATTCAGGGAGGAAAATAGGACAGTTGAAGTGGTTTTTGGAGTGATGAACAAATTGTTGAAGGAAAATCTAAGGGTAGCTAAATCTAAGATGCCAAAGGAGGAACCCAGAATACTTGAAGGCATTGTGGGTAAGAATTGGGGTTGTCAAGAGGATTTCTTCCTATTTGATAACTTCGCTAGGAGGAGGAGACAACAAAAAATATGGAGACCACCCACTATCACACAGTATAAACTAAATTTTAACAGAGCTACGAAAGGAGGACAGGGAGCGGTTAGAGGTGTGCTGAGAGACAGGAATGGTGATGTGCTAATGGTTTATGTGGGCTAGGTGGGGATTGGTAGCAATAATGTGTTAGAAGCTACGATGTTATTATGGGGTCTTCAACTCTCTAGGGAAAGAAACATTTTAGAGTTAACTATAGAAGGGGATTCTAAACTAGTGATCGATTGGGTAAAATGGGAGGCAAAATTGGGATGGAAGATTAGAAATATCATCCTAGATATTAAAAATATATTGGAGGAAATGAGAATGGTCCACCTGCAGCATATCTACTGGGAGGGTAATCAAGTGGTAGATGCTACAACTGCCATGGGGTTTAACATTTGGGCAATCATGTGTTGGGAAAATTTAGTTGATATCAACAAAAATGTAAGGATGTTAATATCCAAGGAAAAAGGCGAAAAAATTCAAAATGGTGATCACTAAATTTAAAAGTAAGGCCAAATTTGGCAAGATGGAGAACTTTGTCGCTAAATTAAACTTTATCATTTTGGAAATAAGAGACAGACATGGTCATACAAATGACAAGTGGAGTAATTACGAATCAAGGAAATTGTCTTTTTGTAATTATGGAAACTCATTGCAAGCTTCAAATCGCTCTCCAAAAGGAAGTATGAAAGATATTATGGATTGGGATGTCAAAAAGTGACGAGGAGAGAAAATTAGGTTTTTTAATACCCACGAATCTCATAATAAGATGTTATGGGATTCTTAAGCACATCATACACGGGTCTGTAATTTTGATCCCTATTTCCTCAAAGGATTTAAGCAAGAGAGTAGCCATAGAGAATTTGAAAGTGATAAAGTTTTGATGCATATTTTTGAGGAAGAGAGGTTGGATAGTGGAGGAATTGAAATGGGAGGTAATCTGAATCAGTTGGAACAAATGAGATTGGAGAACTTCAAGGACAGGATGGTGACCTGGTATCTTCTGAAAGAAGGGGGTTTTTTCCCCTATATGATGTCCATGGCTGGGTAAAATGAAAATTGTGTGTTACAATTTGTGAATAATTGGAACGATAGGGAGGTTACAATCAATGACATTACATTTCAAGTCATGGAGGAGGTAATTTCCATGGCAACAGGACTCACAATGAAAGGTAAAAAATTGAAGAAAGTCACTAAAGTCTCAGATGAGGCTAGCATGAAGAACTTCTTTACAGAGAATGAGGAGCTGATTCACTACAGAGGAGGGTTTAAAAGGGATAAGTTACCAGACCCCTAGGATGATGTTTGTCTGGTCCTGATGAAGTATCTCACATTGGAAGGTAGGTTTGGAGTGTGCTATTATTATCATTTTCCTTTGTTGAATCACTTTAGAAATAGGGATTTCATTTCCATTCCATTTTTCCTTCTGCATTTGCTTGAGGATATGATTAATGATGTTAGGGAAAAAAAGAGTAAAGGCTTGAACTTCACCATTATTCATCAGGGGTTAATTTTTTTTTTGTATTAGTTTCACTTAGCTTTGTGTCTCCCCAGAGAGGTTGTTGTGGAAAACCCCCACCATAGTCTGATTTCCCCCCCGAGCTCCAATACAGGGACAAAAATCTATACTCCTAGGCCATCTCCTAGCAAGGATACTAAGAAAAAGAAAAAACTTGACATAGCCCTAGAACAAAAGGGAAATAAGAAAATTAAAGTTGAGAAGGTGGTTGAGGTTGTTGGAGAGGATTTTGGTAAGGATATTGGGGGAAAAGCAAGAAGAATTTTGGTAGGTTAGCTCAGTCCCAGGCTAGGGTTAAGCAGAAGTCCTTTAGATACCCTATTGAAGAAGATAGCTTAGGCAATAACAGTGATATAAGGGAGGAGGAAAATATTTCCAACTCCAAAAAGGATGAAGATAATGAAGAGGGGGAAAAAAGTTTCAATTCTGGGAACATTTTGATGGATGATACTCAAACTCAAGTGTCAAATGGCAAAGAAAGGAATACTGAGACAACCCATGTTTCAACCAACTTCTCACTTAAACCTATTAATTTTTGTGATGAGATGAGAAAAAAGGATAATTCCCTAATTACCATTTCTTTCCCTGTTAAATAAAATTCAAAGATATCCTCTAACCCACGAGTGCTATAGCATAAACCACGAGGATAGAAAATGAAGGAGGATGCTACAAAGAAGGTCAAGAGCATAAAGAGGAGTCTGAGGCAGTGGAGGAGCATTACATGAACTTGGAGGAGGGGTTTTTCACCTTCTCCAAGTTTGGAATTAAAGTTACTCATGCTACTGCTACTTCCCTCCAATTGCTGGCACAGGAGAAGGAGGAAGCTACATTGGACATGGAGGAAAACAAATTACTCTTCAAGTTTCTTGTCGATGACTAGGCCCAGATTCTACTTTATGCAAAGGGAAAAGGGAAAAAAGAAATCTAAGTCTTTTTTAGTTCTGTTCAGTTATGGGGATCTAAGGATCCAAAGACTTTATATACTTTTATGGCAGTTATGGTTTTGTTGGTAATCAGTTGTATTTAAGTTTTTATTAGGCCTGGGTGCCTTTATGGACTATGTGGCTAGATGCTAGTTGTTTCCTTTTTGGTTCTAGCTTTCTAGTTTATGGTATAAGTTTCTACCTGTTGGTACTCCTATTCTTTTTGTTTGATTTTTTTACTGGCTGATAATGTGCTAGCTACCAGCCTTTTGACTGTTAAGAGCTAACCCCCTTGTTTTTGGTCACTTTTAATTTCAAAAACAAACATGATCAAAATTAATGATATTCCATAAACATGAAAATACACATGATCCATGATAATTGAACAATACTAGATACTAAATTAATGTGTATGTGCACATAAATGAAAAATATATATATCAAAATACATGTATCCATAGAAAAATTACACAAATATATATCAAAGTTCATGTATCCATAGACAAATTTGTAATGTCTCGTTTAGGACATTTTATTATTTGCTTCTTTATTCCTCTTAGTCTTCATGATAATTCATATCTGATATATCTCCCTCTATCATTTGTTCTTCTATTTATATATATTATTACTAGTGAATAGTTATGAATGGTTGCATCCCTTCAAATAATAATTAACTAGTTGTTATGGTTAAGGTTTAATAGCTATTAATTAACATATATTTAACAATATATATAAATATATATTATATGTATAACATTTATTAATTATTAAATTTCCTTATTTGTAGTGTATCCTTAGGATTATGGATAATATAAGCTATTTGGACAACATAATAATGCTATCACCATTCATTTAGTACCATCCTTATTTATTATCATTATCACATATATCATAAGATTCTTATATTGGTAGATATATATTCTAATATTACTATATTAGTAGAATTATATTATCATTAGTAAATGATAATATATTATCATTATATTTAAATATATCATAAAATGTATTAGATGATTTATATCATATATTTATCTATATAAATATATTAAATTAATAGAATATTATTGTTTAACTCTTATTAAAACATAGTCTAAAACTAGGGACATCACAGTCCTCCCCTCTCAAAATTTGCTTGTCCTCAAGCAAAGACATATTTGCATACAAATTTTTTATTTTTATTTTTCTTTTGAAATATACATCTTAAAGAATGAAAACACGAGGCAAACACGATGCAGACAGATGCAGACACAAAGTAAACATGATGCAGACACATCATAGACTCTTTATAATTTTACACAATAAAGTAGAGTAAAGGGAATGATTTGTAACATATAGTTCCCCAGTACACTTTTAATTGTGGATCGTGCACACACAAATAATTATTACCTTGTACATATATATAATAGCTTCAAAGAAAAGATTAGTCATGATAAATTAGTTTTGAACCAATATCCTACCAAGCCCAAGAGCAGAACTTTGGCCTTCTTGGCCTTGATGGGAGCCATTAACATCCTTCAAGGTGGTCTACTTGATATATTCTTAATTGAATTAAGTGGACATGATGTCAATCTTAACTTAATCAAATCTAAGCCCAGGAGCAGAAGTTTGGCCCTCCTAGCCTTGATGGCAGCCTGTGACATCCATCAAGGTGGCCTACTTAGATGGTAATCTTATTCTTCCTACCTAAGCCCAAGAGTGGAACTTTGGCCCTCTTGGCCTTGATGGCAGTTAGTGACATCCATCAAGGTAGTCTACTTAGGAGATAATCTTATTCTTGTTAAATATCCTACCTAAGCCCAAGAGCGAAACTTTGACCCTCTTGGCCTTGATGGCAGCCATTGACATCCATCAAGGTGATCTACTTAGGAGGTAATATTTATTCTTCTAAAGGAACTCCTTATAACAAATCTTGACAAAAGTATTCATATTCTTAGTTTTAAAGAATACAATCGATTTAACCTTAGGATAATCTTATCAAACTATTCTACAATCAAGACATAGTTTTTGTAGTGTCAAAAACTTAGTTTATTATTTAAAATATAGGAGGAGGAACAATAATAGGGTGCCCTATTACCCAACCAATGGGCCTCGCCATTCACCCTCATTATCGTTACCTCTCTCCGATCATTATTTCCAAGAAGTTGCCTTTGTATGATGTACCCTGGGATATCCCATCACCGTAGGCCTTACCCAATACCCGTAGGCTTTATCCGGTACCTCGAGTAATGTCACCCAGTCCATTCCACTATAGGCCTTATCTCAACTTGGAGATGATGATCTTAGATAATTTTATTTGACAACACTCTTTGATTATTATCAATCTTAAAAATTAGTGTCATTTCCTTGTAACTATTTGATTAGAATCATTGATAATAAGTATTTAAAATATTCAATATTCATCACAATAACAAAATGTGTAAATAATACCAAAGACACTAATGATTATTTCATAATATATGAAGAAAACATATAATTTACCTCGTCATCTTTATGGTTGAAGTGGAAATTTATGAGTATGAAGTAATCCTCACATCCACTTAAGGTCTTCCTCTGAATTAATCCTAAAAATAATTTGATTATGAGGTGAGAGTCCCAAAATAAAAGAATTGTAGTAATTTCATCATAAAATTCAAAATTCAAAATAAATCAAAGATGATCTTATCTTGATTGAAATATTCAATATTTGGTAGCCTCTTCAAATTTATCCTTTGAGTCAATATCACCTTCCCCAACCCATAGGCATAGGAGTACTTTCAACATTGCTAAATCTTCAATGATTCTTCCTTTTTTCTCTTTTCCTTTTTCAACTTTGATGTATGGGATTTGATGTCCTTTCACCCTTATTATTTTTCCCATTATTTCATGCAACTTTAATCTTATAATCTTTCTTTCTCACATTCACATACTTTTAGATAGTCTGTACATTTATTCACTTGACCAGTTCCCTCAACTCTTCACCTATGCTTTGTTATATTTTTATCATAGCTTACACTCGATGTTTACCACCACATTACCTCCTTTTCCCATAAGAATTAATTTCATAACATGTGTCTAGTTTGGTGACTACCTTGACTTTAATGTCCTTCCTAATTGTATTACATGGGCATATTGTCTTATCATCTATAGCATGGTCCTTGCCTTACGTAGTAGTTAAATTTGATTTTTAGCTCCTTATTTTTAATTCTATTCTTTTAATATATGCTACCTTAATTAAATATAATTGTGCAGCGATAAAGGGACTTGCACACGACTATAATTGTGCAAAAAATAGTGGTTTTCCACGTGATTGGCCTTGTTTCCCTTCAGTGAAGTCCATGCTGGATATAAAGTCAAGTTCTTGCTTGTATTTCCACCTAGGATGGCTAATGCCAAGTATTGTATAAAATCACTCATCAGAAGGACTCACCTCTAATCTATTTTACTTATTTATTTTCTTATTTCCATGTCTCAGTTTGTGATGTGGATCTGCTGAATATGCAAGTCGATGATCTTTATCTATGTACTAGATAATAATCACATCCTCATTCAATTCTCTCAATGATGCTACTGTAAGTTGATGAATGTTTTATCATTTCCAAAGTCATCAATAAGGATTTGATTATTCAATGAGAATATGTCCCTACCATATGTGTTGCATGGGGGATTACATTACAGTCTATCTTTCCAATGCCAAAGGTAGACTGTCCAACTCATATGCTGACTATGTTAATTCGTTGATTGCCTTATTTATTCGCCCTCCACAATCCCTCTTTGATAAGTTCTTAGTAAAGTTTGATGCTAGAGTCCCATTTGATCTATCGGTGTTGGTTGTTGATTGGATTCAATCCTTCTACTATTTGGCTGATCTCACTTTAATTATTATGTTACATTTTCAACTGGGCAATTTGGTTGATATTTTTGGATTGTTGAAAATGTACTATGTACTACCATGATCTTTGGTATTGAAGGAGAGAGCAGAATAAGATCTTATTGAGTTCTACATATATGTTCTAGAGCTAATAATTCAAAATATAAACTTTATTCTCGAAGAGGTAAATAGTAGGGACCAGATTTAGGCCCACCCAATGCAAAAAAAACTTCTTTCCAACCAATTGATTTGCAACCTCTGTAAAAATGTTTTCGTTACACTTACAATCTTCACTTCCCCCTAAAATATTTTAGATAATTATCAATATTTAATCCCTTCTGATAAACATTTGCAATTTATTTCTCATAAAGTTTCACAATGTAGCAGGAAAATCGGCTCTAATACCACTTGTAATGTCCCGTTTAGGACATTTTCTTATTTGCTTCTTTATTCCTCTTAGTCTTCATGATAATTCATATCTGATATATCTCCCTCTATCATTTGTTCTTCTATTTATATATATTATTACTAGTGAATAGTCATGAATGGTTGCATCCCTTCAAATAATAATTAACTAGTTGTTATGGTTAAGGTTTAATAGCTATTAATTAACATATATTTTACAATATATATTAATATATATTATATGTATAACATTTATTAATTATTAAATTTCCTTATTTGTAGTGTATCCTTAGGATTATGGATAATATAAGCTATTTGGACAACATAATAATGCTATCACCATTCATTTAGTATCATCCTTATTTATTATCATTATTACATATATCATAAGATTTTTAATTTTGGTAGATATATATTCTAATATTACTATATTAGTAGAATTATATCATCATTAGTAAATGATAATCTATTATCATTATATTTAAATATATCATAAAATGTATTAGATGATTTATATCATATATTTATCTATATAAATATATTAAATTAATAGAATATTATTGTTTAACACTTATTAAAACCTAGTCTAAAACTAGGGACATCATAGACACAAATATATCTCAAAATACATAGATCCATATACAAAATGTGACTGCTCATGCCATTAGAATGTGTATAATATCAATGTTTATGTAAACAATGTGGCATATGCCATCTCAAAATTTCTCATGACACATCCTATGACAACTATACTATCCTAGGCTATTGGTGGATGATCAAAATGCAACCTCTTCACTGCACTAGGTGGATCAAATGCCTCCTACATTAAAAAAGAAGAAGGAAAACCCAAAGTTAGACTACTAAATTTATATGATTCTTTGTATCTAATATTGAATTACTCAAATGCATAATGATCTTTTTTTAATGAAGATTTATACTATTAAACTTTCATCATAAATACCTCTCTTGTTGACCTCCTACATTGGTCAAGAGTCCTCTCATATGTCCTTGGGAATGCTTGTACCTCATTGATTGTGGTCTGTGTATGTTCAAATATGTTTTTTAGATGAATCTACAACTTAAACTATAATATTATAATTCATAGCATCCTAAATTTATAACATATAATCAAGAATTCAAACTATAACTTACCTGTCCTGGCTCCTCCTTAGGATATAATGGTTGCATCAGTAAAGATACAAAACTCTATCATCCAACCTCGTGCACACTAGGAGTTTCCTATGAGATACAAAATACTAGTTGTTAATATCACAAAAATTAGTTTTGAATTTATTTATGAAAATAAGAAAAATAAAGAATATATAATACTTGTACGTGTAATGGGGCTCTCAATGTGAATGGAAATGCCAGGGTGTCTATTATGCAGAATCTACATGGTCTCATTGCCAGTAGCCACACCCTATACAATAAAGAATATAATTAAATTTTATTACCATAAACATTTTACAAGAGTGCATTGATATTTAATCAAATAGAAAGTACCTAATTACCTTTCCCTTGTCAATGGGTCCTACCTCATCCCCCAAACTTTGTCCCCCAGGGATAGGTGATACCTACAAGAAAAAAGAAAGATTAGATTCCATATATGCTACAATATCAAATAGAAAAAAAATGAGAACACAACATAATGTACCATAGATGTCTCAAGGCCAAATGAAATAGCCAAGAGCGTGGCATCATCAACCTATCTCAACTCCTCCTCAATCATCAACTAAACATGAATGAAGATCACATACATGTATAAGTCAGTATGGGTTAAAAATTAAAATTAATCTATTATAAAGATTAACTTTAAATTACATATATCAGAACAAAAAATTGTACACATGTACCAACATAGAAGGAGTCAATGCCTCTGCATTCCCCTCCTCTCTCACATCAATGTCTATAGACTTTACATGCACATCTAGTGTATCATCATAAAATACAAACTAATACTCACAAAGATCACCTATGGTACCTAGACAAATATTCTTGCATGTTATGCAAGTATGGGGCACACAAACATGTGATAAGTGCACTGATGATGAACTCAGGCCAACATCATCAACACATGGAGGCAACACTAACCTAGTCTAGGATATCAATAGGCTACTCAATCTATGGATGGCTCTAATAGTCTAAGAGCTGGCCTCTGCAATGATATCAGGATGCTACACTCAAGGAGGGGGTAGACATCAATAGGAGGACAAAAGTGCCAACTTTCTTCTGCTGGGCAAAGGGTTTGTCCTAAGGAGCTCCTCCTACATCCATGTTGGGCTTCATGCTCCAATAGTTCATCTTGAGGCCTAATACAAATTCTAAATACAAATTACTAAGAAAATAAAATGGCACTTCTAAATTTCTATGTGGAGGGATATCAAAAACCATCCAGCAACGATCCCAAAAGTTTATACATATGGTGTCATTTGTGCACCATTTAATCGATAGTTTGGGCTTTTTGCGGTTGACTTATAAACTGATTTTTGGGTTCACAAAAAGGGCAACTAAATCATCTTTACTTATATTGAAGGCCACAACCTCATCATAGTCCAACCCATCATCAATCATCTGATGCATTTTTTCATGCCAACAAAGAGTGGCATTTTGTTTGTTGGTAAGTGTGCCAATTTTATCCACTATGGTGTTTAATGTGGATAACATAGGAGCCAATGTTGGTATAGTATTATATGTTTTTCACAAAGCTCTCAATTCAAGGAGATTTTCAAATATTGAATCCTCTATTTAAGGAGGGTTTTGAGGGGGTAGGGGATCATTTGGTGGAAAATTTTGAGGGGGCACTAGATCATTTGATGGGGGTTATGAGGAATAGTATTTCTTGCCTTAGTATCAACATTTTGGTCAGTCATACCTATTAATTCAAAAAACATAATTTCTATTAAAAAAACCTAAATTTTAACAAATTCAATTAAAACTAACAAATTTATAATAAAATTTAAAAAAATTATGATAAAATTGTGAAAATATTAACAAAAACAAAAGATCACTCACCTATATCATGTGTCTGTTTGCTAATAAGATACTGGAGCTTGAACAACAAAATGCAATGTGAAACAACGCTCGGGTTTTTTTTTTTTTCTAATTCATAGTACAAGTATCAGGTATCTGATATGAAATTGGATACCCCATAAGGCTTGAGCCTACTTTTTAGCTTTGGTATCAAGATGGGTGGTAAAATGTCAGAGTGGATTTTCAAATGCTTTTTGACATTTTCAAACTCTATTTTTTTCACATCGCCACTTTTTGGCACTGAATGATCCTACACATACCCATGCACAAATCTCCCCTGAATGCTAAATAATATCCTTTATCATTTCATTGACAAAAATTGAGAAAATTATGCCTTAGACCTTTAACAAAGTAAAAGTCATTAGTAATACTCTTTCCATTTAAAGAAATAGATCCTTTACCTTTCACCATATAAAGAGTAGTGTTTCCAAATCGAACAACACCACCATCAAATTCTTCAATCTTGATAGGATTGCTTCTATTTCCATTCATGTAATGTGAGAAACCATTGTTAATAACTCAATTAGAACTATGACCCATATGTGAAACAAGATATTTATCATCATGTATAATATCTTCTTTGACTACAACAAATATTATTCTCCATAATTGTCATTAGATTTATCACCATCAATTTCTTCTTCATCAATGAAAAACAAAATTATTTCTTCCCTTTATTATTTAACATTATCTTATTTTCTTCTTGGTCTAGATTAGGGAATCTTACAGCAACTACATATTTCAACATATTACCATACTAAGAAATATTTTCACCTTCTCCCATTTTATGTTATCATACTTTCCTTTCAATCTTTCAACCAGGCTATCCTTTTGAACATGAACATATCCACTATAGACTAACTTAAGTTAAAACCAAATATCATGTGCATTATTAAGTCAACTAATATCAAAAAAGTTTCCATTGGATAAAGTAATTACAATTGCATTCAAGGTTTGTATCATGCATTCAATCTCCAAGTCTTCAATTCATATGCACTAAGAATCCCACTAGGTCCTATACAATTATTTTCCACACGTGTCTGGTATTATGGCCCCAGTCCTTTGATGTAGATTTTAATCCTATCACACCAAACATACAAGTTCTCCTTGGAAAAAAGTTGGACCTCCCTTTTTCATCATCTTGATATTTTCCTCAAGTTGATAGGATTTCCAACAAGAGGAACAAATCCATGATACTAATTTTTAATATACTAAAGGTCCAAGATTATTGGGAGGAGCCAGTTTGAATCATTAATCAAAACATTCAATCTTTAACCACAACTTCACAATTTTTTGAGCCAATATTAGGTCTACTATCTATCTAATCATGCATTAAATCCATGTTAACTTGTGAAACTTATCAATTGAACATTGAAAAAAATTCCACACAAGTAACACAATAACACCAAAATTATCATCATAGAACCCCTTGGTCATAGTGAAATATTATGAAGGGAACTAATATTTGTAAGTATTTTTCAATAATTTGAAATTCACTTTGCTAATGGTTTGCTTGTGTTAGGAGCTTATAATAATGGCTAGTTAGGAACAACACTTTTAGGAGTCACCTAATTAAGGGATTTACCTCATAACTATCAACATACAAGTTTGTAACTTCACTAACTCAAATGTAAACCATTTTCATGGCCAACATATGGTGAATCTCGAAGGATTTAAGTGATAAGATCAAATCTTTTGTATCTCCCATGCAATCAACATGCAACCAATAAGAAAATTGAAAAGGCATGCATCCAATAACAAAAGAGCAAGGAGTGAGTGGGAAACAGAGATTCAATATGGATCGTAGATCCACACCTAACCATAAGTCTTCTAATATCTTTATAAGGAAGACAAAATATCATCAATAAAAGAGGATGAAGAAGTGTACAGGGAAAATATACTGGAGTTTAGAGTAAAGAGTAATAAGGCTTAGAGGAAGAGTGCACCAGTTAGACATTCAGTTGATTAGAACTAAGCAAGGAATGTGACAGGATATCAGATTTCAGAGGATCAAGATTAGTGTAAGTAGATCAAGTGCCTCTATTCAGAAATCAAAGGATTGTAATCTATTAGGTTTATTATACCTAATACTCTCTAGCAATTATATTAGATAGGAAATCCTATGTTGATAGGTTAGCTTAATAGCTATCTTGTAGATCCTTTAAATAGGTGATTAAATCCTTTAACAGGGTAACACTTCATGTAAAGTGTTTTGTAAATCCTTTAACTAGGTCACTATTGATACAGTGTAAAGCCTTTAACATGGCAGACCATCATAAGTGGTCAAACATTATTGCTGCAGTGATTTTGTAGGTATCATCCCCACCCCAGTTTTACCTTCTTATTTCTGGAGGGTTTTTGGGTTACCAAAATCTCAAGTGTTATGTGGTGATGCATGTTTACTGTTCATAATTGCTTAATGTTTATATGCATGCATGTTAATTTTAGTTATATGTCACTAAGGGTTAAAAAAGAAGTTGGACGCTAGTACTTCTGATTCAGCCCCCCTCTTAGAAGCATTCATTATATTAAGAACATTACAACAATTGGTATCAGAGCCTAGTTCTCTCAAAAGGAAGCTTAACAGCTTGGAGGAAAAGATCTGAATATGGAACTCTTCAAACTTGGAAAGATCATTGAGAACCAGGTGATAGATGTGCATCTTGCTCTACACAAGGTAGAGGAAGCTAGAGAGGAATTAAGAAAATCCTTTAAAAGAAGAAAGGAGATAGCTATAGCTGAAAATGATATTCACTACAAGAAGATTGACACCACACAAGTATTTACCAAAGGATATTCTAAAGAATTTGATGTAGCAATAGTAGAATTGATGGAGAAAAATAGAGCTCAAACAGAAGAGATAAGGACTCTCAAGATGGAACATGAATCACAAGCCATAATGTTATGTGAAATCATTGAATAGAAGAAAAGAGCAGTTGAGGATAGAGTCATGATAGAAGATGACAAAAGGAATCTTGCAAAGAGATTGGAAGAAAAATGTACTAAATAAACAAGGATCTCAAATATGCAGATGGACACACTTGCCCAAATGATGAACCTTCATCATGACCTCAATATGAAAGATATTGAGATCTCTACTTTGAGGATGTAGAATGAAAAATTGTAGAATGAATTAAACAGAGAAAAAGAAACAACAGAGAATCTCAACAAGTCAAGTGAAGCCATCAAGTACTTTGAACAGTTGATGAAATCTCCAAGATCCACCCATGATACGTCAGGACTTGGATACAATAGCACTGAAGTTGGAGAATCATGAAAAGGTGTTGAGCAGAGAAGTGACACAGGTAAGGATTCTAAACCTACTTGTCATTACTATAATAAAAGGGGGCATACTGCTAATGTTTGCAGGAGTAGAAGAATCAATCAGTCAAACATACCCAAAAGCAAGGGTTACTATCACAAGTGCAACATGCAAGGACATATGACACAAGATTGCAAGTCCAAAATCACAAGGACACAAAGATTTGATGGACATTGCCATAATTGTAAGAAGTATGGATATATAAAGCATTTGAATGCAGATCAAAGCCTATGTGGACATCAAATCCACCAACAAAATAAAAGGGAATGAAGGTCACTACCATTGGGATTACAACACCAGGTCTAGCTATCATTATTGTTAGGAATATGGACATATCCCTAAAAATTGTATAAGGACACATTTCAAAGGGAACTATAAAATTTGGTTGAACCAAACTACTTGCTTCAGTTGTTTGAAAATTGGACATGTCAACAAAAACTATCCAACAAAGGCCAAGGCGCCCAAGACTAAAGTAAATAAGGGCAAAGCAAAGATTGATGTGGAACACATCAGAATAGACATGAAAAAGACATGGCAGAGAAAGGATGGATCAAGTACATCTAATGAAAGGGTCACTTCACCCACAAGGTCAAGTGATCATTTCTCATCCAACTAATCCCAAGATAAGTCTATAGGGATGCTCCATATAAATAAGTATCATACATCAACCCTAAACCATGGAGAAGCACTGCAAAGTATAAATCTGCATAAGACAAGATGCTAAGACTAAACTTGAATGATGATGCCAAGCTATCTTTGGATACCAAGTGAAACTGCTTTGGATGTCGAGTTAAGAAGTCAAGAGGAGGTCGAGTTATTAATAAAGTGAGTAGATGTTGAGTAAGTGTAGTTGCCAAGTGGATGCCGAGTTGAAAAACTTTTGGAAGCCAAGTGACAGGTGTAGGTACAACAATGCATTAAATGCAAATTTTTTTGTGTCACTTAAATGTGAAAATCGATTCACTTTTGAGCCATTCAAGTGAAGAAAAATTACTAGGAGCACGACTGAGAAATTTTCAAGCTTTCAAATAGTGATTTGCAGCGATTCGGAATCTACCCAAGCAATCTAAGCATTTATCCAAGTATTTCCTTCAGGTGCCAAGTTTTACAGTTTGTAAAGTTTTCTCTCATCATCAAACCCTAGTTCAATTATAAATGGCATCTAGTTCAAAAATGACTCAAGGGAAAGTGAGCCATGAGATGCAACTTGTCAGCAATGAGGTTAAGCAACCTGAGTTTAGACCAATACCAGAAGTTGCATATAAAAGTGATCCCGCTGGTGCTCTATCCACCATCCTTGAAAAAGTTTTTATGGTTCAAGATATGCGAAAGTGTTATAACTACAAAATAGGAGCCATATGAGACATGGAAATCTTTAATGCCTTTGACAAACTCTGTGAGAATGGTATCTTGAAAGATGAGTTTTCTATCAAAGAGAAGAAGGGTTTAACCAAAGCCCTAGTTTTTCCAATCGTATTCAAAATAGAGTGGATACACATAATACTTAGTAGAATCCATGATGGAGAATTCTTGTTAGAACAAAGACCAACCAAGATTACAAAGAAAATGGTTCATAGGGTTACAAGATTTTCAACCCTAGATCGACCCAAGACATTGAGAAGTGAAAAGAAGGAAACAATAGAGAAGAACACAAGAGAAAAGTGGAACAATAGAGGCATGAACATAGACACCATAATTGATCCTCTTCTATACTTTACTATAAGAATCATATCACATAAGTTTTATCAATCCAACAGGTTGAATAGTGTACCCTACATAGCAGTGGATGTGGCATATAAGCTTGTAAAGAGAGACCATACATATGACCTAGCAGAGCTTATGTTGCAACAGATCAATGAAAACCTTGGAGCTATCAAAAAGTCCAAGGGAGCATAGTGTAAATTTGGTTCAGTATTAGTTTGTATGTTCTTTTATGTGATGAAGGAATTCCCTTCATTTGGAAAAGTCAAGTGCAATCAAAATAAAACCATTGTTGATCAAATAAATGATTTCATTGCACAAATGGGAGATAGCTTTGATGATCAAATGTCTATCTATTTTGATGATTTCAAAAATGCTATGAAGAAAAGAATGAGGATACCAGTTTCACTGGTGGAAAAGCATGTAAATGAAATATGCTTTTTGGTTGACATTGATTATTATTAAATTCAAGCAGTCCTTCAAAGAGAAAGATGGCTTAGACCATTTGGATATGAGCTTGATGTTGACCAAGCTTCTGCAGCCATCTCAACATTACTTGTTGAGGGAATAGACAAATCTATAAAGGCATTTGGGACATATGACACTGTCAAATCAAGAGTGGTTACCGAACTCAAGACAACCACAATAGTAAAGAAGAAAGAAAAATTAGTAAAGAAAATAAAGAAGAAGTTTGGTGTTGGAGAAACAAGTGCAGCAGGTGAAGCAGAGGAAATTAGTGGAGAAGAAGAAGGTGATGATGAGAAAGATGAAGATGAGCCAAAACAAGGTAAAGATGAGAGTGTCGAGGAAGAAGAAACCAAGGAGGCACCCATCAAAGGCAGAGTCATCAAAAGGAAGGCAAAGACACCTCCTATTTCTTAGCATTCACCAAAGAAAGCTACCATGCAAACACCCAAGAAGCCAACAACCAAAGCTCCAACAAGGGCCTCTACACAAAAGGCCAAAGAGGAAGCAACAAAGAAGAAGAAATCAGTCAAGAAGGCACAGGAAGAGCCAAGGAAAAGGAAAAGATATGTGGCTCAACTTGATACTGATGAAGAAGATCAAACTAAAAAGGTAAGTCATCCTTCTAAGTCTTAAGTTGATGTATTATGTAAAAAGATTAGGAATGGAGACTTAAGAAAAATAAAAGGGATTGATTTCAATAAGTTCAGTAGAGAGGAACAAAATAGCATTGAAGAATCAGTTTATGGAATGATGGCACAGTTCAAGTACACACCTCTTGAACTAGATGGACAATTGCCAAGAGAACTGTCTAAAATTGTAGAGGACAGATGGCATTTTTGTTTGAAAATGGAGAAGGAGATGAGAGAATCAACCTTAGCAAACATACTGTCTGATTTGACAAAGGAACATGTAACTCAAGATGTCAAATGGCATAATAAAAGGTTTACACCTAAATATAGGGCATTCTTCATCTTACAAAACAAAATTGAAGAAATTGTACAAAGAACAACAAGATCATGGAAGAATTTGTACAAAAAAGTAGATGTTCTTGAAGAGGAATACAAAGAAGCTACTGCTATACTTGAGGAAAGAAGGAAGAGGAGAGAAGAGAAGATAGAAGAAGAGAAAAAGGTTGAAGAAGAGGAAAACAAGAAAGAAAGAGAGGAGGAAGGAAAAGATGAAGACAAAGGTACTAATGATTAGCAAAGTGTGCAATCCACACAACTTTCACCTCCTAGTCCTCCTTACCCTACTACCACACCTGCAAAAACCATAAAGATTAAGGATGTTGTTGACACCTCAAGTCAAAAAAACAATCCACTAACTGTAGAGGATCTAACTAAGATCCTTGACCAAACAACTTTTCAAGCACAATTGTGTACAAGCTCCGTATTGGTCAGTGTAGATGAGCTACAAAAGGCAGTAGAAAAAATCAAGAAAGGTGAGGTGCCACCACAAGAACCACCTCAAATCCCTCAAACTACTAGTCTTTCATTTCTACCTCCATCACCACCAAGAATAGCCATGCAAGCTCATCAGGAGCCGAGTGCAACAAAAGGAGAAGTCACAGGTATAACAATACAGACAATAAATATACCTCCAACAACAGTGACTCAAGAAAAAGATAAGGAAGAAACACATGATAAGGAGGAGTCTACAATACAAACTTTGGTTGAATTACCAAAAATAGGAACTCCTACCAAACCTATTCAGAAGAAGAGTACTGAAATGATGACTTTACATGTCAGTACACCAAGTTCAAGTTCTACTAAGGTATCCAGGACCATTCATTATGGCATTCTTGAGCTTGATGAAGAAATTAAAATACCCTATTATGATTCAAGCACTCTAGATGAGGAAAAGATGAATGAAATACAGAGTGCATTGAATAAGAGAAGGAGGCAAGAGGTAATGAGGAAAGACTAAAAATACAAGCAGGCAATAAATGAGATCAAAGATATATTCATGGATGCCTTCAGCCTACAACCTCCAGATGCAAACAGGCCAATACTTGAGCAACTATTTGATATAGTTGACCAAGTGAATAATGAAGACCATGATACTAATGTAAAACTAATGGAATGGTCAGAAAAGATGTTTTTAGGTAAGGTCAACCAGAAGATAACGAATAACATAATTTTGGGACAGGTTGACCTAGCAAAGAAATTGGAGAGTCTAAATGGTGTATTAGGGAACATCTTTTCCCTTTATAGCAAACTGTGTGATTTTTTCAGGTTCACACAAGAAATAAATCCAAAATTTTTGAACCTAGAGAGTAAATTAAAGCTCTCTAGCATGCAACTACCCTCAAATCCTACACAAAGTGAAAAGCAATTTGCTCAAACACTTCACACTCAGAGGGAATTAGCTGCATTATCAGTAGAGGAGGCTACAATTATAAAAAAGCTACTGCAAATACAAGCCTCTATCACTCCCCACTTAGAAATATTACACAAGGAACAAATGTATGCAGAAAAAGTCTTGAAGAAGGATCCAAATATTTCCACACATGAAGGACTTGTTGATCTAGCAGCAGAGCTTGCAATCCAACAAAAGTCATTGGATATTGCCTTGAATAACTAGGATGCAACTCTCAAAATACTCCTTGAAGTAAATAAGAAATTTTTGGCCAAGCATGGCATCACCATTTAGAACCCTTTGACATCAGTGTCAAAAAGGGGGAGATATTATAAGATGAATGGGGGAGTTACATAAAAGGGGGAGCATGGGGGAGTTACGTAAAAGGGGGAGCACAACACACAATTTTGGTTACCAAGATAGCATAGATACTAGCACAATCAACTCAGGGGGAGTTACACTTTTGAGGTATGTATTGTAAGTTACAACAAAATTTTGATCAAAACTCTATATATATACTGGGTAGATTAGTAGGTCAGAAAAATAATGCTTAGTTAAGTGTTTTTGTCACTCATGTCAAAGGGGGAGATTGTTGATCCAATAAATAAGATTGACAAATGAGTATCACAAAACTTAACCATTTTCACCGTACATGTCGAGCACACTATGTATGCTGAGCCACAACATGTGTCGAGTCAAAAAATTAGCAAGTGCTGAGTGATCTTCAGGTGTTGAGCAGTCTTTAGGTGCTGAGTGAAGATCAAGTGTTGAATGACTTTAGATGTCGAGTATGATATAGGAACCGAGTGATATTTAGGTGCCGAGTCACAAACGATGCTGAGAAAAATAGGAACAAAATAGGAGTCGAGTGAGACAGTTCTATTACATGTGCCGAGCATCAGAAACTAGCAAGTGCCGAGTAACACAGAATGCACATACGAGTTTGTAACTTCACTAACTCAAATGTAAACTGTTTTCATGGCCAACATACGATGAATCTCGAAGGATTTAAGTGATAAGATAGAATATTTTATATCTCCCATGCAATCAACATGCAGCCAATAAGAAAATTGAAAAGGCATGCATCCAATAACAAAAGACTAAGGAGTGAGTGGGAAACAGAGATTCAATATGGATCGTAGATCCACACCTAACCCTAAGTCTTCTAATGTCTTTATAAGGAAGACAAAATATCATCGATAAAAGAGGATGAAGAAGTGTATAGGGAGAATATACTGGAGTTCAGAGTAAAGAGTAATAACGCTTAGAGGAAGAGTGCAACATTTAGACATGTAGTTGATTAGAACCAAGCAAGGAATGCGACAAGATATCAGATTTTAGAGGATCAAGATTAGAGTAAGCAGATCAAGTGCCTGTATTCAGCAATCAAAGGATTGTAATCTATTAGGTTTATTATACCTAATACTCTCTAGCAATTGTATTAGATAGGAAATCCTATGTTGATAGGTTAGCTTAACAGCTATCTTATAGATCCTTTAAATAGGTGATTAAAACCTTTAACAGGGTAACACTTCATGTAAAGTGTTTTGTAAATCCTTTAACAAGGTCACTATTGATACAGTGTAAAGCCTTTAACAAGGAAGACCATCAGAAGTGGTCAAACATTATTGCTACAGTGATTTTGTGGGTATCATCCCCACCCCAGTTTTACCTTCTTATTCTTGGAGGGTTTTTGGGTTACCAAAATCTCAAGTGTTATGTGGTGATGCATGTTTACTGTTCATAATTGCTTAATGTTTATATGCATGCATGTTAATTTCAATTATATGTCACTAAGGGTTAAAAAAGAAGTTGGAAGCTAGTACTTTTGATTCACACCCCCCCCCCCCCCCCCCTCTCAAAAGCATTCATTGTATTAAGAACATTACAAAAACCATTATAAATTCTAAACTTCATCTCCTAAAACAACACAAAATTGATAGACCTATTGAATCATTCATTATTTTTCATAAATTGATCGATCCAATTGAGTTCTCTCACTTCAATCAATCATAAATCACTCAATACTTATTTTAACTATATGGAACTTCAAAGACAACAACTAGAAACATCTTTGAGTCTCCCATATCCATTCCACATGTAACTTAGCACACAAATGAATCATACACTTGATTTTTCACTTGCATGATAAAGAACTTAACTACTCAATAATTAGTTCATAGACAAAAATTAAACTAACATCAATGCTTACACAATAGATGATCCAAAAGGCATAAAACCTATGCTTCAAGACACATAAAAACCTCTATTGTCAACTCTTGAAGAAATCTTTAGTACTTATTTCAAAGAAGATGTTCTAGTCCTACCCAATCAACTACCAACATCAAGGCCATGCATTTTTAAATGTTTTGTAGTTTGAGAGACTAGAAACCTACACCAGGAGTGAAAAATTCTAATAGTATGGGAGGAAAAATCTATGATAATATTTTGAGGTCGTAATAGAGGGAGATGAGAAATGTGAGAAGGGAGATATATGAGCTAGACATTACTCAAATTCCCTAGGTCTATCCAAGGGAACACATCCACCTATTTCATGAAACTATTTCATGCAAAAGTAGTTAAAATTCTTATGCAATGCAAACTTGACATATAATATTTTGATGAAATAAGATAACATAAATAATTTTTTTTGGTGATCTATAAAAGACCATCCACTAAGGATCCAAAAACATATTCAATATATCATAATGTATACATTATTGGATGAATAGCTTTTAACTTTTAGGATCAACTAGGATTAACAAAGAGGGAAACTATTTCTACTTTTGATATTTTGATGTTCTTTACCTCATCATAGGACAACCAATTTTTCATAGTGAGCCTTCATGGTCTCTTTCCACAAATTTATATAACTATGTTGGGTGCCACAAATTTCTATATTTGATATTATTGACTATAATGAAGCAAACGTTAAGGATGAACAAAATATTGTACAAAAACATTTGTAATGCTCCTCAAATATTTGAAA
Organism: Cupressus sempervirens; assembly: GCA_028749045.1. Classification (NCBI taxonomy): domain Eukaryota; kingdom Viridiplantae; phylum Streptophyta; class Pinopsida; order Cupressales; family Cupressaceae; genus Cupressus; species Cupressus sempervirens. Next base: position 313,160,833 of record CM053787.1, read on the forward strand.
TTGTTAGAAATTGAATCATATTGATAGAGATTTTGAGAGGTGTTGGTTATAAATGTTATTTTCCATACTTGATTAAAATTGAGAGTTTATATAAAATTAACATAGTTTAAACAAAATAGTCAATATCAAATTAATAGACCTTGTAAATACTCAAAAAAATTTAAAAAGTATGATTAAAAATTGGAGAAATATGTAAGAAAATCCATAATTTATAATAGAGAAGTGATGAAATTTATTGAAAAAATTCGATATTAGAAGTCTTTCAAATATCAAATGCCAAGATAGTTCTTGTCATGGCTAAAAATGATGCACAATGATATTCTTAAGATTTAGATTATATTCACAAGTATCTTATATCAAATTTGGACCAAATGCATACCTGATACCTTCTTCTTATTTTTCACCAAAGTTATATTATAATAATATATTACTAATATTATAGTAATGTATTATAATATTTTATACTATCATAATAATATCTATAGTATAATATCATGTGTGTTTGTGTGTGTGCATGTGTATGTGTGTGTGTGTGTGTGTGTGTGTGTGTGTGTGTGTGTGTGTGTGTGTGTGTGTGTGTGTGTGTGTGTGTGTGTGTGTGTGTGTGTGTGTGTGTGTGTGTGTGTGTGTGTGTGTGTGTGTGTGTGTGTGTGTGTGTTAATTTTGAATATCCAATGTGTTCAAATATTCAATGTCTTCCAAATATCATATATGGTAAGGTGTTTGTGGATATATACATATTGAAACCCAAGCTAAATAAAAAGGAAACATAACTTTTGCTATTTTGGACAAATGAAAATTGTGTTTTATTGACAGAACCACTTTTTGGCCCTTCTTGATCCTATAGATACTCATATATTGGTTGGATATTTTCATGATTTAGTGTGTACATATTGGTAGATTATTGAAGCAAATTTGGGTCATGTAGACATTACTAAATTTTTATAGAGGACGTCTAACCCAAATGGAAAGAGTTACAAGTTCATATCCTTGGTGAGGTTTGGATTGGTATAGACTATGGACTTTAGGGAGAGGTGATGGTAACCATCTCACCTAATTCAATTGGGAAAGTTATTAGCATCCCCACCCATGATTATACCAATATTACTATTATTTTTGGGTGAGCAATATTGTATAAACTATGAAGGGCCAATGAACTATGTCAATGGTTAGTTGTTGGAAAAACCAAGAAATGCACAAAACATTAAAAAGATAAGAATAAAATCCATCAGATCTTGTTAATTACACATGCATGTAAGAAACATAGTTATCATCTTGAGAAAATTTATATTTTTCTTAGTGTCAATAAATGCTAGATGTGGATGTTCTTGTTTACTAAGGTTGTTGTTACAAGGTAAATATATAATGATTTGGGAATATAATAAGTAAAAGGACACACATGACCAGTTACTTACAATAAAAAATGATGAAAAAATCTATATGACTTCAAGTTCTTAGTGTATATGCTAAACCATGCAAGGAACATTCCTAGAAATAATGAGGAAAGGCTCATTGAGAGTACAAAGCAATCTAATTTATAATAATTTCTCTTAGCTAACATTGAAAAGGAACAAGAAACATCATAGATCTGCTAATGATGGATTCATGTTTGTAACTATTAGATCCATAGAGGGGGATTTCGAGAAGAGGATATAGTTGGATGCATTAATAGATATAAAGAGACTCGAGAGTTTTTACATGAAAATAAGAACCTTCAAAGATATTATACTTGAATTATGCAATTAGGTAGGTGAAATTCAATATTTGATTTCATGTAAGCACAAGTCATGCTTTCAATATCCAATTAGAACATGTGAACGTGCATGCTTTGGCATGAAGGCTACGAAAATTTTGGAGTTGATGATGATAGAACATTATTTCAATCCTTTAAAAGTAGAGAGGGAAATTTTTTTATCTCATCGGTAAGATGACCAAATTATTTGGTGCCACTTCAAAAAAAAAAAACGCAAAAAGGAAGATCATTGGACCAACAAAGTAGATGTTTATTTATTTAATTAATTCATGATCCTTGCTTTCTAATTCAACCAATCACCTTTAGTCACATAGATCAATTATCCTAAATGTTAAGCTTGTGACACTTAGTTCTTGTCTCTTCATTTCAATTTTATTTTGATCATCAAGAATTCACTAACCACCACTTAATCTCAACCATGTATTTCCTATTGCCTCTTAATCTAAATCACTCCTACCAAAATCCTATATAACCTTTAATCCTAGCCACTCATCTACCACCTCTTAATTGCAACCACTGATTTTCATAAGATTTCTATAAAATAATACTTTCTCCTATCATTCGAATCTAATAGGCATTTGAAGATAATGACCACTTGAACCTAAGAATCCATTGTTGTTCTATTTTCATCAAAATCATCAATTTTCTATTATCTTGTTTTTATCTTAAAAGTATCTTGCTATCTTCATTGTCATCTCCATATCATTTCCTTCATACTATATTTTGCATAGTATTTACATCAATCAACCATTCTTCATTCCTTCATAGCCTCTTGTGCTTGTGCTAACAAACTTGAGAGCACTAACATTTTGAATGCAATATCTTGGAAGAAAGGAGGGCAATGGAGTCAAACGTCTCTAGAGTGCATTTGGTAACATTTTTTGGCTTATATTATTTGTATATGCATTCTTCAAGAATTACTCTATTAGATGACGTTGGATTCATCTACTTACCTACTTGTTTTGACTAGGCTTAAGGGGCTTGCAAGATTGGTTGTTCCATTTTTTATCATTCTCATTTCCCTATCCATCAATATAAGTATCTCTACCTCTCTCCTTTTTTCTTCCCATAAATTTAATCTCTTTCTTTCACTTCCCATACATAAATATCTCCTCTACACACATGCACATACATACAATCTCTCTCTCTCTCTCTCTCTCTCTCTCTCTCTCTCTCACACACACACACACACACACACACACACACACACACCCCTCTATATCTTTCTTTCTATACGTCTCTTCATCCAATCTCACTTCCTCTTCATTTCTACCTCTATTTAACCTTACTCTATTTCAATTTTTTGACAAACTATCTCCATATCCCTCTCCTTGCACCTTTATCTATACATCTTTATTTGACTATATATATCTCAAACCATATGTTTGATTTAATCTCTATCTCTATTTCATTACCACTCGTTGTACTTTACTATATCCCTTTATACAAATTAATAACTTTCCTTAACCTATTTGTTTAATTTTAATATAATAAGCCCTATGATTTTTAATACCATAATTCTATATATTTTATTTTGAAGAAAATAGAATACTATTTCAAAAGACTATTGCATTTGATTTCATTTACAATAATAATTTTCAGCAATATAAAGGTTTAAATGATCATCCAAACACCTAGAGTTAGAAGTAGTTATAATAATTGCATAAGAAGCACAACCCAAAGCCGTAGAAGAAAATGTGTCTTATCATTGTGCATATTGATTGTAGGATCTACAAGAAAACTAATTGGATAAAAAAACTTTAGTAAATGCATATGATCAACACATCACATGCTGGATGAAGGAAAACTTGAAAATCAAAAAATTAGAAGAATATTTTCCATTCATTGTATTCACATAAAATTGTATAGGTACATATATAGTTGTGTGCCAAATTCATAAATCTAGAGGAAAGGAAACAAATCATAGGAAAGGAAAGAATCAATTTAGGAAAGAATCACTTCAATATTTGAAAAAATATAATATTGCAACACTGCCCCTCAAGTTGGTGCATAAATATCCCACATGCCCAACTTGCCCAAAAACTTTGAGAATACTCGACTTGAAACTGCTTTGGTAAGAATATCGGCCAGTTGATCTTCTAATCAAATCTTAGTTAGCTCCACAATCTTCTTATCCAAATTCTCCTTAATAAAGAATTTGTCTACCTCCACATGCTTTGTACGGTCATGTTGAACTAGATTATGAGAAATATCACATATTGCTTTATTGTCAGAATATAGTTGAATTGGCTAGCTAGGTAGATAGCCCAAATCTCTCAAGAGATGTGTTAACTAGAACACTTCACATACTCAAAGTGTCATACCTCTAAATTCTGCCTCCACACTTGATCATGCAACAACAGTCTATTTTTTGCTTCTCCATGTAACAAGATTACCTCCTACAAATGTGAAATAGCCTAAAGTAGAATGCCTATCATCTACTGCTCTAGCCTAATCAACATCAATATATGCATCCACACTTTGATAATCCTCATTTTTAGTGAATAAAATTCCTTTTCCAGAAGTAGAATTAAGATACCTCAAAATGTGCATAACTGCATTCATATGTTGCTCTCCAAGATTATGCATAAACTAGCTAACAATACTTAATGCATAGGCAAGGTCTGACCTTGTGTGTGCTAAGTACATCAATCTTCCTACGAGTCTCTGGTATCTTCCTTTATCAACTGGTACCTGATTAGACTCAATACATAATTTCAATCCTTCTTCCACGGGCGTATCAGTGGGTTGACATGCTGACATACCGATTTCTTGTAACAAATCTAAGGCATACTTTGTTTGAGATAGAAATATCCCTTTATCAGATCAACACACTTTGATCCCAAGGAAATATTTCAAGGGACCAAGATCTTTCATTTTGAATTTTTTGAACAAGTAATCCTTGAGAGCCCTCATTTCTTCAGGATCATTTCCTGTAACTATCATGTCATCCACATACACAATACGTGCAATTATCTTACCCTATTGATTCTTTATGAATAAAGTATGGTCTGAATTTCTCTAATGGTAACCAAAGGCTTTCATTGACTTTGTAAATATTTTGTACCATGCCCTTGGAGATTTTTTCAACCTATATAGTGACTTCTTTAATCTGTACACCTTCAGACTATGTATTTATGGTATCATGCAGCTGGGTGGGAGTTCCATGTAGACTTGTTCAAACAACTCTCCATGTAGAAAGGTGTTCTTCACATCAAACTATTGTAATGGCCAACCCAAGTTCATAGCTAGAGACAATGAGACTTGTACTATATCAATTTTAGCTACAGGTGCAAATGTCTCTATATAATTAATCCCATAGGTTTGGGTGTACCCTTTTGCCACTAGTCTCGCCTTAAAGCGTTCGATTGTACCATCTTCTTTGTATTTAACATTATAAACCCATCGACATCCAACTAGTTTCTTTCCTAGTGGACGGTCAACAAGTTACTAGCTATTATTTTAATGTAATGATTTCATCTCCTCATTCATAGCGGCTTTCCACCTTGGATTAGCTAAGGCTTCCTACACATTGTTAGGAATAGATACAGTAGATAATTGATTTACAAATGACTAAGTTGATTCTGACAAACAATGGTTAGACACATAATGACTCATAAGATATTTAACTTTACTAGAAAGTTTGGATTCATATGTGGATTTAGGGATACCTCTAGTGAGATGTTGAGGTAGCTATTTTCTAGACGGTTTAGGAACATCCTTGGTAAGTGATTGGTGTGGTGTGAGGACTTGGACAGAGATGGACCCACAACTTCAGTTTCTAGGTGTTCATCACTGCTTTGATCCAAAGTTTCACCTACTTCTTGATTAACAATTTCAGAAAGTTCCCCTTCTTTAGAGATGTCCAAGCTACCCACATCTTTAGGAATGTGAACACCCACATCTTTAGAGGTGTTATCCACATCTTTAGAGAAGTCCAAGCTACCTACATCTTTAAAGATGTGAGCATCCACATCTTCAAAGATGTGATCATCATAGTCTAGAGTCTGAATTTCCTTTTGGTACTCCCCCTAAAGTTCAGGCTCAGAGGAAAAATACATCGAGTCTTCATGAAAAAATACATCCAATGTAATGAACATTCATTGAGTTGGAGGATGATAGCATTGGTACCCCTTTTTATAAACAACATATCCTAGAAAGCATCGCAATGCTCAAGAAGATAACTTGTTGCGTTGAGTTATGGAGGTGTATGAAAGCTACATAACCAAAGAGGTGAGGAGGTAAATTTGGGATAGTAGGAGCAACAACCGCCTCGGCGAGAGCCTCAGATGGTGTTTAAAAATCAATAGTGCTAGAGGGTACTTAGTTGATCAAATATGCTGCAGAGGTAAGTGCTTCGCCCCAATAGGATAATGGCATATGGGCTTCTATTAGAGAAGCACAGACAACCTCCAATAACTAATGGTTTTTCCTCTCGGCTACCCCATTCTATTGAGGTGTATTGGAACAAGTAGTTTGATGAATAGTTATGTGTGCTTCTAGATACTGCTAAAGTTTAGAACTCAAATATTCGCCTCCATTGTCACTATGAAGAACTTAAACTTGTGCATTGTACTGAGTATGAATCATGTTATAATTTTTTTGAAATAACAAGTTCACATCACTTTTAGACTTCATTAAGCATACCAAAGTCATCCTAGTACAATCATCAATAAAAGTAACAAGCCAACGTGATCCACCCAAGGTAGTGACTTTGGATGGACCCCAAACATTAGAATGTATGGTCATAAATGGAACTAGACTTTTATTCAAAGTTAATGGAAAAGAAGCACGATGGCTTTTTGCAAGTTCACAAACTTCACACCGGAAGCTAAAAACATCAAATTTTGCAAATAAACTAGGAGTTAATTTCTTCAGGTGACCAAAGGAAGCATGTCCTAGACATTGATGCCATAGCTAGATTTTAGATTTTTGCTTGTCCCCTTTAGAGCCATCCATCACTAGAGCTTGACGTAGCTTGTCTGAACTCTTTTGACACCAAGTCCAAGTAATACAACTTCCCTCGCCTAACACCACAACCAATCATTTGGATGTTCTTAAACACATAGAAATTAGGCCAAAAAAATTACAACACAAAGTAAAGTAGTGGTGATTTGGGAAACTAACAAAAAATTGTAATCCAAAGATGGAAGCACTAAAACAAAATCTAGATTCAAAGTATTAGTGAGAGGTAAGGATCCTTCTCCAATAACTAGGGCTGAAGAGCCATTGGTAGTGGATTCTGAGGATGGTTTAAGGGATGAGACCTGTCTAGAATCAAACGTCATATGATTCATAGTACCAGAATCAATTATCCATGCACTATTAGAAACAAGTATAGACATGTTTAAAGACTAACCACAATTACATGTTGCTACTGCTAATGCCAAGATCTGTCCAACAACATTATCCTATGTCTTTGTTTCAACAAACGTTGCATTGAAGGTCTTCTTGGAATTCTTCTTCCGTGAATCATGGCTACGATCCCACCATTCTAGATACCCAACAAGTTCAAAGTAGTGACTATTGGTATGACCAGTTTGATTGCAATGGGTGCATTTGTAGGTGGATTTATCAGAACCATTAGTGATCTTAGGTAGGTTTTGAGGAGGCCCATTCTGATTAGATCGATTTCAAGTCACCATGGCTGAAGCTTCAATCTTTTTTGGTTCTCCAATCAGTTTTGTGCGTCAAACAAATTCACGATAGACCAATGCATAACATGCTTCTAATTCAGGAATAGGATCCTTTCTCAAAATTTCACCACGAATGCATTCGAAGTCACCATCTGATCTAGCAAGAAAAATATGCACCCTTTTTCATTGAACTGATTTTCAGTAAGATTCAACATAGTTCTCACTTTCCACGACCACTTAATCATGATGATCCAACTCACCAAAAATCTCATTTAATTCTCCATAATACACAGAGAGTGTTCTGCCATTCTGTTTGGCAAAGAAAGTCCTCTGATTCAAGACAAACACCTGCAATTCATCTGCTCCATCATAAAAAGCCTTAGAAAGAGCTTTCCAAATATCTCGAACAGTGGGTAAGCGAATGTATCACTTCATAATTTGTGGGGACATAGATATCAACAACCATATTTTGACCTTTTGATTGTTTGCATACCACTTCTCATATCCATCATCCTTCTCAGTAGGTGGCTGTGAGTTACCACTAATAAAAGAGAGTTTCTCCTTCTCAGCAATATGCATCTCCATGATTTCAGACCACAAGTCATAGTTTGCTTCATCGAGTGTGATCCTTACCTTGAATGATGAACCTTTAGATTGAATAATAATGGGAGCAGATTTGCTCTCAAATACTTCCGAATCTAAATTGGCCATAGTTCAATGAAGGAATACAAATAATTCAAGCTTCAAAGCTCTGATAGCAACTTGAAAATCAGAAATTCAGAAGAATATTTTCCATTTATTGTATTCACATAAAACTGTACAGGTACATAATATATAGTTGTGTGTCAAATGCATAAAGCTACAGGAAATGAAACAGCTACAAGAAAGAAAAGAATCAATTTAGGAAAGAACAGTTTAAGAAAGAATCAGTTCAATATTAGAAACAATCTAATATTGCAACAGGAAACAGACTCAATATTACAGAAAAAAGGGAAAATGAATTATTTGTCTGATTTGGTTAGCAGTCACATTTGGTTTGTTAAACATGACGCCTCAAGCAACTATTAAATCCGTTAGAATATGTTCTGATTGCTACACTGCAACAAAGCATAACAGAACTGAGACATTTGTGAGGTGATTGCTATCATGTTAAACATGCATGCAAAAATGATGTAATCATAGACAGAGCAGAAAGGAATGCATACCTTTACTCACACTCCTTTCCAACATCATTATTTGGTTACAATCAATCAATTCTACTTTGAATTTAAGCTAAAATTTATCATTTATAACTGCCTCGGCCATGGAAATTCCTTCAAACGTGAACACGCTAATGTTTAAATCTCAAAACTATAATTTGGAAAACAAACTTGCAAGTAAATTCCTGAACAACCCCTTTGAAGATTAAAGAAGGGTACTCAATCTGAAATTTACAATCAAGATACAAAGCATTATAGCCAAGGGATATTCATCAACTTCTCAACCAGCACATATGATCTTCACTTTTCATAGATCTTGAATTTCATTTTCATAAATTACGAGAATCCATACATCCAATACAATTAAATCATAAAATTTCAGAGCTCGGATAGCTGCTCTGTCAGATGGGCATAGAAAGAAATTAACTACGATTGCTATGCATTCCTACAATCAGAAGCTGGCCTTTGCCCACCTTGGCACAACACAACACTGGATGGGTAGCTCTTGAGACAATTGTGAGCAAAACTCCCGCTAATATCGTCACTAGAGATGTTAAAAAACTGAGATGGAATATCTCCACTTAGATAATTCCCATCTAAATACAATCTAACCAGAGGGTGCACATCAACAGCAGCCTTGACACCATAATCTGCAGGGATTGGACCATGAAACTTGTTGTATCTCAGAGACAAAGAAGCAAGAGATTTCAAAGTTGCAATATTGGAGGGCAAGAACCCACTGATCTTGTTGAACCCAATATCCACAGCTACCAGTTGACTGTCAACTGCAGACAAATTTTGCACACTGATTGCAGTAAAACTGTTGTTGGACAAATTCAGCTGCTGTAATTCAGGGCTGGAAAACAAGAACCCGAATTCAATTGATTGCAGCTAATATCTACTACACCCAAATGCTGAAGTCTGGTGAAGCTTGAAGGCAATCTCCCTGTCAAAAGATTTGATCTCAGAAACATCAGGGTCAGAGACAATGGCAGATCTGATGGAATGGCACCCACAAGCCGGTTGGAGCTCAAATCAATGCTATCAAGATTTCTCAGCCCACCCATTGGAGGATTAGATTAGTTAACCTCCGAATGCTGAGTGGGATGCTTCCATGGAATGCATTCTCTGCTAAGTAGAGTTCTGTGAGCTCTCTTAGATTTCCAATGGAAGGGTGCAGGTATCCCCTGTATCCTGCCTCGTCTAATGTGAGGCTTGTGATCCTCTTCTTACTCTTTCTTTCTACATCACATCTGATCCGACGCACAAATTGGCTGGTTGATGCAGAGTCACATGGATCAACTGAAAAGTTCCATGAGCTCAAACATGTGGATGGGAAAATTGAATTTGAATCTATAGCGTTTTTTAACGATATGAGAGCCTCAATGTCTGACTTTGAGGTTTTACCCCATGCGAAGTTGCATACAGAGCACAAAAACAGAACAAGCAGCACCACCTTGGTGGTCTCCATTTTAGAATCTTCAGCACTATTGAGCTCCGCAAACAAGCAACACTTACTATTGCAAGAACAAGCAAAACCAGTGAGCTCCTTAAATAAGAAAAACTAGACAGCTCCTCAATAAGCAAACCGGGGTCTACAAGAGCATGTATTGCAGCAAATCAACCCCCATATATATAAGAAGTTGGAATACAAAAAACTGAATGAAGATAACCTCAAATGATAAAGCATTAATTGTATCTTTAGGTCCAAGTTTCATTTCCAAGGTACAGTCGTTGTATAGTAAGTGTATTCATATGCTGATGCGTCTTTCAACAGAATTTTTTTTTTTAATGTAGGTATTTTTAAAATGATATTAATTGGTTGGATTTAATGATTTAAGATAAAGTACAAGATATACGTTGAGGATTAAAGATTAAATTTTCAAGGTAAAATAGTAATTAAGATATTTGAAATTGAAGTAAATTTTTATGCAGAGAGTCGGCCTTATTTGAAATGGATCTGTTGGTTATGGACATATAAAACAGATTGTGGGAGATGATCAAAACTATCTTTAATGTAAAGTTATTATACAGGATGTCTATTTAAGTTACAGTAAGTATGAGTAAATGTCTATTAAATATTTAATATGTTGATACGTATTTTAATAAAATATTTAGAGGTATTTTTACAATGATATTTAAGTTGTTAAATTTAATGATTTAAGGCTAAATATTAGTCCGTTGAGTATTAAGTTTAAATTTTAAGATAAAAAGGTATAATAAGATGTTTGAAATTAGATATGATCTAATGTGTTGGCTCAATATTTAATGACACATATTATAATAAGAACAAGTGTCACATAGTGACTTGCCTTTAGTTTTTATATAGATATGATTTTAATTTAATAAATTTGTTATAATTTATAAAATATTTTAATTAACATTTTTTTAAAATATTTATAGTTTTCTATTATGATATTAATTATTATTTAAATTAATTATATATATATAATATTATAAATAAATCATAATATCTTTATAATAATATTCCTTAAATGATTATATAATATAAGAAATATCTTTTTTTTAAGTATTTTTAATTGAATGACAAAAATTATATTATAAAAAAATACAATATAAAAATTTAAACCAACATACTTACATTTTAAAAATGTTAAAAATAGTCATAGTCACTTAATAAGAAAAAAACCATACAATCCATGAAACCCACCAAGCTACATAATTCACCCAATCAAATCTTAGAAATATATTTTCTAAAAACTGTAAAGTTAAAAATCTTGCATCTATGTAACATATTAGTTTGATAACAACAGTTAATTGACTTATGCAACATATTACTTTGATGACAAAAGTTAAAATCAATTATTTCTCACTTAGAAACCAAAAGGTTTAATAAATATTTAAAGTGTAAAATTTGAAATGTGTCAGAATAGTACTTAGCCTCCCTACCACAAGTACTAATAAGTGGTTGGAATGTGTAACAAATTTTTATTTTATTTTAAATTTTTAAATGTAACAATCATTCTAAATATTTATCTCGAGGTTTGTCTTATTTGAAATGGATCCGCTAATTATGGACATATATAACAGATTGCTAAAGATGATATATGCCATCAAAGTCTTTAGATTTTCTACATATCTTTTATTTACACAATGGGGATTAGAGATATATTTATTTTAAACCACCCAAACTTTAGATATGACATACATGAGCCAATATCTCTTTAATGTGTTGATTCATCTTTTCATGAAATATTCAATGTTAGACACATTTTACAATGACACTAAGTGGTTGTGTATAATGGTTTGAGTTCAAGCATCCTTGAGGTCCAAGTTTAAATTTCTAGGGTGGGGTGATATTAATAAGGTGTTTGAAGGTGCAATAGACATGAGTACATTTTGCAACATCAGTATGTGATAGAGTGTAATAGTTTAGATTCCTTGTTATTTGAAAGGGTTGGGCTGATTTTGGACATATGTGATACAAATTGTTGGGATTGATCAAAATCATGTCATCTTTAGATTTTCTACTTGCATTTTTTCACACAAAAGAAACAAATGCCACATAGTGACTTAGTATTTGCCTTCAATTTTTATATAAATCTAATTTTAATTTAATAAATTTATTAAAGTATGTTAAAAAAATATTTATAAATATAATTATTAATATATTTTAAATAAATTATAATATAAAAAATAGTAATATTTTCATAATAATAATATAAAATTATATTTCTTAAACAATCATATAATATAAATAATATTCTTTTAAAATAATTTTTGAACGACAAAAATTATATTATAAGAAAATACAATATAAAAATATAAATCAACCCACTTACATTCAAAAAATTATTAAACAGTAATGAATCACATTAGCTTAATAAAAAAGTCAGTTTGTAAAAGTATTAGTTTTACAATCCATCATATTGGGCCAGTATAAGAGGTAAATGAGTTCACCCACTCAAATTATATAAAAATACTTTCTAAAAATTGTAAAGTTAAAAATCTTATGATTAATTTGAATATGTAGAAAACATAAATTTTAATCATAGGTTAAAGTATTAAATTCAAAAAATATCACAATAGTACTTAGTACTTAGTACTTAGCCTATGACAAGTACTAATAAGGATATTTTTTATTTAGATTTGTTTAATTTCTAATTTGTTCATCATTATTTTATTTAATATTTTCAAAGAGGCCATTATTTCCATGTAGTAGAAGTATCTGTCCAGAAGTTTTCCATTTAACCTCTATTAAGAAATTAATTTTATAAATATATATTTACAAATTATCAACAAGTTCATATTAGATTTTTTTTTTTTTTAAATTCTAATTTCAATTATAATATATATAGATAAATAATATCACATCAAAGTAGTTATTATTGAATTTTTTTACATACTATTTTTTATTTTAAAATTTTAATTATTATATTATAATGTAAAAAATAAATAATAAATTCATATTAATTATGATATTTTAACATAAAAGTATTTATATAATTGCATAGATACTAATCTTTTATTTTGTAGAAGGCATTTTCATTAGCTTTTATGATTATTTATTATTTTCTTAGTATTATTTTTTTAACTTAAAATATTAGTTATTTATTTTCTTTCAGAATAAGGCAAATTTTAATTAATATTATGTACAAGTATGAATATTATGGCCTATATAGTAAATGTGTGTGTATTATTTTAATAATATAAAGTGAATAGTAAAAATTATTATTATAGATTTGATAGTCAATTAAGAATTATAAGGAAGGTTTTTCTTATTTGAAATTGATGGGTAAATTGTTGGACTTATATGATAAAGATAAAGTATGTGAGATAATTTTGATATCTTTCTTTGTATTTTAATAAAATATTCAATTTCAAAGATATGTTATAATGATAGTAAGTGGTTGAGTGTAATTATTTGAGATTAAGTATGAGATGTATATTGAAGTTTAGGTTCAAATTTTGAATTTGAAGTGATATAATAAGGTGTTTGAAAATATGAGCCAAAATATTCTTTCATTTATTTTTAAAATTTTATAGTCATGAAAATAAGCTTGTATGCATGAGACCTCTCCTAGGCTATTGTTTTATTTATGTTTTGTTCATGTCATTTTTCTTCATGCTACATACCACATTTATTGTAGGAGGTTTAGTGACCTTGACTAGCCTCAACTTGACAATTATATCAGCGATGAAGTTTTGGCAACTAATGACCATATTACCCCTAAACAAATGACCCTGAAAGTTTCTCTCAAAAGTGTTTTGCACAATATGTCTTATAGTACCCAAAATGTTTTTTTTTCCTATTTAGGATTTTGATAGTACATGACAGTGGCTTGAAAATTTTACTTTGATTGGAATTTTTTTATGGAGGTTCCTGTTGTTATATGGAGCCTAATTAGATTAAGAGGTTATTTTTTCTCACTTCTTTCGATGTGATTTCCCCTCAGGTTTTCCCATGAGGGTTTGGAGTAGTGCCCCATGATGGGGTTGAGGGGCACTAACCCTTGTAGGGTCAAGTGGTAGCAACCCTTGCATGGTCTTAGGAAAAATCCCTATGCATGCTCCCTATCATGATACAACGTGGGGCTGAGGGGTAGCACCCTATGAGCCCAAAAATCACTTTATTATTGTAAAAAACATCATGAGTTATTATTCTATTAGACAACATATTCTTTCCCTAATTTTGTAACAAATATAAGTCTTATATAAAATGGCTTAGGATTAGGGATATTTTTGGTATGATGATGATTTAGTATCTTCTTGCAGTGGTATTGAGTTACAAGGGATTATAGATTATATAATCAAGTTGGAGCTATTGGATAATAATATTGGATGAGCTATTCTGTGGATGTAACCCAGGGATTGGGTGAACCATGCTAAAAATGTGTGTCTTATATTAGTTTATGTGTGCTTTATTCATTTGTGACATTGGTTATATTTTCATGTAACTATCCTTTTATGTCTAACTAATTCTAACAATGGATTGTCAAAAACTAGGCCCCTCATGGGTCTATCTTAATGGCACTTATAATTTTATCAAAGGGTTTTCGTTGTTTCACTTTGCTCACTCTACCTATGTTTAGGATATTTTATGTCATGGCCCCTAATTGTGTGGTCTTCCTTTCATTTTTTTCATTCACGGTCACAAGAATTCTCTATGTTTGATGATAAGAAAATCAAAACCTTAGTCTAGATTGAATTTCCCATTATCCCTTTTCCATTTCCTAATCCATTGGCAAGGATGTTTACATAAAACAAAAATAGTTATTTCATGCTTGTTGTGGTTCCACAACACATGCCCCATTTTTTATCTCAAAAATGGGGACCCCCACCCACCCCCCCCCCCCCCCCCTGCCCCCCTACCTTTTTTTCTTTTGTTTTTTCTTCCATCCTCTAGCTCCTTCATTTGTTTGATTATAGTCACTTCTAAGAGTTTGTGATGATAAAGAGGCTCTAGCTCATGTCGGGTAGGTTTTTTGTTGAGTGTTGTTAATTCATTTTGTGTTGACTTCCTAGTTTTTGTCTAAGTGGTTTTTTTCTTCTTTCATTTTTCATTCCTAAAGCATGATGGTGACCTTTGAGATTCATTAGACTTGGCATATATTTATTACTTAGATCATAAATAGTTCAATTCAATTGATTTCAATAAAGTGCTACTGACAATAGCATTGCATGTGCAAATTCAACACAAGAACCTTAGGAGTTAAGATCAAAGAAGCATAGGGAGCTCAAGTCCAAGCCAATGTTGGACTATAAGGAGGGCATAAATCATTAGAAAGATTAGAAATAGACATACAAGAATAGTCTTAGATCCCATTTTAGAAAAATCCAGAAACTGTTTTCAAATATGGGAACTTTGATTTTATTTGGCAATTTGTGTAGGTCCCCAAGGTATGCAAGTTCATAGTTTTGAATTCCTGGATGTGTGGGTGTGCAAGGTCCCCATGGTGTATAGGTGTGAAAATGGGAATAGATTTTCAAAAAAACAGAAATAAATAGACAAGACTAGCCTCGGACCCCATTTGAGCAACACCCATAAATCATTTTCAAATTTAGGAACTTTGATTTTTTGGTAACTTGTGCACATACACAAGTTTGTAAGGTGCAAAGGTCTACATGTCTGCAAGTGTGCAAGTGTGTAGGTTCACAATTTCAATGTCATGGAGATTTTCACATCCAAAGGTCCCCAAGGTCCATAGGTGTGCAAGTTCATAGCTTTGAAGTCTTGGAGGTGCACACTCTTGAAATTCACAAGTGGGAAGATTACTTCCAAGGTGGGGGGGAGGTGGGGGTGAATCAGAAGTAACACATTTTAACCTTTAAAACTTTTAGTTGAATTCAATCATATGCATGCAACATATCAAATAAACATGAAAGAAAAGACATGCATGAAAACACATAACATAAGGTGTTGGTCACCTAGAAACCCTCCAAAATGAGAAGGTAAAACTGGGGTGGGGATGACACCCACAACTATCACTACAGCAATATGTAATTGATTAGTGTTACAAATATTTGACCATCATCAATGGTCTACCTTGTGAGAGGCCCTATCTAAAGGATTTTACAAACATTCACTTGGAACGTCACCTTGTTAAGGGATTTGCAAAATGGTTGTTAAACCAACTGATCAACATAGGATTTTCATTCTCCAAACACAATGGTTAGAAAGTATAGTAGAATGTTTGACTTGATTACTTACATCCTTCTATTGCTGATTTCATATCGATGTTCTATCCAATCTGTTCTAATCCTTCTTGATCTGATATGTCTCTATTCAAATTGTTGATGCTCTATTTTTCTCAATTGATTTGTCAATGCTCTGTTTCACTAAGTCACCCTTCTTCTCTTCACTCTCTTTCACTCTTCTTCAACCTTCTCAACTAGATTCAACAACTTAAACAACTTGAATTAAGAGGCTTTGTCCTTCTTTTAAAAAGTTTCACGGCTTAGGGTTTGTTATGAATCTATGATTGAGATTCATTCATTTTGTCTCTTTAGCTTTACAATTATTTCATTGGTTGCATGCACAATACATAGGGATTCTAAAAGATTCAATCTTATCTTCTTGAACTCAAGATCGATCTCTTAGCTGGCATGCAACATGATCTGCAATTGAGTTTGTGAAAGCACAAACTCATATGTTGAAACAATGTCACTCGACACTTATTGTTTGCTGATGCTCGACACATACTAATTACTGGTGCTTGGCACATATAGTATTTCTATCTTGCTTGACACCTATACTTCACTCGACACATGTAGTGACTCGACACTTATACTTCACTCGACATCTATATTGGGTTGGCATCAATTGTCAATTGACAATGTCTATCTTCTTGGCACCTATTGAATTTTTGGCTTGACACATACTGTAGTTCGGCACCTATGTCATACTCAACATCAACTTAGAGAATTTCTTAAGTGTATTGACACTCAATTTTCAAAATCAATCTGAGAACAATAATCTCCCCCTTTGACATGAGTGTCAAAACACTTAACTATAGATTATGAATCTAATCTCTATGAGTATAATATACATCTATTTGGCATATGTGCAAAACTTCAAAACTATTCAAAATTTTATAAAGAACTTATACCTTCAAACTTGTAACTCCCCCTGAGTTGATGTGCCTTACTATAACCAAAAATTGACATGCTATATTTGTCTCATGTTGATACTTTTTATCTTTGTCTTGTCTACTCTATTTCATTTGCCCTATTTTTTCTCTATTTTTAATATGTTTTTACTCTATTTTTACTCCCCCTTTCACATATTTCCTTTGCAGTTTTTGTATCCTTTTGGCTCAAAATTCAAAAAAAAAATTTATCTCCCCCAAAATGTGTTATCTCCCCAAAATGTATTGTCTCCCACTTAGGTTTATCAAAATGTTATCTCCCCCTTTTTGACACTTATGTCGAAGGGTTCTTATGAGGTAATTGAATACTTAGCCAAAAAAAATTTATTTACCTCCATTATTATTTTGAGAGCAGCACTCCAATTGTCTAATGCAATCTCCAATGCTTTAAGCTGGATTTTTGTCTCTGTTGTAAGATGTACTAGAGACTTTCTAGTGTTCAAATATTAGGGTCTTTCTTCAAAATATTCTCTACATAGGCTAGTTCCTTGTGCAACACTTCCATGTGAGGAGTTATTGCCGATTGAATCTACATCAATTTGGCCTTTACATTGGCCTCATCTACTGTGAGTACAACTAATTCCCTTTGTGTGTGAAGCGAAGTGGAAAAGTGCTTCTCACTTTGATTTGGATCCTTAGGTAGCTACATGCTATATATCTTAAGGTTCCTATCCAAGCTCAATATCCTCTGGTTGGTCTCTTATGTGAAGAATGAGGAGTCACACAATTTTGAGCACAGTGAGAAAATATTTTGAAGTACTGCTTTTACCTTCTCTATTTTATTAGCTAGCTCTACTTGAGAAAGTGTTATTTCACTTGATATTTTCTCATTCACCTTCATTTGAAATTTCTTTTCAAACCATTCTAATAGTTTTACATTTGTATCTAGGTCCTTGTTTTGTACCTGGTCCACTATGTTGGCTAATTGCTTCATTATGGGCTTTGTCTCATCAAGTGCCTACAAGAAGAATGCATCTAGAAAGATGTCTTTGATTTCAACCAATGCTTGCCTTTGCTTGTACTCATTCCTGAGTATCTCTTGTTTCTTTCTCTTCTCAAGTGCCTCTTGCACTTCATTAATCTGATCTATGCTCATTGTTTTATAGTCATACCTTGGGATGACTATCTCTTCATCAAGTGCAAGGTCTCCATAGTGAAGTGCCCTTGCAACCTTGGTAGTGCTCGAGCCTTGTGCTAAGATTTGCAATGGTATGACATCAATGCTCAACTACTGTGTTGTTCTTGTGGGAGTCCCTGTAGTAGGAAAGTTTATCAAAGTTTGAATTGCATCTTGTTCTTTTTCTTTAGGTTTCTCCTCCTTGTCCTCTTCAGCTCTACCTTGATCAATTATGATTATCTGAGGGGGTGCACCTTGTCCTTGTGCTATAATGATAGAGGTACCCTTTTGTCTTATTTTCTCTTTTCCTTGTTGCTTGATAGTTGAATTATTCAGCATTGTGGAATCAACCCTAGTAGATGTGTCTTGTGCTGCTTGCTCTTGGGGTTGTTCACTTGTAGCTATTTGAGTATGTGAAGGTGGTTCTTGTGTATTCACCTTCTCCTTTGTTATCTTAGCTACTACTTTTTAAAGTTCCTCCACACTCACCAATATTAGATTTGTACATAATTGTGCTTGTAGTGAGGTCTGGTGAAGGATTTTCTTAAGATCCTCTATAGTCAGTGGGTTTATGTTCTAACCAGAGGTGTCAAGAACATCTTGAATTATCAATGAATCTATAGGTGTGGGAGTTACATGTGGAGGGCTAGGAGGTGGCATCTTTGTGTCTTGCACACTCTGATCTGATTGCTATTGTTTAGCTATTGCCATGTCACTCTTTTATACATTATTCTCCACTATAACTCTACCTTTTCTTTCTCTCCCTCTTCTTCCTTTTCATTTTCATCTTCTTCATCATTCCTTCCCTCAAAGGGATCTTCTTGTCCTTCCTTAATTGTTGTGAGCCCATAAATTACTTTCCACATGAGAGTGGACTTCTTCACAACATCTTCAATATTATTCTACAATATGTTGAAGGCTCTATATTTGGGTGCAAAATTTCTCCCATGTTTCTTATTTGCCTTAGTGATTTGGCCTTTTGTTAGTTCATGCATGACACAAGCCAAAGTTGACTCTCTTATTTCCTTCTCCATGTTCAAGCAATAACGCCATTTATTTTCTACTATTTAAGACAACTCCTTAGGCATTATGTTGTCTAGTTCAAGTGGAGTATTATTGAACTTAGCCATCATGGTATAGATAAACTCTTCTACTGCACATTCTATTCTTCTTTTGACAACTTATTGAAATCTAGGCCTTTTTGCTCAGATAAATCTGCATTATCCCTAATGTTGTCAAATGTGTTTTCCAGATCAGATTTGGTGGTGTGACTTACCACTCTAAACTAGCTATTATCATCTAATTCTAGCCTTTCTTCATCAAATTTTGGAGGTGCCACATATTTTCTCCTTAGCTTCTTTTTGGCTAGTCCTCGCTATTTTGCTGCCTTTTTCTTCTCTTGCTCCTTGGCTACGTTGGTTGTAGCTCTTGTGTTTGCCCTTGTTGGAGGCTTTACAGGGCTAGGCTTTGCCTTCTTCTTGCCTTTAGGCTGTGCAATAGGCTATTTCTATGCTTTCCTCTTCTTTGTTTCAGCCTTAGGTGCTTCCTCTTCCTCTTTCTCCTCGACATCTTTTTCTCCCTTGACATCCTCACCCATGCCTTGGGTTAGTGCTAATGGACCTTGCACCTATTCCTCTTCTTCTTCATCATCATCTTCTTCCTCCTCTACCTCTATTGCCCCTTCTCCAAATCTAGCTTTTAACTTCTTCATCAATTTGTCCTTTTTCTTAACGGTGGAAGAAATATTCAATTCCATCTCCACTTTGGATTTCACAACATCAAAGGTTCCAAAAGGCTTAGTAGTCTTGTCAATCTCCTCTGCTAGCAATGTTGTAATGGCTATAGATGCTTCATCTATATTAATCTCATAACCAAGAGGTCTAAACCATCTAACCCTTGGAATGGATGCTTGTATGTAGGTGTAATCAATATCAACAAGGAAACAAATATCATTTATATGTTGCTCAACAAGTGAGACTAGAATCCTCAATCTTTGCTTCATTGATTTCTTAAAGTCCTCCAAATTACTTGTCATAATAGTCTCAAAATTGGCTCCCATTTGTTCAATATATTCATTTACTTGGATTGCCATAGACCTATTATTTTTCCAGTTGACTTTACCAAAGGAAGGGAACTCATTCTATACATAAAAGAAAAGAAAAATCAAAATTGATCCAAACTTGCATTGTGCACTTTTGGATCTCTTTATGGCTCCTAGGTTTTCCATTATCTATTGTAATTGCAACACTACAAGATCATATGTACGATCTTTCTTTACTATCTTATAACCAACATCCACTGCTATGTAGTGCACACTGTTGAGTCTGCTAGATTGGTAAAACTTGTGGGAAATCAACCTAACTAAAAAATCAATAAGAGGGTCCTTGATTGTATCAATGGTCATCCCTCTTTTATTCCACTTGGCTCTAGTATTCTTCTCAATAGCTTCTTTGGAGTCACTTCTAAGGGTTTTGGGTCATTCTAGGGTTGGATACCCTATTACTCTATGAGTGATTCTCTTTGAGATTTTCACTGGTCCATCCTCCAACCATAAGCTGCCATCATGTATCCTACTTAGGACAATTTTGATCCATTTAGTCTTAAACATGGTAGGAAAATCTAGGGCACATGTTATGCCCTTCTCAATGATTTGATATTCTTCTTATAAGACCCTATTTTCACACAGTTTGTCATATGCCTCCCTGATCTCCATATCTCCTACAACTCCTATCTTGCAATTATAGCATCTCCTAACATCCTGCACCGTTACTACCTTAGGAGGGATAATAGATAGGACTCTAGTAGGGTCATTTCTATATGTAACTTCTAGGATAGATCAAAAATTATGTTGTTTGACCTCATTGGATACTAACTAGACCTCAAATGACTCTTTGTCATGGGGTTTCCTAGAACTCAAGGCTATTTCCACAATCTAGGGTTTCAACACAATGAAATAGCTAAACTGCATAGCTCAGCACTAGTAAAATACCTCAAATTGATGATATGGTGCCAAATCTGTGTTGAAATCTGCATGAAAGGCTCAAATTCTGCTTGGAAGTCATTCTGCTCTCTTCTTGTTCTTTGCTCTTTGATCACAATAATGAAAAATGATTCAAAATGTGATCCTATACCCTTATTTCATAGAATTTAATGGTTAATGCATTTACAACTGTCCATTTAGCTCCTAAAGCAATTTTGTGTTACTTGGCTTCCATTGACTTCCAATCACTCGGCATACATTGGAGTTTCTTTTACTCGACTTCAATACAAATTTCCCTTCACTCGGCTTCCACTACTAACTCGGCTCCTACTATTTTTGTCAAAAAACTTGGCTTATGAAGCCAATTTTCTCTGCATCCAAAGGAAACTTTCCTTACTCTACAACATTGTGAAAATTTTAACTTTGCATCTTCATTTGTGTTGATCTATCCTTTGCAGTTCTTATTTATTTTGGGAACTGATGCATGATAAAGCATTAAATATTAGTCTCACAAACCTTCTACTTAGTTGGATGAAGTGTGACCATTTGACCTTTTTGGTGAATTTATCCCTCCATTGGATGTGCTACCTCCATCTCTTCTCTTCCATGTCCTATTCATCTCTCCTTTGATGTGTTCAACATCAACTTTTCCTTTCCCTTTTTTGAACTCTGAGTTGGGTGCCTTTGACCTAGTTGGGAAATACTTGATGATGTGTCCTGTCTTTAGACAACTAAAGCAAGAGGTTTGACTCAACCACCTATTGTAGTTGCCACTAAAGTGTGTTCTTATACAATTCTCAGTAATGTGTCCATACTCCTGATAGTAGTGACAATTCTGACAATTCTGCCTAGTGTTATAGTCCCAATTGTAGTGATGTCTATGGCTTTTGGTTTTTGTAGGTTGATTTGGTCTCCACACAGGCTTTGTTCTACATTCAAGGGCTCTATGTCCATACTTCTTGCAATTGTAGCAGTGACCTCCAAATCTTGGTATACTTATAGTTCTAGTCTTGCAATCTTGTGCTTGATGACCTTGCTTGTTGCACTTGTGATAGTGACCCATGTTTTTAGGTTTGTCATGTTGACTAGAATTCTTGCTTCTACATACATTAGAGGTATGTCCCTTTTTACCAAAAAAATGACAAGTGAGTTTAGTGTTCTTACCTTTGTCACTTCTTTCTTCTGCAGTCTTACATGACTCTCCTTCTTCAATGCTAGTGTAACCTAGTCCTAAAGTGTCATTGCTAGATCTTGGTGATTTTAGCAACTATTCAAAGTACTTGATAGCTTCATTAGGCTTGTTGAAGCTCTCTAAAATCTCCTTTTATCTTCTTAAGTCATTCTACAGTTGTTCATTTTGTATCTTCAATGTGGATCTCTAAATGTCATTGGCATTCAACTCATGATGTGCATTCATCATCTAGCTTAGGGTGTCTAGCTGGATGTTGGAAACTCTTGCAAGATTAATTGACTTTTCTTCCAATCTATTGGCAAGGTTTCTCTTGTCATCTTCTATCACAGCCTTATCTTCAATGGCTCTCTTCTTCTGTTCAATTACTTCACAAAGCATCATGGCTTGTGATTCTTGCTCAATCTTGAGAGATCTAATCTCTTCTACTTGTGCTCTATTCTTCTCCATCAGATCTGCTATTGCTGCATCAAACTCTTTGGAATCTCCATTGGAAAACACTTTGGAGGTGTCAATCTCCTTGTATTGTGTGTCATTTTTAGCTATGGAAATCTCTCTTCTTCTCTTTAGGGATTTTCTCAAATCTTCCCTTGCTTCTTCTAGAGAATACAAAATGAGATGTATTTCAATCTCCTAGTTCTCTATGATCTTCCCAAGTTTGTAGACTTCCATCTCTAGATCTTTTTCTCCAAGTCATAAGGCTTCTCCTTGTGAGCACCTAAGCTTTAATACCAATTGTTGGAATTCATAGGTGGGAAGATTACTTCTAGGGAAGGGTGGGGGGGGGGGGGGGGGAATCAGAAGTAAGACATTTCAACCTTAAATTTTTTTAGCTGAATTCAATCATATGCATGCAACATATCAAATGAACATGAAAGTAAATACATGCATGAAAACACATAACACAAGATTTTGGTCACCCAGAAACCCTCCAAAATGAGAAGGTAAAACTAGGTGGGGATGAGAACCACAACTTATCACTATAGCAGTATGTAATTGATTGGTGTTGCAAATATTTGACCATCATCAATGGTCTTCCCTGTGATAGCCTTGCCCTATTAAAGGCTCAAAAATCTATTAGAAGTCCACTTGTCTACAGGGTTTTATAAACATTCACTTGGAACGTCACCCTATTAAAGGATTTACAAAATGGTTGTTAAACCAACCTATAGGCATAGGACTTTCATTCTCCTAATACAATGGTTAGAAAGTATAGTAGAATGTTTGACCTGATTACTTACAACTTCTATTGCTGATTTTAGATCGATGTTTTGTCTAATCTGTTTTGATCCTTCTTGATCTGATATTTCTCTGTTCAAAGTGTTGATGCTCTATTCTACTTAATTGATTTGTCAATGCTTTGTTTCACTAAGTCACCCTTTTTCTCTTTGCTCTCTTTCACTCTTCTTCAACCTTCTCAACTAGATTCAACAACTTGAATTAAGAGGCTTTGTCCTTCTTTTAAAAGGTTTCATGACTTGGGGTTTGTTATGAATCTATGGCTAAGATTCATTCATTTTGCCTCTTTAGCTTTACAATTATTTCATTGGTTGCATGCACAATACATAGGGATTCTAAAAGATTTGATCTTATCTTCTAGAACTCAAGATCTATCTCTTAGATGTTGTGCTACATGATCAGCAACTGAGTTTGTGAAGGCACAAACTCATATGTTAAAATAGTATCACTTGAAACTTACCTTTTGCTGATGTTTGACACATACTAATTACTGGTGCTTGGCACATATAGGATTTCTATTTTTCATGGCACCTATACTTCACTCAGCACATGTAATGACTCAACACTTATACTTCACTCAACATCTATACTGGCTCAACATCAATTGTCACTCGACACTATCTATCTATTTGACACTTATTGAATTTCTAGCTTGGCACATACTGTGGCTCAACACTTGTGTTATACTTGACATCAACTTAGATAAATTCTTAAGTGTGTTGAGACTCAATTGTCAAAACCAATCTGAGACCATCATACACATGCAAGGTCCCCAAGGTGTGAAATTTTTCAAGTATGCAAGTGCACAAATTTGTAGTTCTAAAGTCTTGGAGGTGTATGTATGTACAAGGTCCCAAAGGTGCCCAGGTGTGCAGGTTTGCAACTCCATAATTTTGAGATTATAAAGTATGCATAATTTTAACCTTCGCACATATGCAACTTTGTAGGTGCAACAGTTTTAGACAACTTATAGTTGTGCTACTAGTTAACTATTAGTTTCTAAATTTGGCATTTTTATGCACTAAAACTACATTTTTTTAGCTCAAAAATGGTTAACTTGTAGATGTGCATAAGGAGCTTGAGTTTCTATTTTTGGAAGATTCCTATGTTAATTGATAAAAACAAGAGTCTGGGCCTACTACACACCACATTAGGGGTCAGTTTGACTATATATTTATATATTTTAAAATAATTTTCATATACTCTTTTCATGGGAAAAACCTTGGCTCCGAAAATCACATGAAGGAGAGGGTTTTCTATAATTACAAGGATGCAACATGTATTCAAGGATAATATTTATGTAATAAAGTATATTATTGGTGCTCTCATTTTGTGTGTATTGATTCTTATTGGAATGTGCATTCTCTTTGTGAACTAATAATTCATGAATAATGAAGGAGCTAATAGTCTTATTATTTTTGGAATACTTGTGTGATTTTAGTTTCTAGGAGTTTTTCATGATTAGCTATATAATACCTCAGTTGTGATGAATTAGAGTAGGGGATTTCTATAAGAATTTTCCTAGGGGAAAAATTCACCCAAGAACTAAGAACTCAAACACAAGCACAATTGTAGACCAAAGAGAGAGAGAGAGAGAGTATGATCAGAATAATAATGTATTCAATAATTGTCTCATAGTACATTAGGAGTGTCTGAATATAAAGGCCTCAGGAGAGCTTCTAGAATGCATAGAAGTTAGTATCATGATGTGTCATACAACCAAGCACATGTCCACCAGATATGGATTATCCTCCATTAAGCACAAAAGTAAGTGTGGTGATGTGAGGATAAGCCTACAAGGGTGGGACACACAAAATAGTGTTGTAGACACCATGTGCTCAAATAAAGTTGCATACTCCTGTGTTGTCAACATGACAACTCACAAGGTGTGCAAACTCCTAAGTGTCTCATAAATAAAAATAATAAAATAATGCAATATAATTAAATAATGCATTAACCTAAGTAAATTTAAGTAAGTGTAAATAGTAAAGTACTTATTTACACCAACACACCCCCTTAAGTGCAACTGAGGGGAATGCCCTTAAGCTTATGAACTAGGATGAAGATGCAAAATGGGTCCCGGCTACTAGGCCATGTAAGGTACCCATGTACATAATGAAATGCAATCTCCCATAAAGTGGGGAAAGAGGGAAAACCTCATGGGAAAAACCCTCCCCCAAAAAGAGAGATAGAGAAGGATGCATCGATGGATGGAGTAATCAAGACCCCCCCATTATGACATACATCCAGTATTCCATCGATGCATCCTTCTCTATCCTAATTGTTGTTCATAAGGATCCACAATCACACCAACCTATGTAGATTGATCATGTAGAGAATGGACATGAGGGTCAGAGTGAGCCCTCGCAACAACTGTAGAAGAATCATCATCAATGAGAAGATGTATGTCCTCAAGTCTGTCTCCCAAGTCAAGTGAAGCTGGAGCTGGAAGATGAGATGTACAATGTTGTGTTGGACCTTTCACTATGGAAATATAAGCATGTGGACTAGACTGATGTGACCTCTCACTGTAACTGTCGATAGAACCCCACGTGTTTGAACTTGTTGAAGCACTATCACTGGTGTCCCTATGAGTTTCCACTGTGTATGAAGTGCAGAGAGGAGTAGAGGATAAGCTTGGAGAACTTTCCTGAAAGTGAACATCAAGAAGTCTATATGCCTTCACACCATCTTAATAACCAATGAAAGTACAAGGCCGAGATGTCTATGCCTTGCAACCCCTAGAAGATCTGTTTGCCCATGCAGGACAATCAAAGACTCTGAAGTGTGTCACAATAGGTTTTTTGCCACACCATGCCTCAAAAGGAGTTTTTCCATCTAAGGTTGGATGAGGAGAATGATTAATAATGTGAGTGGCATTGGAGATTGCTTCGACTTCTAATGATGGATCTAGAGACTTGGCATGAATCATGCAACTTTCCATAGACTTAAGAGTTCTAATCCTCAATGCTACAACATCTATCTTGTGTGGATTGAATGTTGAAGGAGTCTGAAGATCAATTCCCTCATGTCTACAAAAGTCCTTAAGTCTTCTATTCACATCCATGTTTCCATTGTCCATTCGGAGTACTTTGATGGCCTTTTTGGATTTTTGTTCTACATGAGCCTTGAAGTCTAGAAATGCATCCAAAACTTCATTCTTACTATGTAGAAAGTAGATCCAAGTGAACCTTGAAAAGTTATCAACAAAAGTGAGTATGTAGCGACCCTGGCTGAATGCAAAAGGACCTGCTAATACCATGTGAACCATTTGAAGAAAACTTGTTGCTCTAGAAGACTTCCCTCTTTGTAACTTCCCCTCAAGATGCATATCCACTGAATTTGATGAACATTTACCCTTAGAAAAGTTGATTTGAGGTAGACCTTTGACCATTTGGTATGTGCAAAGTTGCTGAAGATAGTAGTAGTCAAGGTGACCAAACCGCTCATGCCATAAGTTGATTTTTGAATTAGAGTGAGTTAACAAGGCTTGAGAAGAACTCTTAGGCACAAAATGGGAGAACCTGGAATAAAGCCTCCTGCTATCATTGACTTTCCCAACTACTACCAATGAATCATCTTTTAGACTACGCACCATCACTAAATCGGGAAGGAACTCAACCTTATGATCATCTCCAAGGTGAGTGATTTGGTAAATTGATAGGAGATTAGAGCTTAGATTGGGAACATAGAGAACATCTTTGAATTCCCCATCTTCCATTTCTACATGTCCTTTCCCTTCAACTTCCATCTTGGCATCATCTCCCACAGAGAAGTGTGGTACCTATGACTGCTTCAATGAAGAAAAATATTGCTTTGAAGAACCCATGTGGTAAGAGGCACCTGAGTCAAGTATCCATTCCGAAGGACTTGTGTTTGCCATAAGTGCTTCACCTTTACCCTTTGAAGAGGTTGGAGTAGAATCCTTGGAAGTACCTGGCACTTGAATCCTATTCTTCTTGAGTATTTTTTCTAACTCATCAATTCTTTTTGTCTTGCAATGATGCTCATCATGATTTGGCCTTTTACAGTATGCACAAAAGAGTTTGTCCTTCTTGTCATTACTTCCCTTCTTGTTTGAAGAAGAACCGCCTTGTTGAGAGGAGTCATGATGTGTCTGAGATTGTGTTTTCTACTTCCATTGCTTCTTGTTGTTGTTTCTTTTCCCCCCTTGACTAGATTTGTGATCATCACTAGCCACTAAGGCTTTGGTCTTAGATAACTTGAGAAGTCCAAAATCCACCAAGTGAGATTGTTCAACAATCAACATGTCTGTAAATCCATCAAAGGAAGGCTTCTGATAAGTAGATCCCATGGTTAACTTGTGATTATTAAAGCTTGAAACAAAGTTGGCGTACTCAGAAGGTAGCTTCTTCAGGATGTGATGAATCAACCTATCATCCTTAATGGGATTTCCACAATTTTTTAGAAGTGCCCTAGACTCATTGACCTTAATGATATAAACTTGAATTGTGTCATATTTCTTAGGATCTAAGAGAAGTAGATCATCTTCAATCTAAAATCCCTTTTCTTCATCCACTTTACCATACAATTGTTCAAGTTTATCCCAAGCTTCCTTAGATTTTGAACAATTTTTAATGTGAAAGAGAAGATCGCTATGTACACAACTTCTAATAACACCTAAAGCTTGTCAGTCTAGATTTGTCTAATCAATGAGTTCTTTAGCATCAGTAGGTTTTGTAATTGTACCATCAACATAAAAACTATATCCCTTTTCCATTAATCTACTCCATGCAATATCTTTCCATGTAGAATAGTTGCATGAAATTAGAGGAGGACATTTAAAATCCATGATGCAGAAATGAAAGAGCAAAAAATAGAGACACAAGAACACTGTACACATCCCCCTTTTCACTCAATCAAAAGACCCCCCCAAAAGAGATGCTTTGACACTTTATAAGTAGTGTGTTTACAATGGGCCACTTGTCAAAATGGACTAAGTGGACTTTCTAATTTTGCTTTTAAAACTACCTTATGAGCCTGAAATCTATCACTTGAGCATTGTAGCTTAGATTTACAACAATTTTGAAAAAGAATCAAAGCATTACAATGCTAAACAAGGCCTAATTCTAAAAGTGAGAAATTGGTCCACACAACCCTAGAATTTGACTTTAGATCTGGAAAGTAGACGAAAAAAATGCACTTTCTAAAAAAATAGAACTTGAAAAAGTGACCAGATGTGCCCGTACGAAGCTTTTGAAGTTGCAAAATGCAAGATTATGTAGGTACAGTTGCCAAAAAATGAAAATTCTACAAAATATGTGCACCAAAACCAAAAAACAACACCACCAATGGAAAATTTAGGAAATTCTACCTGATTTCAAAAAAAATTGCACCTGAATCAGAGTCTAGATGTCCAAGTTATGAGCTCACAAAGTCAGGCTACCAAACTGAAAAACAATCTGGAGAGGGGTCTAGAGGAGAAACTAGGAGTCTAAATTTGATGGTCAAACAGTCATCAACATAGTTATAAAATGCACTGGAATGACGTCCAGATGGGCATGAAATTTAAGACTGTGTTTTGATGATGTCAGCAAGGAAAAGTCCCCTTTGGGTGACATGGTGACTGTGGTGTCGGTCCACACTATACAGAATGCATGTGATAGGCCATACGCTGACATGGAAAATTCACAGGTTCCATGGGTATGTGGCAATCCTAGTTGATGAGTTAGTAGTCTCTGACGAGTCACTGCTAAGTAGGTAGATGGCATGGCCGTAAGGAGGGCTGAGAGGGCAATTTTTCATGTGGCTCCAATAACATGGTGATGCGTGGCAACGTCTATCCAAGTCATAATGCACATGGTCAGTTTAAAAACCAAAACTATGTGCCGTGAAATCAAAAACCACGGGCTTGGCAAAATTTGCGAATAGTATGCAGTGCTGGATTGGAGAATTACGATGCCAAAAAAACCCTGTGTGCAGCAAGAGGTCAACGGATGTGCCAAAAAAGTTGCACGATGATTATAATAAATAGGGTTGCCAAAACATTTGGAATGATCACCAATTTTGAAAAACCTCGTTAGAATACTGAACAGTGTCAAAATATCGCGGAGGACACCAGATTGGTTTGAATTGCCATCGGATCATAGCAGAGGACGGTGGTTGATGTCTATCGTAGCCATAAATTTCATTGAACACGCTGGGTTCAGTGTTCACATTGCCAAAATTGAAGTTTGCACACCATTTCCGCCAGTGTCTAAGAGGGCAGTTGCTGGTGGAGGTGTTGTCGAGCTTGTGTGGTGACTTCTGCCAAAATTTATAGGTACAGTTGGCTGTGCAAATCGAAAATAGGATTGGCAATAATACCCTGCACCAAATAATATCTTCCTCCACCAAAAATGGCAGATCCAGGGTGTCACTGCCTGGGTCTGCTAAAAAAGTTTCTCTGAAATTTTGTTAATTATTTGATGGACAAAAAATAATAAATACAGAGAAATGTAAATTGCAGATCCAAAATTAATCAAATAAATTTGCAAAAAAAAACCATACTCATACCGCAAATCGGGCCCTCCAGTTCTGATTTGCAAAAAAAATTTGCCTCACAGTCGACTTTGAGCCAAGGTAGGTGTGCTTATACTCGATTTTCACCAGTTCAGCATTTTGGATGTAATGGAGAGGTCAGATCTGGTGCTGGATGCTTCCAATTTTTGTAGCACTCCTAATTCAGGCTAA
This sequence comes from Cupressus sempervirens, assembly GCA_028749045.1. NCBI lineage: Eukaryota > Viridiplantae > Streptophyta > Pinopsida > Cupressales > Cupressaceae > Cupressus > Cupressus sempervirens. Next base: position 313,191,248 of record CM053787.1, read on the forward strand.
GGTGATGAAGCAAGCAAGAGGTCTCGAACGGCTTGCAATGAGAAATTCTCCAAGCTCTGATACCATGTAAGAATTTTTCTAAGGGAAAAATTCACCCAAGAACTAAGAACTCAAACACAAGAACAATTGTAGACCAAAGAGAGAGAGAGAGAGAGTATGATCAGAATAACAATGTATTCAATAATTGTCTCATAGTACACTAAGAGTGTCTGAATATAAAGGCCTCAAGAGAGCTTCTAGAATGCATAGAAGTTAGCATCATGATGTGTCATAAAACCAAGCACATGTCCACCAAATATGGATTATCCTCCATTAAGCACGAAAGTAAGTGCGGTGATGTGAGGATAAGCCTACAAGGGTGGAACACGCAAAATAGTCTTGTAGACACCATGTGCTTAAATAGAGTTGCGTACTCCTGTGTTGTCAACATGACAACTCACAAGGTGTGCAAACTCCTAAGTGTCTCATAAATAAAAATAATAAAATAATGCATTAACCTAAGTAAACTTAAGTAAGTGTAAATAGTAAAGTACTTATTTACACCAACAATTTCTACACATACGTTCATAGAAATATGTCTCATGTGTTCACACATTCATGGCTGCATGATTTGATGAGTTATCAAATAGTATACTATCGTAGAAATTTCTATTAATGATTGTATCAAAGAGATTATAGTTGTGTTTCTCTAAATTTTGTTGGTTTCCTACCTATTGATAACAATTATTAAATTGTATATTGTCATTAATGTTATACAATGTTACACTCTAACCGAGCACTACCAGTTGGAATTGAGCTCAGAAGACTCCAATATCAACCAAGAAAAAGTTTAGAAGAAGACAAGTTTAGTGATCAAGTGCAAACCAAGCTAGGTCGGTTGTTGAAGAGATTAATGTGTAAACCAAGTTAGGTTGGTTACAAAAGGGGTTTAGTGTAAACTGAGTTAGGTCAGTTACCAAGGAACTCAGTGGTAACCGGGTGACCTAGCTTCTGTGTTAGTCAACCTGCGGTAGAATAACTTTGTTTATTATTTGGTTTATGTAAACTTACTTAATGAATTTTATTTGTTTATTTATAAGGGTACTCAAGCTAACTTGACATTGGATTTCATATATATGAAAGGTCAAGATGTGGATTGAAATATGAAGTTGTAGAAAAAGATAAGATGTGAATTAAGAAGGATGATTGATTAAGGGAAGAACATCCAAAAAATGCAAAGAATAGACATACATACATATATTAGTTTTTGTATATTTAAATACAATAATCATTGCAATAAATAAATTAAAATTTTCTAATTTAAAACATAAAAAATAATATTTTAGAAAATCAAATGTATAATTAATAACTATTAATATGAGATATTGATTGTTTTTGCATATTTAAAATATAGTAATAAATTCTAAAATATATAATATGAACTTGTTCAACATAGGTAGTGATAATTAATTTGAGTAAATCGAAATACTTGGGTTGGGTTCTTCTTCTAGATGTAGAAATAATGACCTCTTTAAAAATTCACTTAATTAAATATGGTGAACATATTAAAAATTAGGCTTATTTAAAGAGAAAAATATTCATATATTAATTGTCCATTATCAATATAGCCTTGTCAAATAAGAAGACATTTTGTTAACACATTTAAACTATTAGACTAAATAATTTTGTTAATACATTTAAACTATCATACTAAATATTTCATTAAAAGATGTATATATCATTGACTCCTTTCTCGTAGAAAATTTCAAATACATTTTTATACAATTTAAACTTGAACCTCAACCATAATTGAACTCAAAGCATTACATTCAACCACTTAAGTCATTGTAAAATGTGTTTGACATTGGATATTTCATTAAAAGATGAATCAATATATTAGACATATATTGGCTGATTTATATCATCTCAATGGTTGCTAATTCATGGGGTTTAAATAATGGTCTCTTAAAAAACCTGATTAAATAATGGTGAATAGATTAAAGATTAGGTGAATAAAAATAGAATTATGTTCTGATATTTTTGTAAGAAAAAGACCAAGTAGAAAATCTAAGAATTTGATGTTTTTAATTATCTCCAATAATTTGTCATTATGTTGAGAGGCATATACAATGGGAGCAACAATTCCCAGCATAAGAATATTCCAAGGAATAATCTATGTAAGGAAAAAAGATTTGGTGAGAGTTACAAATGAAATTCACTTTTAAAAATAAATTTAACTAACAAATGTTATTTGGCATTCACAAAAAGAAAACCAAATTAAAATATGGAATGCCATTTGGTGATCATAATTATTAACAAATAGAAATAGAAAATAAATTTGATGGGAGTTACAAATAAAATTTAGTTTTAAAAATTAATTTAAAATAGAAAATGTTATTTGGCATTCATGAAAATGTTAAGAAACAAATTAAAATGTGTAATGCCATTTGGCAATCATAATTATATTAATAAATAGAAATAAAAAATAAATTTTATGGGAGTTACACATGAAATTTATATTTAGAAATCAATTTAAGAAAGAAAATGGAGCGATTACTAAGCATTCCCGAAATAATAGCTGATTGAAATAATAAGAAGCCAAATGGAGGCTGAAATATTAGGCCCTAAAAAAGAGGGGCTAAAAAAATAGGGCTTAAATAATTTTATTTAAAATTTAAATATTAAATTATTTTTTCCATGCACATTCATGCTTTTTTTTGAAGAGCAGTGGAATTTTAAACAAATTCGTGGAATATGAAGAGACATCCATTGGGGGATATGAGAAGTCTCTCACAAGTTATAAAAAAAAGGCTTACCACTTCACTTTCATTGTGTGTTTGGAGGGAGGAAAAGGTGGAGATTATTGGAAGAGTAGATTGAAGTTTTTGAAGAGGAGTTGATTGAAGTTTTTGAAGAACTCTTTTTGTAGGTGAGATTTCTACTTTAAAAAAAAAATTAATTTAATTTAGTTTTGCATTTAGTTTTAGATTTAGTTATGTATTTAGATTTAGATGTAGGTTTATTTTTAAAATTACTTGTAGTATTCTACTTTGATTTAGATTTCAATTTCAATTAGTTTATTTAGATTTAGAATTGCATTCAATATTGTTTAGAGTTGCATATAATAGTTTAGCCTTACATGTTTGATTTAGATTTAGAATTGCATTCAAAATCTATTTGATTTATATATTTTTTATAATACTGTTCATTTGCATATTTTTAACATACACGTTTCAAACTAGTTTTAGATTTTCATGTTTGCTATTAGTTTTAGATTTACATATTTCAAAATGGTTTTGATTTGCACGTTTTAGATTTGTATCTTTCATAGTAGTTTTACATTTTCATGTTTCAAAAAATTTATATTTTCATGTTTCATAATTAAATGATATCATTAATGTGGATGACAATGTCGCCATATCAATGAAATTTATATTTTATCAAAGTTAATAATTTATACTTAAAATAGATAAATCATATATTTAGTTTTCATTTTGTCATTATTAAACTAGATTGTATATGTGTTTTATTTAAGTATTTTTTACTAAAAAATATGTATATAATGTTTATGTTTGTAATATTTGAAAACTGGAAGGCAATGCCACCATATTTCAAACATTACAATCTAAATGTTTCATTCAAAATAATTTTGAGTGTTATAGATCTTGTTTTGAACATTATTCATTTGAAAGAATTTATGTTAATTTCTAATACTTTTTTATTCTAATTATTTCTATATGTTGATGTTTGTTTATAAATTTGCGGGTTAATATTTGAGTGATGGATGCCTTGAATGAAGAATTAAACATTATTGATACTATCCTAGCTCTTCAGTGACATCAAATAATTTCAAGGATACAAAATTTGATAAATGTCAACAAACAATTAAAGAGTCACACACAAATATAATTAAAGTTGTGGAGACTGCAATATTGTCAATTGACCATGTTGAGGAAATGGAAGTAATACAGATGAAAGATGTAGAGAAATTCATGTGTGACACATATGCAAAAGTGGATGATGAAAGAGGTCCTTCACAATCATTGTTCAAATAAAGGCTGCAATACAATCCTAATCATTGAAGAATGTGGCATATATTTATAGCATTATAGATAAATGTTATGTATATTGTTCATTCTTGTCTCTGGTTTTAGGGTTTTACTTCATCTCATTACTTGTATTAGGAGTAGTGTTTTGCCATTGTTCTATGTAACTTTCATCAAGAAGAGAACAAGAAAAAATAAGTTATTTTTACAAAAACTATCTTCAATGGACGTGGCTACTAAATATGTTAATTAAGAAATAAAATGATAAGTCTACATAGATGTCATTCATGATAGGCATGCTTATTGATTATAATTCTTAATCATTGAAATAAAACTTGCATTAACATTATTAAAAATTTAGCAATATATAACGTTCTTACATCATCACAGAGAAATATTTTCCATAAAATTGATTCTTATCTATTTTTCACACTTCTTACATCATCTAAATAGTTGTGTTGGGAATTATAATTTTTCTTTCATGAACAAGATACAATTTAAAATATTCAACTATTAGTGTCATTTTAAAAACCTATATCCTAATTTTGACCATAGTTCTACTCGTAATACTTCAACACTACACCTACTCTCCTATTTCCCATGTCCCTTTTTTTAGTGTAACATTTAACCACTTATCAACCTTAACCATAAAATTAAGTGTCATATTAATGAAATTATAAACCTTGGATCCTAACTCTATATGTGATTGTACTAAGCATTTAGTGAATTTTATACCTAACCTTAACCCTATATCTACTACTAAATAGAAATGATATTAATACACATGGAGAGAGAGAGAGAGAGAGAGAGAGAGAGAGAGAGAGAGAGAGAGAGAGAGAGAGAGAGAGATTATGGGGTGTATCTAAAGAGTATGGAAAGAGAGATAATGGGGCATATATATTAGAGAGAGAGAGAGAGAGAGAGAGAGAGAGAGAGATTAGGGAACATATCTAGAGACAAGAAGGGGCTAATATTATGTTTTTTATAGAGAGATGTTTTCAGTTGAGAGTGATTAGAAATAAGGGTAGACATAGACATATGATGGTACATCTAGAGAGAGATGGAGAGAGATTAGTTGGCATATCTAGAGAGAGATTACGAGGTGTATCTGAAGAGTAGGGAGATAGAGATAATTAGGTGTATCTAGATATTTAGAGAGAGAGATATTATGGGGTGTATCCAAAGAGTAAGGAGAGAGATAATTGGGTGTATCTAGATATTAGAGAGAGGGAGGGAGGGAGATATATCTAGATGTGTGTGTGTGTGTGTGTGTGTGTGTGTGTGTGTGAGTGAGAGAGAGAGAGAGAGAGAGAGAGAGAGAGAGAGAGGAGAGAGAGAGAGAGAGAGAGAGAGAGAGAGAGAGAGTAGGGGGAGTATTGGGAGGGAGAGAGAGATTATGGGGTGTATCTAAAGAGTAGGGAGAGAGAGAAATAATTAAAAGAAATCTCTATAGAGAGTGGGAAGGGATGGTAGGAGTGAGTACATTATAATAATATATAACAATACGTGTCACAATAGCACTAATGATTATTATTTTAGTAGGACAAACCCACATAAATTATTAACCTAATAGTTACCATAGCACTAACTTAAATTGTAATAATAGCACTAGCATCAATTGTGATATGAATAATAAACCCAAAAATAAGATTAACCACAATAATAATACAAACCCTAGAACTCTAACTATAATTCTAACCCTAACTCTAACTCTATCCCTAAATCTAACTCTAATTCTACCCCTAATCCTAAACCTAATCCTATATATAACCCTAACACTAATCCTTATTCTAACCCTAATCCTAATTCTAAGATTAACCTACCCCTAACCCTAACTCTAATTCTAATGCTTACTTTAACCCTAACCCTAACCCTATCCCTAACCCTAACCCTAACTCTAACTTGAACTTGAACCATAACTCTAACTCTAACTCAAATTCTACCCTAATCCTAACACTAATTCTAATCCCAATTCCAACTCTAACCTTAAATTTAACCCTAACCATAATTCTCACCTTAGAACTCTAACTCTAACTCTAACTCTAACTCTAATTTAAACCCTAAGCCTAACCCAAAATCTAACACTAACCCTTACTCTAACTTTAAGTCTAACTCTAACTCTAATTGTAACCCTAATCCTAACCCTAACACTAACCTTAACTCTAACATTAACCCTATCCCTAACTCTAACCTAAACCCTAACCCTAACCCTAACCCTAACCCTTACTCTAACTCTAACTCTAATCCTAACCCTAACTCTAACTCTAGCTCTAATTGTAACTCTAAATATAATTCTAACTTGTACTCTAATTTAAACTTAAGTCTAACTCAAACTCAAACTCTGAGTCTAACTCTAACTCTAATTATAACCCTAACCCTAATGCTAACCCAAAATTTAACTATAGCCCTAATGCTAACCCTAACTCTAAACCTAACCTTGATTCTAACCCTAACTCTAGTTCTAACTCTATCCCTAACTCTAATTCTAACCCTAACTCTAGCTCTAATTCTAACTCCAACTCAAACTCAAACCCTAACTCTAACCTTAATTCAAACCCTAACTCTAACTCTAATCCTTATCCTACCCCTAATCTTATCTCTATGTCTAATTCTAACCCTAACCCTAACCTCAACCTTGACTCTAACTCTAACCATAATCCCAACCCTAACCCTAACTCTAACTCTAACTCTAATCCTAACCCTAACTCTAACCCTAACCCTAATTTTGAACTTAACTGCAACTGTAACTGTAACTGTAACTTTGACTCTAACTCTAACTCTAACTCTAACCCTAGCTCTAATTTTAACCCTAATTCTAGCTCTAATTATAACCCTAACTCTAACTCTAATTCTAACTCTAGCTCTAACCCTATTTCTAACTCTAACTCAAACTATAACTATAACTCTAATTCAAACCCTAATCCTAACTATAATTCTAATGATAACCCTAATTGTAACCCTAATTCTATCTCTAACTCTAACCCTAACCCTATCTCTAACCCTAACCCTAACCCTAACTCTATCCCCAATTCTAACCCTAACTCTAACTCTAACTCTAACTCTAACTCTAACCCTAGCTCTATATTGAACCCTAATCCTAACCCTAACCATAAGTCTAACTCTAACTCTAACTCTAACCCTAACTCTAACTCTAGAATTCTACCCCTAACTCTAACCCTAACCCTAACCCTAACCCTATCTATAATCCTAAATTTAACCCTAATTCTAAGACTAACTCTAACCCTAATCATAACCCTAACTTTAACTCTAACCCTAACCCTAACCCTAACTCTAAATCTAACACTAGCCCCAACTCTAACTCTAACTCTAACTCTAACTCTAACTCATACTCTAGCTCTAACTCTAACTCTAATTGTAGCCCTAACCCTAATGCTAATCCAAACTTTAACTATAGCCCTAATATTAACCCTAACTTTTACCCTAACCTTGATTCTAACCTTAACTCTGACCCTAACTCTAATTCTAACTCTAACACTAACTCTAATTCTAACCATAACTCTAGCTCTAATTGTAACTCTATCTCTAACTCTAACCCTAACTCTAACCCTGATTCTAAACCTAACTCAACTCTAACTATAATCCTAACCCTAACACTAATCCTAACTATATCTTTAGCCTTGACACTAACCCTAACCATAATCCTAACCCTAACCCTAACCCTAACTCTAGATCTAATCCTAACCTTAACCTTGACTCTAATACAAACCCTAATTTTAACCTTAAATCTCACCATAACTCTAACTCCACTAGTACATTTGGGTTCAATTTTTGACCTTTATTGGTCGAATTTTCGATCCAAATTTCGACCAAATTCAACCAACCCAATGGTCAATATTTTTCTGGTTAAAATTTTGATCAACTCACTAGTTGGTTGAAATTTTGACTAGTCTATTGGTCGAAAGCCCAAGCCATTGGCTAAGGTCATGCAGGAATTGGTCAAAATTTTGACCAGCAAAGATAGAAATTTTTTTTGGCATTGGTGGAAATTTTGACCAATGAAGGTGGAAATTTTGACCAACAGAGGTAGAAATTCTTTTAGGTGTTGGTGAAAATTTCAACCAATGAAGGTGGAAATTTTGACCAATAAAGGTGAAAAAAATTTAAGCGTTGGTGGAAATTTCGACCAACAAAGGTAGAAAAAAATTTAGGTGTTGGTGGAAATTTCCACCAACAAAGGTTGAAAAAAATTTAAGCGTTAGTGGAAATTTCCACCAACAAAGGTCGAAAAAATCCAAGCGTTGGTGGAAATTTTAACCATTGAAGGTGGAAATTTCAACCAACAAGAAGGTGTAAATTTTTTTCAGGCATTCTATAAAATAGTTCACATGTCTTGCCTATGATACGACATTTTACATGCATCCTACACTCTCTCATCCAGATGATGATGGATTACGCAAAGTAATATGAAACCATGATTCTAAAAAACACACACAATCAAATGCAAAATGAACTTGCACTACAAATGGATTATGGAAATCTGATATTGTTAATTTTACATGCATGTCTACCAAGACAAATATATGTTTAAGTTGTGATTGTCCTTGTAGACATGCGTGCAATTTTACCAATATCATATTTCCACAATCCATTTGTAGTGCAAGTTCATTTTAGATTTGATTGTGTGTTTTTTAGCATCATGGTTTCAGATCACTCTATGTAATCCATCATTAGTTGAATGAGAGAGAGTAGGATGCATGTAAAATGTTGTATCATAGGCAAGACATGTGAACTATTTTATAGAATGTTGCAAAAACATCGACAATAACTAATATGAAGAATATATAATTAGTTATACAATTGAGAAAAATCATGTACCAGTGAGTTGGTCAAAATTTCAAGCAAAAAAAATTTCATCAATGGATTGGTTGAATTTGGTCAAAATTTGGTCAAAAATTGGGTCAAAAATTCGACCAATAAAGGTCAAAAATTGAACCCAAATGTACTAGTGCAAGTATGCTCGCCAAGTTGACTCTTTGAGTTTGGTCATCAAGTCACCCCACCAAAGTGCCTCATCAAGGTCAGTCTTGAGGTCCGCTCATTGAGCTTGCTCACCAAATTAGCTCACTATGTTGCATCTCTAAGTGGTCTCGCTAAGTCGACTCGCCAACTTGCCCCACCAAGTTGCCACTTTAAGCCCACTCACCATGTTTAATTTTGAAAATAACATCTAGTTACCAAAAATTGACATATTATATCAACGATTAAAAGGAAAATAGAGTAAGAAGGTATAGAAAATACCTTTTGTCCTCCTACTACTTTGATACTATGTAGACCAAAAAATTTAGTGATCAATGTGCTTTCATAAATATGAACATGATTATAGTAATTTGGTAGCATACAAAGAAGTACTTGTAAAATGCTCACACTGGTAAACAATGAAGAAAAGAAAAACAATAGGATGTTGAAACCTTGTGGAACATTAAGGCAAACTGAGGAATCCCACAATATAAAATTTGTGTACCTTACAACTAGCATTAGTTGGCTACCACACCTAAATTTATAGCTTAAAGGACTCTTTTAGTTACAGCTGGCATCTTAAGATACAAAGATGCATCAATTTCCAAGGATGCTGACAAAAATTGCCAAATAAACTAAGAACAATAACTCCCACTTTCTTTGACTAATTGCAAAAATTGCATAGATGAGACTAAATTAGTATGCATGGTGTTTAAAATGTAAATCTCTTGTACACCCAAAACCAAGTGTGGCAAATTCAAAATTTTGTGAATCCAATATGTCTAGGGACAAACACACAAACTCAACAGTATATTTCAATACAGTCTTCTTCAATAACAAGAAATTGACTAAAAATAAATACACATTTTAAAATCATATTGTTTTCATCATTTAAATATTACACATATACATTTTTCATTCTCTTGTTAGTCTAACTCTGAATTTCTTGTTAGCAAAATCAATAAACATTACAAGGCATATCCATATAAATGCAAAATATTGAGCAAGTCGCTACTCATATGCATGAATATGAAAATAAATATGTGAACCTGATTCCCAATTGCAAATTGAGCATTAAGTCATAATTTTTGTGCCCTTTATAGATAATTTCACCTGGTCTCTTACTTTCATTTTTCTACCATTTATGCCCTCTTTTCACAGCCTTGGAAGGCACATTTATTCTGGATACCTCATTAATCAAAACTCCTTGAACATATTCTTTCTTGACAACAGATTACACAAGAAAAATTTTGGGATCACAAGTTCTGATACCCTCGTCATTATCATCAAATTCCTCACTACTTGAGCTTCTTATCCCATCAAAGGAAAAGGTTCTTACTATTTTGGATTCAAGGGTATTTGAGGATGTTGTTTCAGAGCTAGGGGCATAAGAAGTGTTCAAATAAACCTCAAAATTAGACATAGAAGAGCTTCTCTCCTTCCAACAAGATTGGTCATCAATGGAGAGATCGTCATGCTGATCCACATTGGAAGGCAAGGATTCCAAAAGGTGGCATAGCCTAGTTTGATTGCCACATGTAGGATAAAATGTACCTTTCCCATCTTTGAGCCCCTTACTCTAGGTCCCCATATAACAACTCCCATCTGCCCATCTGTAAACTCCATGGCCATGCTTCAATCCATCAAGCCATTGCCCATCATATTTATCCCCATTAGTCTGACTCATAATCCCCATTCGATCATGGGTTTCCATCATATCTTCTAACTTATCATAAAAGGCAACAAGGTTAAGCTTGCTACTTGGTTGGCATGAAAATCTAGCTTCTCTTTTTCTTCCTTGAAAATCAATTCTTTGAAGGCATCATAGTATACAATCTTCATCATCACACATTTGTTTCTATAATCTCTTAGTCTTGCCATGTGTCCTGCTTCCTCCAATTTCACCATTTCTACCTTTAGCTGATTGATGTTCTCCATGAGCTTTTCCTCCACCTCCCCTACCGCTCTCAAGAAAAGACTGGCCTGGTAAGAAATAAAAAGAACAATTCTCAGTACATATTAATTTAACAAACAAATTGTGCATCGCAAAGCTTTTCATAGTTAAACTTAGTTTCATATGTACCAATTTACTATGGACTGATGTTTTCTACTTATGTATAAATATATTCCAACTATAAGACAATTATTAGGATTCAATTATATAATTTTTGAATCCAATCTATTGATTCATTTACATGAATAAATGATCATCTGTATATAAAAATCTATGACTTTTTAGTTGAATTCATGAACTCATTTCTCATGAGTAGCTCTATACAAGAATCTCTCTCATGAGAATGATGGCAGTAGATGGATGCAATAAAAAGACAAATATAGAGGAAGGCAATAAATGGACAAGTTATTATGGATCAGTTAAGTGGGTTCTTATCACTGATTACTTATGAAAAATAGACCAACAAATTTAACTGAAAAACTACACAATTAAATTCTAGTTCTAGAAGTATCATAATTTATGAAAAAATATCAAAACTTTACATACTAAATAGATAAAAGTAGTTTTCATTTTAGAAATTATAAAAAATAAATTAAAATATAGATCAAACTCTAAATGCTAAATCCGCTATTCACTCTTGCAGGTTACATCATGGATCTAATGATAGGTTTCCAAACCTAATTGCTAAGTAATCTGTAGTTCTCTTCAGTTGGCTGAATTAACAATTTAACACTAAATTCTATTCTTCTAGACCCAATTCTGCTCTTCTATCGAATCAAGCATGTGAAAACTAAATTCTATTTAGGAAATTGCATTATGAGTACAATGAAGGATAAAAAAATTAGAGGGCATTTTGAAACTGGCCTCCATCTTTGCTTTTTTGGCTTGCAAATAATTAAAAAGTAAGATGAATAATGTCAAGAAGCTTAATTGAATTCCAAGCCCAAGAGCATCTAGTTGGATTTCCATGGCAGAAGAAGGTGCACCTTGTGATAAGGGAAGCATAGAAAGCCCTTCCAAGTTAACACTGCTTGTGTCAGCATGGAAGACTACATCATACCCAATGTGATTTGAAATATTAGCCTAATCTTGGGTAGTAAACAAGGAATTCAATAAGAATGGTTGCAAACATAGAATTCAAGAAATGAATTTCATTGATATGTGTAACATTTTAACTGATGATAAAAAACTCTATAAAATTACAAAGAGTAAAGGGACTTCCTTGATAGGAAGCTCTACTCCAAGATCCCCTTGAGCTACCATAGCCTAAAGAAGAGGAAGGAAGAGACAACTGTTAGAATCCTAAACAACATACAAATACCATAAAAAAATCAATACATGCATAACTTGAATGAGTGTGGCTAAAAATGAAGGTGGCTATGACCATTCGCATGCAAGTAGTGTGTAAATGCTTGTCATAAATAAACTAAATGAAAGAAAACATTCAATAATGTCCAAGGGACCACTAGCATATAAATATCAAAAAATCTCCAATGAAGTACTTTCATAAAACTGTAAGCTTATACAACTATATATTGTAGGTAGTAGCAAATAGAAGAAAAGGGAATAGAAACATAGGAACAAGGATCCAAGAAATTTTTTATTTTGGAGAATCAAATGGAGCACTAGCATTCAAGATGGATGCTTCTATAGGACAGAGACTAAGACAAAGACACACAACTTATATTCACCACTAGAGGTCACTTGCACGATATCTGGGTGCTCCAACCTTGTATGGCCATCAGAAATGGACACTTGCATTAAAGAATGGTGCCCTTCCCTCTATAAATCACAAAACTAGACACATGTACTAAAGAATGGAGATCCCACAGATCGAGAACAAAAACTATTTTGCAAAAACACTACTCCACGACAATTCTACACTCTGACACTGGTGTTTGGATAAATAGTGGAGACCTAAATACTAAGAGATGCATGATCATTTGTAGTTTAATCAGATTGAAATATAAACTGCTATATGGAATCTAGACATCTGGAAAGCTAAATATTTACCTAAATAGGGACAAAAGACAAGGGTGTTTTTGTTTGGGAGACTGTCTTGGTCAGTCCTCTAGGTGGTATCTTTCAACCTCAACTGAGTCGATTGAATATTTGGGTGTGTGGGATATGCTAGAGACTAGCCAAATACTATTAAGTGGTGTTTACGAGAGACAAAACAACAAATCTTTGATACCAAGTTCAAAAGAAGGTAAAAATTAACAAAACAATAATATCATTGTTTCTTAGCTCTTGAAATCTAACTTGTAAGATAATGTTTCTTAGCTTTTAAAAGCTAGCTTGTATCCTATGTATTCAAAATATGGCATCTCATACCCAAACAAAAGGTGACAAGATGGAATCAGAGCTAGAATAAACCTAAAGCTAACCCTAAATTCTTCTCAAGGCAGCATTGACAAAAATTATGGCAAATAGAAGATCTTTTCCCATGCATGGCATGACATCTACATAAAAATACCTATAGCCCTTTAATGCCACAACATCTCTATTAGGAATTGGAAAAGCACATTTCCTCTTGCAAAAAAATGTTTCTTGACAGTTCACAACTTCTAAGACCTTTTTTGTGAAGCTAAAACATGGAGAGGACAAAGATAACAAAGGCATAATTTATGAGATTGAACTAATGTCAAATTTATGAATTATGATAGTAGAATCTGAAGAGAATGCCATGTTCAAATACATACACTAAAATTTCATAAGCATAAGATACGAACAAGTCTTGCATGGGAATGTACCTAGTACAATCAATTATGAGAAGTTGTGATGACATAAAAATGCCCATTAGAAGCAAACAGTCTCAGAATGAGGAAGATGTCAAGATTTTCACAGTTGAGAGTTATGCCATTTTAACCAACTTATGTCGCATTTAGAAAAATCTCCAAAGGCTATATGGCCTCACAGATTTTACTCACATAGGAAAAAAATCACATTAATTTATTTCATGTGAAAATTATAGCATAAAGAATATATCTATCCCTCCTTTCAAAGTGCCAATTTAGATATTACTATCCACATTTAAGTTTTGCTCTCTCGTTTCTTGATAGAACCATCTTGAGATCTATGAGGAAACTACAATTTGAAAACTCAATAGCTAGGAATCAGTCAGGCATCTAAATGATGGTCTCATTCTAGTTAACTTCACTGAATGATAGACAATCAAAAAAATTGATTTAAAAACATCTTTACTGAAGCTCATAGTCCTTGCCAAAAATTTAAAGAAGATTATAACATATTCACAAGTAAAGCTTTTATATTTTTTATTTTACATCAAAGCCATACAAAAACTATCAAAAACCAACAATAGAAAAGCACCAACATCCAAACAAATACATGCATGACTAAATAGTAAACAAATTAGCATGTGCATTTAACTTTCTATATAATGCTTGACAAGCATGACTTCACATAATTTATTAACCCCATTCAAAGAAATATCGCCAATCATAAAGTAACAACTTATCCAACTAAAACATCTGATCTAGGGAGATTGTACTTACCCAATCTGATGCAGAAAGAATTAAATGAAGATTTGGTATTGAATCAACACTTTCAATCTTCACAGTCACATGGATATCTACACCACAACCTTCATATAATTACAAATACAAATGCAATTATATTTTATCACATTTTAAATTTTGATTTAAAATATAAATTAAGGGAACATGCTATATCAAGCCCAATACTATCTGCAAAGGATTATATTACACTGGAAAGTTAAAATTTTGCTTCGAAGGTTTACTTTTAAGGTAATCTTTCAACTCATGCACCACCTTAGCATCTTTAACTAAGGAAAAAACATAATAGTCTATGCCATTCTCAACTCCAAATTTGATATCATCCCAATCTTTATCTGCGAAAAAAAAGAGACAAGAAATAGATTTTATCAAATACCAAATTAAGCTATCTCAGATGTTGTGTTGGTCAAAACAACTCATCACATATACAAGTAAAAACAAAATAAAAATATTAAACATATTTCAAGATTGATAAACATATCATTCAATTATATTCTAGGTAACTTCAATCAATCAATATTAGGTACAAAAAAGGGAAATCAAAATGAAATCAAAGTCCCTAAGAAAGAAGCAGATTGAGATGTACATGTCAATAAGCAACAAAAATCTAATTTTCTATGCATGCCTAAGAGTTGATAAAATGGTCTTAACCTGTAATGGAAGGCAAGGTAGCACTTTTTCCATTCACATTTAAGTGTCATTGTGATTTAAGCTCTCCTCCATTGATTACTTCACAAATTATAGAATCTAATGTTTTTGACTTCACTTGTAGTGACATCATCCCCCCTAGAGAAATTCAAATAATGATAAGAAATAGAAAGCTATGAAAATGTTGTGAATAACATTAGTAACTCTGTTCTTTTAACCTAATAAATGGATTTTCAAGCCAGCACAAGAGAACGTACCATCAACAAGTAGTGTGTCTCCTTTCTCCACATCATTCACAAAATCATCATAATTCATGCTTACACAATCTTCAGAGCCCTCCTATTTTGATTGTGAAAGTAAACTCTTGGCCCTTTGTGAGCATGATAGGCTGTGGTAGATCTCCACTTCTAACTTCAGGGCCCTACAATAAAATGATCTTTTAATATATTGTTTGAGCAAAGGACTAAGTCAAAAGATATATCAAAAAGGAAGTTATCTGATAAATTGCACCTAAAACACAAATGACCATTAATAATGTAGATGTAATTTAATTTAGGATGAAAAAAAAGTGAAACAGATTTCAAATCTACATCTTTTCTGATTGGCTAACAGTGTTGCAATATGAAAATAACCCACATTATGATGTTTTCAAACAGTTAGTTCTAGCAACAACCTGTATATAATAAAGGAGTTTCAACACCTATGAAACTCTAGATGAAAGAAAATCTTGTATGATCTTAAAGATTTCATGCATATTGATAATATTCTCCTATTATAAGATTTCATGCATATTGATAATAATAAACTTAGATATCATTTATAAAACAAACTCTCAAACATTAGCCATAGAGAATGTTTCCTATTTAAATTAACTGCCAAGAAAATAAGTGTCTCACATTGCAGATTAAAGCCTAGAAATAGTTATAGCAAATGCATAGAAATAGATCTGAGCCAAGATCAAGATAGCTCAAGTCCATATGAAATGTCTCAATGATTGAGTTTCTATATATAGTTATCTTATTTTAGGGCACCAAAATGGGTTTTATCCCCTCACACAAGTAAATGATCTATTAAAATATCCTAGATATGTAATTATAAAGCTTTGCTTCGAACAAAATGCCAGAATTAAATTGTGAACTAGAGAATAGTGGAAGGCTAGATAGGTAATTACTTCCCACAAATACTATGATAAGAAAAGATAATGCTCACACACTACTTGAGATCTGAAATAGAACAAGCTTCAGCAATACATTGCAATATGTGTGTGTGTGTGTGTGTGTGTGTGTGTGTGTGTGTGTGTGTGTGTGTGTGTGTGTGTGTGTGTGTGTGTGTGTGTGTTTGTGTGGATCTTTTGGCACTGTTACTAAAATTGTTTACCTTCTAGGTAAGAACATAAGTTTTTTTCAATATACAAATCTTCAAAAGGAATTTCATATCAGAAAAAAAAAGTAACAAGAAATAAATTAAATTGTAGTGCACTAGGAATAATATAACACATAATGAATACTAAACCTTAATTGAACAAAAGACTATACAGTGGCTTCAATAAAACTGATGCTACACCTAAACCATCACTTATAGCAAGCTACTTGAAGATATGTAGTACAAACCATCCTAGAGAAAAACCTCTAATTTTAAAACACTTTCGCTTTTATTGGGTGAAGTTTTACTTTTTGCCTTGGAAAAGTCAACCAGGTCTTCAAACAACTTATCTTCAGGTTTAACTTGTTTGCTGGAATTTAAAGATTGTTGTGGATATGCATCCTTGTAAGTTCCATCATGAATGGAGATGAAAGCCAATTTGCCTGACTAGATTCTTATAATGAATATATGAGAGCAATTCAATTTCATTTTTGAATTCTACTACATTGTGCACTTGTAGAGATCCTTTCTTGTTCCTCTTTGTGCCCACCACTTAGCCCACATTATTGAGTGTCCTATACAAGAAAGTCTTATAGCAAGCAATTTACCCAAGATTCTTGGAGTTGTTCCACTATAAGATATGATGAAATCATGAACTAATTGCCTATTATTTAAGAAAATGAGAAACACTATAAGACACTTTGTAGTGCTGCAATAATAGCCAAATCACCAAAGTAGGCATGATTTTTGGATCATATTCTCTCTCAGACACAAATGTAACATGCATTTTGGTTGTAGGTGATTTCTAGGAGCTTGGGGTTCACTATCAATTCCAACACCTTCGACTAAAATTTTTGAACAAGTCAAAAGTTGTTCCACTATAATGATTAATAATAAACTTTATCATTGTTTAAGTCAAAATTTTATCATTAGCAAAAATGGTAGATAATTTTGTTCATGGTCTCAAGGAAAACAAAGATTGCTTGACAATAGCAATAAACAACACAGATGACTTAGAAATAGTCTATCACAATGAAAGACATATTTTGCCCATCATAACACTAGTAGTGCTCTACTATCTCATTTTTGGTAACAGAGACACCCCCCAAACATCTTCAAACATGAAATGATCCATTGTCTATTAGACTGGTGTCTAATCCAAGCTAAACCTCCATTAGCAATTACCATCCAACATTGCAATTACACCAAGTTTTCCCACTCTCTTGAATTTGGTTAATATAGTACAAATAAATTATCACAACCTCATTGTCTCCCACCAATAACAATGACTATAGGTGGTAGGAGAGAATCTACATTGGAAACTTTAGAATAAGTACAGTTGACTGTGCCTAACTAGTCACTGGTTTGAATGCACCAGTCTATTATTCCTTACTCAACTTGCAATGAAAATTAAAAGAATGTGTGGACAAGATAAAAAATAATAATAAAATGTTCTCACATTAAATATTAGTCAAAATGCATTTGATACATTATAGGAACTCACTATTCCATGGGATAGAGACTAAATTGCAGAGAACAAGATTATTTTATTGATTAAATTTTTTTCACAATGCCTTGTCTCACCACCCCAACTCTACTTCTCCCCCAAACACTCAAAAAATCCCTTCTAAATAACCAAACAATAGTAAACAACCACTGTTGTCTAACTATCTGACTGTTACCAGTTAGTTATAAACTGAAATTTGTTGTATAAGTTGACAAAGTGTCAACTTCGAAAACTTACAATCATATAAGCCTTTAATATATTTCACTAACCTTTTCAAAGGTTCAATAACTTCATTAACCCTTCCAAAGACACCTAAAACCCTTACAAGCTTTGCTAGGCCTAAAGACACCTAAAATCCTTACAAGCTTTTCTTTGCATTTTTTCTACATTTCATACTTTTCTTATAGGTGGACATGTCTATCACAAACATCCAACATGTCTATCCTTAGACTTCATGGCAAAAACCCTACAAACAACACAAAAAAAAAAGGACATGAACCATCCAAACATCTCTAATAGCTTGTGGATATCCCAAAGATGCATAAGTGCATGACTTGTGAAAACCAAAAAGATAAGACTAACTTGTATAACAAGCGAATAACCAAAATGATTTTATGTCTATGTCATGTTTGACAATGATAATGATATTTGGATTCAAGTATGAGGAAATTTGTATCAATCAATTCATTAAATATCATTTGAATACAAAGAATATTTTAAGAGATTCAAGAGCATAATTATAAGCTAAATTTGTGGAAGACCTAAATCAGACCTAAGTGAATAGACATGTGAAGGCTTATTTTGAATATGATGAGCAAATCTAAGGTAGAATTTTTATGAAGGTATATTCCAAGTTTAGAGCATTTATTGAAAAACACTATTTCAAAACTTGGTGGATTATTCAAAAGTACAAGGCAGATTTGTTGAACACCTCAAAGGAGATCTAAGGCAAATCTACCTACATTATAAACACTTTGCATTTCAAAGGTCAGTTCCTTCTGCATTGCAGGATTTGAGGTTGGTGTCTCTTGCTAATTGAGTCTACACATTTGTTTGAAGTTATATACATACATACATATATGTGTGTGTGTGTGTATACAGATACACAAAATTCACCTACAAGGATTTCCATGCTAAATAATATATGCATCTTGTCTTCTTTTGTTAGACATCAACTATGTAATTGCTTTCTACATTGCTTTCAGTTGACTAAATATATATAATAAAATATGTAAGTTTCTATGCCAAACTAACTCCAATGTGGACAAATATCTAATAATTGGGATTTAAACTAAGCAAGAACTATATGTTCAAGGAACCAAAAGATGACTGCAATGAGACTATTACAAGCAAAAAAACTTCAGTCTCATTAAAGAGAATTGGGATGTGTGTTTGAAGACTTAACAAATTTGAACTTCACTTGGTTTCAAGAATACTATAATATTCTCTACTTAACAAGGCCAACCACGTGAAGGTGGAAGCTCATCTAGCCTCACCCCCCTCCCTCTAAGATCAATCTAAAGTACCCATTATCATTTAATTACATACTTCATTCATTCATTCATCCATTTATGAACTATAACATTCAATCAATACAATCACATAACATTCATTAATATGATATAAAATTCATTAAATACACAATACTAATCAAAACTTCATTAACACATAACAATATTCATTAACATAAACTAAAAATTGCTATTAATACGCATCATTCATACAAAATTACTTAAAACAAAGTTCTTTCATTATCCAACAAGGTTTATCAAAGAAGATTTTTAAACATCATTTTATTTTTATTTTTCTGAGCTCTCTTAAGAAAAGTGCTCATAGGAGCATCCATATCTGCTTCATTCTCCTCCTCTTCTGGCATGTGTAATGTCAAATTATGATGGCTCCTTCTTTTTGGAAGAGCAGGAGGTTGCTGCACTAAAGGGGGCTCTATTGCAAGAACAAGTGAATGGGATAAATTGGCATACTCTTTTTCTTTTTCTAACTGTTACAATTTTGTAATAAGTACGAGTACAACATAAAATGCATTTTTCTTACCTAACAATGCCACATCATCTACATTAACATTTTGATCCGCCACCGCGTCAACATATTGAACACTTGGAACATGGTCCACTACTTCAGCATGATGTTCAACATGCTCTAAAATATTCAAAAAAAACATACATGTCAAATTCCAATTGAAGATGTTAAATTGTATTCATAATTGCATAATTAATTTCCAATAGAAAATTAATATCTCCACCACTATAATGCACATCATGGCCTTCGTCAGGAGTAGGTTCTGTGGTAGGATATGAAGGCTGCAATAAAATGTTATGCACATTGTTATGTAGTCAATTTACGTTTAAAACTAACACCAAAAAAGAATCTTCTCAACTATTTAATTTCATTTACTTTTCATCTGACCAATTTACCTATGAGATATCATTTGGTGCACTGGATTCTTGGGCAAGGCTTACAGATTCTTCACGTAGGCATGCAACCACAACTTTATAGCCTTCCTTCAAGGAAATTTTTCTATCTTCATCTGTGACCTCCACATTGAAATCTGTGCCCTGTGTTTTTTGCTTGATAACGTCAATTTTCCATGTATGGTTTCATTAAACAAAACTGTTTGCAACATTAAATTAAAAAAAAATACAAAATTCATTACTTTACTTACAAGTCGAGACTGCAAATTCATATAGCCACCAAAGCCAAGTTTGTGTTGGCCAACCTTTTCTATTCTCGCTTTTGTAGCCACGGATGTGTCTTGCAATCTATGAACAATTTCAAATATCTTAGATTATATATTTACAAATATCAATAATTAGTGCATGATTATAATGTACTTAATTCTATAATGATATACCTCTTTTTGCCTTGTGTTGCTTCATTATCTCTATCTTCACATAGCCTTTTCTCCTTTGCATCTTCTATTATTTCATTCCACTCCATTGGTGGAATCATAAGAGGACGATCGTACTTTGGGTTATCCTTAAGAGCCCTTCTATATTGATCTCTCACAGTCTTTATATGATTTGCTACTCTTTTCAGAAGTAGGCCAGTGTCAAAAATGTTTTTTCCAAATTTCTCCTCAATGGATGCAATCAGCTGATTTTTTAATTCCACAGCTTTTAAATTCCACCTTTTTAAAAACAAATAGATTGTTAGATTAATAACTTTAATATATTACAATAAATAGAAGGGAAAAAAAATTATGTAACAATGATATGAAACTACGTACCTTTTATGTATGGTGGGTCCAAATAGTCTCAATGCCATATGAAAAAGATGTTCAAAGAAAGCATTATTACCTACAAAAACATAAAGGATTTATTAGTACAAAATGAGTAATGTAAAAGTAAACTAAATTTACACTTTAAATAATATCAATTTTAAAGCACTTGGAAGCTTTCATTCTCTTAATGGAAACATAGTTTTCTTATTTAGCAACAATGTCCCTCCATTAGAACCAGTACTAATCACACGAACTACTCCAAAAAATGGATTAGCTTCAATAGTACTGCTCTCTATTGCTCTATCAACTGAAACATCATACAATTAAATGACAATTTTAGTACCGCTCTCTATTGGTCTACCTCCTTGCCTATGTCCATGTCTCTCTATGTGTGGCTATATATGTATGTATGTATGTATGTATGTATGTATGTGTGGTGTGTGTATACATGTGTTTGTGTGTATGCAAGCTTCTGTAGACATCATTTAAGCACTAATATGCTACTTCATTGTTCATCAACTTGTAGAAAGACATTACAAAATATAACACATTACAAAATATAGAAAAACAAGGTTTTAGGAGTTCTACTAGGCATAGAAAATGATGTTTGCGTGCTCCTTATTGCCGACAATGCAACAGACAATAGTGGACCGCCAACTGAAGAAGGACTCCCGACTTCATCATGAGCTGAAGAACAGAATATTGTTAGCAAAGACATTTGCAATGGATAAATATCAAATGGGATACTAGAGAGAAACATCCACAAAGAAAAAGGTAAGTGTTATAATGTTGATCAAACAAACAAAGTGTTACTTACACGAAGGTACTGCGCAACAATCCTGACCATGTTCACCATGTAACCTCACAACTGGCACATATGTCTATACAAGAACACATTAAATTAGAGATCATGATCCATAAGATACTATAAAAGATTAATATCTATTGAACTTTTATTACTTCTTACTTTCAAAGATTGGATTCTGCGGTCCAATTCTATTCTCAGTGCCTCTTTCTCCTCACTTCTATCACCCTTGATGATAATTTTAACAAGCTCATCAGTGTATCTTTACGTAATTTGTTGGGTGATGAATACAAGGTTAGTACTAAGGCCAATGTCATGTAGATATGATGCTTGTATTTCAGATTGCATTTGATCAGCAATCATTGTAGCTTTTCCCTATCATTTGTGACATCAAATATTCATATACTTTCATCAAAATAACTCCAAAGCCACAAAGAAAAGAACATAATAATAGGACATTTGTTTCTATATTAACATTAAAATTTACAATAATTAATTTTTACCTCTATTGAAGGTGTCTGAGATGGTGCATCCATATTGCCCTGTGAAAAAAATTAATAAGTCTTAGAAATCAGCAGCAAAATTGAAGTAATAGACTTACCAAAAAAAATATTAATAATAAAGTAGATTGTATATGTAAATCATTTGTCTTAAGTTAAAAATTTAGTGTAACTAATTTTTATATCTAAAAAAATATTTGACATGTTCTACTTAATGTTTATATGTGCACATATGGTTTGGAAAGAAATATTTGGTCATACAAGACCCTATCATAGTTGACATTGATCATATCTGAAGATTTCATTGATCATCATGATCTTCATCCATGTCATCATCATCATCATCGAACTTGTCACTTTGATCGTCCTCGTCACCACCACGATCTTCATCACCATCATCATCCTCTTGATCACTATCATCATCATGACCATCATCGCCATGATCATCACCATCTTCATCACCGTGATCATGATCGTCATCAGTATCATCATCATCATTATCGCCATTATCATTAGCATGACCAAAATCATCACCATCTTCTTCTTCTTCATCACTGGGTAACTATCATTCCTGATAATCATTTACTTCCTCTTGTGCTTCTTCAATGTCTTCTTCTTCAATCACATTATACTTTACTGGCCTTCCTCTTGGGTCATGTCTAACAACAAATGACCAACCTGGTTTGTCTGTAACACCAAAGTAAAACACTTGCTCGCATTGACTTGGAAGAACATAGGGCTCATCTTCGACTGGCTCAAATGACTTTGTATTAATCATAGTAAATCTACTGTCGTGTTCAATAATAGTCCTATCAGGATCATTTCGATTCAGTCGTAACCTATACCATTTGAAAAAAATTAGAACTATTTTGAATGAATCAAAGTCGCACTCAAGTATATCATCCAAAATGCCATAGTATCAATTTTCAGATTGTTGAGGATGTATGTCAGTTCTAGATGAAATATTGGTGACCACGAAGATAGCTTTTATCCTAAAATCACATGTTTTCTTCGTTTCATCTAACTTTTTTATGCAAAATTTATAGCCATGGTAGTACATAGCTTTGTGGTGTTTGACTTGAAATTATTCAAACATGTCAAGAATTTTCTCATTGATCTATGAGTTGATATTAAACTTATGTCTCATGATTATTAATCTTATGCATACCTTTGTATCTCCTAAGCCATATATTAGATCAAGTACCATTGGTGTAACATTGAGATCTCCATTATGATGAGCTTCTTTAACCAATGATGCAACACCATCCCATGTTAATGAGTGACCATTTTCTTGAGACTGTTCAATCCACACTGTCATCCAATCAAGATTGTTTGCAATATACAAGTGTAGTGCATCCCACTCATGACCAACTATAAAGAAGACAATTACACCAGTTAGAAACAACTTATATATATTGATGATGGATAAGAATTGTTAAATTATAAAAAAAAAACTTATAATTACCTCTCACCCTCTTCAATCTACCTTTCCTTGTCAGGTACTCCCCTTTGAATTTGTCATTACAGTTGGGATCCCAAATGCAATCTACATGGATACCTGCTGCAAACTTTGGAAGATATTCACTGATATACACCATGGTCTGGTATATCATATATCCCTCTATCATAGAACCCTTAGGGCGTGCTCTTTTTCAAACCAAGCCCTTCATAAATTTCAAATGCCTCTCAACCATCCACATTGATCTAGCTTGTACAGGTCCACACAATTCAATCTCCTCAACTTGATCTATGAGGTAGTGTTCTTGAGCATTGAAAAATGTTGGAGGTAAACACTTTTGCATTTCACACATAAAATGTGGAATTTTTCTCTTCCAATAGTTTATATCTTTTTTATCAATTTCTTTAGATGATAACCACCTAAAAGAGATTCAACACACAAAAATACATAGAAGAGATTTCAAATAAAATTATACAATAGATTTCAAATAAAAAGCTAAAAATCTAAGAAAAAACACTCTTCTAACCTCATGTATTTTCCAAGATCATATATAACTTTTTTAATACTGTTGTCAAACTATTGTGGAAGGGATAGAGGTAGGACGAACTGCAATCATTAAAAAATGATCATTTCAATATATTATTAAATAATGCAACAGGTACTACATTCAATCTTACAAATATACTGTAAATAGAAAACATGACTTACCTTAAGGAAGGTATGCCAATCATGTGTCTTCAAAACTAGCCCAAAATCACCTTTCTTTGATAGAAGAGTGCTTATATTTGTAGCAAATCCTATTGGAAATTTTTTTTTTTTTATGACTTCTTTTAATGCATCACTTTGTTGCTCTATTAATAACCAAAGAAGGGCACTTGTATTTATGTGGTCTCCATTCCTATTTGATTCAATCAAAACTTTTAGTGCATGATTAGATTCATGAATGTCAATACAAATTTTAGCAATTTGTTCTCTATCACGCCTTCCATCCAACATTTTCCATAGTGTCTCTGTTACATGCTTTCCAATATGCATAGCATCAAAAAAATGCGCAATTAGGGGATCCTTGTAGTATGGTAACCTACTAAATTGAGTAGGATAACTTTTCATTCCTCTAGGAAGTTGGTCATTGATGCCTTGAAGACCTTCATGAGCATCAGTTCTAGCATTAGTAAATATAAGACAATATCAAAATACAAATTGTAAACTTTGGACAACCAATTGGACATTAGCTTGACGATTTAGTCAATCGTATTCCAACTTCCATAAATAAGGTTTCATTCTTCGTGGCCTTGATGATGTCTCTTCTTTCCCATTGAAAAGATGTTTTTCAGCAATTTGATTATGGTGGAGAAAGTGTCTAAACTCATCAAACACTTGATTTCCTAGACTTCTCGAATGACGACATTTCATCTTCGGACCACAAACTGGACATGCAAATTTTCCTTTTGTTTGAAGACCTAAAAGATCATGTATAATTGGATCATGTACAATGATCATGCACAACTTAAGCATTCAATAGTAATTTGTAAGCACTATAACATACCAAAAATATGTAATCTTAACAATATAACATACCGCAAAAATGAGTTAGCCTAGGGGCATCATGTATTGTCCATACAAGCATAGTATGGAATTGAAATTGTCAATGTCCTATTAGTCTAGAGATGTCATACATAGTGATGCCATTCCATAGCTTCAACAACTCATCAATTAGGGGCTTAATATACACGTTCATATCTTTAACTTGGTATTTACCTAGCAATTGAATGAACATAAACATTACATAATTATTATAACCATTTTCATGCACTATTTATAAATTAATTTAGATAACTATAAAATTAAAAAATACCTCGCACAATCATTGACAACATTATCTGCTCCCTCTTTATGGACATCCAAGGAGAAATTTTATTGTTAATAACAAAAATAGGCCATACTGAGTAAACAGATCTCATATCTCCATATGGATTGACATTGTCCGCTGCCAATGAAGTTTTAGATTACAAGGTTCTTCTTTAAAGTGTGACCATGTTTCTTCTATCTCTTTAAATGCAGAACCATCGGTAGGCATTCACATAATGTCATCCTAACTTCTATTGCGTGCATGGTAATCCATAAATTGTGCCAAGCTAGTGCACCTAAATAACTGTTCAAGATGTGGAATAATGGGAATGTACCAAAGAACCTTGTGAGGTACTTTTTTTGTTATTTGATCTGACTGATATCTACTAACATGACAATCAGGGCATTCTTTTGCAAATTCATGTTGCTTATGATATAGAATGTGATCATTGGGACATGCATGCATTGTCTGATACTTCATTCCAATCTGATCCATAATGTTAGATAATTCTCGATACGAATGAGGCAAAATGTTTGATGGTGGTAATAAAAACTCACTAATCAACCTACAACAACAAATATGCATTGTTAATATAATGAATAGTAACTGTATGCTAACATTGAAGATGACAAAAATGACATACCTTAGCATACGTGACATTGCTACATTGGATATACTATTCATAACCTTTAAGTTCACCAAAAACACTATAGCCAACAATAGAGTTGTTTGGGAGCCTTCGTATAAGGGCTCGTGTGCCTTCTCAAGTAAAGGTATATCAAGACCATCTTCATCATTATTATCAGATTCGCTAGTACCATCATTGTGAGCCTCTTCATCACTTGCCTCAATACCATCTTCTTCAATCATCTCCTCTGGCACATTATCATCTTCTTCCATGGTAGTGTTATCCTCAACTTGGATATTCACACCTCCATGTTCCTCTAGTAGGAAATCCATATTCAGTAATGGACAAAAATTGTGGCCCCGTTCAACATGACCATATTGCCTACAATGACTCTAGGCTGTTGTGATTAGAATTCTTCAATTATTTAAGCCCTTACACTTTTTGCAAGGACAATAAAATTTATTAGGTTTTCTTCGAAACTAAGCCCACAATGCAGCCATTGTCTCATTATTTTGTTCTGGGTTCATATTGTCAGGCATGGTCTTTCTTCACAGGAAAATATACCTACAAATAAATTGGACATGTTGTGATTAATGTTTATATCTGTACATATGGTTTTTGTTAATTAATGTTTTCAAATGTAACTAAAATGATTACAAACATATCAAAAAGGACTTTCACAGGGTCTTATTACATCAACTATTCTAACATGGTCATGTTGGTTACCTTGAGACCTTAATGTCTTCTCATGCCTTCAACCTTGACCTTGATGCTCCTGCATCATTCTCCTAAGGATCAAGGAAAGTTAGATCATCATGGAATTGAGTAGACAGACCTTCTAGGAAGTTGCAATACTTCAACCTTGTAAGTGTCACATCAATGCAATGGGTACTAAACAAACAATTTAGATTAGCACAGCTAACACCACAGGCCTCTGTTCTTGTGAACGAAAGAATTTTATACCATTTACTGTAAGAACCACTCACAAATCCTAACACATTCCCTACTAGCATAAATAGTGAGAAAAAGACATTAGCACTCCTAGTTCGTCTCTGGTTTTTTCCTACCAGAGGAAAAGCATTTAGAAATACATATGGGTGGAGCTTCAAGAGGTGCTAGAATTCAGTAAAATATTTCATTCATCAAATTAAATTCCTTCATTTAGCAAGAGAATACAATCTAGAGTTCATTTATGGTTGCTTAGTTTTAATTTCTTGTGGCTATTTGTGAAGAGAAAAATTTGCTCATGGAAACACTATATTGAGTCCTTGAATGATAGGGAGATTCAGAATTTTTCCCTCAAAATTTGCACTACTTAGCCCATGAAAATGAACAAATTTTTCCTTGGAGTGAAATTCCCTATGGACAATGTCCCTCTCCAAGGAATGTGAAGAAATCAGACCTTTCTGGGATACAGTCAATGAAATATAAACCAAGTATGGATGTTCTTTTTGGCAAGTCTCTCCATTGATAAAAGAAACTGCATTTGCAGTAGAGGAGTCTTTAATGGGTACACACTAGAATATAAAAAATTCAAACCTATCTAGCACTGCCTTTGATGAAATATGCACTCCTAACCAAAAATGCTCAACATAAGATAATGGGATATAGTCTTTGATGAGCATAATTATTCAAATTACAACCATCAAGAACTAAATTTTAGAACTCTATAATCATTAATGAAATCTAATGATAAAACATAGGAAATTATTGGCTTCAACCAAAGCCTCTTTAAATGTGGTAAGGAAACAATTTCAAAGACCTATGATGAGATATGGTAACGAAATATTTTGCTTGATGAAATTTTTGAAAGAAAAAATAATTGGTACATCCCTTTCTAAATGGTAAATAAAAAATATCCCATAGGTAAAACTTTCTCCGAAGGGAATAAATATAGTTGATTGTGGATTAATACAGTGATAGTTTCATGAATCTAAACATTAGTCTCCGTAGATTAAAAATTAATCACCTCACCATCCTGTAATGGCTAATCTTAACAGAGACATTATGTAAACATATACTTCCTTCAAGGTCTATTTTCTACATGGCTAAGCTAAGGAGGTTTTCCCAGACAACCCTTCATGGAAAAGTCTTGAACATTGGGCATTGAAGATTGAAAACCTCGAGAGGTGGGAAATGTCAAATTTTTGCATTAATCAAAAAGCTTTCTTTCTCTAAACATTTGAGTTGTTTTATACATGGTACTTTTTGTTGGAAATTTTCTATAAATGGTCATTGTTCAAGTGGGGTTGGAGCTAACACCAACATAGGACAAATTTTTGCAAGTTGACTATTACCTTGAACAATACTACAAGATGACATTGAAAAAAAGAGAGGGGAAAAAGAAATGTAGCTCAAAAAGGCTGTAAGTAAGGCCTTAACCATCATCTTAAACATAAACTTTCTAGATACCATTGCAACAAATAGCAAAACAATATAAGCATGACATACCTGATAAATCTGCTAGGATTGCCTTGTAAGGCCCTTGAAGCGTATTGTTGGCAAGATCAAGGAGCCAAAACCTCAAAAAAAAATAGTAATAGCTCTTGGCCTGTATGAGATTGAATCACCAAACATATATCCCAAATCTACTAAAAATCCAATGAGCATAACTACC
The DNA here is from genome assembly GCA_028749045.1 of Cupressus sempervirens. Classification (NCBI taxonomy): domain Eukaryota; kingdom Viridiplantae; phylum Streptophyta; class Pinopsida; order Cupressales; family Cupressaceae; genus Cupressus; species Cupressus sempervirens. The sequence goes on from CM053787.1 coordinate 313,220,353, forward strand.
ATTACCACAATTCATGCTCCCATAACTATAAATGGCCTCCTTCTTCCCCGGGAGCACTCGCATCTATCACTATAATACCCCACTATTGGTTGCACAAACATGCCAAAAATAGGGCCACACGGCCATATATAACTAGCCCATGTATGAGGAATACCTAAAACCTACACATATGGCGTCAACAAGGAGAGTTGCAAAGCCCATCCAAATTGCATCCCTGCTGCCACTGATGCAACCTTGCTAGAGTTCTCAGAGGAACTCCATTCTTCACTTTTCTTCCCACACAAAAATTTCTATTCATGATTAAAACAATCCCACCAACTCCAAAAAATTGGTATCTGTATGACAAATAACAACAACTTTTCAATGAAACTCACAGCCAATTACTATGGTGATAAAAGAGGTTTCAAATGATGGATATGCCGATAATATTAACTATTGCATGAACCTAATGATTCCAGATTATATATTTATGATGTCTTGTGATTTACGTGTGAGCAGGTCACTATAGTCTTTGTGATGTATATTGGAGCTACATACTATGTATGTGATGTATGGCAAGCTAATTAACTTGTGTACCTATGATGTGTATGAGCAATTTTTTGTATATGAGACAGGTGCTCATTATAATCACGATGTGTGTGATTTGTGATATGATCCTTATGAATATGTGTAAGTTGCTGCAAATAATGATAGGTGATGATAGAGATGGAAACATCACCTGAATACAATGAGTATCTTTATTAGTATCTTTATTTGTGATGGGACTAAGTTCACACTTAATTAATAATAATATTGGATGGTTGGTAATGTGCTACTGTAGCATTCTTTTAGATTATTGGGTTTTTATTGCCCAATCCTGAATAATTTTCAAAAAAACACAAAAATTAAATCTAAGATGTGTGGCAAGATTATCCAACACAATCTCAAATCTAGCTTAAACACATTTGATTTTGACAATCTCTAGTATTCAATGAGGAATAGCAAGCTCAAAAGAAGATACATCATATTTAAATACATAGAAATCGATTCTTGGAGCCAATAACATAGCAAAAGCTAAGGTTGTGCTTGGGTCTAGTTACCAAAGTCAATCACAATTGTAAAATTGCATTTGGAAGGACATCGTCTTTTCATGAAAAATGTTTTCCTAGGGGAGATTGTATTACTAGAGAATTAACAAAGTGATGGAGATCCTCTCAAGTCTACTTGCAACATTCTAAAGTTTCAAAATATTATGGTAAAAAAAGAGGGAAGCATGGATGCAACCCAACTTTCTAATGTGGCCATCGAGTCAAAGAATCACATGCATGCAATGACCTTCATGGACCTAAGGAGAATCAATGCCAAGGATTGATGAGAAGATAGGCAAGTACACAAGTCAAATACAAACTCAAAAATGCATTGCTCGTAATCCTCTACAGAGTGGTAGATGTCTTGTGTGGAAGAAATTGTGATCTCAAAAGGGATACCACATTCAAAGGTGCTTTTGGATGCTTAGAGGTGGCTAGTGAATACCACCTTTCCACTGACAATGTTGGCAAATTTCTCTCTTCAGGCCACAAAAGCAATGATTGTATTTTTGGGGAAAGTTTCCTAGAATAGATTGAAAAAAATGAAATTCAAAACAAATGAAATCGTGCATAAAGTGTCCATTATGTTGGGGGATGGCTATCTTATGGCAAAAGGTAGTTACCACTCAAATGTGGAAATTACATCATTGTTTATGCAATAGTGCTTGGAATTAGATACAACTACAAACATGAGAAGGGTCATTGAACTTGGAAGCAATAGCTAGAAACTATTTACTATTCCCAAGCTATTGTCTATTTGCAATTCTATATTAAAATAACAAATAAAACTAAGGCCTCACAATGTTACAATGCACTACCTTGTTGTAAATTAACTTTCTATAATGATGACATGGTGAGTAGACCCAAGTGGAGGTATATATTTTATAGATTAAAATGTCCATAGCTATCCAAGCTACTCTTACAAATTCAAGTAACTGTATGAAAGAAACATTTCTACAAATGCAGGAATGAAGTATGCAAAAGGGCATCACCAATCCATTCTTCAAAATTCATCATGTCAACAGGAAAAAGATCATATAATGTATCTCACTGAATAGATAAACATGCAAGCATGAAACCATGACATCAAAAAGCTTTGGCTTAGCTTAAAAAGTTACAGCACAAGAACACAAAGTAAATAGGAATTTATTGGAGGACTGGAAGTGATACAAGAGTTATGTGAAAATTTGACAAAAAATAGTTGAAGAGTTGGAAATCAAGAAATGACCTAGATCTGTGCTTGAAAGCATTCTTGATCCCACTGATCCAGGTAGTAAAATTATTAAGTTTGTACTGCTTAACAGTCACAAGGTTTCTAATGCAAAAGTAAAGATCTGCAGTATGTTAGTGCCCAAAAGCAATAAATACACCAGCCCATAATAAGAATCTATTTGTTTCCATGTCTTACATATCAGTAGTGACTCACTAACTTATCAGTAGAACATATCAAGGACTACTTAAGTCGATGGCACTAAATTTGAAAATTTAAACAGAATATCCATAGCTATGCATATAAAAAACTTACAGAGGTTGTGTGGATATATCCATGGAGTTGTTGGTTTCTTAGGTTAACTATGTTGGATAGTAAAAATGTTTTCTAGAATTTTTTTCACAAGTTTGAATCTGTCAGAACTAGCAGCCACTAATTTATTATGTCAAATCAACATACCTAACATCTAGCAGATAAACGTGCAATAAAATTTGTGTACTATTCACATTAAATTGTACAAAAATGATCCCTCAATTGAGGACAAAGTATCTTTTAATGAGTACATCAGATATGTTGGTCTGATTTTTTGAGAATCAAATTTTCTTAGGATCATAAAAAAAATTAGATGAGAAGTTTTTGATAATTCATAGGGCTTTAGGTTTTGGCATAGTATATTTCAATACCTTTGAAAAATCTATGAAAAGCCTTAGGTTTGTCCTTTTAAGTTTTTCCTAGCGCGAAAATTTAAAAGAAAAAAAAAAAACAAACAAGGAGCAAATATTCTTTTCCCACCTGTTTGATCGTCGTTGTTAAGTCTTTTGAAAAAGGGGTTTTAATCTTGGCATCTAATCTGATTTGAATCTATGGTTGTCGCATGTTCTCTATGGCAAGATGCTTGTATGTTACGCATAGTGAGGTAGTGACCATCGAAGAATTATGTGTGATACTAAAAAGTGGAGTCTGGTGCCACAAAATGTGTTGGCGGGAAGATCTATTGACCATGTACAATGTCCCAGACCAGTCAGTTTCAAGAAGAAAGGCACGTGGAAATATTTGTAAGTGGTGTCACCGAAGTTTAATTTTATCCAAAAAATTTCCAAGTCGCTAACTAAAAACACTTGCGACTTGTCGGTGGTGATATAGCGAATGCCCAGATTTTCCAAAGACAACGTCTTTCTGAGATCAAAAGTAATTTTGAGGATCTCGAGGAAGATATGGTGCACATTTCACTTTTGTCCCTCTACAAGTTATTGTCTTTTGTAGTTTCTTTTTTCAGGTGTTGTTTTTAAAGTGCTTACGGGAACTCGCCATATCACTAGCTGGATTTGTGGTTTTTATGCCGGTAGCAATGTGGCGATTGCTCAAAAAATGGTAATGCAACTGAAAAATCCTCAAAGGTGGGCCCCAAATGAGTGACATGATAAGGCTAAGCTGTGCAAATCAAATTACATGGTGGTGTCCTATTGAAATGTCTTTGAACCAAAAAACTTTGATTCATCAGAGCTCGCCATGTCACTAGCCAAATTGTTGGTTTTTTTGTCGATAGCAACAGAGCGACCCACCTGAAAGTCATAAACATGGCGAGGCCCAAGACATGTGATGTCATCAAGAGATTTAAAAATATATATGTGCCAGTGTGTTGAGCCAGCTTAGCGACAACGGTATCATGGACCCACTTCCCATGTATAAAGTACAAAGATTTCTGATCATGAGATCGAGCTAGGATCAAAGGCCATCGTTAGCTTGCTATGAAGAAGTGCTTGGAAGTTATGTATAGCGAGTTGGCGAGTGGTGGCCCACCACTATTGTAATAAATTGTTGATCGCAAGATCAAATCTAGATTGACGATGCTCGATAACTCACTATGAGGAGATGTGCAATAAATAAGTATAGTGAGTTAACGAGCAAGGGACCCACCATTGTGTTCTTAAAGGTTGTTTCAATTATCTACCACACGATTAAAGTAAGATTAATGGTTATCACTAGCTCGCTATGGAAAGGTGCTCGAGAGTTATGTATAACAAGTTAGCGAGTTGATGACACGTGTCTGTGGTCATCCGTGGGCCCAGTTTGAAGTGCCTGCCTTGAAGGAAAGGTATAGATGGAGGTATTTTATTGGTTTGACTGCTAATGTGTTAAGAAGAAAGCTGAGTCAGCCTAGTTGTCATTCCTAGGTCGTAGGATTTTTCATGGATCAATGGTGCAAGTTTAAAAAAGAAAATGCGATGCCACTCTATTTTTCTATCCTACGCATTTATGATAAAAGAAAGCTTTGCGTGTGGAAAAAATAGAGTATAATACAGGGGATTTTCATTAATTCTAGTCCCACGGGAACAAAGATTGCAGATTTTCTGAGCACAAGAGCCTATTGATTTCGTCATGTTAAGCTTGGTAAGAACGTGAAAACTCTTCCTTAGTTGTTCGAAATCAATTACAGAGGTTCAGAGAAGAACAAGTTCAACAAGTCAAGTAAGTACTCATACTATAACCTCTGTGGCATTCCAATTCTCTGAATACTGTCAAAATAACTCCTAAGAAGCCATTTTCTAGGAAAATTAACTATATGGATAGGAATGTCCATGATGGTTTATTAGAATTACTCCTAGAGTCTACTGTAGAGCCTGCACGAGTTAAAAAATTGATTTTCTTAATCCCTAGGCTTAAAATTGTGGATGGCTTGTATGATAAGGGGAATTGAGTAAGGGATTCAACAACTACTCAAATTGGTCTTATCCTATTTAAAAAGTGGTTTTCAGAAAGGAAGTTGTTTGCCCCGCATGCTAATGTCTGGAATTTTGATTTGGGAAAGTTAGTAGTCCCAAGTGTTTTCATGGATTATGATTTGCTTGAAGCCATTGCTACGAATTATGACCAAGCCATTAGGGTTGTAAGAAGAAAGGATGTTGTGCCTCTGGTCTTGATTACTCCTGAAGAAATTAGAGAGGTTTTTCACCTGGAACCATTATCAGATTACCATGTGCAAATCAATCTATTAGAATTAGAGAATGAATATAAAGCAAAGAAGGATGTAATCAGGGTAGGTGCACTGAGGGAACATATTGGTACAATAGGAACTTTGCCAGTAATTACTACAACCTCTAGAGACCCTTTTAAGAAGAGTATTTTTACTTCCTGGGCTATAGAGATATACAGGACCTTATGCCAAGTTTTTGGTGAAGATGAGCAAGAACTTATGCCCATTGGTTTCATGTACATGATGGTTCAGATTGCTTCCTTCAGTGTAGATGTTATTTTTTATTTTGCTTCCTTTTTTGTTGAAGAAATTCACATTGGTTTAGTTGGGATTGCGAAGGGCAAGGTGGAAAAAACTTTTGGTCACTACTCTCTATTAATAGATATGTTTTTGTTCAAAGGAGTGACATATTTTGGTAATAAGATGGAACTAAACAGAGAGGAGAATGGGGAAATACTACCAGTCTAGTTGTGGAGTGCAGATATGACCTGGGATGCAAGTAATGCTAGTTTTGTCATATTTGATAGATATTTTGCTTCTAAGCTGAGGTTCCTTATATTGAGTGACAATCCTAGAATCCCTAAAGCACTAATGAGTCTCATTAGGCCTATGGATAACCCCCATGACTTGAAAGTTTCACATAATTGGGGAGATATCATACCTTACTCTGTTTCTACTATTTTTAGAATATATGGTTTTAAAGGGAGTCCTCATGTTTTGCCTTACCAAGTACCTTTGAAGGTAGGAGTGGCTGAAGTTTTGTGGCAGTTAGGGGGAGTTGAAGAAATGTTTTTTTTGAAAAGGTAATTAGGGTCAATTTTCCCTACCTACACAGTGGCCCATCAATTTGTGATTAAAAAAGGGGGATGGCTCTTTTTGCATAAAATTTTGGAGCAGTATATGATGGCTGTCTCTCATCCCTGTTTTTGTGATTCTGAGGGATTTTTCAATCAGATGTTGAGGCATAGAATCAAGTTGGGACTTCTCAAGCACGATTCTTATTATCCAGAGGACATTATAAGAAATGAATTCTCATTGCAGGAGCAGGAAACTAAAAAGGAAAAGTGGAGAGTTTATTCCCGGGTCTTATAATTCATTCATTGTTTTGATAATAAATATGATCCTTTAGATAATGCTATTACAGAGGCTAACAAAATAAGTAAACTCATGAATACCTTCCCTGAAATAATGGAAGTCATGAATGAAAAGAAAGAAATTTTTATTTATTCCTATCCTGATAAGGCTAGAGAGGTCATAAGGAGATTGGCTTTCACCCCAAATGTGGGAGCTGGTAAAATAATTGTACAAAAGAGGCCTGGGTATACTATAATTCAAAATAAAAGGGTTCATATAGATAAGGGTAAACAAATAAAAGGACCCACTAGTATAGCCCAAGAGGAGAGACCTGATGAGCCTAGTCCTAAGAGGCAGAAGGTAATAACAGAAGAAAGGCCTCAAGTTGAGGAATATTTGCCCACTCAGTCCCCTCTGAGGATTGGAGAAGAACATCTCACTGGTGAACAGATCGAAAAAATGGGATCATAGGGAGGTATTTTTATTACTCAAGCAGAATTAGATGAGGGTAACCCTCCAGAACCTTCCCTCCCAAGTTTGGATCTAACTATAGCAGATTATAGTGGCAGGGAATTGGACCCTGTGTTAGAGCAGGAAAGTCATAAATTTTTGACTAATGATAGTTTTGTTAAATCTAGGGCTTTTCATCAGTTTGCATGGAGGGCAAACATGAACATTTTTGAGGAGAAATGTAAAAAGATGAAAATAGAGCATCTAGAAATGGATGAAACTTCCATTCAGAACCAAACTAAAGAAGAAATGATAAAAGAATTGCAGAATATAAGCCCTGAGGAAAGGAGGAAAATGGTCAAGGCATCTAAAATTTTATTGTTGCCAAATTTGGATATTGCTGATGCTTTAGTTTTTAGTTCTGTTTCAAATAAATTGACTTTGCAAGACCAGAATAAAGAGAACTTTCAAGGCACTGCATTCGTTGAAGATCAAGCTGCATTGGTCAGTTGGTTACTGAGAAGAGGATCCAGACCCACATCATCGCAATCAGATGACTCTGGCTTGATGGGAAGCTTAATTGTGAGAAAAGTTGTTGATACCTCAAATGTGCAGGTAGCATCTTGGAATGTGGAATCTTCCAAGTTTCTTTTGGATGCTGCAAAGAAGGACGAATAGGTCATGTCTGAGTTATAGGATAAATATGAAACACTTCTTGAGACCTATAATAGGGAGGTAAAAAGGAGAATTGAACTTGAAAACAAGGTAATGGGGAAGTCCACAAGGCCAAGAATAACATACCCTCATCCTCCAATGGAACCTTTTAAATCCACCCCCCTTGTAGAACTACTAGACATAGCTCAAAGGCCAGAATATTATACAACTGAGGATTTTGAAGAAGAAAAAAATAAGCTATGGGCTTTACATGTAGAGTTAAATATGCAATCTGAGGATAAGCTTAGAAAGGCCTTAATGTATTTGGTAGATAAGATTGAATGGCCCTTGTTTTTTGATCAGTTGGCAAGAGTAATAAGTATATGGGAGCAACTGAAAACCCATGATGAAATTCTCAAGCCTATTGTTAACAAGTGGGGAAAAGGGGAAAAAGAAATCACCCTTTTATGTTATTTAGTTATAAGGTCTTCAAATTACCATATTGAAAAATTATATGATATTGCTAATGACTTGACAGATTTTGATAATAGGAGAGTTGCTTTGCAATTGAAAATTGTTTCTTATTTGAATAAACACAAGAATAAAAAATTTGATCTGTTTCCTTGTGCTTTGGATAGAAAGAACCAATTGAAAAATAAGGATGAATGGAGTAAACAACTGGATGACGTTTTCTGCATAAGGATAAATAAATTTGTTAATGAAAAGGGGGATGCTTGGTGGGCCACCATGACAGAGGAATTGGTTAAAGTCTAGTTTTTTTTTATTCTTTGAGGCAAGAATTTGTTGGTTTTGAAAAGGAGGCTGATTATATATTAAAGAAACAAGATGATATCCTGTGGTTCAGCTGACCGGATGACATACAGTTTAACACATGGATGGTAGATATTCCTTCAGACCAGCAGTTGGAGGAAGGCAATTCAAATAATGATAGGGAACAAGAAGATGAGGTGCAGGTCATTGACACATAAGCACCAGAATTGAAGGAAGAAGAAAGTGAAAAGGAAATAGTGCCTACTCAAGGTGAAAGCAGTGAAAACCCACAGGAACAAACTGATCTGAAGGCATCACAAGATCACCCCTCATTAGCTAGCCTAGTAGCCACATATTCTGAGGATCCGAAACAATGAGAGACAAATCAAAAGTTGATAAGTATAGCAGTAACAGGAACGGGCCTACCTAAAAGAATATTTGATATGCCTGGTATTCTGTTGTGACCTTTTTGTCTTTTGTGTAATTTTTTGTTCCTTGGACACCTGTCAATCACATTTTCCCTTTGCTTGTTGCAACTCATATCCATATAAATGAGTTTTCAAGGCATTGTGATGGTCTGACACTATATCTGTGTCATCAATTTCTGTCTCCAGTTTATGTGTTTGTTTATTTTGAAGTCATTTAAATAAGGTTTATTTGGTTGAATGCAGTTTGGATGGGTTGTATGCTAGTTTTATTGTTGCTTCTAATTCAAGCAATTATATAAATGCTTTAGTAAATCAGTAGGTTTTATGAGTTCATAAAAGGGATATTGCATAAGAATGGAGATGGGTGATTGCAGTTGATTAATTCTTATAAAAGTTATTTGAATTAGATCTCCCACCAATAGTAAATTTCTTGCCCAATGGATAAGGCACTGGTCCTATAACTCAGAAGTAAACAAGGATGAATTTTGCTGTTGCATATCAAGTAATCTTATAAAATCAAAATTATTTCAATCCTGTTCAAGAATTATAAATGCCGATCTCAACTCAATTATATCTAATTCTTGAGTCTTAGGTAGTTGTTATTTCCAGGAATATTTGTAAATTTTAGGAGAATTATGACCAGATCTACTGATAAGGGATGTGTATAAGTTTGAGAGCATTGAAGAATTGAAGTGAGCTATGTATGTATGTGAAGGTAATAGATGAGAATCAGAATGAAACTAAGATAATTTCATACACAGTTGCATTAGAATTATCCCTAGGTATACCCGCCTTGGCTTAGTAGAGCCAAAAGAGTAGGAAACCATCATTTGGTTTTGTTGAAGTTGGGTTATAGTGATTCATTCATATAGTTGATATTGGGAATTGGCTAATCCCTAGATTGTGTGAGTCATTTCACTGTGATATTAAGCATTTTGTTGCTTGATAGTTTCAGCAATTTGAAACACCAACAAGATACATGCTACTCCTAATCATTCAAAGCACAAGAATGAGGGAAAAAATGAATAATTATTTATAGCAGGACTATCTATGAGAGAATATAACACAGCTTCAAGAGTATGAGCTGCATCTTTAGCTAGAGATGATAAAGAAAATTTCTTCTTTTCTTCTTCTTTTTTATCCCACACAAGCATACCCATCTGCACGTCATCTGCTAGAATCACTACATTAAATTTTCTATTTTGGAGAAACAGTTCCTTAAAATGGTACTTCTAGATTGCACCAGGAAAGCCTGTATAACTTATAACAATGCATCTCATATAGTTTCCTCATAGTATTTACATTGCTGGGGCTCCAAACTCTATAGTGAAGTTCTTTTGAAAACTTGCAACCTAAGCTTCCTTTCTTCTTTAAATAAAGTAGTGAAAAAGACTCCTGACTCAAAAAGGTCATGTTGTGGATGCAAGCCATACAGAAAGATGAAAATAAACTACTGGAATGAAGAGGAAAGGAATGCAGATATAGATGTTCTACAATATATCAATCCTCCCAAAGATTGAGTTCTTGTTTAATGTCTTGCAAAGAAATCTACAGTAAAATGGCCACAAACCTATGTGAATGGGTCTGGATCAAATTCTGTCAGAGGTAATGCTGCTAATTTGAGTGAAAAAGCAAATGGGAGTAGCTATGGCATATTACATTCTTTGTTTCTAATCTAGATTTTTCCAACAGCAAGACATCTTGAGATTCCCTGCATGCAAAAGAAATATAAAAAATGAATATTGCATTATATCAAAAATATAAATTTTCCACAGCTTTATCCTTGCACTTAAATATATGCTAACCCTGAACCTAAACATCATCTATAAAACAACTTTGTGACCTGAAAGAATTAACAGTCGCTCTATTTTTAAAATTGCGATGAGTAGAAGAGAAAGAGAAAATGTAAAAACATTGAATAGCTTTGGAATCTGCCTCTGCAACTTTTTGATAGATAAAAAAATTGGAATGATATCTAATGACTAGATTCTTACCTCCTTTCTCCTCTCCTGTTGACCCTACACCAAACTCCTACCCATTGCAATCACGGTCTGCCCCAGAACAAAATTAACACTATCGTGACCTTTTTTCTTATGTTTTCAAGGTCAAAATTTAAACAATTTTACAATAGTCAAAATTTGGTCGAAATTTCGACCATATCGAGCCCATTTTTTCAAAAAAAAAAAAATTAACAACCCAAATAGGCCTTTGGTCAAAAATTTTGGTCGAAAATGGGAGCCTAATGTACTAGTGCTCTAACTCTAACCCTAGCTCTAATTCTAATCCTAATGCTAGCTCTAATTCTAACCCTAACCCTAACTCTAACTCTAACCCTTTTTCTAACTTTAACTCAAACCCTAACTATAATTCTAACTCTTACCCTAATTCTAATCATAACCCTAATTGTAACCCTAATTATATCCCTAACTCTAACCCTAATTATAACCCTAACCCTAATTGAACTCTAACACTCTCTAATTCTAACTCTAACCCTAACCCTAGGTAATTTTAACCCTAAGTCTAACTCTAACACTAACCCTAACCCTAACTTTAATTCCAAGTCTAACTCTAATTGTAACCCTAACTTTACTGCTAACTATAATCCTAACTCTATCTATAATTTTAATTTTAGTCATAACACTAACCCTAACCCCAACCATAACTCTGCTCCTAACTATAACATTTTATGTACCAAAATCCTTAAAATAAAAACAAATCAAATTTATGCAAATAAAACATTGTATATAGAATTAAAATTAAAAAATGTTGAAGAATAATTTTATAGTAACTTTTATACAAATATATTTAATAATAATAAAATAACTTGCTCCTAACTATAACCATCCAGATTTCTTAAATAATGTCTTCCATGGTGCGTGGCCACTACAACTAGTTTATATATATATATACACACACACACACATATATGTATATATATGTATATATATGTATATGTATGTATATGTATATATGTATATGTATGTATAGATATGTATATACATACATATATATATATACATACATACATATACATATAGATATGTATATACATATGTATATATATATGTATATATATATATATATATATACATATGTATACATACATATACATATATATACATATACATGTATACATGTATATACATATACATGTATACATATATGTATATATATGTATACATACATACATATATATATATATATATATACATACATACATACATATATATATATATATATATATATACATACATATATATATATATATATATATATACATACATATATATATATATATATATATATATATATATATATATATATATATATATATATATATATATGTATGTATGTATGTATATATATATATATGTATGCTGAGAGTCATCCTTCTCGAGGCACTTATTTTATTTAAATCCTAACATAAAAATTTGATAGGATTTGAATTAAAATAGGTGCCTCAAGAAGGATGACTCTCAGCATATTATATATATATATATATATATATAACTATATATAAGCTATTATATGTCCTTAATCAACAGATCCATTTCAAATAAAACACACATTCCTTCTAAATATTTATTGTAATTTCAAATAGCTTATTATATCATTTCACCTTGAAAATTTAAACTTAATCTTCAATGTATATCTCATACATAACCTTAAATTGTTTAATTCAACCACTTAATATCATTCCAAAAATATCTCGAACATTAAATATTTTTTATTTAAAGGCACAACAATATATTAAATTTACTCATACTCATACTCACAACCACTTTACATTCGAAATGAAACTCGAATGTAAAGATAGAGTTAATGATTTATCATTTGAGGTAATCTTCTCTTAGTTTTTGAATTTCAACTTCTATATATTTTTGGGCTCTGCTAGGGTTTTCTTGCTTCATGCGAACTTTCAGTTTTCTTTGCGTACAACCCTTTGCTTGCACTCCCCTTCTGTTGGCACTTGTCATACCGCATTTACTATGGGAGCTTTAGGTTAGGATTTAATGGCTTCAGCCAGTGGTGAACCAAATGTTTCTAGTGCTCATGTTGTTGCTTTGGACTGCCATGGCGCCACCATCAAACAAACGCCCGCGCAAGTTTGTCCCAAAGGTTTTCTACGAGGTAATCCTGATATTATCCTTCCTTTGCAAGAATTTGATGCTGCATGTGACTGGTTAGAGCAACATACCTTGATAGGATATTTTATTTGTAGGACTCCTGAAGCTATGCTCAGAGAATGGGTCAACAAATGTTGGACTCCTTACGGAGTCCGCCTTGATGCTGTGCAAAACTTTACCAAAGGTTTCTTTTTATTTCACTTTGCTAACCCGTCACAAGCAGATGCAGTCTTTACCAATGGCCCTTGGTTTGTGCGTTCCTCTCTGCTTGTTTTTCAAAAATGGTCCCAAGACTTCACTATCTCAGATGATAAAAAGCTTAGGGTTCCTGTTTGGGTCGAATTCCTAGGTCTACCCTTGCCCTATTGGCCTTTCATTGAGTCTATTGCCCAAGCCCTTGGCAAAGTTGTTACCAAGGAGCCTGAGAAATTTTTTAATGCTCACCCTCAGCGACGTGTTTGCATTGAAGTTGATCTTTCCAAAGATCTCTAGGATTCTATGGAAATCGAGATTGACACTCAAACCTTCTCACAGAAGGTGTTTTACTTGAACCTACCTAACACCTATTATAGGTGCCAGTCTGCGAAACACAAGATCAGGGATTTCCCTTTGGCTACGCCTAGGGTCAAACCCCAACCTATAGTGGCACCTATTAAACAGGCCGAAGGAAAAAAAGAAGAATGGGTTACTATTGGGCACAAGGGCAAGCCTGCCTTGAATCCCTTGGCCCGTAAGCCATCCTATGCGGCGGTTACTGCGATTCCTCCTACTTCCATAGAAGTATCAATGCCTGCTAGCATGGAGCCGCCAACGGCTTCCATTGCACTTGTTCCAGGGGTTTCGCAGGTTTCAAACCCTGCTGGTTCACAGGGGCTCAAGGCGGCCGCCAGGGCCTCGCCCTTGGCTAGGGCTCGTACTCCTATTGTGGTTTCTTCTATAGTACCACCAGAAACAAGATGTTCTCGCAATCCTCCTGGATGGGCAGAGATATCAAGGGTAAAATGGCAGGCTGCCAGTCCAGAGGATTTCTCGTCTGACTTCCACCCGATTTCTACCTTTTTGCAGAATAGCTACTCCTCTTTGGAGGACAAGGATGATATGGAAGAGTTCTCATGAACTTCCTTTTATGGAATGTTTGAGGTCTTACAAACCTCCCCAGAAAGTTCTATGTCCAGGATACCCGTCATAGACTTGGGAATTTAGATTTTCTTTGCCTTCAAGAAGTTAAAATTTCTGGTTTCATGCTTTTTGCTGCTTGCCGCATCATTTGGTAGGATAGCGTGATGTTTTCTTCCCAGCATGAAGCTAGCTGAGGTGGTGTAGTTACTCTCCTATCACCTCGCCTTCATTCTGCTATTATCTCGCATGGTTCTGACCCCACACACCGTATTATTTGGCTTTTGCTCTCCATTAACAATCATTCTTTTGGAGTCATTAATGTTTATGCCTCTAATGATGCTGGGGAAAGGGCACAAATGTGGGTTTGGCTTGTTGACAACTTGCCACCAGGTACTTGGGTCATGTGTGGGGACTTCAATTTGGTTGAAGTGGCCTCTGACAAAGATGGCATTCTGCCTTCCCATTGGACAGTTGGGGAAAGAGGAGCCTGGTTTTACATGCGACATAAATTGGGCCTTTTTGATCCCAATACAAACTGCTGCCATGGTAGTGGGGCCTAGCACACTTGGTCCAATTTTCGAGCTGGTCCTGACCGCATATTGAAACGTCTTGATCGTGCTATGATCTCGGCGCAATCTTTTTTCTCCTTTTCTGAAGATCGTGATTTGCCTATCATTCCCCTAACACATGTGACGCTGTCAGACCACTATCCCATTTATTTTGGCATTTCTTGGCAAACACTTGTCCCCAAGGTGGCCAAGTCTCAATTCTTCCTCAACACGTTTGTGATGTTGCATGCTTCCACCATCTCCCACATCCAACGTGTCTAGAACTTGGAGCCACATCTACATTCCCATCGAGGTTGGATTCAATGGTGGAATGACGCCATTACCAGAACTGCTCAATTTTTGCGCATCTACGAGCGTTAGCTGGCTATCTTCAGAAAATGGTCTTATGAAGCCAACACCCTTGCCCTCAAAAAAGCCTCTAAAGCTCTCATCTTCAACCCCTTTGATGTGGAGTTAAAAATTCAGCTTGCCAAGCTTCGCCATGATAAGCAAATTGCTGATAACTATGCTGCCCGAGGAGCCCAAATCAAAGCCCGTCTCCACTAGTTGGAGGTTGGCAAAAAAGCCTCGAAGGAATTCTTCCAGGCTCTCCGAGCCCGTCATACCAATATTGGGATTAAAAAGATAAAAAAGGAACTGATGTTCTTTCCAGTCTGCCTGACATCCTGCAAGCTTTTGTTCTTCACTATGAGAACGTCTTTGCTTCGCAGGGCAATTTGGTTGCTCAAGAGGAGGCTCTCAGATTGTGTATTGTTGTTACTCCAAACCGCCTCACGGTTGAGCAATGCGCTTTTTGTGAGCAACTTCTTTCCCTCCAAGACCTTAAAGAGGTAGTTTACTCCATGGTGGATAACAAATCCCCTGGGTGTGATGGATTTTCCTATGAATTCTACAAACATCTTTGGGAGCAAATTGGTCCTGATCTGCACAAAGTCTATCTTGAAGCATATCATTCTAAAAGCCTAGGAGCAATCATAAATAAAGGCAATATTAAATTCATACCTAAAGTTGGTGATCTTGAGGACATATGCAACTGGAGGCCCATCACCCTCTTGAATGTGTCTTATAAGATCATTGCCAAGGTGCTCTCTCTCAAAATTTGCCATATATGCTACCTTTAATTGTGCGACCTAAACAAATTGGCTTCATCAAATCCATATATATTCTTGACAACATCATTGCTATCTGGGAAGGTACAGAATGGGCCCGTAAGTCCAAGCAGCAGGCTATCTTTTTAAAGATAGATTTTGCTAAAGCCTATGATTGCATTGAATGGCCTTTAATTTTGGCTATGCTTTAGGCTCTGGGTTTTGGTCCCAATTTCCTTCAGTTCGTGGAGATGCTCTTTGGTGATGCTAATGCTTGCATCACCATCAATAATTTGCAATTTGAAGCTTTTGGGCTTTTTCGCTCCATCAGGCAAGGTTGTCCACTAGCTTCAGCGCTTTATGTCCTTGTTGCTAAAGGTTTTGGTTATTTACTTGCTCACTCTGTGTCTTCAGAACTGGTCCATGGCATTTTCTTGCCTGATTCTTCCTCCCAGTTAGTCAATGGTCATTTTGCTAATGATTCTTTTCTTACTCTTCTTGAAGATGAAGAAAACATTAAAAATGCTTTAAATTGTCTGGACACTTTTTGTCAAGCCTCTGGCTCTGCCATTCAATGGCATAAAACATTCTGTTACCGCCAGTCTTTCTTGCTAGCTCCACCTTGGCTCAGCCAGTTTCAATGGAAATGGGTTACTCATGGAGAAATCTTCTGCTTTCTTAGCATTCCCTTTTCTTTCCAGGCTTCCCCTGTGGAACTTTGGAATGTTGTGTTTGCAAAGATTAGCAAAAAGCTTGATTATTGGATCACTAAGCCGCTTTCTCTTGCTGGTAAATTTTAGATTTGTTCTAAGATTCTAGCTGCCACCCATGTGTACTATTCTTCCTATTGGGCTCCCTCCAAAGCTTCCTATCTCAAGCTAGAACATTTGCTCAGAGATTTTCTCTGGGCCTCTGGTTCTGACCATCATGGTTTTCATAGAGTTGCTTAGGATTTCTATTGTCTCCCAAGGGAATCTGGGGGTCTCGGCCTGCTTTCCACTCAGAAGCAGGGCCTTGCCCTCTGTGCTAAATGGATTATCAGAGCTATTTCTAGAGATGAAGCCTGGAAGATACTAGTAAGGCATTTCATTTATTTCGGCTTCCCTATTAATAGACCGGCATGGAAGGGGATTGGTTTTCAGACCCTTCTCACTATGCATGAACCGGTGGTCATACAGAGCTCTTTTGTTATAAAGAGCATCTGGAAAGCCTGGGAAGCTGTTAAACCTTGGCTTTGTTGGGCTAGTGATGAGTTTCGCAATGGGCTATCCTTAAATCAACAGAACATTTGGTGGTCTCACCTGTTTGCCATCTAGGGCACTCCTCTTGCCAAGACTCAAGGTGTCAGTGCTCTGCATTTCTTTAAACGTGGCATCCGCACTACCAAGGATATTTTTTCAAGAGTCACCATGAATTTCAGGTCATGGGAGGATATGCAAGTTCAGTACCACCTTGTTAGTTCCGATCGCCAGACTCTTGACCTTCTGTTGTCTTCCATCTTTGTGCACTTAGTTCATAAAGTGGGGATTCAGTCTGTTCGTCCTTGGTGGCATGATTGGAAGTGGTATCCTACCACTCCATTTACCAATTATAAGCCCAACATGGGGTACAGATGGCTTTCGCCCCACCTTCCAATGGTGGACACGCTTAATCAACAATGGCATTTGCAATCTTCACTTTCTCAATGGAGAAAACGTTTCGACATCATTTGGAGTGCCATTACTAAACCTAAGATTTCCCACTTTGCTTGGTGCCTTGCCTTCCAAGGTCTTCCCCTGGGGCCTCGACTCAAGCACATTGGGGCTCCTGATCCCAGATGCCCCTTCTGTGGTCAACCTGAGTCCTTTTTGCATTTTTTTGATTTTGCAAGCATGCTTAGAATTATTGGCACTGGATTCATGATTTTTTCAAGCCTTTCAGGCCCGAACCTTTTTCATGGCATATGATCCTGCTAGGTGATTCCCCCATAATTCCTTGGAAGTTCTCCCAAATTTGGCATACCTTCAAGATGGAAATTTTATTTTCTCTATGGAAAGATAGGAATGCAGTTTTATTCACTCACAGTTTTTTGGATGTTAACATTGCAATGTACACTAAGGCATGCATTTGTAATAATGTCATTATACAGATACAGGTGCAAGCTAATAAAGTTGCCCTGGAAGTTGTGCACTTACAGGAATTGTTAAATCATTGGGGCAATGCTCCATGCACCATTGCCAGAGTGCCTCCGGATGCCTCGGCCGATGCCTCTTCGTCCCACGGTCGCCGTTCTTGATGCCAGTACTTTGGCTGCCATTCACACATGCCGCACCCCCAGGGTCCCTACCACTACTCTCCCAGTGGTGGGCATGGCAGTTGGAGGCGCCACTCCGCTTCCCCATCGCATGGTGGTTCTGGCTGGTCCCTGGCTCCTCCCCCTGGGCAGGCTTCTGGCCGGTCCCCGGCTCCTCCCCCTGGACGGGCGCACTCTGGCAAGTTTCTTCGGCTGGCCTTGGCAATTTCTCCTTCGCAGCCAGACAAGAAGGATGCAGAGACTGCGACTACCCCAGATCCTGCTGATGCTGCTGACGGCTCGACTATTCCCAGTCCACCCCACAATCCCACTGATGCGTGGGGATTTCATGATAAAGATGATCCTCCCTTTGCTGGAACTGCCTTGGTAGCTTAAAAGTTTTTTTTGATGAATAGTTAATAGTTTTTGGCTGAGGCCTTGTTGCTTTTTTCAGCTTCGGCCGTCTGAACTCATTCGCGGGGTGATCCTATATCCCCTGGCCCTTTTTTTGTGAATTGTAATCTTAGTAAATTTTATTAATTAAAAAGGACTATTCATCAAAAAAAACTTCTATATATATATATATATATATATATATATATGGGGGGTTGGTTTGCTGCAATACATGCTCTTGTAGACTCGGGGTTTACTTAATGAGGAGTTCAGTATTGTTGCTTGTTTAAGGAGTTCATTAGTTTTGCTTGTTCTTGCAACAGTAATTATTGCTTATTGAGGAGCTCAGAAGTGTTGAAGATTCTAAAATGGAGTTCACGAAGGTGGTGCTGCTTGATCTGTTTTTGTGCACTGTATGCAACTAAGCATGGGGTAAAACCTCAAAATCAGACATTGAGGCTCTCATCTTATTCAAAAATGCTTTGGATTCAAATTCAATCTTCCGATCCACATGTTTGAGCTCATGGAACTTTTTAGTTGATCCATGTGACTCTGCATCAACTAGCCAATTTGTGTGTGGGATAAGATGTAATGTAGAAAGAAAGAGTAAGAAGAGGATCACAAGCCTCACATTGGATCAGGCAGGGTACAGCGGGTACTTGCACCCTTCCATTGGGAATTTAAGAGAGCTCACAGAACTCTACTTAGCAGGGAATGCATTCCACGGAAGCATCCCACTGAGCATTCGGAGGTTAACTAATCTCAATAAGCTTGACTTGTCACGAAATATGTTCTCTGGATCTCTCCCACACTCTTTAGGAAGGCTCAGGAACTTGGAGGTTATGTCCTTGTTAAATAACAAGCTGAGTGGGTCTTTGCCCTATTCCCTCAATGGCTTGAGTAATCTGATCACATTGGATTTGTCTAATAACATGC
This sequence comes from Cupressus sempervirens, assembly GCA_028749045.1. Classification (NCBI taxonomy): domain Eukaryota; kingdom Viridiplantae; phylum Streptophyta; class Pinopsida; order Cupressales; family Cupressaceae; genus Cupressus; species Cupressus sempervirens. The sequence continues at coordinate 313,239,485 of CM053787.1, forward strand.
CGAGTGGCTTGATTCCTCCACTAGGTGGGCTGAGAAATCTTGATAGCATTGATTTGAGCTTTAACAGTCTCATGGGTGCCATTCCATCAGATCTGCCATTGTCTCTGAGATCAAATATTTTGACAGGGCCATTGCCTTCAAGCTTCACCAGACTTCAGCATTTGGGTGTACTAGATGTTAGCTGCAATCAATTGAATGGTACCATTGAATTTGGGTTCTTGTTTTCAAACCCTGAATTGCAGCAGCTGAATTTGTCGAACGACAGTTTTACTGCAATCAGTGTGCAAAATTTGTCTGCAGTTGATAGTCAACTGGTAGCTGTGGATATTGGATTCAACAATATCAGTGGGTTCTTGCCATCCAACATTGCAACTTTGAAATCTCTGTCTTCTTTGTCTCTGAGATACAACCGGTTTCATGGTCCAATCCCTGCAGATTATGGTGTCAAGGCTACTGCTGATGTGCACCCTCTGGTTAGATTGTATTTAGACGGGAATTATTTAAGTGGAGATATTCCATCTCTATTTTTGAACATCTCTAGTGACGATATTAGTGGGAGTTTTGCTCAGAATTGTCTCAACAGCTGCCCATCCAGTGTTTCGTTGTGCCAAGGGGATCAAAGATCAACTTCTGAGTGTAGGAATGCATAGCGATCCTCAATACATAACTAGTTTTTTTTTCCTATGTCCATCTAACAGAGCAGCTATCGAGCTCTGAGATTTTATGATTTAATTGTATTAGATGTGTGAACCCTCGTAATTTATGAAGATGTAATTCAAGATCAATGAAAAGTGAAGATCATGTAATATCGAGAACTTGATGGTAGTCTCTTGGCTATTTCTGATTGTGAACCCTTCTTTAAGCTTCAAAAGCAGTTTTTCAGAAGTTTACTTGAAGTTTGTTTTCCAAATTATGGTTTTGATATTTGACTATTAGCATGTTAGTAATTCAAGGAATTGCCATGGCCGAGGCACTTGTAAATGATGAATATTAACTTAAATTCGAAGTAGAATCAATCGATTGATCTTGGAAAGGAGTGTGAGTAAAGATATGTATTCCTTTCTATTATTGCATCATTTTTTAATGGTAGCAATCAGAAACTTTAATAGTTGCTTGAGGCGTCATGTTTAACAAACCAAATGTGACTGCTAACCGAATCAGATAAATTCTTCATTTTCCCTTTTTTTTCCTGTAATATGCAGTCCGTTTCCTTCGCCTAGCATCTATTGCAGAGCATATGAATTTACTTAACCTTTTTCACCCGATTCATTTTTATTTTTTGCACAATGAAAAGACAAACTATCTTTGAAATTTTCTTATAGCTTCTATGGCTCTGGGTTGTGCTTCTTGTCCAGTTATTATGTTGTTAAGGAAATCATATGCAGCATTTTGAAACCTCTTATTATCCGATATGCTTTTTTTCGTATGAAGATACTCGCCGGATTTCAATGTGTGACACCGGGAGAGCGCATGACGGTTAGAATTTAAATTTGATTCCAATTGGAGAGTGCAATTGTGCCCGTTTGGATTTCGCCGAAACTCTGGAGGATTATTGGGTATTTTAGGGGAAGGTAGAGATTTTAACTTCATAGGTGAATGTCTGGTTGGTTGTAGCCTCGGCAAGGATGTATTTTCCATCATTCCAGCTAAATCTAAGTGTAATTTAAAATATTAATTTAAAAATACATGGGAACCTAAAAGCAATATAATATATGGCAATCTTAAAGTATATCTTGTTATCAGCGTAGTCATTGTACCCATTGCATCCTCTTGGTGCCAGCATTAGTTATATTAAAATATAAGAAAGAACTTAAGAAGAGTTATAAATTCGCATAAACGGATATAGCAATTACATAAAGATTAGAATGGTAATGATAGAAATCAGATATAGGGTTATCAAGATGTATAGATAAAGGTACAAGGAGAGGGATATAGAGATGGAGATAGTTTGTCTATATGCAAGATGGCCATGTGGAAGGAAGTGTATTTTTTCCTTTTCTTCGAAGCACTTTCTTCCTTTGTATAGATTTCCCATGTATTTCAGGTATCTAGGATCTATAGGATATTACTTAGTGATCCATTCTTGTGTCCATCTAACTAGTTGCCTTGCTTGACTATCCATGTCTTCTACCTATTTAGCTAAAAGATCAACATTATAGGTAGGAACATAATAAACTCACTTCTAATTATACAATGGATACAACTTATTCTCATTATCTTTGGTTGGCCTCCTTTGCAATTTATACCCCTAAAGCTGAATAGGAACGATTTAAGATCATTATGCAATAATATATGAATTGTACTCAATATGCATCTTCATGGTTGGCCCAATGATCTTCTACTTTGGACACATGTCTAAAGCGGCACCCAATAATTTGGCCCATCTTATCAATCGAATAAAATTTTCTCCTCTCTATTTCAAAAGGATTAAAATAATATTCTACTATCTTCAACTTCATACTTTTAGTAGTCTCCATGTTTAAGCATGCATGTTCACATGTTCTAATTGGGTATTAAAAGCTTGATTGTTCTTGTATGAAATCAAATGATGAAACAACACCTACCCAATTGCATAATTCAAGTACAAATAATTTGTTACATAGGCCTCTTGGTATATTATTATGAGCTATTATGCAACCAACTATTCTAATATGTGTGAAGGTTCTAAATTTGATGAAAAAAACTCTTGAAACTCTTTATTTCTATTCTCGCATCCAAAGATAACCTCTTTTCAAAATCATGCTCCATGGACCTGATAGTTTCAAGCATGAGTCCATTATTAACAATCCTATGATATTTTTTCTCCTTTCCAAAGTTAGTTAAGGTTAATGATTGTATAAATGATTACTTTGTAATCATTGAATGAGCCTTTCCTCCTTATTTCTATGAATGTTCCTTGTGTGGTTAACATATATACTAAGAACTTGAAGTCACATACAATTTTTCATCATTCTTCATTGTAAGAATTGATCATGCATATATGTTCACTTATTATGGTTGGAATTCCTCGACACCAAGCAACAAACAACTTTTCTCAAGATCGAGACTATGTCTCTTACATTCATGTGTAGCAAGCTTTGATGGATTTATTTTTATCTTTTGAATATGTTGTGCATTTCATGCTTTATCCAACAACTAACCATTGATGTAATTCATTAGCTCTTCATAGTTGATGTAATATTTCTCACCCAGAGAAATAGTAATCTTCACATAATCATCATGGGCAAGGATACTAAATACTTTCCCCTTGAATTAGGTGAGGTGGTTAACATCACCTCTCCCCAAAGCCCATAGTCTATACTGATCTAGAACCCACCAAGGACACAAAATTCTAACTCTTTCCATTTGGGTTAGAGATCCTCTATAAGAATTCAATGAGTCTACTTGATCTAGATTTGCATCACTAATCTACCTATATGTACACATTAATGAATGAAAATATTCAAAGAACTTATGGGTATGTGTAGGATCAAGAGGGGCCTAAAAGTTGTGGTGTAAATTAAATACTTTTTTCTTTCATCCAAAAATGCAAAAATTATGTTGCATTTTTAGGTGGCTCGAGTGTCAATACATCCCATGACGAAAGCCTTACCATATCAAATATCTAAAAGATATTGGATATTTGAACATATCAAATATTTAAAATTTAATATATTAATATAAATATATATTTTATTATATATGATATTGTATTATGTATTATTATAATATCATATTATGTGCTATATTTTAAACTATCATATTATATCTATCTCAATAATATCATTGTGGGTTATTTTTATCCATGATGAGTGCTCTATCTTGGCATTGGATATTCAAAAGACTTCTAATGTCCTGTTGATATAAGATTGTTTTGAAGGGAAGAATTTGTAATGGAACAATCATTATTTTGTCAACGATGTCAAACCTGCTACTTGCTAGTGAGACAATTGATTTTTGGTCTAAAAGCTATAATTTAGTTGATTGATGAAGAAGATTTGAGAAGAGGAGATAACAATAACACCTAGAGAAAGGTTGAGTTATTTGGTATGTAAAAGAAGCACTAAGACCAAGTAAGACATTGATACTATAGTGAATTTCTTATCTACTTAAAGTCTGAAATAAAAGATTACTCAAGTTAAGATTGGAAGAAGAACAAGTATGAAAAGTGTCTGCTAAGCCTTGCTGAGAAGTCAGTGCAAGTTGAGAAAATATCAATGGAAGTCGAGTGAAAATCAAGTGGTGCCAAGCAAAGATGAAAATCAGTGCAAGTCGAGTGAGTGTCAATATATGCCGAATAAAGTTTAGTTGATGCCGAGCATCAATAAACTTTAGTGTTTGCCGAGTAAACTAGTGTAAGTCAAGTGGAAGAATAGTATAGAAGTTGAGTGACAACATATTGATGCCAAGTGCCAGTATTTGTGTTAAATCAAAGATTTACAAATTTGTGCCGACTATTTTGTTTTCTTGAATTGTGCGAAGCGTGTGGAAGATAACTATGATGATTTGGTGGCATAGAATTCAAGGTAAACCATTTTGTGGCAAATTGAAGGAAGATTGAGAAAGAAGTTTCTAGAGGAACCAAATGGAAAAGTGGGTAGATTCATTGTATCCTACCTAATCCTACCTAACCCTAAAATGGATGATTGTGGTTAAGCAACAAAAGATCTTAACTCTCTATTTATAGAGAGAGTTGGTCAAAAGAAAAGGTTATCATGTGCGAGAACCTAAGGAAGACAAGGAGTCTAAGGTATTGCCTCATTCAGTGGTCGAATAGAAGAGACTGCAATTGGCATGCAAAGCAGGAAGGCTTAAGAGTATGAATGCTTGAAGGGTGAACAAACCATTAGAGCTAAAGTGTGTGAATGTCAAGCAGAATGGAGGACTGAAACATAGATCTATAATCTACAAGTGAGTTGTAATTTGTTATTAGATCAAGCCTTACTGTTACTTTCTAATCATTGTATCAGTCTAGGGTAAATCCTTTGGATTAAGGTTGACCTAACAGTCATTTATAAATCCTTTAACTAGGTGACATTCCAAGTGAATGATCTAAAGTCCTCTAACAAGGCTCACTCCTAATAAGGTGATTGAAATCCTTTAACTAGTCACATTTAACAATGTGTATTGTAACCTTTAACATGGTTGACCTTTCACAAGGCATCACTTTAGAAGAGTGAGAATTAGTAGCATGTTACTAGTGGTTTTTCCAAATTGGATTTCCACGTAAAATTCTTGTCACAAATGTGTTATTGAATCTATTATGTTCCATGTTAACATTTCTACAAAGTTGTTTTGACCTAGGACAGTGACCTACAAAATTTAAGTATTTTATGATCTAATGAATGCATGCTTAATAAGGTTTTATGGATATCGGTCTACTAAGCATTGAATTTTTTAATTTGTGCATCTAGACCTTGGATAACTAAGTCACCCCCCTCTTAGTTATTCTAAAGAATTCCAACATGTCCAAGTTATTCAACAATTGACACAGAAAAAGGGTGGAAAATCCACAAAGGAGATGTCTAATCAAGTAGCAAAAGTAAACACAGGGAAGAAACTATAGACGCTCAGTAATGGTTCATGCCTACTCTTTCATCACTTTTACCCACTAACACGTTCCATTTTATCATTTTTCTAACTTCGATCTTTTTGCAAAATTGATCATTATTTAGACCTATTTTTCAACATTTTATAAACATCTTTTCATATTGATAACTTTTTTGAACCAAATGCAGATCATTTCCAAATTGATTCAAAACATATCAAAATCAAATCTCAATTTTAACCAATCATGGGCATTATCTTGAGTCCCTCAATGCCTAGTTGAACCTTATACTTGTACCTCGATCAAACCAACTAAATCAATCATCAACAAACCAAAATTTAGGCATTGTTGAGTCTCTTAGTCTCTTATCAACCTATTTTGTCAACAACCATCACTAATTCAACCTATCATCACCGATCCTAGACATTGTTGAATCCCTCAATGCCTTTTCATCCTATCTTGTCATCATTTTTCATCAATTCAATCATTGACATTTTTGAGTCCCTTGGTGTCTTATTGTGTCCTTATCCAATTGACTTAATAGCATTAACATAGTATGTTGATGTTATTCCAACCAATCCTATCATTCAATTTCAATCAATCCTAAGACATTACAAAGTCTGTTAATGTAATATGTTATCGATTCATACTATGTGTCCTTGGCATGCCATCAATTTGTATCATTCAACTAGTGTCATTTATTCTATCAATTTGATCATTACTTTGATCATTTCCATTATCATTGTGTTTGATTGTATTCTCAATATGATACTTTAGTAGGGTTATTCCTTGCATTTATTTCATTATTTTGGCCAATCAATCTACTAATTGGGTTCTTTATTCCTATGTCTTTAATCATTTAACATTGCACCTTATTAATTCCCCATTTTACTAAATTCTCGTAGTTAATTAATATTTATTAATTAATTGTTCCATTTTCATGAATTTGTGAATTCCCTAATTCCTAAATTCTTATTTCTAATTTTTGAGGTAAATTATGAGTTTTTGGATTTAAAAATTCAACTCTTATATTTTTCCCCTAATTATGCTTCCATCTCCTATTTTCCAGCTTCCACTCTTACACCTTCTTTCAAATTCTAAACACTTTCCATTCACTTTCTTACACCTTTCATTTTCCCCCAATTGTGCTTACACCTTTTTATGCACATTTTCTTACACATTGTCATAATGTGCCATTTTATGACACATTTTCCCATATTTTTTTAAGGCAAAAAGTGGCAAGCCACTATAATATTTTATTAAAATTGATTCAAAAAGGTCAACTGGGAAAGAATCAGTGAAGAAAACTCAGCTTCATCCCTTATCTACATAGATTTTACATAATTTCATGGAACTATTGACAAAGTATAATTGCAAAAGGGTGAAACAACTACCACCCGATCTCACCACAAATGTCAAATAATCGACATTAAAATTACTGTGAACAATGGTTGGTCACAATATCCACAAAACCTGATAAAAATGCCCAACAACACACCTTCCACACACATCTTTGAACATTTACATTGGTCATTCATTGATCGACTATATTGCAGTGAGTTTAGAAGACATCTATTGACAAACTATAGTGTCATTACAACTACTTTATAACTTACTCTTTGCATTTCTACTGTATAGTGTTGTATCAAAGATGTTGTTCATAAATCAATCAACAAACTTAGGTATTTAATTCTTAAAAATTTGTTCTCAACCACCAATTCATGCCCATCTGCTCTTTGAACCTTGAAAAGAACATTTACATTTGGTTTGTCTATTGTTGTGCAATTATTATAACTTATCGTCTTGAGTATATTTGTGATGGCAGGAAACTGATTAGAGTGAGGACATGCTGGCTCTTGGTTATTGACAATTACATTGTTATTATTCTCCACTTGGGAAAATCCATCTCCATTTAAAACTGTCTTTTTCTTTTGCTTGTCAAGACTTTGGCCTACTTGGTGATCTTCCCCCTCATCCTTCTACTTTACATGCCTCCCAAGGCTAGGGTATCCTTTCTTTGAAACATTCAGTTTACACCCACTAGGAAGAGTGTCTTCCTTTCCTTCTACTCCTGTTTTACTATCTTCTTCAAGCACAAGTTGGAAACTCTTTGTTCCATTCCCCTTCACAGGCTTAGAAGAAGCAGAATAGGATGGCTTCTCAGATTTTATCTTCTGGCATAAAGGCTATGTCTCTTCAATCCTATCAGAATTATTCTTTGCATCAAGCCCCTTAGTAGACTTTGCATTTCCCTAAGAGCTAACTAGTGCTCCTTCAACCTTGCCTTGTTTTGAGATCTCTTCTTGCATGTTTGCATCTTCAGTTAAGTTTGCAACTTTGTTGTGCACATCTGGCAATCTTGCTTCTGTAACTACCTCTTCCACTTCTTGATCTTCTAGAGAAGACTTCTACTTCTTTCTCCCTCTCTTTCCAACACTATTGTAACTTTTCTCAAATTCTCGTATGATGTCAAACCAGTCTTTAACATTCTAAAAAGGTTCCTAGGTGTTAGAACCCTCTAGAAAATCTTGCCATTTAACAAGATACTCCACCTTATCCCTATGAAAGAATTTCTTGTGAATGGATTCAACATCATAAAACCCTTCTTCCAACATGCTAGTGCTATTTTCTATGACCTCACCACCACTGTCATCAACATCTTTATCTTTAGCATTAGATGAAGAAGCCATTGGGGAAGCAGATTTAGGCCTCAGAGAAGTCCTTGGGATCATCTCCTTGTCCTTTTTCTTCCAACCTCACTAGATTCGCTACTCTTTCTTCTCTATCGGAGTTATAGCTAGTGAAGCATTTTTTCTTGTTCTTTCCATGTGTCTAGCTACCTAGAAATCCTTTGTTTTCACTACAACTTAACACTCTGAGCTTCAGCCTCCCATCAATGCGAGTAGGCAATCTTATCAAGCTCAATTAAAATTTTAAGAGTATCATGCTTTTCAATTATGGGTATGAAATGAAATGATGAGAGGAACAACCCATTGCAACCCATGTTTAAAAGGAAGCCAACAACTTAATTTCCCTCCCTTCATGTATGTGATATGAAAACACCATGAAAATTATCTAAGAGCCCCCAGATTTGGATGAGGATGTATTTTAATTCCCAAGAATAATTTTTTCTATGAATACAAGCATTTATAATTACAAAAGAGTCACCTTCAATATGCAACAACCAAAAATTACCTTGTTTGGCTAAAATGAGACTAGCTAGTAGAGCCTGGGCTTCTGCAATATTATTTGTACCAATAGGAAAAGAAGAAGTTTTAAGTGCCACAACTTTTCCATTAGAGTCTCTAATGCATGCATCTAGACTGAAATTTCTAGGATTGCCTCTTGATGCACCATCAAAATTCAGTTTCCAATATCCTGCATCTGGGGGTCTCCAAGTTACATTTCTTTGAGATAAGGGAAAAAAAGTTGTGTTATTGATTTTCCAACCATTTAGAATAAATAAAAATTTCCATTTTTGAACCACTTGAGAGTCGCAAGAGGTAACAACAAGGTTAAATTTTGAGTTTCTTAGACTTGTGTTTGTCACCTTCGATATAGATCTTTTAGTTCTTTCCATAACTTTTTCTAAGGAATGAGATTCTTTTCTAAAAATGCACTTATTTCATTCCCACCATATAGCCTAGAAAACCAATGCTAGAATACATTTCCATAGATTTGCAAATAAAGAGTTTGAGTAAAGAACTGTCCAAGCTTGAAAGAGATCCTAAAGATTATTTTGAAGTGGAGTACTATAATTTAATTTTTTCAAAATGAAGCCCCAACACTAATAAGAAAATGGCCATTAGACAAAGAGATTATCCGCTGATTCTTCACACTCATTACATAAAACACAATTAAAAGATGGGGCAATATGCAGTCTATTCAATCTGTCACTAGTCAAGATCCTATGTTTTGATGCAAGCCAAGAAAAGAAACCCACCTTTGGAAGCACAAAATGGTTCCAAAAAAATGTATATACTCTACTAACAACTTTATTTGATACATTTTTCTACAAGATCTTATAGCCCTCCTTTATTGAATAATGGCCATCCTTAGCTAGAGCCCAAATGATCATATCATTAGATCTAGAGATGAATACTTGTCTAGAAGCCAATATGCCTTTGAACTAGTTAATCTCCTGAGATGTCAAAGGTAATAGATTTGGGTTCTTCCAAAACACTTTCCTAGAAAATTCATAAACATTATCAATAAACTGATCTAGTTGAGTACCCCAATGAAGTTTATAAACCTTAATAATGTTAGTAGAGATCAACCAATTTGAGAGAGGAGTCTGGCCATTCCAAGAATCCCTCCAAAAATTGACTCTATTTCCATTATTAACTTCCCAAGAGACATATTTAACAACAATGTCACGTGAATCTATCATGAAATCCCAAATAACTGAACCTTTTGGGGGATCTAGTATGGAGAATATTCTAGATGACTCATTATTGTCTAAGTATTTTTGTTGCATTATCTTACACCAAGTGGAATGAGGCTTGTTGTACATTTGCCAGATTAATTTTCCACCAAAAGCCTTGTTTCTTTTGTTTAGATCATGCACACCAGCACCTCCAACTGCAAGGATATGTGACATATCTTGAAGAGAGATGAGTAGGATTTTGTGAGAATCATTCATGTTACCTGTCCAAAGGAAACCCTTAATCATTTTTTGAATTTGGAGTAGTATTTTGGAGGGAGCTTTGAGGAAAACAATGAAATAATTTGGGATTGTAGCAAGGATGGACTTGATCAACAAAATTCTACTAGCCAAAGATAACCATCTTACTTTCCAAGCCACAATTCTGCACTGAATATGTTGAATGACTTTATTTGAACCCATAAAGAAAGGAATTCCCAAATATATAGATGGTAGGAAATCTATTGTAAAACCCAAAATCAGATTGATTTTGTTAGATATCATTATGCTTGTATTGAAGAAATATATTTTTGACTTTTGTGCATTTATGGCTTGACCAGATACCACTGAGTAAAGATTGAGAATATGTTTAATATGCCAAGCCTCCTAAACATTCGAAAATCCAAATAATAATGTATCATCTACAAATAAGGAATGTGTGATAGAAATGTTTGTACCTGAAATATGAGCCCCATGCCATTTACTGATCATGTGTTGGCGAGAAATGGTCTTGCTAAAAGCTTCTACCATAATGATGAAGAGAATTGGAGATAGTGAATCTCCTTGTCTGATCCCCTGTGTAGATGCAAAAAATCCCATATTAACCTCTTTGTTATAGCAAATTTCTAATTTGTGCAATTCAACTATGACAATTTCCCAATTGCACACTTTCCTTCCAAGTTTGCATTTTGGCTCCCAAACTCTATAAATTGAACCTCTTTGCACTTGATTTGCTAACCACACTCATAGTATTCTCATTATCATCATTTCTCTATCATATCATCCTTGTCATTTTTCTTTCATATTGTAGGTGTAATGCCTACCCTAGGTAGTTTATTTTTATCTTTCTAGTAGGCTTCCAAGAGTAAGCCCAAGTTTAGGGGGAGTAGATCTAATGCCTACCCCTAGCTGACTTTTCTTATTTGTTTTGACCAAATTCTTTTAGGCCTGTTCTATGATAATGTTCGATGATGATACATATGTTCATGTATTGAATGATGTTAGTTAGATGAATGATTTTTATGCGGTCTTTATGGATACTTACCCCATACTTGCATGTGTATGGTGTGCGTGTATGTTTTATTTATGTTTGATGTTTCTGATGTGGTTGAGGAAGGGAGCCGTAGCCACCTACTAGTTGGGATCTACACAATGAACCACTTCCTACCATTGTCTATTTAGTTTAGAATATTGTGTTTGTACATGCGTAGATTTTATGTAGATTGTAGATATTGGGTATTGACTTCCCTAAATTACCAAGATGAGTGTACCCTATCACAATATTTCAATGGTATAAGTGGGCAGATAACTCTTGAGTCCAAATCCTAAACCCTAAGCCAATTGTCCTAGAAAATAGGATAAGTATTTGAGTTAGTCTCACCTTTCCAAATTTGTCAAGTGATGTGAATTTGTGATTCTAACCCTTGAGCTTGATTGTGTTCTTTGTCTTCAGTTAAGTTATCATTTTTGGTTTTGTGGGTATGTGATGATTTTATGTTATAATTAGATCAAATTAAAGATAATTCAATGATTTAATTTAATGGACATTTTATAAAGAAATTTGATATTTAATCATATTTAATTAATTGAGGAATTAATTATATAAAAGAATTAAATTTAAAGATTTTATTAAAGTTCTATTTTTGATGTATTTATATTTATTTAATTTAATGTTAATTATTTAGGAGTTTTATTTTAATAATAAACTCTAAATAATGCTATTAATTAATTTAATAAATTTATTATTAAAAAATGTCACATGAATTTATTTAAATAAATGAATTCAATTTAAAGATAAAGCTATATTTCTAATTTTGGTGTTTTGTATTTATTTTATTTAATAATAATTTATTTAGGAGTTTTATTTTAATTAATAAACTCTAAATAATATTGTTAGTTAAATTAATAAATATTATATTAAAAGTGTTTTCATGATTTAATAAGAGAGAGAACATAATTTAATAAATTTTATTTTAATTAAATTGGATAAAGTTTACGCATGAAATTAAAATATAATAAATTAATTAAAGAGAACAAGCAAGTTAATTTAATAAAGAATATGTATTTATTTAGTATTAAAAGAAAGGGGGGAAAGTAGAAATTATGTATTTCTTTTATTAAAAAATAAAATAAAGTGATTTTATTTATTTTTTAAAATATAAGAAAATAAAAGAAACTATTTTTTTTATTTTAGTTGAGTTACCTTCTTTTGTAAGTTTACTTATTTTAGAAACCTTAGTTTTATTAGTTTTATTTATTTATTTATTATTTATTAAGAGGTCATTCTAATTTTTTTGGGGAGAGAGAGAAGATTTTTGGGAGAACAATAAGATAATTTAGAATAGAGATTTAGGAGACAAGTTACAAGTTATGCATTCAGATTTCGATGAAAAAGATTTTTTTCAAAGCTTGGGAGTAAAGTCTACAATTGGGTTTTCTTCTTCTTCTTAACAAATCAACTTGGTGTTTGAAGGTAAGGGTTTTAAAATATCTTTGCAATTTATGTTGGAAAGATTGTCTTCTTCGTATTTTTTTTATTATGAGTAAAAATTTTTGCAGTTACTTGTGTGTCAGTTTAAGGGTTTGAAACATGTGATTTTGCTATAAATTTTATTTAATATATTTTATCAAAAATATAAAGATACTTTTAGACACCCATTTGGATTTTATTTAACATATATAAAAATCATATATGATTTTTGTTAGTCTCAAAATGGTTTTGACACTTGAGTGCCAACACACTTAACCACTTTCTACATTAAAGCCGAGTACACTATGTATGCTAAGCCACAGCTTGTGCCAAGTTAGGAAAGTCATCAGGTGCTGAGTGATCTTCAGGTGCCGAGCAACCTTCAGATGCCGAGTGACTACAGGTGTCGAGCTTGATCCAAGTGTAGAGCAATATTCAGGTGCTAAGTCATAAACAATGCCGAGCAAGATAGGAATGATAAAGTTGCCGAGTTACAGAAGGTGTCGAGCATCAGGAATCAGTAAGTGCCGAGTAACTCAGAATCAGCATATGTGTTTGTAACTTCACAAACTCAGATGTAAACTATTTTCATGGCCAACATATGATGAATCTCGAAGGATTTAAGTGATAAGATCAAATCATTTATATTTCCTATGCAATCTACATGCAACCAATAAGAAAAATGGAGAAGGCATGCAACCAATGATAAAATGTAAGGAATTAGCTGGAATCAGAGATTCAATGTGGATCGTAGATCCATGTCTAACCCTAAGTCTTTGAATGTCTTTATAAGTAAGACGAAATCTCATTTAATCATGTAGATGGATGAAGGAGTGAACAAAAAACTCTAGTGGAGTTCAGAATGAAGAGTAAAAAGATTTAGAGGAAGAGATCAACAGTTAAATATCTAGTTAATCAAGAACAAAGTAGGGGATACAAACGAGTATCAGATCTTAGAGGATCAAGGTCAGAAGAAAGCAAGTCAAGTGTCTGTATTCAACAATCAAGGATTGTAAGCTATCAGGTTTATTATACCTAATACTCTTTAGCCATTGTATTAGAAAGGAAATCCTATGATGATAGGTTAGCTTAATAGCTATCTTGTAGATCCTTTAAATAGGTGATTAAATCCTTTGACAGGGTAACACTTCATGTAAAGTGTTTTTAAATCCTTTAACCAGGTCACTATTGATACAATGTAAAGCTTTTAATAGGGCAGACCATCAGAAGTGGTCAAACATTATTACTATAGTAATTTTGTGGGTATCATCCCCACCCCAGTTTTACCTTCTTATTCCAGGAGGGTTTCTGGGTTACCAAAATCTCAAGTGTTATGTGGTGATGCATATTTGTTTCTCATGATTACTCAATGCTTCTATGCATGCATGTTCATTTCAAAGATATGTTATTAAGAATTTAAAAATAGGTCAAAAGCTAGTACTTCTAATTCACCCCCCCTCTCATAAGCATTCTTTCCAATAAGTTATTACAACAATTGTTTTGTATAGACATAGTCAAAGATTGACTATCATGCTTTAACAAGGCTTATTTGAGCTTGATTTTTCAATTAGAGACACATGAACAATTACTTATAAATTTTACAAAATACATATTTAGTAAAATATCTTCTTTTTGATTGTAAATAAGTCTATTATAAATAATTTTCTTGATTTTCATGAAGATCCAACACTTCAAACAAAAGTTGTGTTCTTTCTTTTAAACTGGTAACCTTCAAATCTGAATAGTGCTACTAGAAAGATTCATATTTTACACCATTCAAATGAGCTTTTCCTTAGGACTGGTAATAACAAAGAATATGTGAAATTAAATTATATTCCTATCAATATAGGTTTCATATCTTTACCATTCCATATGAGATTATAACATTTAAAATACCAGATGATTTACATAGAGAACATGCATAAAAACTCAATGTTAAGAACTTTGAAAATGTTTTATCTTAATTTTAAATATTATTGATTTAATATATAAAATATTTAACTCTAAACTTATTAAATAATTAAAAAACTAAATTTATCTAAACTATTATAACTTTTATATAATCAAAAATTTTTTTTGAAAACAATCTAATCTAAATTAGTCGATAGAACCTTGTATTATTTGGTGATGGATTTTATGTGAACTACTTAGCTTTGGCCAATCAGGATGTTTACTAGAGGCTTGGGAGTTTTGTTCTATGATGTCATGATGATGTTTTAATCACAATATTTTATACTCTACTATAGTAATGTGTCTTGTATGCTCTATGAGGTATTTCGATCTAGTGACTATCATTACTTTCCAATGTTCTTGTGTGAAACTAAGGTGAATGGTGTGACCTATCTAATATAAATAGGTAGATAGTCTTCGATCAGTTGTATTTAGATTGCCTTTAAGTTGCTTAAATAGGATTGAGGTGTTTGTATGATTTTTTCTTTGTGATGTAATGTTATGACATGTATTGGTTTATGTATACTTGATTTTGGGATCAGTCCTGTTAAGATGATTGTATTGGTGGATTCTGTGATTATGATCAGTATTTTTTAATACTTGTCAGTTGTGTGTTTAAGAATTGATGTATGGTATGTGGTCTTTTGTGATTTTTTTCTTTACTAAGCTTAGGGTAGGTTATCTATATGTCATGTTGGGAAGTGGCTTGCAATGGAGGCTGAGGCCCTAAAGAGGTTGACGGGTAACCCATTGTAGGTTATTTAATAAGTGATAACATTTAATTAAATGGGTTTGAAATGAATTAACAAGATATTGGTACCATAGAAAGTCACTAAGGGGCCAAAGGATTAAAAAAATAGCCGGGTAACCTTAGAGATGACTTGTTAGTATGCCTTGTCAGTATGAAAGGATACTAGTGCCACATAGAGTCACTAGGGGGTCGAAGGATTAAAAGACTAGTTGGGTAACCCTAGAATTGGTTCATGCGATGACACTTGCCCACTTGCATAGTATATTTCCTATGTTTCTATGTTGCCTCTGAGATTAGTCAATACTTGTGTCTTGGTACCCTTTGAGATAGTTTTCTTTCAAGTGATTCCTTAAACCTAGATGTTGGTTTTTGACTTTTGAGTTTTTTATCCTATTTGGGACTTGAGACTATCTCCTCAATGTAGTGGGAGTGGATCATTTAGGTTCCACAAGGTCAAGTGGTAGTGGTTTTTCTTATACCATTGAGATTTGACCGTCAAATGTTGTTGTTGGATGTGTTTGTGCAGATGTTCTTTTCTATCTGTTCTTGTATTTCTATGATGGATGGTTGTACTATTGTATTGTATTTGATTTCATAAGATCTTAAGAGATGATATAATTTATTTCATGATGTATATTATTTCAGCCTTTCATACCTTGTGACCTATACAGTGGATGATTGTGCATTCTATTTATTATCAAGTGGCAATATATATAACTGTATATTATTTAAATGGATTCATACTGGTATATTATTATTTGATGTGGATTTATTATATGTTAGATTTATTATTAATTAAGCTTAAATATATTCAATGTCATGGGACCCTTAAGAGTTGTAACCTATTTATGAGTGTATGTTAATTGTTTCCGCTATTCTATTACTGTTGTTGTATGTTATCTTTATCTTTAAAAAAAATGTTTGTCAAGCTTAGTGAAACTTTAGGTTAATTTCTTTTGGGTCACATGGCGGGGCATTATGGTAGGTACATCTTGTTAAAATCAAGAGCTACATCCACTTCAACATCATGGAGAAGAAAGGGGAGTATGAGAGCTCAGTTTGAAGGGGGTTTCATAGTTTTAAATCTCTTTTACTTCAAGTTGCTTTTATGTTTAGACTAGGATAGTTTGCATTGTTGTAGAGTTTTTCATTTCTCTATTATGCTTACTCATACTTTTTCTAGTCCTACATTTGGTGAACGTAATGTGAAACATGTCATACTAATGCATTTTTCTTTTTTATTATGTGATTTGTAGGTACAAGGAAGAATATCTATGCACTTTGGATGCTAACCTTATCTAATTACATGATTTCTTATTTTTGGCATTACGATTAACAACAAATCTCACATAGCTTAATTAGGAGGTCAATGAATAACAAATCTCATCTAGCCTAATTAGGAGGCGAATGAACTACAAATATCACATAGTTTACATAGGAGGTTCAAAGAACTCTCAAATTCCCACTTAGACCTAATCAAGAAGGGAAAGAATAAAGTAATTTCATACTTTACATGGGTTTTTTTAGCTCCTAGACTCAAGGGAACACTTGGTACTATAGCTACACACTTGGGGGCTCCAATCATCAGTCAAGGATGCCTAAGGTATAAAATTTTAAATCTTATGTTTATAGATGAAAGTATTAAAAATAATAAATAATATCTCCTATAGTATTTGAAGTAAGAATAAATTATACAATCTTCAAATATTAAATATCTTTAGATATTAAGGCATTACAATAAATCATATATACACCATATTGACTCAAAATATGATGTGATCTATCCATGGGAGTCCATTAAACAATCACTGTAACCAGACATCTTGATGTCATCAACAAATATATAGCCAAACATAAGAAAAAATGATGTTTGGCTACATGAAGTCATGAAAATGTGCCTATAAAGGGTATAAAAACATGTTGAAAAGTGTTCAAACTTATCACACAACTTACATGATAGTCAAAGGATTGTCAGTCACTTAGATTATACTTCCTCAATATAGTTATTTCCCTTATTTGATCATATTTATTTTAATTTCAAGATGGCTTATCTACATTTGTGCACATGCTCTATTCTTTTGTCAGGGTTTGGCTTGAATTTATTTTTCTTTGGGTGACTTTAATCATCCATTCATGAGACAAGTTCTACCTTCTTGATGGATCATTCAAACCATAAGAGAAAGCTTTTGGCTAAATAGACAATTTAAAACTCCCAATTGAATATTGATTCGACTTTATAATTGTTGAGTGTTTAATGAACCACTAATAAGAACATAATAATTTAATAAAGAAAAAACATGGCCCATTACAACATGTTAAAAATATAATATAAGATGATATCACGGACTAATGCAACTACTATATTTTCTTAAGTTGACCATTATGAGTCAACTCTAGTAGCCTCTATAGGTAATTGCAAGAATGCTAGAAGTTAACTAGAGGTGCTCTCTAAGGATACACACTTCTTCCTAACTTGCATTTTATCTAGTTCATAGAGTTGGTAAGGATAAACTTCATGACTCATTCATCCTTAAAAGCCTAAATCTATTCAACCATATTTTATTATTATCTTTTTTTGGTAATAGTTCAAAGATGAACCTCCATGTATGAGATTAGAACAACCTATGGGATTAGAACAACCTGAGCACATAATACCAACTTACTAAAACTAGTAAGCTCCCTAAAATAGAAAATTTATACATGAATAACCCTTATTAAAAACACAAAAAAATTGGAAAACTAGAAATAGAAACACTTTTGGGTGATGCAAGATTGCCCTTACAACCAGAATGCTCTTGCATCAAATATTGTTTATGGCTTCGTATACTACTACATAAGACACTCCAAATAACTATAGTGGGCCATGAGTGCCTAACAATGGACATTCTATCAAATGTTGGATTGATATTCTAAGCTTAGAAACTTTTTATGCATTCATTTATATTGCTTCTTTAGTTATAATTTCCATATTTTCTTATCTTCTTCATTATTTAATATTCACTCATAGTAAACAATTTAATAAGATTACAAATTAATTAATTTTGAAATTTACAAAATCCATATTCCTCCCAAGCTTTCATGACCTCCATTTAGTTGGAATGAAATAAACTATTCAACTAGATATTTTAGTTCCATAATAATGAAATCATTCAATACTTAGTAATTTGCATCTTAAAATTCTACAAAATAGAATCAATGTACCTCATTCGACTTCTATTCATTATTGTATCTTAAATGAACTTAGTTGACCTCAAATATTTATATCAAATTATAATGAAAGTGAGGATTTCAAAATTCTAATAATTTTCTCCTCACTTACCATAAAGTCCTCTAGTTGTGTCATGCGACACTCCTCTAGATTCCTAAGAAAATAATTTGTCTAAACATCCATTTGGTCAACCTAAAGATATATTGTAGCAATAATAAATAACATAAATCTAAAAAATATTCTCACTCTAAGAAAATAAGTTATCATTCAACTAAATTTTCTCTACCTAAGAAAAACCTTTAGCTATTGGAATTGCCATATGCTTCTCAATATTTCCATCTAGTTAAAATCTCATTTATACTAAATAACGTTCTTATCATTGTGAGACTTCACTAAGTCCCATATATTTTTCTTCTCTACTAAAACCATCTTACAACAAGTCTTTGTTTATGACTTTCTTTATTAACTCAATTATCTATCTTATATTTCTAGGGTTTAGGAAAAAGAGGGGTAAAAATTTATTAAGAAAGAAAGGATTACAACGATGAGAGCTCAACAAGGAGCTCTATCTTGAGAAACAAGTTCATCAAATTCTTGCACCATTTTAGAGGGAAGTTGCCCCCTATCCATAATATTCTAGCCTAGAGCATGATGAGAAGCCCATTTGGCCAAACAATTAGTAGCTTTGTTCCATTCACGAGGAATATAAGTAAACCTAATGAACTCAAGAGAGGTACAAATGAGAAGAATCTGATTAACCATAGTGGCCAACTGCCAACTAACATCCTCAAGCTCCTATGAGGAAAGCAAGTTCACCACCACTTGGGAGTCAGACTCATAGATAATCTTGCGCCATCCCTACAAACAACATTGTTCCATAGCATATAAAATAGCCCGAGCCTCCATGAGATTGTTAGTGTAATCACCCTTATGCACTGAGAAAAAGAATTTAACATCACGAAAATTGTAATGAGACAATCCCCCAATACTAGCAGGGCTTGGATTCCCCTGAGAAGAACCATTAGTGTTAATTTTCAGAACTCCATGGGGAGGAGGAGTCCAATGCCCATCTCGATTCACCTAACCTTTCCTCTATTGCCAAGGCTTCCTGAGCACTCTTTGACACCTTTGAATTGTAGCCTCATCCTAAAGATGAAAATTGAGGGGATTGCATATAACAAGATCAACTGGATCCATACCCCCATCTAGCTCATACTTCACTTGAATAGTTTCCTGAAGAGAATGTGAGATCTTCCACCAAAGATGCATAACACCAATTCAAACATCTTGGAAAATTTGACAATTCCCCTCCAGCTAGATATGCTAGAGAATGAATGATGGGCCATCAATCCAAGCAACATGGAGAGGAGAAGATTTGGAGGGAGCACCACCCAAGCAGGCCTAGAACTTAGGCAAAGACGAGGGTAAAAGAACAGATCTGTGTCACCATTTGTGATATCAAAACCTATTTTGGTCAAATCTCATTTCTCTATCAAAACTCAATTTTTTTCAAAAACTAAAAATACCCTTTTATAGATCTCAAATTCAATATCATCATTATATAAATTTTTGAGTGTTTTGATTAGTTATAATATGTTATAATCTCAAAGTATTATAAGTTGATATTTGAACATTTCAGAAGATGCTCCCTCAAAAAAGGAAAAAAAATAGTAAATCATATCAAAAAAATTAAAAATATATATTTATCTCTAGAGGAGAGAATCCTCTTCACGAATATGTAATTTTTTTTCAAGAAGGTATAGATTTGATAGGAAAGTTTTGACGGGAGGAAAAAATGGTTGGATTCTAATAAGGTTGAACTTGAATACTTATAACAAAGAAAATATACATCAAAAATAATTATTTCTTTATTTGTGCACTAGCTATACATGTCATCTATAAGATATTTTCAAATCAGAACAAAAAAAGATGATTTGCATATACTTGTTGGACGGGAACTACACCCTATATTTTTTACAATTAAAAAAGGGACTTCAAAATAAAATAAAATGAATAAATTTCTACTCAAAAAAATTATAAAAATTATGGGCATAAAATTCATCCAATTCTACACATTTCATCAGTTTACATCATCTTCATATTTTAAACACAAATACCATTTTTTTTTGTCACTAATGTTGAACTGTCACATTCTGATATCACGTTTCTTTATAAAAGGTGACACAGGTTTGTGCTTTTACTCAAGAAGCATGCCTATAAGAGCAACCCCAAGCACTCCACCAAAGGTACCATAGCTGAGTAGAAAGGGAGCAATGGAAGAAAAGATGGGAGAAAGACTCCTCCCCATTACTACACAAAACATAATAAGATGGGCCCTAAAATCCATGTTTACAAAGATTATCCCATAGAACACAGTGGTTGTGAGCCACTAGCCACATGAAAAAATTGCACTTGGACCTAGAAACTTTATTCCAAACTTGCTTCCACCAAGGGACCTCAGCATCCCCAAATAATTATCTAGTTATCTCCTGATACCCACTAGAGACATGATATTTACCACACAAGGTACCTTCCCCAAGCCAAAACATCTAGTCTTAGCAAAGAGGAACACTCCCTAGAGGCCAAAATCTAAGAAAGCTCCTGATGATCCACCTATGAGCCCCTAGGAAGCCAATCAGAAGAGTGCTTCCATTTGTAGCCAACAACAAGTCCCAATTGATAAGGAGTCTTGTAATGAGCCACTTTATCCCATCCACTAGCACGAAATGAATCACAACGAGTCTAAAGATGAGGGTACATAGATAATATGGATGGGAATCCATCCCAAGTATCAAACCAAAACAAAGCCTTAGAGCCTCCCTTACATATCCAGAATAGACCTCTCTTGACTAACATAGCACCAATCTTCAAAGTATGCCAGACCATAGAGCCGCGACCTTCAAGAGGAAGTGTAGAAATATAGCAAGGATGAACACCAAAAAAATATTTATGGGTGATAATACGAGCCCAAATTTGATGTTGTCTAGAGCACCATCACCAATAAAGCTTAGCAGCCAA
Organism: Cupressus sempervirens; assembly: GCA_028749045.1. Lineage (NCBI taxonomy): Eukaryota > Viridiplantae > Streptophyta > Pinopsida > Cupressales > Cupressaceae > Cupressus > Cupressus sempervirens. Next base: position 313,261,051 of record CM053787.1, read on the forward strand.
TGCTTGACTACTCAAGTGAGCTTATTGAAGACCAAGACTACCCTCCTTTTTGGGCCTACAAATAGTCTCCTAGCTAATCAAACTCCATTTACTACTACAAAAATTACCACTCCAAAGGAATTTATGAGAAAGAGCATCAAACTCCTTGAGAAATTAAATAGGAGCAACCTAAACCATGCTTTTATAAGTAGGAAGAGCTTGAATAACAGATTGAAGAGGAGTAACCTGAGTAGTAGTAGAAAGTCATCTATGATTCCAGTGATTTACCTTATCCTGAAGCTTGGAAATCATTTTTTTCTAGAAGAGTCGTGGCTACCTAGAAATGACAATAAGGATGCCAAGATAAGTCAAAGGAAGCAACCCAATCTGAAACCACAGGATATCAACAATCCTTTGTTGAATGGAATCAGGAGTGTTAAAAAAGTAAATGCAAGATTTTTGCTCATTAAATTTTTGACCTAAAGCTACCAAATAAATATCTAGAGTATGTTGAAAGGCTTCAGCTTCCTTGATCCTAGCAAGACCTGCAAGAGTAGAATCATCAACAAATTGAAGGTGAGAAAGAGTAGGTAAACCATTACCCCACTGCCACCCCTGAATAGAATTTTGGGACACCTGATACTTAATTAATTTACCCAAGCCCTTAGCCATGATGATGAATAGATATGGGAGAGAGGATCACCCTGGTAGAGGCCTCTAGAGGCTTCAAATAGCTAGGAAGGTTGACCATTAAGAAGAACTGAAAAAGAGGCAGAAGTAACACAACTCATAGTCCAACTCACCCAATTAGAGCTAAAGCAAAAGGTAAGAAGAATATTTCTTAGGAAAATCCATTTAACTCTATCGTAGGCCTTAGCCATATCCAACTTAACAAACATTGCTCTCTCCCTTGAATTAGCCATAGAGTGAATAGATTCAATAGCAATAACTACCCCATCTAAAATTTGTCTTCTAGCAAAAAAACCATCTTATTCCTCTGAGATAATAATGGGGAGCCACTTTTTAATTCTCTCAACAATCAACTTAGTAATGACTTTGTAAACCACATTACATAAGGCAATTGGCCTAAAAAACTCCAGTTGATTAGCACCCCCTCTTTATGGAATAAGAGTCAGGAAAGTAGAATTCAATGCCCAAAGCATCTGCTTGCTAGAATAGGATTCCTTAACCACCTCCAAAAAATCATGATTAATGATGTCCCAAAATTCCTAAAAAAATTCAACTGGAAAGCCATCAGGACCAGAAGCCTTTCCTTTAGGCATGCCAAAGACCACTCCCTCTAGCTCTTCCAAAGAGATTAGTCACATGATAATCATTCATTTCCTAAGTGATAAGGGAAGGAATACAAGAAAAAATAATATTTTCTTCATTATCCGCATGAGGAGAGTCCTTAGATAAGAGGGTAGAAAAGTACCGAGTAGCCTCCTAGAAGAAAGCTAGCAAGGAAGTCAATTGGATACCTTGAGAAGTAACCAAAGAAGAGATATTGCTCTAATTCCAATGAGATTGCATAGTTTTATGGAAAAAAGTAGTGTTCCAATCACCTTCCTAGAGCTAATCAACTCTAGCCTTTTGCTTCCAAAAAATTTCTTCATGAAGTTCCCATTATTTTAGAGCTCTAGAAGTAAGGGATTCAACCCTTCCAAGATCCTTCGAGAAACCTCGATCTCTAATTTGCTTGGTGATGATATCAAGATCTTCCTGAGCAAGCCTCTTCATAGAGTGAAGGTTCCCAAAACATTGTCTATTCCATATCCTAAGCTACCTCTTAACATATTGAAGCCTTTTAGAAAATGAAAACATAGCAGTACCATATGCAGGAACACTATCTCTCCACCAACATAAAACAAAATAATGAATAGAGGAGTTACGAAGCCATATCAACTGGAACTTAAAAGGTGGATGCTTTGGAATAAAAGCCCTAGTAGCAAAAAAATTGATTGGCCAATGATCAGATTCCCTCCAGTCCAAGATTTCCAAAGGGAGAGTAAGGGTGCTACGAACCCAAAAACAAGAAACAAGAAATCTGTCCAGATGTTCTAAGATAGCATCAGTCCTAGTCCTTCGATTATTCCAAGTATAGAGACCATTAGAAGTCTTAACATTAGAGAGATGCAAAAGTGATATGTGTTGCCAAAGAAGAGAAAAAGAAGGCCCCAATCTAGCCAAACCACCTTGCTTCTCCTCTAGACTTAAAATTGAATTGAAGTCCCCTGCTAACACCTAAGGATGAAAAGGGTGGCAATTTCTAACATATTGAATATGCCTCCAAAGTTTCTCATTTCCCACAAAATCAATAGGCACATACACATTAGTAATAATGATTACCTCTCTTAAGTCTAAAGTAGAAGCCACCATAGAGAGAGCTAAGCGAGAAGACACCCAGCCAAGGGGAGAAATTTTTTGCCAATCTCAAAAGATAGCCAAACCACTAGCACTGCCCATAGCCCCAACACACTGGCATTGCCCATCAGTCCAAATACTAGAGGCATGTTGGACCATAGACTCCACTAAAAGCTTAGTCTCTTTGATACAAAAAAATCAGGAGAATGATTAACCACCAGATTCTAAATAGCCTTTTTTCTAGGGATTTTATTCAAACTACTAACATTCCATGAGAGAATAATCATCATTGAGTAGAATGGGGAAAATGAGCATCCAATGGTTTCACTGACCTAGACTATATCAATATATCTTTGTGAGTTTAATCTTCTCTTGGTTTGATTTGCACCCACTCCTTAGAGGAGTAAAGGAAACTCACTTAAAGGGTCTATGCATCAACCCCAAGGGGAGAGGAGACCCCTTACCCTTACCAGATACTAGCACATCCTTAATCAAGTCTACTAGAACAATGTCATTATCCTTTGACACCATAGGTGTCACTAGAGAATCTGACACAAGAGCTATAAGGAACACATAGTTCTTATGAAACATAATTTGGGATGCCCCACAAGCATCATTAGGTAAAAGTTCCTCATCTGGGAAAACTAGGTTAGAAGAGACACTAGGAGGAATATCCTCCTCTAGAACCATACTATCCAACACCTCAAAGTGATTAAAACCTGCATCTACTATTCTATGTTTCAAAGGCCTCTTCTGACCATGCCCCTTAGCACGTGGGCAAATAGGGGTAAATCCATCCTTATCTTGCATTTGAGCCTTTCCCTTTCCTATAGAATTTGGCTAATTCTTCTCCTTGGTGGTATTATCCATTTGAGTTTTTCTTTTCCCTACAGTATCTACCAGACCACCACCATTTCCGGTTGTAGAACCATCCACTCCTTTGGAAGTCAAGTTGTGAGGATACTAACATTGTAAATGACCATACTCATGAGATATCTAACATCAGAAAGGGAGGGATTCATAATCTAACTGTTGCACCCAGGAAGAGGCCCCAAGACAAATTTCCAAAGAATCTAGTAATGGGTTATTAAAATTAATTTCAACACAAATTCTAGCAAAAGAAATAACCTTTTTTATCAAGGGATTGATGTGCAATTGCAGTCAGCTTTCCTAGCAAAGTAACAATTTGACAGAGGATGTCTTCTCGCTAGAATTCCAAGGGAAGGCGAGGCAAGTGAACCCAAATTGGCACTATTGAAGGGAGATCCTCAGCAAAATTAAATCCTAAATGCCAAGGTTTGAAAAATAACCCCACATGGTTGTAGAAATAAGGGCCTCCTTCAAAAACATGATCATGATTAGAAATGCATGAGAATACAACAAAATAATAGCTATTCCCTGCCAGCATGATCTCCATATCTCCTTCCACCTACCATGAGTGATGGATCTATGCCTCAAGAGTAGATAAGGAAATTTGAATTCCAAAAAATTTGCATATCAAAGCCTGCTTGGTCCAATATTCAATGTCCTAAATCATCATTGTTGGAGGAATAACGAGAACATGGCAATCATGGCTACATGAAAAACAACCATTAACTTTTTTCATCTTGGAACTCTCCCTTGAATAAAATGATTCAGATCTCATTGCATGCATAGTTGGAGAAGAACCATCTGTCCTCACCAACATAGAAGAAATCTTAGGCTCTACCTTGCAAACAATAAAAAAAACCCCAATCCAAAATTGTCTACAGATGCTCTTCAAAAATTGGAACCCACACTAACTTTTTCTAGTAGATATCAATCCAAAAAGAATAGAGAAGAATATTAGCAAAAAAGGGGCAATCAGAAAACATAGGCTAGGGATTGATCCCTAGCCCAGCTACTAGCCAGCACTCTCCATCACTCTCAAACATCCAACAAATTAAAATTCAAGTGCAATGTGCCTTATTTATTTATCAATTTTGTAGTGTATAGGTTGACTAGTAAGGCATAATCTTATTTTTCCTCCTTTATTCACTTTCTAAAATATCTACCTCACTTGATCCTTAAATTTATATTTCAAGCTTGAGTAGTATCCTCAATCTTTGGCTTCAATAACGCAAAAGAATTATCTTCACCTTTAGGTTGTAATGGCTTAAAAGAATATTTGATCTCCCTCACACTATATTTTAACTACAAATAAATTTTGTAGTCTCAAAAATCTAAAATCTATACCCATTCACACTATCATTGTACTTATTGGGATACTCTTCTGAAATTCAACTTAATATATCTTTTTCGTAGGTACATAAATTTTTTTTTGAAGTGTAGCACATGAATTTTTCAAGCAAGAGCTTTACTTTAGTCACTGTTCCAAATTTGTCTACAATGGACAGTCAATTGGTAGCTATCGATAAAAAAATTCCTCGGTTATTTCCTTCCAACATTGTGACTACAAATTCTGATACAATATGTTTTATGGCCCAATCCCTATAGATTATGGTGCTCATTCTATTGCTGATATACACCCTCTAGTTAGATAGTATTTAGATGGGAACTATGTAAGTGGAGATAGTCCACCTCAGTTCTTGAATGTCTATACTAAGACAATCAGTGGGAGCTTTACTAAGAATTGTCTCAAAAGATGCTCATCTAGTTTTTATTGTGCCAAGGGACTCAAGGGCCAGTTGGTGTTTTTTGTTGGTTTAAAGAATAATTTTGATAGTTGAGTGTTAATACACTTAACCATTTTTCACTTTACATGCCGAGCAAAGAGTAGGAGCCGAGTCACAATCATGTGCCGAGCAATCCAGTTTCATCAAGTACCAAGCAATCTAGAATGATCAAGTGTCGAGTGATATCAAGTGCCAAGTAATATCAAGTGTCGAGTGATATCAAGTGCCGAGTAATATCAAGTGCCAAGTGATCAAGTTTCGAGTGATACAATTTTGTTTAGGTGCCAAGCTATCCAGGAAACAACATGTGCTGAGCATCAGTAATGCTTCATGAGCCAAGTAACTCAGAATATCAGCATAAGAGTTTCTAATTGCACAAACTATGATGTAAACCATTTTTGTAGCCGACACAAGGTAAATCTCGAAAGATCTAGAGATAAGAACGAATCTTTTACATTTCCTATGCAATCTGCATGCAGCCAATTAGAAAATTGGAAAGGCATGCAACCAATCAGCAAAAGGCAAGTATTGAGCAGGAAATTGAGATTCAATGAGGATCATAGATCCATACCTAACCCTAAGTCTTCAAATTCTTCTTAAGGAAGACAAAAAAAAGTCTCACTATAACAAGGATGAGAGAGGGAGAACAGTGTTAAGGGGAAAACATAGTGGAATTTAGTGAAAGGAGACATAGAGGGTAAGAGCAGAAATTCGATATTTAGTTGATCAAAACAAAGCAAAGCAGATGAACAAAAATCAGATCTTAGAGGATAAAAATCAAAGAGAGAGCCACAACAAGTGCCTGCATTCAGCAATCAAGGATTGCAAACTATCAGGTTTATAATACCTAATACTCTCTTACCATTGTATTAGAAAGGAAACCCTATGTAGATAGGCTGGCTTAACAACTATTTGCAGATCCTTATCAAAAGGTGATTAAATCCTTTAACGGGGTCACACTTCATGAAAAGTGTTTGAAAATCCTTTAACCAGGTCACTATTGATATAGTGTAAAGCCTTTAACAGGGTAGGCCTTTAACAGGGCAGACCATCAAAAGTGGTTGAACAATATTGCTGCAGTGATTTTGTGGGTATCATCCCCACCCCAGTTTTACCTTCTTATTTCTAGAGGGTTTTTGGGTTACCAAATTCTAGTGTTATGTTTTGTTGATGCATGTATTAGTTTAATGTTTATTTGATGTGTTTACATGCATGCAATTTACTTTCAGTTAAAAGTTTTATTGGTTAAAGTGTGATACTTATGATTCACCCCTCCCCTCTCATAAGTATTGTTTCCATATTTGAATATTCCAATAGTTTTTATGAATGCAAGGGATTCCTTTAAAGTGTTTATCATTATTTATCACCCAACACTAAATATTTCTTTCCTACTTTAATATTGTTGGATAGTGAAGTCCAATGGGCAGCCTGATGGACTCCCTCCATTTGATGCTTGCTGGCTTTCTTAATTTCTAAGACTCCCAAATGTATACAAAATATTGTGGATAATGTAATGGTGTATTATGGTTTATTCCATTGCTAAAGCATTAGCTGATGTGTTTGTTAAAACTAAAACAAAGATATAATATATAGACTTCCCCTGCTCCTTATGGTTGTAGTTAAATTGGTGAACCATGAAAGTCTAGTGTTCTATATTTTTTATTTGTCTAGTCTTGGATTTCTTTGATTTTGAGTTTGCTAGATTGTTTATCTGCACTTTAAATCAATAATTGGTATCATATTTTGGTGAAGAAGTTGAGTTATAAATTGTGAAAAAAAATTAGGAAGATAGACGAGGTGGATAAATGGATAATTGAAAAATTCTTAGGGTAGAACTATTGTTGATTCAAAGAGACCTCTCAATTGTGCTGGCAAGCAAAGCCAAAAACAAACTATGATGGCTGATAAAGAGTGGGTGACATTGGATAACAAAGCAAGATCAACCATTTCCCTCTCTATATCTATTAATGCATTATATAATGTTGTAGATGGAAAAGACTATGAAAGGATTGTGGAAGAAATTTTCCAATGTGTTTGAGATGTTTTCAACTTCAAACCAAGTTTTTCCTCATGAAGATATTGTATAATTTGAAGATGGAGGAGGCAACATGACAAATAATCTAAATGAATTCAGTACATCAGTTAGCTAATTGATTTCTATGAACATAAATTTGGAATGATGGAATCAAAGCCATCATATTGTTGTGCACTCTATTAGATAGTTGGGGAGTAGTAATGACAATCAATAATTCATTGTCCAATAAAAGTATGCTAAATTTTGATGATGTTGTCAGAGCTCTGCTTAGTGTAGAAATGAGGAGGAAAAATCAATGAAACTCATTGGGTGATGTTTTGATTTTTGACAATGGATGGAGAGCATAATAAAAAATTAGAAATATAATAGGAGATCAAAATCTACCTGGAGATCTAAATTAAAAGAAGAAATGGAAATTTCTAATTTTAAGAAAAATGAAACACCGAGAAGAATTGTTGGTCATATTGGAAGGTGCAAAATCATTCTAAGGATAATGAAGATAACACCACATATGAAAAGGATGAAGGCGCATTAGTCTTGTCAACAAGCAAAGTGGTGTTAAGTATACATCCGATCACCAAGTAACTGACAAGTAGAGTTTAAAGATTGTTCTTCCAAGGGATGTTCTATTAGAAATCTAGCTATGATGGAGGCAAAGAAAGAAATTCCACTCATGTTTACACCCAAGAATGAGGTTTTAGCTGAAGAAGAGCAGAGGCAACTCAATTATCCATTTCAAAGTAGCAATGTGCATGCTTAATATGAAGAGGTAAGTGAACTTGTATATGTTCTTCAAGGAATGTTGTACTTGTTTGTTGATTTCTATACATCATACATCTCTTCTTATTTTTTCATGCATGTGTGAAGCATTGTATGATGGTGAGAAAGGACAACTTCTTCTGAGAACCAGTTAACAGTTTTGTTTGACTATGTTTCATTCTCATTTTAGTCTAGACTAGGCTAGTTTTTTACTTCCAATCAGTATTGTTTCTTCTTCCAAGTGCTAAGGCACACTATTATTTTAGCCTTGTTAGTTAAAGCAATATTTTCAGTTTAGTTTTTTTTTTTTAGAGGTCCTAATAGCACTATCAGGTCTTATTTTGAGTTGTTCTTAGGTCTTCTTGACCCCATGCCCAATGGATGAGAAAGGCAGCTAGTCTTGACCGAGTTTGAGTTGTTTTGATGTCTACTTAACTCCATGCCCACTGGATGAGATAAGGTGGCTAGCCTTGAGTGTTTTAGTGGACAAAACATCTGCAAAGGTTTCCCAAAAGTGTTAGCTCATTTATTTCTACTAACCTAGATGGTCTTAAACATCAGTTCTCAAATTATGAATGAGCCTTTAGGTTTAGCAATTTTTTCATCTTTGTTTTTCCCTAAAAGGCTTGTTCATGTCACATGAAAAAGCTTAATACATTTAAAAACCAAAGGTTCTTTGCTACATCCAAATCCCTTGATCATGTTTTAAAATATGTACATAGATTCTTGAGGAAGATTTGTTGTATTAAACGAAGTCATTTATTCAATAGTCATCCACAAGAGGCAGAGTTTTAATAAAAAATCAATCAAATTAGGTTAGCTGACTCACCAAGTTAGAAGCTTAGGTTTTGATAGACCATACTCTCTTTAGTTCTTTGTTTATAGACCCATAATGGCAGCCAAGACTAGTTTGTTGTGGTTTCAATGCATCCATAACCTATTTGGGCCTTGAAAGATCACCATATCTAGGCATTCAGTTGTGTGCACACAAAGAAACCTTATTATTAATAAATAGGCTTGTCAAATTGAAACCTGGATGCTATTGTTTTCATAGAGAAAACCCTCTAGTCTTCATTATTGGGTATTTTTTAGGACACCCTCTATTGGGTTTGCTAGACAAAGTATTGGTGAAGATTCATATAGTGATAGATCTTAAAGTGTTGAATCTGTACTCATTTAAGAATGAGATAGGATTAAAGGTTGTTATGATGAGGGTCATTCACGTAGAAATCTCAAAATCATCATGACTTGTCAAGTATTATGGATTCTGCATTGTCATGATGGTGAAAACATATTATTCAATTACTATGCATCTTATTGTCTCATGGTGGTGAGAACCCATATCATGTGTTAAATAAGAGGATGGGCTTGGAACAATATGGGCTTAGTAAAATTTTAGGACTAGAACCATCACAGAAGATGTGTGGAGTAGTACTGGTTATAATGTGAGTTGTTGAGTTCGGATGCATACTTGTCATTTTTTCATACTAATTTCATGAATTCTGACAATTATATGTTGAATACCTTGGAGGATACTCCAGTTCATTAGGTTTTTAACACCAATAATATACCCAATGTAGAAACAATTGTAAATGGAGATAATGTTTGGGATTAAAGTGGTCAGTGTAACTACTCAAAATTTGACTTGGGTGATTTTGAAGCCTTGATCTTTCAACATAAGCTAGAATGGATTTTCTCCAATGCAAATGTTGTCTTCAATGTTGTTTTTGATGATGGTAGTTTATGCATGCAGAAAAGTTTTTCAGGAGGCACAATGACTAAAGATACAAGGGGCAATGTATAAGGGAGATAGTTATGGTAATTGCTAAATCTTAATGAAAGAAAAAATAAAGATAGTCCAACTAAGGCACTAGAATTTTCAATAGTGCAAGCCAAACTATTAGAAAACATGATTTTATATCATGACAAAATATGCATGAAAGAGAGTTTGTTGAGAACAATATTATGTGATGTTTGTTCATAGATAGCCACTATGAGATTTCAAGTGCATTGGAAGACATTCATAATCTAAAAGTTCATTCAATGTAAAGAATTCACTAAATGACATTTTAACCAATTATATCCCTTCAAACTTGAGGTATAAAAGTGGCAGGCTTTATTTTTTTGTTCAATATAGAAGTGGATAGATGCATAGTTGTTTCTTACATTTCCTCCTAAACTTAAAGACATTAGGCTATGCATGAGATAGAAAGCATACAGAGAAAGTAGATTAAAAGCTAGTCATATAGATGGAATGTTGTGAAGAGGAAAAAATTTAAGGGAAAGAGGGAAGCCTTGTCTATGAATATGTGGATGAAAACAAAGAAAAATGACAATAAGTATGACTTTTATGAACAAGCAATCATTGAAAGACAAATTGAATAGGTCATACACTCTGATGTTTTTATAAGTAGTTAGGAGGTTTTATGAACATATTATAATGCAAAGAAAAAAGAGTAGAGTTCTACTTTTGCAATAGTAAAGAAACCATGTGTGGGCTTAACAAGAACAATGGATAGTGCTCAATGATCACGACTATAATGATAGCAAAATGAAAGGGCAGTTAGATAAAATAGTGACTCAATCTATTAAGACTAATTTAGTACCTCACCCTTGGTTTTCTCTAAAAGCTAATTTTAGATCTCCTATGTTCAATGTCTCAGTCTAATATCTCTATTCTATCATTCATTGTTTGGATTGCTCTATCTGATCTCCTTTCAGACTTATTATTCCTTTCTCTATTATGTTCGTGTTCACTCCTTCACTTGCACATTCACCCATTCATTATTGATTTCTCATTCACCATTCTTTCTTTCATACTTGTGATCAAAGGGTTCAATCCCTCGTTAAATAGATAATATTTGAAAGTTTTGGATCATAATCAATGGTTCACAATTCATCCCTTTTTACATTTCCCTTCTAATTTTTTGATTGGTTGATCTTCTTTCCTCAGGATCAATACCTTCTATAAAGATGCATAAACTCCATCTTAATTATCTCTACAATTATTAAATGGTGTATATAAGTTGGCCAAAATGACTTATATAGGTATATGTGCGATTACAAACTCATATGAAAAAAATGGTTTTCTTGGCATTTGAATGTTCCAATGCTATGTCATAACTAATATTCATGCTGGCACTCGACTTCTACATACTTGATCTATTTTTTTTACTCGGCAAAAAATGTTTACTTGTTCTCAACTGTATAAGCTTGACTTATATATGCACTCGTTCTCAACTGAGGTCCTTAGCAGTCTCTAACTTTCTTAGCAAAATAAACAAGTCCTTATGTACTCGACCTTTAGTAGATGACTCTGTCGTAGTGATGACCATCCAACATTGCTTAGTAAATCACTAAGTGTTTGTACACTAATAGACAACTTAGGTGTATAGATCAACACTACCTTCTTCCAATGGCTACAACTACATCATTATGAAAACATAATATTTTAGTAAATGGGTAGAAACAATGCTACTTTCCAATTCCACGGGAAGGAAAATTTCTTTGTTCATACTGAATCACATTATTTGTAGATATAAAATTTCTCATGCTAGCTTAACAAATAATGCTTCACTCAAAATTAAAGGAAAATAATATCGATGAATTATGTACTAAATTTCATATTATTAGTCATTCATCTTCAATATACTATCCTCAAGGAAATGGTCAAGTAGAAGCAACAAATTAAAACATTATAGGAGTTGTAAGAAGAACTATTGACAATTTATGTAGAGATTGACATATTCAATTAAATTCTACACTTATATAACTAAAGTAGTGTCACCATTGGAGGTTGAAATCCCATCTTTAAAGGCCACATTAGATGATGTATTGAGTGATAAAGATTATAGGTTTTCTTATCATAAAGAACTTGATTTCTTGATGGAATATCAAAACCTTGCCCATAAACATCTTAAAGTGAATCAAAATAGAATGTAAAGACATTATAAGAAAAGATAAACAATCAAGTTTTCCAATTTGGTGATCTTGGTCTTCAAATAAATTCTAAAAATAAGGGTAAAAGTGAAAAGGAAGGAATATGGGAATACAATTGATTAGGCCCCTATATTATCATCACTTAATTTGGGATAGGAAGTTATGAACTTGCCAATTGTGATGGGGAAGAACTAGAAGAATCCATATAATAGAATTCATTTAAAGAGGTTTTATACCTAAATTAGTTGAATGTGTGTTAAAGTATTAGATGAGAAAGAATCGACAATTTATACAGTTTTATAGTGATCCTGAAAAATAATTAGACATATTATATAGTGATCCTAAGAAAAATTCAAAAACAACATATAGTGATCCTTTGTAAAATGCAAAAACATTCAAATAAAATCCTTTAAAAAAAAGGAAAAAAAAAACACTTGAAAAACTTAACATGAAGAAAGAATTGCAAACAATGAGAAATGATCTTGAAAAAAAACCATCTCCATATTGTTCTTGGAAAAAAAAGATGGAGTCTTAATAATATCAATATTATCTATTCAACATGAAATCTAGTTATTAAGTATCTGACTTCATTTTTTCCTTGCATTCTGATGATGGATCACAAAATTTTGATGTTAGAAAACTCATTCACAATCTAAACTAGAAGCTATTGGTTCAAAGTTCTAATAAATTGTGAAAATTTGATAAAACTTATTCATCTTTCATGTCAAAAAAATATTTGAGACATATGAGACTATTTAATCAAATTATCCTTAGATTTCATATAAAGTTGGTGTCCATCATAAGTGTATCCATCATGATTGGATGACCACATATACCTCAACCAGTTTTATATTGAATTGATGGTGAGGTTGATTTCTTGACAAGATATATCTCAATAACATACAAACAATAGTTGTCTTCTAACATGAATTTAAGTTGATCCTCATTCCAATACTATGAATTGGAGTTGGATATAGGCCATTTAGTGTATCAAGAACAACAATCAGTACTTCTCAACACTACCAAATTGGTCCATCGATGTTTTTTAACACTTATTAGATAGCCTATTTTTTTATAAATTATAGAATGACATTTCAAACAACAACAACTCATTATAGTATGGGCATGATAGTTAACTTAATTGCATAATAAAAAGCATTTTCTATCAATCATTTCTCTCAACATCCACACACAAAAAATGAAAACACATAAACATAAAACATGATGGAGATAACAGAAATTATCATTGCATTTTTTTTTTTTATCAAGAGAATTTATTACAAATAGAAGCGTGCAACAAGTATCAATGCTCATTATTCTCTAATGTAGGAGGCAGGCTATCTTGGTCTTAGGCAGTGGGTGCATCATCATGTGTAACTCCTATTGTCTAAGCTTCTCTTCCTCTATTTATATTCCTTGGTAGTCATGTTCCAATACCACTAAATTGTATATTCATCTATTGTGTCATTCCTCTCTTTGAGAATGTCACTTACCTCTAATCTATTGGAACTTCTTGATGGTACAATCACATATACTAAGAAACCTCTTGACCAACTCTAGATGACACTCTCATGATGGAAAAAGTTTCACATAACAATTTGGACGCCCCTAGGAGATTCATTGCCCATCACATAGTATCTCACTCACCTTTACTAGAAATTCCCATCAATCTATATCTATTGTTACCTCTTCTAATTTCTTCTTAAGACCATTTCAATCTCACATAAAGGAATTCAACCCCTACTAGAATAAAATTTATCTCTACCATTTATTGCTTCAAAGCCTCAAGTTGGGTTAGCAAAAAGAAATATGTTGACTAAGAGCTATTTTCCTTGGCTCAATGTACCACTACCAATCCATGTAGATGATTTTCTTTTGTTTGGGCGCTATTTTCTTAGAATTTAATTATAATACCTTGCAAACAAGTAATCTCTCTTTCAACATCTCCAGTGTGTTCTCTATCTCTATTGCAAGAAACTCCTATATCTTAGCTCACTCTGCAACCACTACATCATGGCCATTTTGTAGAAAGTATCATACAACTAAGAAGATTATACTACAATATCTTTCTCTAATACTTGGTATAGTACCATTGAAACTCTTCTTGAAACTTAGTATTTTGGTTTTCTTTGTCTAGAAAGAGCAAAGAAGACCAGTTAGTTTTCTCCCCTTAGAGATGCATATAAAAGAATCCTTTGCATAGCATGGGTAATACCTTGTCCAAGTATCCATGGACAACTACCACATTTATGAATGGCTCATCCACCATACTATTGATAATGTCTTCTTCCCACTTTGTTCCAACAACCTAACTCTCTAACATATAGGGGTACATATTTGCAACCAAATTTTGTGGCATCTTCCTCTGAGATGTCATTTCTACACCATGATGATCTTGATTTGAAAATCATTTTGCACTCTTCGAGGTTAATCATAATAAATCTTTAGAAGGTGTATCAACATGAGAATGCAATCTAGCAGATTAATTATTGAGGTGAATTACCTTGAATTCCCTCACTAACACACAGAGCATCTCTCCTTAGCACAACATGTTGTAGCTACAATAGACATATATCTCCCCACATCTTATTCAATAGATCTATATCTTCCCACGTCTTATTCTAAGTTTTTGTCTCATACATCTTCCATCAACATGAGCATCACCATCATCTTCACCAATCCCTCTTCTTCTCATTTCACTCATCACCTCTTCCTATTGAGGATCCCTCTCTATTTGATTTCCTTTCTAGTATACTCATCACATTTTCTCTTTTGATTTTTCCATAGTTCCATCACTTTCTAAATCTCGTGTGGTTTGTCTTACACATGTTTTATCCTTCTTAGATCTCTATGACTCTTTATAACTCTCATGATTGAACCTTGGATCCTTAATTTTTTTGAAACATTATAGGCACACTACTATTGCCAATCAAAACATGTCATATCTTAAGAGTCATTGTATACAATTGTCAAATCAAGTTGGGGGTAGTTATGGAATTGATAAGCTCATCAAACTACAACAAATTTGATTGATTTAGCACATCAAACAAAAAACAATTGCAATATGACACACAACTTTGATCTATCTCAAAAATCATAAATGAAAACATACATGAACATGACACATTTTTTATCCTCAAATTAAAAAAATGGAAATATTTTATAGGACTAAAATATCAAACAATGTTCCAAATGATGAAATCTTGTGACATTATAGATCAAAAGGTCAAAACTAAGTGGTATTCAATTTAATTTGATTCATAATTGTAACAAATCATTAATGTCTAGGACTATATGAACAAGGATGAAAGCATGACATTTTATTTGTTTTCTATATGAAGTGATTGAGTCAAAAATCCTTAGATTTCATGTAGAACTTGTGTCCATTGTTAGTACCTCCATCATGATTGGATGCCCATTTGTACCTTAACCATTTTTTATATGGAATTGATGGTAAGGTCATTTCTTTGGAATATGGATGAAGGGTGCTCCCCTTAATACCACAACAAACAACACAAATTAAAAGAAAAAGATATGGGCTTCTTATTATTGCCACAAATGCGGAATTACAATATTACAATATGCAAACCCACATGGGTGCCTTCCTTGCAACAAACTACAAGGCAAAGTTGTGACTATCACCCAAAACTACCGAAGACAACGAATGGGCCTTCCTTATATATGCACTTTTAACTGCTCAAGAAGCTTCTAAAACTAATCCCTAACCCTTGAGTCCAACCAACCTCATATTATATCATTTCATTACACTTTATTACATAAGATCAACTCAAGAAAAACTATAAATTACAATTTCAGAAGGGTCCATTTCTGAAGACCATAACTAGCAAACCATTGACCCGATGGGCTATTATAATCCCATTCCAAAATTCGTGGATAAGGATCTATATTTTTTGATTGGGCAAGTGTCCATTAGTCAAGGCTTTGCCTCATTTTGGATCCATTTAGACATTCATTGTTGGACCTAAAAATTTGGATAGCCAAAATTCATACCAAAAAGTTGAAATAATTACACCATATGATATGATAATAAAACTCAACCGTCAGGCTAATATGTCTATGATGAACATCCACATATGAGATTAGAACAATCTAAGAACATAATACCAACTTACTAAAATTAGAAAGCTCCCACAAATAAAAACTTTGTACAGGAATAGGTAAGTGCACCAAGTTGGTGTGTAAAAAAGTGGACACCCATAAAAAAACTAAAAAATTCAATGACCCAATTGGGTTATTTAAAAGTAAAATATGGGCTAAGCTTGGTATCCAAACCTGGCCATTATACTTTGAAAAATCTAGTCAGGTTTTTTAAAGTATATATTTTTGTCTGTTGTCCACATTTGAGGGTATTTTAATATCCTCAAACAACAACAACAACAACATGGAGTGCGGAGGAGAAGGTCAAAACCCAATTGGGTTTGGGATAAAAATAAAAAATCTAATTACATTTCCATCCATGGAGCCCCAAAAATGAGGTAGGTCTTCATTCTATTCGTTGTTTATGTATTTTTCCATCAAATTTTGTAATGTGGTTTTGTAATTTATAAATTTTGTAATTTTTTTAATATAGAAGCATCAAGGAATCCAAGAAAGTGATGGAGAGATGAAAGACCACCTCCTACACAATCAAATCCACCAGTTGTTGTGACACAACCATAAAACACTCCACCCATTGTGACACAACCACAAAACCCTCCACCTATAATGACACAACCACAAAACCCTGCACCCATAGTGATACAAGCACAAAATGCTCCACTCAATGTTTTCATTTAACAAACACCACCTCCTATAAAACCTTCGCTCATACAATTGCATCATTTAACTACTACACAAGAGGACCTCATAAATTGCCTTGTAAAAAATAGTGCTAACATTACCTAATTGGTCAATAGGTTGTGGTCATCTACACTTTCTCACCACTCAACCCTAGCGAATACACTTGAACAAATGACACAAAATGCAAATGAGGTGTCTAGGGAGGTTACAAAATGGGGTACATGGAGGGATGGGTCTTGTGCATTTTATGCTAATGGGTTATCATATCAATAAGTGAAAGATAAAGACATAAAGAAAGGTACTATATATTCTCTTTTCACCAATCCTATATCTGACAACTCCCTATTACACACAACCAAAACTTTTCCTATTCATTGGTGCACTCATACTAGGATGCGATCATGTTTTTGGGATAGGTGGTATATGGTATGTGACCTACCACCATGTAATAATAATGAGGTGCCTCTATATTTTTTGAGAAATCTATATTGTGAGTTCATCCTTAGTGAGAAGCCAAATTACTTTGACATCCATCAGCTCTAGGGTAGAGGGAGAGGCTTTGCGCAAGTCAGACCTGGGGCTCATAGGGTGGTATGACAACATGAGAGGAGACATACAACATGGAAAACCATGCCTCATGTTGTGCTCCCATCAATTGTAAAGGAGTCTATTGATTTATAGACTCTTCATGCAGCTACATAATTAACAAATGTTATCATTGAGCATGGCTCATAGTTAGGTGGTTTTCCTTCACCTATGGCACCTCAACCATCATTAGACACACCTTTAGGGCCATCACAGCATACGAAAACTCCATCATCATCACCTATGACACCTCGGTCACCATAGCCTATGATGGCTCCATCATCATCAACTACACCACCAGTGTCATCTCTACTTGTGTCACCTACACCACTAGTCTCATCCTCACTTGTGCCTCTTGCATCATCATCAAATGCGTCATTACAATCTTCAGAGCCCATTCAACATTTTTTTTTCTATCTGTCAGCACATGTGTGATGGGATGGATATGGAGGCATCTTAGAATAGAGTGTCATCTCATCCATGTGTATTTTGTGAGATTTCACACACATAGATGATTTGATGGCAATGGTGTTCTGTGGACAGGGGACATAGGTTTGTTTTTTTGAATTTTGACATGATATTATTTAATCACCTAAATATCATAAAAGTAAATAATAATAAAAATGTATAGATCACTCTAGATTGATATCATGTGAACAATATGCAATGCAAGGTGTAGCAAGTGGTATGAGAACAAGTGAGTCGACATATGTACACTTGGATACCAAAATAATTCTTTGTATCCAAGAATAGTAGTTGTGAGTTGTGAGTTGTGGATGTGGCAACAAATGTGTGTGGTGGTGAATGTGATGTAAGTGCGAGCTTACTCAGAAAGATTGAACCCAGATGGTGCAGCCAGTGGCGGACTGTATTACAGAGGTCCGACAACTATAATTTGTGGAAATTCTACTTTCATTTTTTTCTCTTTGAGGCCATCGAGGCAGGTGACTGGTTCATCAGGCCTACACTCAAGTACCTCTGAATATCCACAACTTGTCTTTATTCAATGGAGGTTTGAGAGAGTTTTGACTAACCGTCTGTCAAATAGTCGACAACAAGATTGTACATTTGGCGACAATCTTGTATGGCTCGACTTTTCTAAGAGTCACCGGACGTAGTCAGAATGAGTTGCCAAAGACGAGTTGCTTCGTCTATGCTCTTGTTTATAGCGGCTTCGCCCATATCTTTAGAATTTTCTTGTGTTGCTTTCAAATTTTCATACAGCCTGGACTTGCAAAATTTATGATCCGAAGCCAACCCGCAAGCAGATTCAACGCTAGTGGCTCCCTCACTCTTACAAAATGAAAGGAATATCAGCGCGATCATGAGAGCAAGCTGCTTAGGAGCCATTACAAGTTCAACCATGGAAAACCAGTTAAAACTGTATTGTGTGATTTAACATAGAGAGGGGTTGATAGTTATAGGGGTCGGAGATAGCATAAAGTCAAAGAGAGTCCCTATAGTAGGGGCCTCTTCACGTAGGACTATGGACCCATCCTTATCATATATCACTGAGATTAGGGAAGATATACGACTGAGCATCAAAGAAGAACCATCAAGCATAGGAAGAAATATGATAGTCTCATAAGACGTCCAACTCTAAGTGATGAATAAAAAACCACATTGATATGCAAATGATAATAAATTGAGGGAAAATCAAGAGTGGTTGATTATCTAGTCAGAAAGGAAAGATGCAGTACAAGTTATACTTCCTCAAATTGATGTTCATATAAAACAACAAGATACTTCATAAATTTGCTTTGAGAATGGAAATATTTAGTAGTCCAAGGACTAAATTTTGCACTTGACTCTGCTTTTGCAATCTACACGCAGTGCTATGGTAAACTTTGCTACAAAAACAAAATGGTATCTAACCATAGCAAAGGGAGTCCACTTGTTAAGTAAAGGAATATTTATTCTGAATTTTCAGCTTTGCAAAGTTGACACAGCTTTGGGATTTGCCAAATTTTTAATGAAATTCTATTTAAATCTCTTAAGTTGCTATAAACAAGAAATGAAGAAAATTGACAGGAATGTCAAAAGTCAGCTATTGTGTATTATCAGCCATAGGAGAAAGACAACACTCAAAACAATGAGTAGTTGATATGATAAAACAACGATTTATAGAGATGATGATATTCAGCTACCAACCAACTTCGTGCTACAATTGTAAATCTATATTGTGTTGAGAGTGTTGAGATTAAGTACTCCATTGTGTTGAATTGATAAAGAGGAGCATGGAATGATGGAATTTACAATGTTAAGAGGCATTTATGCAATGGAAACCAATCCAAAATGCCTTAGATCCAAGTAAAGACAAGGTCTGCAATCACTTGGAACTATCCCAATGTGATTTAGAATAGTGAGTATTCTATTCCCATTTGAATCGTCCTTATATGGGAGCAGAAAAGACGTACTCAAATTGTTTGACAAATCCTTACATGGAGGCATTTTCGGATTTGATGCATATGGACCTTCATTTTTCAAACTTATATTATTATTGTAGATAAGTATTTATTATCCTTGGGTATTGCATGTATCTACTCATTGTAATCTCTCTCTTACTTTGTATTTCTATAATTACTATAAAGAGTTATTTGCTTTGATCTTTTCCTTTGTCTCTAAGGATGTTCTTGCAAGAAAAGAAGATTGGTACATTAGGTATGCTACCAAATATTGTGCTGACTCAATCTTATGATAGTAGCTTCAAAGAAGCTATGATTTTGGATTCATTAATCATCTGACAATCAAGTTGGATAATTTGAGTCTCTTGAAGCAAATATCCTTGATGATTGACATTATGAGAGGGAGTTTGACAGTTCACTAGAGGCAACCTTGGAGAAAGAGAGGGAGTAGAAAATAAAATGCTTCAATCAAACTTTTGATGATATTGGTTCAGAAGGAGTAGACTTTGTTGATGGATTCAACACTAGTCAGAAACTATAATAGCTAAAAGACTATGATTCATGGGATAAAGTCTCATTTATGTAGGCTAGAAGGCTTTATGCTATCTAGATACCCATTGAACTAGGGAAGTATGACATGACCTGCTTCCAAGAGGTTATAAGAATGATAACAGATTCAGAGGAAGTTTGACACTTCATCAGAGAGAACTTTGTGCTAAGAGGTCAAAAAAGTTGATATCAAACTAAGAGGGAGAAACCTTATTCTTTGACATGTTTTATGGTCAGTGTTGTGACAACACCACATGACAGTATTCATGGAGACTTCATGCAAACCTTTGATGTCATATATGTATGAGCATGTCCCCTGTGTACATCATGAAGAAGTGATGACTTCTAAATGATTATCACTTGTATTAGGGGAAGTTGTTGTAAAGTGACATCCTTACAATAACTTGTAGCATGATTCATTTTTGTGAAAGTGTTTCATGTAAGGGCTTTATCTTGTAAATCAACAACTAGGTGGTTGATATCATTAATTTGATTATCTACAAGTTGTTTGTATAGATATATTTTTGGTACATGGTGTATATCATGCCCTGATATTTTGATAGGCCATTACCACATTGAGAGGGCTTTATCTTGTAAATCAACAACTAGGTGGTTGATATCATTAATTTGATTATCTACAAGTTGTTTGTATAGATATATTTTTGGTACATGGTGTATATCATGCCTTGATATTTTGATAGGCCATTACCACATTGAGTACTTGATGGATATCATTTAGTTGATGTTTTGATAGGTCATTACTCGGAGTATTTGGTGAATATAAATTGATTGATATTCTGATAGGTCAATGCTCATGTTACCAAATATGATAGCAAATAGTAATTGGTGAATATCATATGTTGATATTCTGATAGGCCAATACTTACATGATATCATATTCTAGAAATCTTCTGATCAAAGATTTCCTATATGTATTATTTTTGAAATATTACCTTTGGTGTAATATCTATGTGTTTTATCCTTCATCATTAAGAGGGAGTGTTAATGTTATAATTCTGTTGGATAAATTATATTATATATATGGGATATATAATATATGACAAATATTATATATGGAATAATTAACTTATATTAAGAGTGATACATATATATATCTTGTTATAAAACTATTGAAGATATATATTACTTATGTTATAACTATAACTAATGTAAGTTAATATGTCAAAGGGACATGTCTCTTCAAGATACATGCCTCTTTATTTCCTATATATAATTGTTTGCATAGTAACTTGGAAAACACATAAAATTCCAGAAGTGCTATTACAAGTTACAAATCCTATTTCACTAACAAGTAATTTTGAAATAAATGAATCACAAATACTTTACAAATTTCCTCTAAGGGAGTATCCTAGATTTTACCAAAAAACATTAAGTTACATTAAGTTTGCACTTCATTAATCATTAATCCTTTAAAGGTACATGTGGTTGCATTTATTTCATCAATTTTTAAATGCATACAACATTATAAATTTCATTACTTATATTTAGTTTCATTTCATACTTCAAATCAATATTATTTAGATTTACATTTGTTTGCATATCTCATTTCATCACATTTGCAACACATTTAAATTCGTTATCATTAGTTTTCATTAAGTGGATAATTAATTTCCATATCATGAATATTGCATTACATTATATTTGATTATGAGTCATTTCATATCATTTTTCATCCATCATAATGGCATCTCACAATAACTAGAATTGTTTCAAATCAATAGAATTGTAAGAATCATATATAGATAATTAATTTCATCATGTATTCTAAAGTAATTTGCATCCATAAAAGAATAACCAATTTTCATATCTCAATATCAAATATATTTTCTATATCCATATGACACATCATTTTTGCATTTCTAAATCAAAGCATCACATAAGCATATAGATAAGACAGATCAATCATATAGAGTTGTATATCATAAAAATGTAAACTCTATAATACTATGACATCAAATAACCATTAATAATTCAAAATCAAAATAATAATCCTTGAGAAAGATGAATTAAATATCATACATCAATGGTACATCAAAAGCATAGTGATACATCCATGGTACATCGCAAGAATCTAGAAAATATCATCCTTGTGTCCCATCATCATGGGTGCCAAACCCATCTCTTTATCTTTGATTTGGAGGTTCTTGATCAATAGAGGAACTTGATCCATCACTTATCTTCTATACATATGGTATAGATGACAACTTCTAACTCGTGGAAGATCCAACTATGGTAGGAGTTGTTGGATGCCTGACTATCATCAATGTCTACATCATAGTGCCAAACTTCTATAACTATGACCCTATTTACAATACCCTAGCCTCTAAGGTTTTATTTGTGTCTCTAAATGAGGAATCAAACTTGAATCTTGAATAGGAACCTACACTAGAGGTAGACCTTGCATAGGATATTGTTGAACTAGAGATTTCTTTACAAGAGGCTATGATTTGTGAATATGGACATGACTAGGCAGCCCTTGAATCCATTGTTTTATTCTCCTCTCATGAAATTCCTCATCCCCCTACCTCACTCTTTGTTGGCCCACAACCTTTCATCAAAATCATTAGGGCCTGCTACACTACTGCTACAAGGAATAGTCATTACAAATATCAAAATGCTTAAGATAGAACCTATACCAGGTCTAAAGTTGTTTTAGTGCATCCTTGAACAACCTTAAGAATGGACCCTATTGCTAATGGTATTTGTTAGAGTAATAACGTATTTTATTATTAATTAAATCATATTGATTTAATTATTAACTTAATATCTCTAGTTTACTTAAGCTAAAATTTGGGCATATAATAATTATTTCTTTTATTAATTATTATCATGCAACCTAGGTTAGTTACATGTTAGGGTTTCAATCTCCTTTTGTAAGGATTGATCTCTTTGTAATTTATTGATTCATTTTTTATAATAGCAATTTCTTTTTTTTGCTCATCAAGAATGTCTCATATATGGATCTGGGAATTCCAATCTCCATAGCTTTTGCTTCTCTCTTTTTGTGATGGGTGTTTACATGTAGGTGATTCTTAGGAGCTATGGGGTTGATCTTTCATCAACTTCAACATGGATTAGTGCTCCAGATCTTCATGCCCTCGTCTTGTTTATGAGAGGTCTAGCTTGGCTTGCAGATCTTTTCTTTTTATTTTAGAGGGTTTCATTTTTTAGAGTTATTTTGTATTGAATCTGGGGGAGTCACTAATTTTTAGGTCACTTTGAGCCCAAATGGACATCACCATTGAACTCAAAGTGCCCCAAAACCCCTATTTTTATTTAAAATTTATCCAATTTGGACATAGTTGGAATTTGATGAAAAAATATATTGCTCCAAGATTTGGCATGTTTCCTAAGGTGATGAATTTGTGATTTTCAATACGAAAATCAAGATTTTTTGGCATGCAAAGCAATATTTTTGGCACATAAATTGAGATTTTTGGCACGTAAAAATAGATTCTTTTGTATGCAAATCAAGATTTTTGGCATGTGAATTGAAATTTTTTGTACACAAATCAAGACACTTTTGTTACAAAAAAATGACATGCTTCTCGAGGTAATTTTTGGCCTTGGTGGGCACTCTTTTCAAGGTATTTTGTCACGAATATAAAGGCAATAATTTTTTTTCCCTTCTAGCATTTTTTTGACCTACATGTGGTTTTTTGGCCATAACTTGCTCATTCAGACTCTGTTTTTCACAAATGTGATAATGCTAGAAAGTTGATTCTGAGCTCGTTGTGATAGTGCAATTTATTTGAACTTTAGATTGTTTTTGGTTGTTGGTTTATGTAGTCAAAGTTAGAGGTTCTATTTTGTGCTCTGGGAGACATATTTTGAGACATTCTAGTTTCTAGACTCTACTCCAGGGACATCCCATTCATTTTTTCAATATTCTTTTACATTCTAGTGGATATCTTTGTTGTTTTAGGTCTAGGGATCAATTATGCTTTTTTATATTATTTTTCATGCATTGTACTATCTTTTGTATTAGCTTTATGTTTCTTTTGATCTTTGCTAACATCCTTTTGTAGTATTTTTGCAAACACACTAAGATGAAGTGCCACTCTATTGCATTTCAGGATCTTGTACATCTTTGTGTTTAATTTTACTCACACTAAATTAAAAAGTGCCTTGGGGAGTTTCATGTTGGTCATATTCACCATCTTTCTTTGTAAAGTGAGTGTTCCTTTCACGACATTAGCCTCATGATGTGTCGATGACACATGCCATCATAGGTGTCTGTGCTTCTTTTGCACTCTCGATATTACTAGTTCTTCTTTTTGTAGGAGATATTGCATTTAATTTCAATTTTCATGTCTTACCTCTTAGCATTATAGGGGGGTTATGTTGGTTCTATTTCTTTCTTCATTTGATGGAGTGAACTATGTATTCGATATTTGATCCTATGTACTAGGTGATTGCAATGGCAAGATACCTATGAATTTTGGTGAGATCGACCATTTACCATATAAACATTCTTTCATTTTTTTTTGGAAGCAATGAAGATAACTTCCATCTGTGATTGATCAGCTATTCAGACTTAGTCTTCTCGACCTACTCATAATCTAGACATTGGAGGTTCTTTAGATCAACAATTTGGCAGTGTTTGTTGCTTCATGCTTTAGTGATGTTCTTCATGACCATACTTTTGTTCCTATCTTCTAGAACATTCTTTCCATCTCTTTTTGGAGTATGGTTTTTCACATGTGGTTTTCTCTATTTCTCCTCTTTTCAAAGATTTGGTTGTTCTTGGGTACCTCATTAGGCCTTGTTGTTAGGATCCAATTCTTCTTTCAGTAGTAGTTTCTAGGTTTTTAGCTAATTCCTAAGTTTATCTTAAGGGGGGGTGTTAGAGTAATAAAATATTTTCTTATTAATTAAATCATATTGATTTAATTATTAAGTAACTTATAATCTCTAGTTTACTTAAGCTAAACTTTGGGCATAAAATAATTTATTCTTTTATTAATAATTGTCATGTAACCTAGGTTAGTTACTTGTTAGGGTTTTGATCTCCTTTTATAAGGATTGATCTCTTTGTAATTTATTGATTCACTTTTGATAATAGCAATTTCTCTTTTTTTCTCATCAAGAATGCCTCATCTATGAACAATATCACTACTAGGTAGGACCTTGTCTATGAACTAATCCTCTATATGATGGGGCTAGAGGGATATCCACTCTCTATGGCCTTTCTATTGTTCTACCTCATGTAGGAGAAAGATGTCTACCCCTGCATCCATCACCCTAATGTCTATGATCTTTTCCTCCACTCTTGAATTTTACAAAACAACCATGCTCATCATCATAATCATCACTTAACTCCTTGACAATGGAAGGAATAAACTCCACTAGATCTATCTAGCTAGGAAATTGATAATCTCTTAACCATTGCATTCACTCATGATCCATGCTTGCATTAACCACATCATCTCTAAGAGACCATCTCTATTGATTCTCTAACATATGAAGGGAAGAATTTCAAGCTAGGTCATACTCCATTGTGGGTGCCCATACTAACCTCTCTGCCTAAACTCAAGCATAATGAGCTACTCCCAGAGGCATCCCCTGTCTCTTCCCAAACTATCAAAATACTCTCATAAAATAAAATCTCTCAATCATGGATGGTATCTAACAAAGTAACCATTGATCCATAAATAAATAAACTATATCATCATCATCCTTGATCCACACCTCTATGTGTGTGTGTGTGTGTGTGTGTATGGTCTCCAAATGACCTCATCTACATTATCAATCATATGTATCCACTATTCAATCTTTCCTAGGAAAGCATGGAAAATGATACCATTATAGAAATAAATGTATGGAGATCCCTATGGTCTCTATCTTACTCCAATAGGCTATGTAATGGAAATGTTCTCCCATGTCCAAATCTATAAAATATTCACTTCTACTAATAAGGTTACACCTCAATTATAAATAACCTGATGCAATTTATAGTACAATAGAGAAAGTACACAACTTTCAAAGGTAAACATGTGTGGTCATGCAATCATATCTTGAATAATTTGGCCTCATCCTATGAAAAATACATGCCTTTGATGGTTGGATAGAAGAAAACCTCCAATAAAACTTGCTAATACTACCTACAAAGGCTCATAAGTCAACATATTCTCCCATTGAATGCATGCATCTCCAATGGTTGAATTTCTTAACAACTTTCTTCATATAGTCCCATATAATTCTTGATCATAATATACAAACTCACCCACTATGAATATCTATAGAATCTAATATATCTAATCAAGAGTCATAGTCATCTCTCCCTGAGGTAAGTGAAAGTTATTGTTTTCTGAGTGTTACTACTTGGCTACAACTATCAGTAAACCCCTATTCACTTAGATCCAAGGGATATCTAAAAGATATCCTAAATTACATCTATCTATTATTTGTCAATCTCTATTTGACAATTTCTTGATCAAATCAAATGGCCAGGGGTGTAAAACCACACACATATAGTCCACACCTCACTTTTCTTTCAAATGGAATCAATCATATCAGTAACATCAGCAAAAGTGGTTATCCTCAATCAATCTAAATTTCATTCAAATCAGCTACTCAACTATTATGATCCTGGCCTTTGTTTCTTAGGCTTCGGGCCTTTTTGTTTCTGGCCTTTTGAGGCAGCTTTTTTTCTGTCTTTTCTTCTTTAAGTTGTTTTCTGTTGTAAAACTTTGGGTTTCAAGATCCCTATAAAATCTGTTTTCCTAATAAAAAACTATTATGATCCAATTAGTTCTTCCTAACTCTAGATTTTGAAAAGTGGACAATTTATTGTTAGGCTTGCATAGATATAAAATAATAGTTACATGCAAATATAGCCAATATCACAAAGGAATAAATCACACATACATATAACACAAGACACAAAGATTTAAAATAGTTCACCCAATTCTAGGATGCATCCACCAAATAGAGAGTCCAATATTATTATCCAATAACTTCAAGTTGTTACAATTTTCAATATCCCTTATAACTCAATACAACTAAAAGAAGCTCATATATATTATTTTTTGAGAACCCTAATCCTAAGACAATATTACATGACTTATGCCATCTTAACAAGTTAACCCTAAACATACTTGATGAGCCAACCTAGGGAAATGGTTGACAAGTTAACCTAAAAATGCTTCACAATTAACCCAAAAAATGTACAATGCTTATGAATAGTGTACAATACTTTCCTAATCAGCCACCACATACCAATAATCTCCCACTTGGAGATTAATCTTGTAGCCACACTACAACCTTTAAATCTCCCACTGGATTGATGCTCCTTAGACCTTACTATTCTTTTTATTATTTTCAATCGTGGAGACCAACCAAAAATGAAGAGGATCTCAACTTCTCCCTCAACACTACCATTGTATACATATTCTTTGGTTTTTCATTTCTATGTATCTCTTCTATCTTTAATTGTCCATCATTCAAAACTAATCGAATGAAATGGTACCGAGTTGTATGTATATGTGTATTTGAATGTAAAACATAATTCTTTGCAAGATTAATGACACTAGGGTATAATTTAGTGGCTAATATTCGTAAACTGGCTAATTTGAGAATTTTTTGGCTAGTAATTTGGCTAATAATTTAAGATTTGATACAACCTAAATCGCCATAGTTTTATAAAATTTGGTTATAGAATATTTAAAATCGCTCAATAATTTATTTTATTCAAAAATTTAAACTCAAATATTTGCCACAATATTTGTTACATGAATAGATTTGAGTTACCTAAATATAATATATTATTGGAGAAATTAAATTGAACTGACCAATAATTATCATAATTATTAGTTACTTTAGGGATATATCACCAATATTTATTTTTCACTATTGATTTAAAGTATATGTAATGATTCTCATAATATTCCATAAAGTAAAAAAATGTTCTATTTTGATTTGTAATATTCCATGGTGATTAATGAACTTCCTATTATTATTGAGATTCATCAATATTTTATACAAAAAAAATTATGATTCAAAAATAATCGCCAATATTAATCATATTTAGAATAAAAAATTGAGAGATTCGCCAATAGAAATAATTTTGTTTTTTTAAGATAATGAGAGAGTCGCCAATATTTTATTTCTTTATTTGGAGGTGGCTTTCTTAAAGTTTACATTGAATGACACTCTAGCTATCTATATGAAAATAATTTTTTATCTGTGAGTGACCCAACTCTTTCATGAAAAATTGACACCATATCATCTCCTTAGATGCCTCTATAGAAAGAACCTACTTTTCCTTTGTAGTGGATAAAACATTCACCTTATTTAATTGATAAATCCAACTCGTAAGAATCACCAACATTAAATAAATATATTTTAGTACTCCTTCTAGTATCTATATCTCCCACCAAATATGAGTCAACATAGCCTTGTAAATCAGTAATAGAGACCCCAAAATATAAACATTTACGAGATGTACCTCTCAAGTATTTGATAAGTCACGAGAATGCATTTCAGTGCTCATTCCAGGATGACTGATCTACCTGCTATTGAATCCCACAATATTTACAATACATGGTCTAGTACATACCATGACCTACATTAAACTACTTACTATTGAAACATTAGGTACCTTGGAAAATTTATCATCTTCTATTTGTGTCTTTGGACACATCGCCTTAGTCAATTTCAAATGACTAGGAAAAGGTGTTTTGACAACTTTTGCATTTACCATATAAAATCTATTCAAAACCATTTCAACATAATCATCTTGAGGTAGAGTCAATTTTTGATCCCATTCTTCCTATCTCTGTAGATTTTCATACCGACAATTTATTTTTCTACCCAAAAATCCTTTATTGCAAAAGAATTTTCCAACTATTGGTTTAATTTCTTAATATAAGAATAACAAATACATTTGATTTTGCACAAACTTTAGAGGCTAAAACAACGCATTCCCAAAGAATGACTTTTCACTTCCCAATATTGACATGATAGGTATGAAAATGTATTATAAGATGCACTCCCTTATGTGTAGTTTCTCGAGCTACATTCAAATTAAAATTTCCCCTGAAGAACATGAGAAAATAGCTTTCACATATGCATGGAAAACATTATGTTGGAATGCCATACTATTTGGTCTAAAGAATGCCAAAGCTACCTATCAGAGAGCCATGAAAAATATTTTTCATGATGTGATGTATAAATCTATGGAAGATTATGTGGATGACACATTAACCAAATATAAGAAGAGAATCAACTACCTTGACGACTTGGGATTAATTTTAGATTGCATAGAACAATTCAAGTTAATCCTAAAAAATGTGCTTTTGTTGTCACCTCAAGAAAACTACTTGAGTATATCATATATGCAAAAGCCATCAAGGTGGACCCCGAGAAAGTCCAAGAAATAATGGAAATGCCACCTTCTTGGAACATTGGTCAAATGAGATGTCTACAAGGATGTTTACAATCTACATGGAGATTCATTTATCAACTTGTTGAAAGAGTGTAACCCTTAAACAAGACTCTTCATAAGGGTGTTAAGTGTATTAGGGATAAAGACTATAAGAAAATCCTTAATCAAATCAAATAGTATATGGAAAATCCACTAATTTTGATGCCTCATATTCTAGAAAAGCCTCTCATATTATACATTTCAGCAACAACTACTTTCGTAGGGGAAATATTGTCTTAGCAAGATGAATGCACAATGGAAAGAACTATATATTACATAAGTAGAACATTAGTTCCCTATGGGATCAATTATAATACTATTGAGAAAGCTTGCTTGTAGTATTATTTGAATCTCAAAAATTGGACATTATATGTTGGCACATGCCACACAACTGGTAGAAAAGATTGATCCATTGTAGTATCTTCTTAGCAAATCTACTCTTACTAGTTGACTTGCTAAATGGATGATGATTCTTTTGGAATTTGGCATTGAGTATGTTGACTGCAAAGATATCAAAGGCTAAGCAATCATTGATCAACTGGCTAAATTTCCTTTATAAGATGAAGCACCTATGCCAATAGATTAACCAAATTCATCCATAATTTATGTTATTGAGAATACCTAGAAGATTTTCTTTAATAGATACTATACATAGAATTATTTAGCTATGAGAGTTTTATTTGTCACATCTCAGGTATACATTATTCCAAAGGATTACAAGCCATTGTTTCCTTACACTATCCAAATACCTTCTTCATTTTCTCCAACACAATTTTTCATACATTCATCTTTCGATGCTTAGGCTTGGATGATTGCAAACCAAGGGATTCATAATCTAGGTTAGGCAATTCAATTTCAAGTGGAACATCTTTAGAATGAGATTTGATGTTCATGACTAGAGCCTTGAAAGTTTATTTTAGAGTGTCCAATTCTACAAAAAGATCCATAGAAATGGGGGGAGGCTTTGAATTAAGGGTGGGGACATTAGACTATGGGAGACCATTACTAGTTTCTACCTTATTGTTTGGTGTTTATTTTTTTATTTTTCTTGGTTGTTTATATTTTTATTCTTCTTATTATTCAAAGTTTTTGATGTAGTTCTTTCTTTTGGTGATTTTGTGCATTTTTTCTTTTCTCTTAGTGGTATTGTACTTTCTTTTTTCTTTTCCTTTATTTCCTTTTTTATTAGCTTCATGGCGTGACCCTATCTCTCTCCTCTGGTCATTTTATTTCTCCCTTCATAGGCTATTCTGCATATTTATCTTATATCCTTCTCTTATCGTGATGATGGATCATAAAGTGTGATCTAAAATGTTAATTCCAAAAAAACATGCACAATCAAATTCATAAACATAAAATTATCATTTTCTCCTTGCTGACCTAGCCAGTTAGGATTCTTAGGGTAGGCTTGATCTTTCATTAGGAGAGACATGATACATTTTCCAAGCAAAGGTCAATTATTTATGATGTGGTCTT
The DNA here is from genome assembly GCA_028749045.1 of Cupressus sempervirens. Lineage (NCBI taxonomy): Eukaryota > Viridiplantae > Streptophyta > Pinopsida > Cupressales > Cupressaceae > Cupressus > Cupressus sempervirens. Next base: position 313,292,044 of record CM053787.1, read on the forward strand.
ATTTCCTACATAGGAAGCATGCATTTAGCCCACCCAAGATAGAGATAGGGAAAACATGATTATGACTCTGAATAAGGAATGCTACTTTATTGGGAATGTCTTTACCCAAGTCAATCACAATGAGAGTTCTCACATAAGTTTGAGAGAAAAGAGTAGATGATTTGTCTATTCTTATAACTTTTCCAAGGGGTCCAAAGGCTTATGGAATGAGATTACAAAGGAAAGGAGAAAGATTGTTGATGGTGATCCATCAAGGAGAAGATAGGGTCAGGCCAAGATTTTTGTGTGTATAGCTTTCGAGGACCACGAGATTACTCTAAAGTTGAAGTTACCAATTTTCTAAAATTGCTTCTCCACAATATTCTTATGGGAATTAGAATCTTCAAAAAAGAGGATAACTGACATAGTGCAAGGTAGGAGAATCCCAAAAGGAGATAGCCCCCAGCAAATAACCACATAGTGGAAACACAACACAAATGCAAGATCTGATACCAAATCATAGCTCTTTATTTATAAAATAATTGTTTACATGTAATATGCCTAGTTGTAAGGCTTCAAAGTTAGGGTCAACTACAACAACAATTAAAAAAATAGTTCTACAAGATCCCTCAAGATCCAACTCAAATCCTATCCTAGCTAGCCCAAATCAATAACATAACATCAATTTGATAGAAACCTCCAAGATCTCAACTTCCGCTCAAAAGCCACCAAGCAAAATCCTTGTTTCTAAACTGTAGCCACTAGCTCCTCAGTCCAAACTTGCAACTCTACCACAATCCTATTGTAAACTTTCTCATGTTCGGCACTCTATCCATAGACTTAGGAAAACTCGCCCTTTAGCTACTCTCCAGACTCTCTCCTCTGAAATGAATGAATCACTCTAGGAATGAATAACTAAAAGACTCCACAAGATCCCCTACTTATACCCAACTAAGCCACAAGTCGGCTCACAACAAACAT